>JAOWCC010000936.1:5056429-5681677 GCA_030867875.1 Actinernus sp. WN-2022 | reverse complement strand
TGGTATTATGCTTACCAACATTGTGTTAATATTGACGCAATTAAGACCCAGCTTGGAGAAATAGTGTTTGTTTATATTGTTAACCCAACGTTGGATTAATAATTATCCAATTATTCAGTAACTCAAATAAATGTTCGTAGTTTTCTCATTGTATACACTACATTGGGTTAATATTGACCCAATTATATTAATAACCCAAGGTTTGGAAATTCTGTTCCAATATGGGAAATGACATTCATAAGTTTTTCCAATTTAACCCCAATTGTGTCAATCTGAATTAATTCCATGCCAATTTTGGGTTAATAGCATGAAATAGACCCAAGCCAGAAACATTTCCCCCCAAGTCCAACCCAGACTTGTCCCAAGAAATGCTTAGCTCGCAAGCTTATATTAACTTGACTCAACCTCGCCCCAAGCTTGCCCCAAGCATGGGAAATGAGAATTGTCCAATTCCCAAGTTTGACCCCTGTGCTGGTGCTAGGTAGGTCTTCGAGTGTTGTGCCGTCCTTTGTGAACACTTTTTCATTGCCACTAGCTTCCTCTGTGCCGTCGTTGGGTAGCACTTTGCCTCAAACGAGTTTCACATTTGCGTTCCAAGCTTTCCTGAGCTTCCTGCCCCCATTCTTGATCAGCCTTTCGTGGTGGGCCCTGGGTTTTCTTGCAGCTCATTAAAATTATTTTGACTTAAATCTTGTGGAAGGTACATTTAGGCTATGATTCTCACTGTTTCTTACGCTTCCATCAGGTTGCCATCGTTTACAGTTAAACAAAAGGGAAATATTTGAAAATTTTGCTCTTGTGTTACACCTAAAGACAAATACCGGTTTTGCCAAAAAAAAAGGGAGGGAACTACAACATAACAACTCCTGCATTTTTTTATCTATAAATTTCTCAACTGCAATATTAAATACGACTCGCAGCACTCCGCTTTTGATAAAAACCGCTAGTAATATTATTAATATTTCAGGTTCTGGTAAAAACGAAAAGCCTAACCTGGAACATACATGCCCATCCCCTGCTAGCAAGATACCAAAAGGTACTTAGTAGGGTAATGGTTTAGTTAGTAATAGCAACCAAATATAAAAGCTTTACATATTTCTATAAATTCATTCATGTCTGTTTACTGCAACTCCTTCAGAACCTTCTTGCTGGTGACTGCGAATATATTATTAATTATACTTCAGGCCCAGATAATGATTTATCCAATGAATAGGAATTACATGTATCCACTTTTAAACAACAGTGGCCAGAATGAGACTTACGCTGAGTAAGTGCATCTGTTGTCAGTGCACTCAGGGATGAGGAAAGGGGCTATTCTATTTTTTCATCCTTAAACGATCATGGTTGTATGAAACTTTCCATTTCGTTTAAATAAGAGAAATCAGGGTTGCCACATGTAGTACTGTATGTGATTTCTACATATTCATATGATATTTTTCATATGATATTTTTCATGTGAAATATTCATAATTAAACTTACATTGATAATTAATTTGTTGTGTAATGTATTACACCCCTACGTGTACCTCCACACTAGCCTCCTCTGCAGGCATCTCTAGTTAGTAAGAAGTGATCTGCTTCCCCACTCCCAACTCCACATTTTCGTAAAATACTAACAGCCAGCAATTATGTTCAAAGGTGGCAGTTGTAGAGAGGTTTGATTGTATTATTAATATGTTGTTGTTTTATATACTAGTTAGATGGCAACCAGATTGTAAAGCGAAGTTAAAATTTGGAGGTAAATTGCTTAATATGTTCTGGCTAGTAGTTTTGTTTCATCCCATTTCTGAGTTCTTATAATAATAATTATAATTATTACGTTGAACTTAATTTATATTTGAACGGAAAATAAAAGTTAATCAAGCTAGACGTGTATTCATAAAGGCCCTGTTTGTGATAATGTTTGTGTAGTATGCACCCTACAGCCCATATATTTTTGAAAATACGGTAGGTAAATTTGTGAACAATGCATGCTGTCCTTTCAATAATTATATTCTTAACAAACTGTAGTTATTATATTTGATAACATAACATGCAGGATATTTCCTCATGCAGACAATAATTTCAGGGAATCAGTGATTAATTTAATTTTACAACAACCGCCAATTTTCTCGCAATCTGATTGCCTAATTTTCATATGCAATATTTTAACAGACGCGCGGCCGGCTTTCGAAGCGGGCTTTGCAGAGATTTGTGAATTAAGGTTGTGTACACATCTGTTCCAAAAATCAAGAAAATGAGGCTTTTAAAAGCATTTCATCACTGGGAAAAGTTAATCGGTGAGTCAAACTTCCTTGTGTGGTGCCATTTGTCAAAATTTGAGCTATCTCTCGAGTCGAACAAAGCATTTTCGGCTAATTTGTGATCGACTTTGTGACAAGTTCGACCGATCTTTTAGAACTAGAACTGAGAAATGGTCTTGAATTAAATACATAATCTTCTAGTTCGTGATTAAAATCTCTTATTCAGGATATTTACATAACGTTCTTAAGTAGAAACAAACAGTTTAGAGTAGCTTAGGTATTTTTCTAGAGTTCGGGAAAGCATAAAGACGTGTTTACGTTTTGAACTTTTCGACTCGAAAGTCAGTTTGTACACACTCATTTGAAGCTAAAAGTGTTTTTTTGTTGTAAAAAACAAATTGAAGTTAGTTTTTTATGTGTCTGTCCTAATATTGACAATGATTTTCGTCATAACATGGTCAAAATAGCTGTGGATCCAATTTGTTAATTTTATTGTTGTTTTTAGCCTCTGTGAGAGTTCTCAATTCTTCAACCCAGACAGTGAATTATGTGCATTGGATCCCCAAATAGCTAAAGGTAAATTATAAAAGTAGTATAATAATTCAATGTTGGATTCATTGATAAAAACCACATTAGAGGAAATGCAGTATCAGAATACTTAAAAACTGACAATAATATTAAGGTATTATTAAATGCTTGCACTTGGCCAATAAATAATATTGTAAATGACTAAAACCTCATAGCTCTTTAACCAGCCTATAACATAGTAATAATGTTTCTGTAAAACTCAGCAACTGAACAATAATAGACTGAGTTTACTTACAATGTGAATTTTATCAAATACGACACTAAATTTGAATCTCTTTTTTATGTTTAGGACTACCAAACCTCTCCCAATAACGTCCATGACAAATACAGCAGAAGATGATGTAGCCAAAGAATAATTCCAGGCTCTATACAAAATGCTATGCAGGTCGTATGCAGTAGCTGTCAGTAATTTTGCTAAGGATGTGGAACACTATGATGCTGAAAACAAGGACTTGACAGCTGTTATTGAGTCCATGGACAAGTTATTAGTTGACTACATGGATGTCACCTCCAGAATAATATCCAACCAACAGGAAAAAAATCAGTCTATACAAGGAGATTGTTGAAACAGGAAAGCTTATTGGGGGACTTTTCTCGATTTCAGAAAGAAATCAGATAAAGGAGGAAGTTGGAAAGGCTCAAAAGTTGTTTAACCTTCGAATAAGAGAACAAGGACAAGTGGATGACATGGTAGACATTCTGGATCCTGGAATTGTCCAGCGGCTGCTCTATGATCTACAAGCCCAATGCCCTACTATCATGAGAATCTTAGAAGAACTTGTTTTGTCATCCAATACAAGCAGAAACAATAAGAAAACTGAGTCAGTAAAGTTGAAAGCTGGTGTTCATTTATTGGCATCACCTATGGACGTCAGGAACCATAATGCACATAATGATATACCCCTTCTGTTTGGTCTACTCTGCCTATGTTATGGTGCAGAACCTTCTATGATTGAGCTGCTACAACATCTTGGCCTCTCAGAATCACACAGTGTTCTGTAAGTTATAAGCATTTGTACTTGTGTACTTATAAATTGATCAATTCTGCAGTTGTTTAATTTCTGCTATTAGTATTAGTTAAAGGGCAACATTTCTAATGACTTTGCTCTTCACTTTAATTTCTTTGGATAAGAGCTGGGGTTACATGCATGACTAATTTCTGTGTGTAAAATGTGATATATCTTGAATTTCTAGTGACTTTACCAGCACTTGTTTCTTTTTTGGGGGTATTACTTGATGTGCCAGATTGTATTCTGGGATTAGCATTCTGTGTATTGCAGGGTACTGTTTTGCTTTTATTTAGTTCTCTTGTTTGGAGTTATATTGTCTTATTTGTTTTACTTCACCTGGTCATACACAAAGAATTAAACCCCCTATTCTGTCACATACTAAGTGACTAAACTAAGGGAGGGCCAAAGCCCTGCCAGGGTTTTCATAGGTTTTGATAGTACTTTGATAGGTACTTATACCTGTGGGTACTGAAGGAGGTTTGGAGGCCAGAACCAGCTGGGTACTATTGGTGATGCACAGGTACTGGTACCTGGCTTCAAAAGGCGAATCTTTGTTTATGGTTTTTACTCATTAGCATACATCAAACTTCAAGCGACGTACATAGAAACAGAGTCCATAAATCGAAAGAGATTGTCACACTTGATAATCACCGACAATTTGAGAATGATATGACAAATATATTTTGCGGAATGAGCGTTTAAAAATCTCAAAAGTTACAAAGAATGTATTTTACAGTTTTGAAAAGTCAATTTCAGCTCCGTAAATATTTAACGTATCAATCTAAAATTTTCGGTGATTACTAAGTTTAAAATTATCTTTCAACTGATGGGGTCTGTTTGTTTGTAGCTTGAAGTTCAATTTATACTAATGAGGCAAAAATGTAAACAATGATGTCAGCAAGGTTCGCCTATTGAAACCCCTGCCCTGCACCAACAATCTAATGTTTACAGTAAATTTATTAAAGCTGCAATGTTCTAAAGAATCAGCTTGTTAACTACAAAGAATTAATCAAGAGGCGAGCAGGAAGTGATGTTCCTGTGATCACCTACCAAGACAACATGCAGCTAATGAGGACATCCATGCGCCATCTTCGCCTCTCTAAGCTGCAGAAAGATAAACTAAAACAGGGTAAAATGTGGGATCTTACTGTCAGAGGTTGGAGGGTGGCTGATATTAAGGGCATTGAAGAGCTGTTCGAGGACTCTGCAACAGCAACTGAACAGCAAAAGGATATAACCACTTTCCAATATGCAGACACCTAAATTGGTGAGTGACATTGTTTAAAAAGCAGAATAATTATTATACCCAAAAACACAATAAAGTGACACAGCCTAAATCTAACTACATAAACTCTATGCAGCAGCGTCATGTAGATTGAGGGGAGAGAAATTTTAAAAATGGAGACTGGGAATGGGGAGAGATAAATATCTAATGGATTTTCAAAGGCTCTAGAATCTTCCCAATCCCCAGGGCTCTTTCCCTTGTCTTAATCTTCCTCCGTCTTTCTTTTCTTTCTCTTTTATAATATTATTTAAGCAACTGTACATGCTAACATTATTCTTGGTCAAAGCATGGTCTAAAAAATACAAGAAATGAAGTTTTAAAATAAAACATGAGCTTAAATAACTTATTTGGTTTTTTTTAGAGCAATCCAGAGCACCTAAAAAAATAGGAACAATTGAAAGACCGAAACTTGCTATGCAAACTGGACACTGGTCTAAATCATGTTCCTTTGGCTGCTGCTGAACTCCAGAATGCATGGATGGATGAAATAAAAGGAATGGCAGATGAGGAAATTAACCAACAAATAACTGGACCATCTAGATATATCATCAAAATTCCAGAGGTACCAAGGGAGTTCTCACAGCTATCCAAAACGCAAACTAAAATATACCCTCTCCCGATCAGCCAAGAAGACCAATGCAAAACTCTTGGTTTGTGGCGAAATCTAGACATGTTCTCAGGAGTTTGGTTTTGAATCCAAGAAAGTAAAACAATTCCTCCCTTTAAAGAAAACGGGAAAGGAGTTGACTTGAAGCTAGAATACACGAGCTTTGCCTTTTTGAAAGCCATGGAAAGGCAAAAGGAAGAACACAAAATCTTAGAGACGACGTTAAGGGATGACGCAGAAAGTATTGTTCATGCAGTTGAAGACATTGGCGCTGACAATAACAGTTCTGAAAACTAAGTTATATCATAGAATACAATAGCAGTTAACAACGTTAATAATTTTGTAGTGTTCTTTGATAAGAACACGCAACACGCAAAGAGGGAAACACGTGTTTTATCAGGGTATTTCATACGGGGGTGTTGTTTTAGTTTTGATTTTTTCTTTCGTCGCGTGCGTGCGTAAAGCTATTATAAACCAAATAGAAAGTGTACGCACAGGAGGGGGATTTAATGATTTCAGAATTCAAGTGGACCTGAATTTACAGGTGGTAAAGTCAGAATTATAGTAATCATACGTGCGTATAATGGGTCCTACGCGTGTCTACACGTCCGTACACATGTCGGACGCTTTTTACTATTGCTTACAAACTTGTCTGTGGAGGGGGCAAGCAATTTACACCTTATATAAAACGTTTTACTGCGTGAGGTTTTTGATATTCAACTTAATTCTAACAGGAATTAGGAATGCAAATTGGTCAATGGCACCAGAGTTTCGAAAGTTATGCGTCATGGGCCGGACAGTACAAGAGCTGTTACAGTACAATTTCCTAAAAGTCCCAGCTTTGCAGTTAGCATTAAAATAAGAAGCAACAAGTGTTGATTAATTGTGCATTGTCTCTGCTTACTTCGCACTGTACATTTCTTGTGCTTATGCCTTTGAGTTTGCGTCGTAAGTTATGCATCCTGGCCGCAGTATTATCCTAAATGGTTACGAGGGTAAAACATGTTTAATACCCTGGGTTTTTAAGCGGTCACCCTGTGGCTGGAGGATCCAAACCCAAGTCCACAGGGTTCCCAATTTTACTATATATAGCTATTCGTATGAGTGGGAAAAACTATGGCATGTCCGTAACCGTGCTAACTGTAACTCTGTAATTTGATTGAATCAGCAGGACAAAAACAATGGAAAACCATTTCAACATCACGGCATGCCGTACGGTAACCGTGCTGTACGTTGTCCCACTCGTACGAAATATGCTCTAGTAGGCAAACATGGCAAATGGCTTCCCACTGTTTTTGTCCATCTCATCCTATCAGAAAGCTTACGTATAGAAATGTACCATACGAAATCTGCTATAGGATAGCGTTCGCTTTATTCCGATGCGGACTTTCCGTCTGAAAATCTTGTCAGAGTCTAAAATAGTTTAAACTAGATTGCAATAAACCCGTGAAACAAAGTCTTAGCCATTTTCTAGTTGTCAAATGTAAACAAAAGATAACAATGGAATTAGTGTATAATTGTCTGGTATCTATTTCACGGGTTTATTGCAATCACTATCTGAAAACCGATACTGACATTAAATACAAATAAAGAGTTGTTTGTTTTATTGTTTTGGAATTTGGATACAAAAGTAAACCCGCGGGCGGTCTAGTTATTCCCGCCATTTTATTGTTCTCGCAAGGTGTGAAGGAAAAATGATCCTCACTTAGAAAGCGAGATAAGTGATGAATTATAAGAGCTTACTGTACCGCGAAAACAACATGGATGTTTGTAGGCTCGACTGGAAGAATCTTATTCAAAAGATCGGACTAAAGAGGTAAATAAAGAGCTTGACAAACGAATGAAGGATGTGTACAGTGAGCTACAGGAACTTGCATCAATTTGTTGTAGAGAGAGAGCATTGACTGAACGGTTAAAGCTTTCGCGGGAAACATGGCTTCCAGCTCGAGATCAGTTTGAGAGAAATGTGCTTCATGTAGATGCTTTTGAAAGAAATTCTAGCCTTGTAAGATGTTTGACTTATTCGGGCGGACATATCAACGAGAAAGATGGAATCGGCCAGACGCCACTTACGTTGGCACTTCACAAGGGCCATGTCAGTTTCTCGAAATGGTTGATTGAGAACGGGGCGTTGTATTTCTGAAGATCATTTCTCAGATACAATACCACCATTGGAAATAGTTGAAACCAAGAATGATCTTGGATTGAAAGAAGTTATCAAAGGAAGGTTGGAAAACCATGCGGAGATCGAAGGCTGTATCGCACAATTTTATAATAATCAATGCAGACGAAGAGATGGATGCTGATAACGGCAAATTCACGCGTTGTTTAAACATCAGCGTTGGTGATCAGAAAAACACCGTGAATATATTAGGCTGCGTCAATAGATGCCCAGATGTATATAGCAGTCACACTCCTGGTGGAGGAGACTTCCACAATAGGGGCTATCTAAACGAGTCGATTGCGCGGATCGCTGGACACGGTGGATTTTGGCATGTCGTAGAACACGTAATGAAACGTCCAACTGTCAATCCGACATCATTTAAAATGAAGTTTAAGGACAATAACTACAACAACAACGAAGAGGCTCTTCTCGATTATGACGATGGTCTGTCCATCGCCATAATAAAGGAATTCCAAAATTCTGACTTCTTCCCATCGGAAGAAGAGTTAGCAGAATGCAATAAGAGGGACAAATGCCACAACAATATTCTATTAAGCTGCTTTAAGGCCAAAGATGAATAATTTTCCTACCAAATGCAGGCAGTGGAAGACCTCATACCAACCACGAGATGGTATAAGGAATCTATAAGAAACGGGAATGAGATTTCTGTAGAGGGAGTATGGATGTTATGCCCCCAATTGTATGCTCAAGTTGGTAAGATAAATTACCGCGACGAAAGTTTTACGCAATTAGCTAACGTCCTTGCGAAGTAGCCAATTGCATACCGCAAAATGTACTAACAGAACAGAACAGTGAATTTAGATGAGAGAGAGGGAAACAACTCGCAGGAGATGAATGGGTTGAGGGCTACTTGGTACGCCCAGTCAAACAGTATGCTGCTGCACAGACATCTTTCAACATGCTGGAAATGATGTAGTGCAGTTTGAACATTTGAGAAATGAACCGAAAGATGTACAAAAGCAGAGAGGCCTTTGACATAAACAGAACACGTAAGCACCACACCCCGTCCTCCTTTTACGACCAGCTGCGAGTTTCACAATTCGCGTTGAAGGAAGGTTTGTTTGTTAACAAGGGTCGATAGGATGTCAGAAGTTACTCGTATGCTGATCATACTTGTAAAGATGGCGAAAATGTTCCAAAAAAAGTACTTGAAGGCCCTAGAAAAGGGAGACAAAAAAGCGGAGTCTGAATTTCCATCTTACTTGCATCGAAAGCATCCAAATGAAATGAGATGTTAATTGCCAGGATCCGTTTTACGAACTTCAAGCTTGTCAAGGCAGATCTAGTATATGGTATACACTTTTTACTACGACTTTTTAGAAGGCTTGTTTCTGGAGTAAAGGAAAACAATAGGCCCTTTGCAGGACCTGGTCACGTGACCTGTCAATCAAAATAAAATTGGCTGTAGAACAACATGAATGTCAGAAATGGAAATTAGTACAAAGCCCAATTTTTTTAGGTTCATATTTTTAAAACTGAAGGAATGGCAATTTATTGAAAAACTATAATTTAGCTTAATTTAACTGAGTTTGTGAGGCTTTTTTTTTGCCGACTGGCACAGCTTGCTTTCCATTCTTTCCATTTCTATGCATGTTGTTCTAGCGGCAATTTTTTTTTGATTGACAGGCTAAAAAGGTCACGTGACCAGGTCCTGCAAAGGGCCTATTCCGGTAATTCAAAGAAAATACCGGCAATCGGGAGACGATAATTTTTGCGGATCAAAAGAAACAATGTTGATGCAAGTCTCGAGCTCCAACGGCGTTTGTCAGAGTTATGCCCCGTCTTTTTTCAAACCACTTTTTGGATCTAATATCATAGGAAATTCACAAAATTGAGATGTCAGGAAAAACAAATTAAAGGGGCTATGTTCGATAGTGGCCGTTAATTGGCACTATTTGCCTTGCAGACTGTCTGAACAGTTTGAAAATAATTTGCATTTTTTTTAAATTTAAGCATCCAACATGGGCGGGAGGTTCATCAGTTCTTATTGAAATCGCTGAAAATGTCGTAAAATAAATGTGTTCGGCTGGACATCAAATATAAATGCTCTGATCGTGACAGCCCTTTAAATAATAACAAATGTATTCCATGTTCGGACTAAGAATGCCTGAATGTAAGTTTCCAGGGTCTGGCATAAACTGTATAGTAGTGATATCATCAGGCCTCTGACTGCTGTCTTTCAATCTCAGATTACCATCTAAAGATGCATGTACCCAAGGATTTGGGTACTGTTTTCTTTTGACTTTGACAAGATAACTATTATATCTTGCTTCACAGGTTAATTATAATCACTCTATATTTAAGTATCACAGGCAATAAACAGATGCCATAACTCACAAATAAGTTATATTTGTTGTAAGAAATGTATATATGATTGTTTAATAATACATTATTTATGTGACAGTCATTTCTTTGCATTGCATACCATAAAATGCAGGTTATTAGCCTACTCTGTTATTGGCCCACCCATTTCCTCCTGGTTATAAGCCCACGCTACCCCTCCCCTTCAAGTCGTTACTAAGGAAACAGCAATTAGCATAATATATCTTGTACAATGTTCATCTGATTGACATTTTACCAATTGAGTGATCTTCCTTACAACATTACTAATTATGAATAGAATTTTTTGGGGGGGGGGGGGGGGTGAACATTGAAAGATTTTTATAAGTTTTTGAAATCCCAGTTATAAGTCTTCTCGGTATTCAAAACCACTGATGAGTTGTATAAGCCCGGGACTTATTATTAGGTTTTACAGTATGTTGTGGACCAAATTGTTTACCTGGTTTTAAAAACTTTGGGACACTATTTTACTCTCAAAATTAAATTCTCAGTCTCTGAATGTAATCTAAACACATAGAATGTGTATTAATTTTTTTTTTTTTACCTTAATCCAAATTATTAAAAAACCTAACTGAAAACAACCCATACAAAAATTTAAACCAGTGGGAGAAAAAATAAACAACAACATAGGTACATGTACAACACAGACATTTTTAGCAAAGAGAAACTGGATTATGTTGTCATTCATTAGGTGAATTTGCTGTAATACACTCATTCATGCAATATATGGCTATACTACTAACACCATTTTAAACCATTTAACAATACTGAATAGGCCCTTTGCAGCTAACAATCACATGCTGATACAATACTTTATTAACGAATGAATTAAGCTCATGGTCCCCATGGGAAAGGCATTGCCATGGATGCTGGAGCAAGCTATCTTTCAATACACAGTTTTAGAAAGACTGATAATAGCATTTACAAACAGATTTTGATAATAACAATCACTCGAACTCCCGCGCTCAGTCAAACAGTACGCCATTTTGGTTCTGCCTGCCATCCAACATGGCGGCGTAGCAACAGTTGCTAGGAAGTCACGTGATGGTGTAAAACCTCTATTAACCGAAACCCTA
Organism: Actinernus sp. WN-2022; assembly: GCA_030867875.1. Lineage (NCBI taxonomy): Eukaryota > Metazoa > Cnidaria > Anthozoa > Actiniaria > Actinernidae > Actinernus > Actinernus sp. WN-2022. Next base: position 5,670,343 of record JAOWCC010000936.1, on the reverse strand, counting down.
ACCATCACTATCCCTTATGCCATGAGGGATTTGCTGTCAACAACCGCTTTTTTAGAACTTTTATGCTGCATGCTGTTTCATTAGCAGGCGTTACTTTATTAGACACCATCTCCCTGCTCTCTGTTAAGTTTTTTCGTGCAGTGCATTTTGGGATTGCGTTCTTCTGGCGGATGGAATCTATTTAACACTTAGGATATTTGCAATCCAGTCGCATTAACTAGCTTAAAAACACACCTTTGGGGTGAAAGGAACAATCAGACTTAGAAAAATGGGATTGCCCTGATCCAATGTAATTACCGATGCAAAATTTCACATTGCAAATAATATTATTATTATTGGTTATCCTTGCCAGAAGCACACTTAAGATTTCACAAACTGATGTATGCTCAATCTGAGAGCATACATAATCTGATATTATTTCCAGCAACTTCTACAACATTTTCTCCAAGGACCTTTGTGTGAATCAGGCTGTGTAAGAACTTCCCCAAAAGAGATACAGGTATGAATTTCTTCTCCAAGCAACCAAAATTTGCAATACTGTCATATCCCTGTTCAACAATTGCTTTCTGACGACTTCCAAACAGTATTAGCTTCAGGGTATTACAATTGTAATTCTTACCACTCATTTCTACAACTGTTTGTAATACCTTCAACGCATCTACCATACCATCCATACTGTGGTATTGCCCACGCACTCCACAGTTGTTACAACTGGTTAAGCATCGAATAGACTCTCGTTCCTCACCAAAGTATCTCATTATCAGCTGATGCCTACATCTTACTGGATCTTCTATCATTTCAATTAAATCACCCAAAGTTTCATGTTGTATTTCATAGTTTCCTCTTGATTCCTAAATAACTTGCTGTAGTATATGCGGCAAACAGAAGTCTGACCATCTCTTCCGGCTCGTCCACACTGCTGGTAGTATTCTTCCACTGAGGTTGGAACCCGAGCATGAATTACATACCTCACATCTGCTTTGTCTACCCCATGCCGAATGAAGCATTTGCAACCATTACACGATTCACCTGACTGCCACTTTTGGAAACTGTCCTCCTTCACTGTATCAGACAGCTGGCTATGATACTTTACACATGAAATGTTCCTTTTCTGCAGCTCAGCATGAACTTAACTGACATCACTTGCCAAAACAGAGTAGACAATACCACTTTCATTGGGCCTTTCTAAAATGAATTCTGATAATTCTGTAAGAAACTTATTACTTGTGCCTCTTTCTTTCGCTTCAAGGACAAGATTTTCACTGAATATTGGCTGCCTTATTACCGTTGCGTCGGTAAGTGTCTCTTTAAGTTCTTCCAGGATTCGCTCAGAAACAGTTGCACTCAGTAGTAATTTGGGGCACTTCAAATCGACGATTTTTTCGAAAACAGCTTTGCACACTGGTCGGAACGTTGTGCCCCAAGACGAAATTGTGTGGGCTTCATCAAAGACATCTCGATGCCTTCATTTCCGGCAAATTGTTGGACTTTTTCCGCCAAACTGCCTTCTTGCAACGATTCAGGAGTGCAGAACACTAGTTTATATTCTGAAAACTTGGCATCCTGTTCCTGTCTTTCAGAGAGAGTAACTTCGAGTACTTGCAGGCTGGAATGTTCAAGTCATTCGCTCTACTCAGCATGTCGACGATAAGCGATTTCGTAGGTGAAACCACAATTGTTGGTTTCGAAGCTATCAAGGCTGGAAGCATAAATGTTAAGCTCTTCTCTCCACCAGTACCAATAGTAATAACATAATTGCCAGACAAAGTTACCACAATCGTTTCCTTCTGAAGGGGCTTGAAACTTGAATGCCCAAAATAGCGTAGCACGTTTGTGATCTGTTCTTCCTGTTGTCTTAACGGTCTTTGAGCCGTTTGATTTTCAACAACATCAACTTCAGGAAAGCTCTCCTCTCCATACTCTATAGTTTAGCTGTTATCTTCCCCATAGCCACGGATATCTCGTAGTGGAAGCTATCAGATGTGTCCAAATCGACGATCTCACACCTTTGTCTTAAGTACAAGGGCTCATGAAGTCGACCAACGTCCAAAAGAAAGTACCCGAACTTGATGGCACATTCATAAAGGGAACTAGCCTCGACTGAAGTTGAAATATCTATTTCCGTGACTCTGAAAACATTTGTCGTCGTAGGATCTATACATGGAATGCTAGATAGTTTTTGCAAAGCTTCGCAGATTCTCAACAATTCATCGCTCTCCGCCATTTTGATATTCCTTGCCAGGCGCAAAATATCAGTGTTCCCCCGCTCGAGAAATTTTGGAGGCGACAAAAAAATACTACTCTCCCCTACTAATGGCTTTTGGGATGCGCAAATGATATGCGCGGACCGCAGAAACCTTGTTCAAATTCGACAGGCATCTATGTTCTCTTTTCTTTCCCCTCTCCCTCTCCCTCCCCCTCCCCCTCCCCCTCCCCCTCCCTTTCGTTACCAGTAACACAGGGTTCCCAACCTTACTATTTCTTACTAACTAGAGATGCCTGCGGAGGAGGCTAACTTCAATCAAGGTTTATCTTTTTTCGGTCAGAGCTCGTCACATCGAACTAGGCTTTTCAGATCCGTAGCAGATTGTCCTAGGCTACAAAGGATAGTTAGGGGATCAAGCGTGTTCAGGGTTCTTCCAGAGCTCAACGCCTTCCTGTCACTGATCACATCATGTCTATTATTATAAAGTCATTGGATTTGAGCTGTTATGACCATTGCATGTTTTGGGCAGCATGTACACTTGGGTACTTTGGGTTTTTGAGAGCGGCAGAATTCACGGTTCCTAATTTAGCGAGTTTTTCTCCTGCCTTTCATTTGATGGTGGGTGACATTGCAGTGGACTCGGTGTTGAATCCTTCTTGTTTACGTGTTCGGATCAAGGCCTCCAAGACGGATCCATTTCGCAAAGGCTGTTTTGTCCATATTGGTCGAGGTAGTCCACCTTTGTGTGCAGTAGAGGCAGTGCTAGCTTATTTGGCTTTGAGGCAATACTCCAGGTCCTTTATTCTTACTGCAATCTGGTCTACCATTATCTCGCTCCCTTCTAACTAGCTGGCTGAGACGCATCCTGGAGGGAGCTGGTGTTCCTGGTAACTATTTGAGTCACACCTTCCGCATAAGTGCTGCTACACTAGCTGCAAGGAACGGTGTTCCAGACCATCTGATTCAGACACAAGGGCAATGGGCCAGCAGTGCTTTCCAGTTCTTTATACGAACTCTGTCTGAGGTCAGACTCTCGTGTAACAGTACCGTCCTCTTTTGTACCAGTGTTATATTCTTTTTGCCTTGTTATATCGAAGCATTACAGAAGCTTCAAGATAATCTTGTAGGGCAGAGTATTGCTGAGATGTGAAGACTTGTTCAGCGCTATCCGAGCTTGGTTGTATTAGCAGTAGCTATTTAACAATCGCAGACCAATGTGGAAGTGACTTTGTCTTCCTCGCAGGTGACTGTGACGCCATCCGCTGCAGCAATATACAGAGGAAGCTCTCTCGCTAGATTCGCTATTGTGGCATCATTGTTAGCGAAAGGGAAATTCCTTAGATTTTCCAGTGAAGCAGCTGTGGGACGTAACCCTTGCACTTGTACCGGGCAACAGAGTTGTGCAGCTTTAAAAGCTCTTACTGTGTCACGAAACTGCACACTAGATATTTGCTGGTAAAAGTTCAGTCCAGGTCGAATGCAGGCCTTTGCTTGTGTCATGAGCTGATTGTAGACAGCGACGTTGCCGTTCGCAATTTCTCGAGCAACCGCCTTGGTGTTTGGGTAGTGATCGACTGCAACAGCATGCGCTACAGCTTGAAGACGCTCATAGCAAGAACAAATCAAAGGGCCGTCACACTCTAGAAAGTAAGTGGCATTTACAAAATGCACTCCGGCATCGATTAGAACAGCCAGCTCCAAGCGTAGGTCTTGCAGGCTCTGAGGATCGTTAAATATTTCCAGGAGATGATGGAGAAAATTCCTCGTTCTCGCGGATCCCTCCAATGACTGCCTTCGGACCAAAGTTATAGTCTACAGCCAAGCACGACATCAACCTTTGAGCCAATTCCTCTCCTTTAAGCGCCTTTGCGAGCACTTCTAGACGGATGAGGCGCTGAGTTGGCTTAAAAAGGTCTTCCTGTATCGCCAACGTCTCTCCCAACCTGGCCGTCCCGTCAAAAATGACAGAGGTCTCATTTACAGCCTTGAGCTCCTCTTTTAAAGTCTCCTTTTCTTTATCGAGTATAGCAGGTATGAACTCACTAAGATGTGTACGACTGGTAAGTCTATAACCATATTTCTCAAGAAAAGGTCGCAGCGCATCCACTTTCGATAGGGCCACTCCTGCCAACAGAGCAGACTCAACAAGTTCGTACCGATACAGTTGCTGAAGGCAACGTCGATCCACTCGCATTTTCCTGTCTGGCTCTTTTCTTTCAGGGTCTGACTTTCTGATTTATTTCTCACAATATTAGCCATGCCCACCTTATGCTTCTTTGATTTCATGTGTCTCTCAATAGACGTTTTTTTTGTCACTGAGATCTTCGCTGCAAGCATGGCATCTAAGTTTTCCTCCTACCACGGCAAAGTGCTGGCCCGGGCACTCTTTCAAACGATCCCATGCACTCACATTGGTATTTTTACGCTTCCCCTCCGCTTGTACTTCTCTTTGTTGATCGGAACTTTTCGGTCTCGTGCTATCGAAGCTCTTTCTGGAGCGCTTAATGCCGCTCCAGCATCTCCTGCCAGTGCAGTTGGTTCAATTACTTCTACTTCTTCTGACTCTTCAGCGTTTATGTCTTCTGACTGGTTTAGTTCTTCCATATTTGCACTTGAAACTGGTTTAGAATGCTGACAAATTTTTAACAGATTCGAAACAGAATTCCTGTGTACAGCCCCGGACATACACAAAAAAGCGCCAAAGTCTGCAAATCATGCATGAGCCAATCAGACTCTACTGTTCCCATGCTTAAAAGGACAAGCGCACGTGCATTTCCATGACAACAGTCTTTCTTTTCTCTACAGCATTACTAATTATTCAATTTCACGATCACGAAATAACAGATTTGCTGAAAAGTGTTCAAAAAGACAAAATGTTTTCTAGAAACTTGCCCCAAATCCGAAAAAAAGTTCTCAAATATTGCCCAAATTGCGAAAAAGTGCTCAAGGGAGCTCAAAATGTAAAATAGTGCTCCAAGATCCAAAATGTGCTCAAAAAGTGCCCAGCGCAATCGGGACAGGCCTAACTCACACATCAAAATGTGCTACAAATGCTCAAATGAATGCCATAACCATGTAAAACACACATGTTCCACAGTAATCCCTCTACACTGAAGGTCCAAGTTAACGAGGTTTTAATAACAGTAAACACTGACATAATCTCGAACCAAAACAACATGGCCGACCAAAATCCCTCGTGGTCCGAATCCTGCGCATGCGTGAATACAAATCTCACAGTAAGCCCAGTTAAATATTTAGAACATTCTCCTCTTCCTTGATATAAGGTTATCAACTCGATACAGAACTAAACAAAACTAAATACAACATTTCAGCTGAGTGTAATCTTAAGTTAGCAATATGTTATCAACTCGAATGTTCTTCTAGAGAGCAATGTATATTTAGCAGTCTCCTAAGGGACAAAGCTTTACTACAGGTCTCTTCATGATGCTCTTCCCGACTTGAACACCTTTCCATCTGCTCCGGGATGAGTTTCCACATTCCTTCCCAGGGGCCACTTTCCTCTAGGAGTGTTAGGTCATTGACATCATGATGACAACATCGCCTACTTGGAAGTTATCTTGATTACGGAACCACTTCTACCTTGCGTTCAATCCAGGAAGCCATTCCCACAACCATCTATGCCAAAAATGCTGGACAAGGTCTTGCACTCGGCGCCACCTCCTCCTGGGGTTAAACTCTGTACTATCGACACTGTCAGGTGCAAATCGTCCTCCGACTTGACCATACATTACCTGTTGAATTCACCGATTGATAAGTCAATGGACGAGAGCTGATCAGTCCCACAACTGCACTCAAAAGTTCCTCATCAGTAATATCAGCAGACCCCAAAATAGCGTAGATGGCTTTCTTTGCTGCTTTTATCATGACTTCATGTACACCACTGAAATGTGGAGCTAGAGGTGGGTTAAAGTGCCACTTGACACAACAACAACAACAACTTTATTTACCCTATTACTTACATATAGTGTTTACAGAGAAAAAAGAAATTGGAATATTTAAAAGGGTACTGGCACCCTGAAATAACTAGAAAGCTAAAAATGCCAGGGAGCCAGTTTACATGGCTGAATTAAATTACTAGGTCGGAGAAATAAAAAACACACACATAGATACACACAGAAAATTCTACCTATTTAGTCTATTATACCATAAATATTATAGATACATATATTTGGGAGAGGAGGAAACCAGTCTTGTTATCTTAAAAATCAGTAGTTGCTATTAATATTTAAAATGTCTGAACTAAGCTAATATTTGCTTAGAAATTCGTTTTTTAGTTTTTGCTTAAACTGTCAAATTGAGGAAGACTTAATATGTTCTTCAATTCCTTGAAATCTGATATTAAATAATCCGTAACTGGTTCTAGCTCTAGGAAGATAATAAGACTGTTTTGCTGCAGATCGTATATTATAACTGTGGACACTTTTGACTGAAGTGAAAAAAGTATTGAAAACAGAGGGTAGAAGTTGATTGTGCAAAAGCTACAATATGGAAGGTTATGAGATCAGTTAGCTTTATAATATTCAATATTTTAAATAAAGGACTTGAATGCTCGTCAAATTTTGAAAATGTCATAATTCGCACAGCCTTTTTCTGTAGTACAATAAGAGGCTGGACAGTTGTTGGGTATGTATTACCCCAAGCTATCATACCATATATCAAGAATGGGCATATTAGAGCATAATAGAGTTTGGCAAGGATTGATATGTCAACATAGTACCGAAGTTTAGATAAAATGCCAACACTCCTCTTTCCTTTTTTTGAAATACAATCAATTTGAGATTTCCAGCTAAGGTTAGAATCAATAAAGATACCAAGATATTTGATATAATTATCTTGTCACAAAGGCGTATTACTTATAATTAAATTAACATTTAATGTTACCTTCCTTTGGGGAGGATGAAATATAACAAAATTTGATTTATCTATATTTAGTGAAAGCTTGTTTGCACATAAGCAAACATGAATATTGATTAATTCATTATTTATGTTGGATTCCAATGTAGAAAGGTTCTTATGCCTATAAAATAGATTGGCATCATCTGCAAATAGGTGAAAGTCAAAGAGATCAGAACAAAGATGGAAATCATTTATGTAGAGTAGAAAGAGAACTGGACCTAGTACAGATCCCTGGGGGATACCACAGGAGATTGTTGCTGAACCAGAGGTTGTATTATTTACTGTAACAGTTTGTTGTCGGTTACTGAGGTATGAAATAAACCAATTTTTAGCAATTCCTCTGATTCCATAATGTTCCAATTTCTTGATCAAAATGCATGATTTACACTATCGAATGCTTTACTAAATCCGTGAAATTGTCTAAATTTCCATTTGGATGCCTGTATAACACTCCACATAACAAATTTGGTTGGCCAACAGTATCAATTTCTATCCAGAGGGCTTCAACATCCTGTTTTGAAGTTGTAATGTCTGTTCTCACAGAGAAGTTTAGATTATTTTTAATGTAAAAAGCAACACCACCTGCATTTGAAAGACTAGGTTCAGAGATAAGGTCATAACCAAGAATATTGACATTAGTCAAAAGTTCCTTGTCAACTTTACATTTTGTTTCAGTAAGGCCAATCAATGAAAATGGGAAATTCAATGCTGATAGCATGTGCACAAATTATCATAATTTGCTTATGTTGCAATTTAGAGCAGAAAATGAAGTGTTATTTGACGAGCATTCATTCACATCATAGTTGCTATGGAAATCGTGTACACTATAATAATTAAAATTTTGATCGGTTGGCATGTTCAAGTCAACATCTGAATTTGTAAGATGAGGAATATTTGTGATAGGAGAAGTTATGCTAAGACGTGGAAGAATATTTAGCTGTTCAACCCTGTCCGAAATATCAAAATCAATGTTTAAACATTTAGGACAATCTGTCATTGAGGCATTTAATCATATATCAATAGTTGATTAACAGTACTTATCTTGACAGCAACTTCTTGACTACACCATAAGTTGCTACACCATAAGTTGCTGTAGTATCCTTGATCTTCTCTCGGTCCAACGCTTTCAGTTCCTTCAGTTCATTGTTGGCCCCGACAAAGTTAGTTCCATTATCTGATAAAACATCTGTTGGAAGACCACGTCTCGATGCCATTCGAAAGAATTCATTCAAAAATGAGTCAGTGTCTAGACTGTATGCTACTTCAAGATGTAGAGCCCTAGTAGCTAGGCACGTGAACAAAGGTATCTCTTCTGATGGATCTTCCCTCTGCCTTGTTTTGTGAAGAAAGGTCCACCAAAGTCAACAGAGGTCTAGCTAAAGGCACGCAACGACTTCCATGTACGTAGTTCTAGCAATGGGGAACCTGCTTGGCTGGTGTGGCCTTCTTCCTTCTACATTCAATGCATTCTCTTTCCCACTCCCTTATGGCCTCCCTGGCTGAGATTATCCAGTAGAGGCCTGACAGCTCAGATAAAACTCGATCGGTCCCCCCATGCTGGTTCTGTTCATGACTGTTCTTTACTATCAACTTGGTAATCCAATGATTCCTTGGTAGAATTATGGGGTAGCGAGTTTCCCATGGAAGACATTCCGCATAACGAAGGCTCCCATCGCATCTGAGTATGCCATCTTCATCTACTATTGGCTTCAAAGGCAGCAACTTTGATCCGGTAGGTAGTTATTTCCCTGTCTTCACAGCACAGATCTCTAATTGGAATGCTTCTTGTTGAGCAAGTTTGACATATCGCATTTCTGCAGTGGCAATCTCTTCTGGCTCAATTCCTCCCTTCCGGCGAAGAGCGGCTGGCAAACGGCAGTTATCCAAGAATCGGTTCACTCTTGCAGTAACTCTAGTGAGTCTATTCCAGCTGGAGTATCTGGTTGGGTCCAGGCGACTCTCACTTCTTGAAGTGATAAATGTCCGTTCTTCTGCTCGTCCCTCTTCACGGTACTGTCTCCGGACCTCATGATCTGTTTCCTGTTTGGCTTCAATCTTGGTCTCAGGCCATTCTGTCTGACCTTGTGCAAGAAAGGATGGGCCACTCCACCACTTCTCTTCTTCGATGAGTTCTGGATTTCTCCCACACGATTTGCTACGAATGGCTTAAATTTCCGGCTTCTTCCACGGATCCAGAACAGTACATCCATACTGTCAGACTAGAACATCCACTGAGATTTCTCAATACCCAGTACCTTTCCAACATTTTCAGCAAGTCTGAGTCCAACGACTGCAGCCATTAGCTCCAAGCGAGGTATGATTACGGTGCAGTGGTAGTGGTGCAACTCGTGATTTCGATGCTATAAGACGACAAGTGACAGTCCCGTCCTCATACAAATGCCTTGTGTACAAAGCTACACCATATGCATCTTGAGAGGCGTCAACGAAAGTGTGCATAGTGATGGCTTTAACTTCAGCTGCAGTCCTGAGGCAACGAGGTATGCGAAGGTTAGGCAGCTCCAACAGTTCATCAAACCAATGTTGAGCCTTGGATGACAAATTCTTGTCCAATGGTTCATCCTAGTCAGCTCCACTGGACCACATTTCTTGTAGGAGGATCTTGGCACGGACCACATATGGTGACAAGAGGAGTTAACCCCAAACACAACATGGTCAAATTCAAAAACATCAGGTTCTCTTTGAGTGTTCAGATCTCGCCACAGCAAACGGTGATATGGTCTATCTTCTGGCTTCAGAGACACATCATCATACTTAGCTGAAGCATCAAACACAATCCGAGTCTTAGTCGTGGACTTGTCAGGTCTCAAAACTGGAAAGTGGGGTAGTATTTTGTAGTATTTTGGCTTATTTGACTCATTGAAGTTAAATGGTACACTCAAGTTAAATGTTGATATTGCTTTTGCAAGATCTAAAAATGTGCAAACTTTGTTAGAAATATTGTTTATTAGTTCCATAGTATATTTTTACAGAACCATCCCTATTAAGCCTCCCTATTAATAGGGATTACACTGTATTTAAGAATGGAAACAATGGAAAACACAAAAACTGCTAGTGCATATCTGTAGATTACACTTATATTGAATTCTATTTATTTCAATCATATTATGGCAGCTCTTTGGTGTTATGTACTACTATGAAATGCATTCAAAAGTAATCTCCACTGTTTTCCAAGGAAATTAATTTCAAAGATTAAAATATTTGTTTCAGTTCTTCAAACATACTACATTTGTCGATGTTCATTTGTGTCAATCCGTGCTTTCTACGTAAGAAGCTTTGTTTTCAGCAGGTCTAAATATGATGATTGACACTCTGATTTTCAGATGCCTACCTTTGCATGAGAACTTATGAATTGTCTGAAAACATTCAATCAATATTTGTTTTGTTACACTTATACTAGTTGTGTTATACATATGGTACATTCACAATAAGAGTGCTCATTGCCATTATGACTTTGATTAATAATTCACTTCTACCTGTAACTGAACTTTAAAGTTAGGCTGCATTCATTATGAATACTTCAGGTGGGATGTGGCAGCTGCAGAGGATTTTTGGGGGGTATCTAAATATTTATTAACAGGAAAAGGGTGTTTGTCATTTTAATTTCCTATTTCCTGAGTAGTGGGGAATGTAAAATTTTGTTTTGCATCATAGGGAACTTAAAAAAGTGAGCCTGTGAATGAAATCCCCTGCCTCCCCCTCCACTCTGCAGTATGAGCAGTATACATAATGAATGCAGTCTTAACAAGATGTTTGGCCTGTTTAGACGTTGTAAAATGTTTATTTCTAAATAAATGCATGGAAATATGCTTGTGACTTACTCTCACTCTCCCTTTGTAGTAGATTTTAAATTCCCTTTTCATTAGCCATCTCCTTAGTCTCCTAGATTGTGAGCAATCACTTCACCTCTCTAATCACTTCACCTTCAGCAGATGTGCAAGAGTAAACTGCATCTGGGATATTCTTGTAGCTCATCTCCTCAGTGAGATTTCTCTGCACCTGTGTCTGTATAAGCTCCTCAGAAAGTGTGCCACAATGAGACTCGCAGAAGTTATGAAGAACAAAGCAGGCATGTATCATAGTTGGGGCTGATTCCAAGCTAATGTCAACTTTCCTTGTGAGTATTGACCAGCGAGCTTTAAGTCTACTAAAGGCACACTCTATTGGGTTTCGTGCAGAACGGAGCAAATTATTGAACACAACTTGAGCATTGTTAGAACATGTCTGGAACTCCTTCATACAGTATGGAGAGAGGGGGTATGCTGGATCTCCAATCAGATAATGTGGAACTTTATCAAAACCAGGTAACAAATTGTTATAAGTGCTTGGCAAGTCTCCATTGATCAATTTTCTATTGACAGTTGAGTTTGCAAAAACCTTTGCGTCATGCACAGAGCCTGGCCATCGACAGTCGACATCCATAAACATACCACGATAAACACACACAGCTTGTACATTGAGTGAATGGTATTATTTATAACAAAAATAGTCTTGTGAATTCACATGTGGTGCCTTTATACGGATGTGAGTACCATCGATGCATCCGAATGCTTGAATCATATCAAATTTTAACTCGAATTCTGACACTTTCCCTCTCATTTCTTCTGCAGTTTTTGGTAAGTGAATGTACTTAGGGCCTAGATTTCGTGATACAGCAAAGCAAACTTCATCAACAACTTTTGAAACAGTACACTGATGAATACCAAAGGTATTTGCTGTCATCCACAATGAACCAGTATCTTTGAGGTAATAAAGAGTTGTTGCTACTTTTTTTTCGACAGACATTGCCCTGTGATTTGGACATCTGGGTTTTGGATAAATATATGGTCTCAATTCTTCACAAAGCTCTTTGAATTCTTCTTTTGTCATACGAAAATTTCTCTTCCATTCTTCGTCTGTGGTCTCTGGACGCAGCATATTCAACCACCACTGCTCAGTTCGGGCTTGCTGAAACCATGTTGATCGTTTATTGCGTCTCGAGGATCTTATTCGGCGGAGCTTTGCCTTTCTCAGCATCTTTTTTCGTGTTGCTGCTACGGAAGCTATAACATTTTCAATTATTTGCTTCCTACGAAGCAAATAAAGATGCAACACTCCATGAAGCTGGAGCAGCAAAGAGAAAAACACCCCGAACTGAAGTAATAATAAAGAAACTAATTTCCTTCGCCTCAAATGACCGGCCGCCATTTTGTATAAACAAAGTCAAATTTTCGCGCGTAGCCTGGACCGGGCTCAGAGCTGGCCCGTCTGACCGGGCTGACCGGGCTGGCCCGTCCCATGTAATCAGACCTGAGACGAGCTGAGATTGATCTCGGCAAACCGGGCCAACCCGGTCAACCGGGCCAGCCCGTTTCATATAATCAGGGCCTTACAAATAATTTCTTTGCTCGTAATAATAGCAATTTTGTCACTGAGTCAATTTCGGAATTGTTAGCTACTGGGAGAATTATATAACAGCTAGAAAACAATATTCAAGTAATTAATCCACTGGCTGTTTCAATACAATCATCCGGCAAAAAGAGATTGATACTCGATTTAAGGTTTGTTAATCAATATATTTCCAAAAAGAAATTTAAGTTTGAGGACTACAGAAAAGCCTTAGATTATTTTTCCCTAGGGGGATATGCAACAAAGTTTGACCTTAAGAGCGGTTATCACCACATAGATATTTTTCTGTATTTGTCATATTTAGGTTTTTTATGGACATATCTGGATGGGCTTCCAAGTATTTCACATTCACTGTTCTTCCTTTTGGACTATCGTCGGTACCTTATATTTTCACCCAAATTATGAAACCACTGGTTAAATTATGGAGAATTAGAGGCTTTCGGTGTGTTGTATACCTAGACGATGGGATTAATCTAGAGACCTCTTTAGATAAAGCTATAGAAGCTTCCCATCACATTTGAAGAAAAAGGTATATGGTCTCCAGTAAGACTAATTGAATGGTTGGGAATATGTTGGAACTTATCAAAATGGTATCATTGCCATAAGAGAAGGTATAACTCAAGTTATCGAACAGAAATTGCACGAATTGTTAGCATGTTCTTTCGTGTCAGCCACACAATTGGTGTCCTTCACTGGGTCAGTTATTTCATTGAGTGCGGTATTCGGTAACCTAACTAGAATAATGATGCGTCAGTGTCAAATTACTATCGCGACAGCTGCGGAATGGGACAATAAGGTATTCTTAGACCATTATTGTATTGCGGAAATGGAATTTTGGTTAACCAACATTAGAAAATGCAACATTAGGAAATGCAACAATAAGAATTGCTTTAAGACCAGAGCTCATAACAAAATCGTGTATTCAGATGCTAGTGGACACGCCTGTGGGGCTGTGATTACGCAAGGACAAACTGCTACATGTCACCGTATGTTTACGGAGGATGAAAAGAAGTATAGTTCGACGTATAGAGCTTTTAGCTATTTCTTATAGCCTCGAAGCTTTTGGATCTGTTCTAAATAATTTGAAGATCAAATGGTATACCGATAATCAATCGACTGCGAAAATAGTACAAGTCGGTCAGCTTCACAGTTTGTTTGGGTACATTCGTTCACACCAGTGGGTTTCCTTTGCTTCTCAGAATCTTCAAGTTCAAGTTCCTTGAGGTAATATGATAATGACAAGCCATAAAACTCTTCTGCTTCAGACACTGTTGTATTTTTTTTCTTAAGAATGTTTAAAAGGCGTCCACGTACACGATTACCTTGAAAATAAAAGAATATGTTTTCATTAAGTTGTAATATGCAAGTATAATAACACAGGGTGCAGTACTTGGCATATACACAGATTGCCAAACTGATGTTGAGTTGGACTATTGCTACATGTGTTATGGATTGGATCCACTCTATTGTATCTGTACAACACTTCTGTCATGTGAGCCTAAAGTGAATAAGTCAATATATTTATTGCACAGCACTGTATTATTCAAAGGTGATTCTAATTACAAGTAACTGTGGAGAGTGGTTTTACTTTTTTTTAGGGGGGGGGGGCGGGGGCTAAAAGTGCTGACGCTATAAACATAACACTAGAAGAGTTGTATTAAGCTCTCGAGAAAGAGCCCCACACACACTCTGCGGTCCATGAATTATGATTATGAAATGAACTCACTAATCAAGATGAAATTTGAAGAGGTTGCTTGTTGAATATGCTTGGCACCATCCTCCCAGATGGCATTTTTTATCCTAAATGATGGCCACTCAACCATTTTGTCAGGCCAACCATATGAGGGATCAGTCTTTGCAATGGAAACAAACTCAATAAGTGCTCTTTCTTCTTCTCTAGTCCATTGGTGGTATTTAACAGGTGAAGCTGGCACCCCAATCTTCAAACAAACATCAATTTCATTAATTAAAAATATATATAAACTTATAAATGCATTCATTGAACAGAGCTATTCGTACCTTCCGAATTGGACTTCGTTTTGGAGACTTTGGAGAGGTAAAGCTGAGAGGCTTTCTTGCTGAGCTACGTGTATCAAGGCTGCATGGCTTTCCCCTTTCTTTGCTGGTTTGTTTGGAGTATTTCCCGCTGATAATAGAGTCCGTTTAAGGACGAAAGACCCCTCCATGACATAATTACTTAAAAAACAAATGATAAATTGTATTTTAAGATAATAATTTGCCACTGTAAATATGTATACAATGAATATGCATGCTTAGTGCATGTTCAGTAGCACGAGCATAGCACCTTTTGAGCGCCACCAGCTGTCATTATTCAAGTACTCAAAAATCGTCCAAATACTGGAGTACTTTGGAGTACTTTTGGTTTTTTGTAATGCTCATATATTTGGCTACTTGAATTAGATTTTTTTTTAATGCTACCTTCAATAGCGTACGATGAGCACTTTTTTCGGAGTATGTTTATGAAAACATCCTCGAGTGCAAATCACAACGACTGACAATAAAAGTGATATTTTGTGATTTTTTTCGAGCAAAATAAATAATTAGTGCAACAGATAGACAGTATAAATATCAATTCAAATGAATGTTAAAGTTCCTTACCTCAAGATGGCTTTTGTAATGAATAAATCGGCTTTTGGTAACTGCAAAACGATCCACCCGAAAAGGCCGCCATTTTTGAAAAATATGCGCGCAAGGGCACTTGGGATAGGCCTGGAACCTAACAGTTGTACTGGTTTGCCGGTCTAGTTCTTTGCGCTTTCGTCTTTGCCTTCTCTGTGCACACATGATTTCTGTGAAATACCATGACAATGGTAACGCTAAAATGGAAATTGTCTACTGCGATATTCAAACCGGGGGTATCGCACTGAAGAGCTAACTTACCGTCAAACTTCTGTAGATTGGCCGAGTAGTAGTTCACTGAATTGAAGCGCGAAAAATCGCATGCGGCCTTCCATAAACAACATGGCATCGTGTTTCACGATACCTACTGCTCAACATCAAATACTGGAAAAATAACATTCTTAATGACAGATAAGTTAATTGTGTCAACAAACCTCAGTGGGATGCCGGAAACGTTGAAACCATTTTTCTCGGCGTTATAAATGTAAGTTCTGTAGCATGTATTCTGAGCTCCTGTCCCTCTAGATTTTAACTGATGGGATTGAAAATTGGCATATGGCTAGATCGATATGTTGACAAAAAAGGGTGTCTCAGTTTTTTAATGCGTTTTCTTGTTCTTGAGATACTTTTATGTTTCTTTCTTCAACCGCTAAAAAATGTATTCCAAATCTTTGCAGTTGATTATTTTCGCGACAGAATAAGATATCAGAAAACTGAGACACCCTTTTTTAGATCAATATCTCTACTTTATGAAGGTGGTTTCAGCACGGATTTCAGTCAAATTCCCGAGGGACAGGAGCTCCAGGTATAAGGTATGGTAAAATTGGATTAAAAACACAATAAATAAAAGAGTATTTGATAATAAGGAAAATTTAGTTATTTTCTAGAATCTGTGTTTATTAAGCTTTCAGAAAATGTATACTTTGTAGGGATTTTCTTGAATTTAACGCGCGCAATTAAAAGTTTTCGGGAAGCGCTCCTGATACCTTAAGATCGCTGCACCAATTATCGCCCCGTCGGTAACTAAATTGATGAACCGTTCACTTGGGTCAGCGGTATTCCCTCAAAGGTGGAAAACCGCTAAGGTTACGCCACTCTACAGGTCTGGAGACAGTGAAGATGTTAAAGTGCCTATAACCCCAAAAAATATTTTTTTTGAATTGAAACTTTAAACCATTATTTAGAATTTAAGGCAAAATAGGAGGCTAAAACTCAACAGTATTTTTTTTACGGCGTTTCAAAGTTGAGAACCAGAACATGTGGCCGTCAGTTTTCAATTCCCTTTGGGAGCCTGGAGACCAGTGGCCTGTGACGTGTATGTAGTCAGGCGTTCGTTCAATCCCATACAAACGTCTCTTATTTCTGCGACTCTTGCAAGCTCACCACATGATAAATATCCGATGAAATATCACCAAACTTGGTAAATTTACTAATTTCGTTGTGCTCTTTCTTGTGATGGAGTTTATTTCCTATTGATTAGACTATAATAGGACGTTTTTCCTTTTTGAATTCTTTTTCTTATTCAGATCTTCCAACTCCTTTGAGAATACCAAGACAATAGTCTAAATTAAAGGAACAAAAGAAACCGTGCAAAGGATTCTGGTAGTTGTAGTAAAATGTAGTTGTAATAATTCCAGGCCCTCACCAAGACTCGCGCTGACTTCCAACTGGAAACAGGAAGCCCAAAACGGATGTTTTCGTTAATTTTGACGCCAGTAAAATCGTCGAAGTTTAGTTTCTTCACTTTTATTTTTTCGAATTCTTTGTCAGGGCGCTATACAGAATAGACGTCAAAAATATTTTTTTGGGGGTTATTGGCACTTTAACAACTATCGCCCCATATCTATTTTACCGGTACTGTCTAAGATATTGGAGAGGCATGTGCACGTTAGCCGTTAGTGACAATAACCAGTTGTATTCCCAACAGTCTGGCTTTCGGAAGTACCACATCACTGAGACTGCTCTCATAAGGATTGTTGATCAGCGTCATTCAATCTGGATGATAATCGTACCAGTGGCTTGGTACTAATAGACTATCGCAAAGCATTCGATATGGTGGACCACAAGATTATTATGGTGAAACTGAAGGCCTATGGGATGAGTGAAATTTCCGCCAATTGGTTTCGTTCTTACCTGAACGGGAGACAGCAGTTTGTTTCTCTTGACGGGAAAGAATCAGGCTGTTTGAATGTTCCTCATGGCGTGCCTCAAGAGAGCATTCTGGGACCGCTGCTATTCGTCGTGTTTATCAACGATTTCCCTCTTCATATTCAATCTACGGATGTGGATGTTGATCTATACGCTGACGACACGACGTTGACCTCAGCTGATGTATGCGCCATTCGTAACCTACAGAGCTCGTCAAGTAGAACCAACAAATTGCCTCTGAATGAAAAAAAGACCAAGACTCTCTTAATTACTGGCAAGCGTTTGGCTACGAAGATAGCTCCCGAAGACCAACGGCTTGGTTTAGCTACAGCAAATGGCAATATTCTCGAACAGGTTGAGTCGGCACGGTTACTCGGCTTAGAAGTCGACAGTAAGCTGACTTTCTCTTGTCATGTCGACAAACTGTGTAAAAAGCTATCACAGAGAATCGGAGTCCTAAACAAGATAAAGTCTTGTCTACCATTCAAACAGCGAACATTATATTACAATGCAATGGTTAGACCTATTATGAATTACGTTAATGTAGTATGGCATAATTGCAGTAAGGAAAATTTAACGAGAATCCTAAGATTGCAGAAGAGAGCTGCAAGAGTAATACTTGATGCAGAGCCGAGATCATCTTCTGTATTGTTATTCAATAAATTGCAATGGTTGCCGTTTTACAACGAGGCCAAAATTGCTACATGTTCTCTAGTTTATAAACAAACTATGCACAGTGTTCCAGAGTCTCTGATAGAAAGCCTTAAATTGAACAGTGATGTCCATGCAAGAAATACTCGGTATTGCAACTATAACTTTAATTGTCCTAGGTATAAACGTGTAACGGAAGGAGGCAGATCCTTTAATGTAACGGCCGTACAACTGTGGAACAGTTTAACACTTGGTGTAAAGAACAGCCAACTTTTAAAGCTTTTAAAAGTGCCCTCCGTAGACAATACTTTAAAGATCAGCTATCTTTAGCTCATTTTAAGCCGTAGGCAATTTTTTTTTTTTAGATCAACTATCTCTAGCTCTTTTTAAAACGTAGGTGTAGTATTAATTTATAGGTATCCCTAGTTTTTGTGTTTAATCAATTTTTAGATGCTCTAGTTGATTTATATATATTCTTATATTCGTAGCTTGAGGGCCACAAGTTTATTAGTGCATGTTATAGATCAACCATCTCCCGGTTAGCTCAGTGATTAAGCTCCGGTCTGTCGAGCGGGAGGTCGCGGGTTCAAACCCGGGCCGGACCAACACTCTGGGTCTTAAAATAATTGAGTAGAAGGTGCTGCCTTTACATAATACAGCCGTAAACGGTTAGACCTTCACGTCTTCTCGGATAAGGACGTAAAATCGTAGGACTAGTGTCCCCAATTAGCTGCAAAGCTAAATATATTGACACTTAAATAAAGTCACTTACTTACTTACTTATACACTATTTAGTGCTAACCCTCGTAAAATAAAGTATTTATTATTATAATAGAATTAATGAAATTAATAGTGGAGAAATATGCCCAGAGTATGTGTAATTTAAAGGACCTCAGAGCAGCGACGTTGTGCGTTCTAGCTTTTGCAGGACTGTTTACATCAAAAGAGTTACTTAATATTAAAGCTAACGACATTTCCTTAGCTGATAATCATATGATTGTTTCTTTACCGTCCAGTAAAACAGATGTTTATAGACAAGGACAACAGGTCTTCATTTATAAATCTGGTCGGTCTACATGCCCATGTACACTACTACTGAGATATATGAAGGACACAAAAATCGACATAAGCAGCAGCGAAGAGTTTATATTCAGAAACGTAAAATTAATCAAATCTAAGCAGACATATTCTCTAGGTAGCAGGAAGCTATTTTATACCAGGTTTAGATAAATCTTTAAAGAGTTTTTTTCGTCATATGGGTACGATGAGAAGCTGTACGGTTTACACAGACTGCGTCCAGGTGGGGCATCGTTCGTTATCAAGGGTTTGCAGAATGACCCTTCTAAAGAAAGGTTATTGAAATTACAGGGAAGGTGGAAATCGGAAAACGCCAAAGACATGTACGTTAAAGAGCAATTGGAAAGGTTGAAAGTGTCAGAGTTTTGGGGATTATAGAATTGTAACTCTAATTTTGTTATCAATGTTGTAAGATGTAATGAAAAAGGTGGAAGAATAAAACGCGGTTTGTACATTGCTAATGATACGACCTACCATTTAATCTGTGTAATCAGCGGGATTAGGAACTTTATTTTCATTCGGACGAGTAGCGACGGAGAATGAAAAGTAAATTTCACACAACTGTCACGTGACACACAGTGATGAATGTCATCCAGTTATGATTAATTATACCAAACATATTGTCAAAGAGATGGAAGCAATTGAGAGTAAGGAATATGAAATTGAGAACATGAAGGTCACATTTAGGTTTGAGCTAATTCCATCTGATCAGAAATGGATAGAGTGTATGGCAGGAGAACTGAATAACGCTGCCACTTATTTTTTCTACCTTCGCCAATGTCAATAAGAAAAAATGACAACTGTGGAGGGTGGAATAGGGGTAGAGAATGCTACTTGGCAGCCTTGGAATATTTCAGATAGGATTAAAGTAGCAAAGGCTGTTGAGAAGTACAAGTTAACATTATCTGACAAGGAATCAAAGGCTCGTACCAAAGTCACCACATTCATTGCTAGCAGTCAGAAATCTAGTCAGGAATATGAGCCTCCCTTCGGAAGATTTGAAGACAAGTGTAAGGTTAAGCCACTGCACACTTCCATTCTTGGCAGCATTGGTTTAATGAGGTATTCATTATAGTAATGAAGTTAAGGTATTACCGGAGGGTCAGGGGAGAAAAAAACGCCCATCTTCTTTTATCATGTTATTCCTAATAGGATACTCTTTCATCCTGGTAAAAAATATATATATTGAATTGAGAAAAACGATGTTGATTTCCGTTGCTAACGCTCACGTGTTTAGTGAATGACATCATCATTGTGAGCCTACGGCGAGTTTCATAGTAAGTGGAGTATGCGCACTATGGGATATCACACATTGTTTGCACGTCACAATGCAGTGATCTCACGCGGCTGAATCACTTCTGATTGCTTGCGAGGATGGCTGGTATGCGCTGTTTCTTTCGCTCAATCATTTTCTTTCATTTTGTGTTCAATTGATTTAATCCCACCAAAGAAACAAATATTAATGTAAAGTTTTCATTTATGTTAGCTTCAACATGTTCCTTCATCTATTCCAGACTTCTCAGAGCCATCCTTCAGGACTTTTGTGAGCACCTTGGAGCATGGCAGCTATCGTAGCTTCACCTTCTTGAGAGCCTCAAACGCAGACGGACTGTGGCTGTACACTGAAAGAGCTGAAGGTGTAATATGCTTAAGGCTTTGCACAATTGTGTTAAGTTGTTTAGGGATTGAAAATTCTAGCACTCCCAAGAAGTGAAATTCTCAGACATATCAAGCCCAACTGACCAGTCACTTGGTGTCTGGTCCTTGTATAAGAAAACTGTAAAAGTAGAAGTTTATAAAATAATCTGAAATATTTTTTAAAGGAAACATATCTTATTGGAGCATTACAGTACTGATTGGACAACTTCGCTGAATTACCAACATATGAGGGTTTCTGTGCAAATAACGAAAATTAAATTAAATACCAATTGTTATTGTTGCCAGTGACCATCTATTTTCTCTCTT
Source organism: Actinernus sp. WN-2022 (assembly GCA_030867875.1). Taxonomy (NCBI): domain Eukaryota; kingdom Metazoa; phylum Cnidaria; class Anthozoa; order Actiniaria; family Actinernidae; genus Actinernus; species Actinernus sp. WN-2022. Next base: position 5,649,333 of record JAOWCC010000936.1, on the reverse strand, counting down.
CCCAGTGGGGTGGGGGCATATTAAATATCCATATCCCCCCACAGCAAAGGGGGGGGGGGGGGGAGAGGAGGGTTCGATCTGCCCACATTTACAGTAATTTGGATGCCCATTTTGGAAGACAAGAGGGGAGGGGGTCAAAGAACAAACTCCTCCTGTGGGGTTGGGGGAGGTATGGATATTTTGTGGAACTGCATAATATGTACCCAGTATAAGAAAATAGACTCATAAATAAGATTAGCTTACCATTCTTTCTTTGGTCTTTAAAAACGTTTCCCGATCCCTTTTCCAGACTTCCAGGACGCAGTTACCAGGCTTCACCCCTTTTTTGTGCTGGAATTTTGTTGCCTTTCTTCTTAACGTCTTCTAACGCCTTTTGTCCACCTTCTGCATTTTCTATTGCCTCTATTTTCTAAAGTTCCTCTGATTGTTCTTCAGGTAGTTCAACCTTGGTGCGCCGATAAAACGTAGCCACTTGTTTCATCAATCGAGACCATTGTTTAAGAACGTTTTGCCTGCGTTTACGCTTGCTCCAGGGAGAGAGGTTTTACCAACAATAGTTGCTATTTGGCTTTTGACGTTGGTAGCGCTTCTCGCTATCCAAGTTCTTCTTTTTCAGCGATCGCGTCTTGAGATAGCTAAGTGAATTCAAGCATTCCCCACAGACACGATTCCACCTTGTATCTGCTACGGAAACGGATTGTGCCTGCCAGGCCGAAGGCAACTTGGAAGAGTACACACTTCCTCCCATAACTCGTAGTTTCTTTGGGATGTCGCCGAGTTTGCCTTCAACTTCATGTGCGGTTTTCAATGTGGATGTTGCCAAAGTTGAGTAAAGTCCCTGAGTCAATCACGCTAATAATAATAATAATCCAGCTAATAATATCTATTTAAATATAAAAAATCCTAATATGTAATCTATATAAGTAATTTACTTGATAAAATTCTCTAGAATAAAAATACTGAACATGCGAGTGTTACTGGCAAGTGCACGTTGGTAGTGGTTAATTGTGACAAGTAGAAATTTAGCTAAAACTATTAAAATCAATGTCATTGACGCATTTTCAAAAAAGGCTTTGTAGCAGGGTGCCAGTCGCGCTGTGTTTGGGAGAGCATTCTATAACGTTGCTGCTTGGTAACGCAAAGACTTAAGCCCGTACGTAGTAGTATTGGCCTTCGGCATATTCAATATATCTTTTCCTCTCAGTGTGTATACACTTTGTCTACGTTCGAGTAATTCCTTTAGGCACTCTGGAGAATTACTGTTATTTAGTAACTTGTAAACAGTACTAACAATTTTTGTGGCTCTCTGCTGACTTAATGTAGTACTCCCCAATTTATTAAGCAGCTCCTCGTACGGGGTGATATTTTCCTTAAAGACAAAGCGGGTGGCGTATTCATTTACTTTCTCCAGCTTGTCGGCTGAGGTCTTGTTACAGAAGTGCCAGGTCTCAGCGCAATAGTGTGGAGTGTGGAGCAATGAAAGATGTATTAATACTCTTTCTTACATCGAAAGGAAGCATGTTCCTCATGCGCTTTAACACAGCAATCTGTTGGGATACTTTCCTGCAGACTTTGGCATCATGTTAATCAAATTTTAATTTATCATCAACGATAACCCAAAGTAGTTCGATCTCCTCACTATTGGGGATCACTATGTTCTCGCAGCAAAATTCAGGTTTAATCTTACAGAAGCTATTTCAAATGACGTCAGAGGTGCACGTGTATAATCTTAGAGGTAGCAAATACCAAAACAAGGATCTATTTTCTCCTTACTGTACGATCTCTTACCGGGGAGCCGGGGTGGCACAGTGGTTAAGCGCTTCGCCTCTCACCTCTGTGGCCCAGGTTCGATTGCTTGCGCTGAAATGCTTGCGCTGAAATGAAGCGAGGTTTACCTTCTTCTGTAGGATACTCTTTACAGATTTTACTTCATCACCATTCAGCCTGGACTCAAGAACGTTTGGACTTTGTGATTACTCAAGTCGTCCAAGGTAACGATTTTCTTCAGATATGCGAAGGAATAGCTTCTCTAAATTATCACGAGTACTCAAAACGATCACAATTCCTCGTAAACTGGCAAACCTTTTTTTATGACAACCTATTCTCTTTCCCTAGCAACGACAATATCATGCACTTATTCCTGACGGAATTTCAAACAAAGAAGTCGCAATACGAGATTGAAATGGACAAGATTTCTGCGAATGCTCTATCATGCGATCAGACTTTTAAAGTTGGCAAATCTATCGGTGTGACCCATAAGTCAGGATGGCAAATTTGTCAATCAGTTCCAAAATCTGTTTATTTTAAATGAGAACAAAGAGGTTTTAGGTTGGAGACTGACGTGGACAACTGCATTTGAAGAAATTAAGGATTCGCTTGAAGTTATTTGTCAGAGGATGCCGGATTCTCTCACGAAAATGTACGTTGATGATTGTTGTCATGTACGTAACTAATATCAAAGTATTTTCAAGAATGATTTGGTATTGCTTGATCTATTTCATGCAATCCAAAGAGTAGTTCTCACAATACCAAAAGGATCTGTGGAATGAGCTACATTTGGAAAATAATTTGGACTGGTGTTTAGAGTTGATGGTGATTTGGGGGAAGTTCACTCTAAGCCCACTCCCAGTCCAGAAAACTGGAAAGTTATATCAACCACTTTGTTACTAAATGGCAAAGTGTCATTGATGAGTGTTCACGAACTGGTGAAGAGATTGAAAAACGTCTAGTCCATGTACGAAAAGGTTGCCTCTCTGGAATTGAACCTGGGTAGGGAACTGAAGGAAATGAAAACCTTCACCGGTACATTAATAGGTACTTAATGATAGGCTCAACAACAATTGGTCCAGAACTTGCAATTGCTGTCTTGACAATACTTTTTTATACCTTAAATCGTAAGAAATGTGGGAATAAGTATACCACGAATAGTACTAGTAATGGCGAAATGCTTACTTAAGCCAGTTTTGATCGTTGGAAAAGTAAAGGAAGCCTAAGGAGGGATGAGGAGGTCGAAGGAGCGTAAAGGAGGCCCAAGGATGGATAACGACGTCTAAGGAGCGTAAAGGAGCCATAAGGAGGTGAAAGGAGGTACCAAGGCGGGCTTCGAGAAACTGTGTTGGGACATTATGTGCAGCTAGATGAAGTAGTAGCTCGGGTCGTTGTTTAAAGTGCCAACGGCATTTGACCGGCTACAATGCCACAGTGGAAGTACAGTATTTCAGTCGCTGTGGCTTTTCGAGGAGAATCAAGGCGTCTTTAAAGTGTGTGCCCTGTAAAACGTTTTATGGATATGTCTGTTACGGTAACCCAGAGGAATTATGGTGCTACTACGATGCACCAAGGCTTGCAGTTGAAGCAACTGACATCTGTTTCGTCGAAAGTGATCTCCTGAGATGGCAGATCTCACTCGCGTAAGTTCGGTTGAAACGGATTTTACCTTTATTCTTTAATACTAATAGGCTGATTCTAATTCCTATGTTTATATACATTCTATTTTAAAGAAACCATGCCTGGGTCTCATTCGAAGCAGTTTTAGTTTCCTACAACGAGGCACACGATCTTTCAAATATGGGTAAGTCGTAAAAAATGCTTATATAATTTACTACTACAATAGATCAAAAGTGTTGCGTAATCTCTCTCTCTAGACTTATTATTTGATAATCATAACTCTGAAATGCAGATTCCAACCTTAGCGAGAAACATGTTGCAAATGCATTTTGGAATGGAGAGGTTGAAGCAGAGATGCGAGAGCGGGGTGAGCTCAGTACGTATGACAGCGAAGTTGTGATGGACAAAGTTTACTTGCTTCGATCCAAATTCAACTACTGTCATCCTTAAAGTGATTGCACTGACGACTGCAAAGCAAGGGATAACTTTTTGTTATATGTGTGTATTTGTATAGGTAATAGCATGATGTGTAGTGATATTTGGCATAAATACCGCGATTGATATTTCAAAATTGTTCGTAATATCACGAGCCGCTTACGTACATATCATGCTATTATTTGTTTATAATATGACCTAAGAAATTTAATGGAAAAGACAATCAGATGTTCTCTCAACTGGGGCACCGAGTTTGTTTACTTCTTTGACAGTTTGAGTTTGAGCTAATGACTAGTGAAAATCCTGTAAGTGGCAGACAATTTAGCTTACCAAATTGAACAGTAAAATCTCAAAGAAAGGCTTAATAATCGACTGGAGCTGAGAGAGAATGGCTATAATTAACCTGTGAAAAAAGTCAATTTCTGGTACATTGACACTAGCAAAGAGCGAAGTTTGATTTCAGGCAGTTCATCGCCGAGCACAACTGAAGTCAAACAATAAAGCAGTTGTCACTTCGCTGTTTTATTTTAAAAGACAGTAACTGTTAATACGTCTCAAAACCAGAAAACTGAACGACACTATCGTAGCTGGAAATGAAATTCCAAGTTCTTTAAACTTAGTTAAAGCAAGTATTTTTCTTTAGGTATTAACTTGAACAAGATAATCTGAATCAACTGTCTCACGGCAATGGGTCACATGCGACCGAGTTTCCAAATATTTCTTGTCAATGGCTTAAAAAGAAAACAATTAAAAGAAAATTTAAAAGTCAACTTGGCTTACTTTGTTGGTATTTTGTCCTTGTATAATGTCAGCTGTTCCTGGGCAGTTGTTTAAGCGAGATGAACGTCAATTTTCGGTTCCGTTTTCATTCACTGAATCAAACTTTCCTCGTCTGCCAACTGCATGGTCACTCGAAGACTTGAAAATCACTTTGAACTTTCTCAAATCACCACAAGATTCCATTACCAGAGGCACAGATGACATTGCTGTTCATTTCTATACCAAACTCTTCAATTTTAGCCATCAAAAGCCAGGCATTTGCCACCGTAAACTTCCGTAGCTTTGTAGTTTTCTGCACCCGCTCGGCGACCTGTAACTGAGCTTCAAACCGGGGGGCACCGCTTGCATAATAAAGGGTAGGTATGTGAGGTGTTGTATTCAGAGCCCGACCCGGTTTGCCAAAAAAAATAAACGAATTCTTATTAACCAGAATTTCCATGAAATTTATGAAAATCAACCCGAATTGATAGACGATTTGCTCCAAAACAAGACTTGGTTTGCGAAATTGGGCTCAAACCTGGACACGGTACCGCCGCACATCTCACTTACGCCATGTACGTGAGTGGCCCCCCGGAGTTTGAAATACCACTCCTTGGAGTTTGTAATTTCACTATTACGTTGAAATATCACTCCTCTTAGCCAATCAGATTGCAGAAATTACTTAGGTCATGTTATAAACATGCCTATATCGAGCATTCATAATATATCTAGTGGGAGGCTATGTGGATTTCAAAATTTCAACTGATATTTTCCTGGCCCCCCATTTATCGAATATTTTCGATAGCCCCCCAACTGTTCTTGAGGAAATGGTGACCCCTCGAAATCAACATAGCCCAGCCCAGCCACCCCCCTCCCCCACCCCCACTAGACAAATTATGAACGCTTCCTAAACATGATGTAATTATTGGAAGTTGACAATTGGAATTACAGTGTACAGTCAAAATATGTTATCCTTGTTTCTAGGTTTCTTTTCGACAGTATGAAAAGAGAAACTGTTATTTAGAGGAGGGCTAATTACCAGTTACTAAAATTTTATTTTACTGATATTTAAAAGTAGCTGAAAGTCAAACTGCACAAGTTCATTGTCCTTGTTTCTAAGTTTCTTTTTAAAATAATGAAATAACATCGTTTTGAGGCAGACAATAAAATCATTCCAGTCTATCTCCACAATTAATAACTGAGTGATAAATATAGTTTGTTCATACCCCTGATATTGTAAGGACTGTTATGCTTAGTCCAGAATGCATCAAAGTGTTAAGGGAGTAAGGCATTATATTGTCTGTACACCAAGCAAGCTATATACTATATTTGTGATATGATATAAATGAACGAATATATTTATAAAACTCAGAAAAAGGGCAGCAAATTACCGTGGAGTGAAAATATAGTGTAAGTTATACATGCCAAGCCACAAGTCATGACAATACCGAAGAAAACATGTTTCAATGAGCAATAGCACAAGACATGGGGATGCATGCTATGGAAAGGCTGAGTCAGACCAGCAAGAGGAAACATAGTGAAGGGGATCTAATGGTAGTGACAGCTTAGTCTACTTAAGGGAGAAAAACGAAATCCTACAGAAGACTCGCAAAGAGGAGTAGGATCTAAGGAAAAAGGAGGTTGAGTTGCAGGAGAAGAAACATGACGACTACATGACGTTGATGCTTCAACAGCAACAACAACAAGCTCAGCAAATGCAGAGCTTCCAAGCCATGATGTTAACGTTTATGAACAGGTTTGGTCAAAAGTAAATTGAACACATTGGTACGACCATCTCAAAGTTGATGAATACTAACTCTCAAGATCAAAACTGTTGATTTTATTTACAGTATTTATATGATTTTTTTCAAGTGCAAGTCATGGACATTGATATAATAGAATTTTGAGATATTCAAAGCTTGTTTAGTATTGGCCAAGGGTTGAATGCCATTTAAACTGCTATTAGCACATAATTATCTACTTTCAGTCGACAGGGAAAAATGTACAGTTGAGGGCTGGGTGTTTTGACTCCAGATTAATAATTATTATAAACCCAGGCAGTCATTTCCATGACAACCTATAGGTCCAGATTATTACTAAAACTGACGTCGAATAACCTACCACAGTATTATTTTATGTGGCATTTTATATTTATTACTGTTGTTTATGTATATCTGTTACTTAAAAAAAAGTAACTTTCAATGTGCACAGCAAAGAAATATCTCATAGCAACGTTACTAAATTCAAATTATTATATTTATAACAAAAACATCTGTGCATATGTTGCAGTTCACCAGATTTATTTTTCAAAAATGAAAATACATTTAAATAAAATATTTTGAAAACATGTTGGTCTTTTAATTTGTGTTCCTGATGCATGGTAGACTAAAGCAGCACTTTATGTTCATGGCAAATTTTAATGTTACATATGCTAACTGCAGTCAAACAGACATTTCTATGTATTTGTAAAATTTCTTTTGAAGAGGACTTGTTTGCACAATTAGAGTTTAGTCCTATCCTAAACTCTCAGCCCTAGCTTTAAAATTTGTCATGTCAGGGATCAGGATCCCTAGGAAATGATAACACAGGTTCAAAAACTCAATCAGATGAAGAAAATCAGTCATGTGCATGCTCCTTTATACCTGATAAAATATCATCATTCTAAAAAGCCCACGGAGGGATTTGAATTCTGTCCCAGGGGGAAACGGGGTTAATGATTGAGACAATGGATAAGCACCTTGCAACTCTTGGAATTTCTATTGATGTTTCAGCTTTCTCATTGAATTGCTAATTAGGATGAACGTTTTATATAAAGAATACTAATGAACATGACATTTTATTTAAAGTTTCATCTTAATGAAGAATTCACTGATAAAGACCCAAAGATAGCAAAAAGTACAAGAAACATAAGGTACCTAGATAATACATTTTGCACTAAATTTACTGATATCAGCAGATACACAGATATTTTTAAAATGAAGTTATCCAACTACCATTACTTGTTTACCGAGCCACTGTTCCAAGTATTAAATCAAACTCGAAGCCGTAACATAATAAAAACGTGCATTAAACTTACAAACATCCTCTTCATATTTTGTGGCGGAGTAAAAAATTGAGAGTCTGCCGTCATGTCAGTCACATCGCTTTCCAAGTCTTGAACTTTATCGATGTCAGCCACGACAACAAATCCTTCAAGTGCAGCTTCTTGCCCAAGCTTGTTCTTTGCCACAATGCTTTCAGCATGGTAATTTCTTCATGTCATTCCCTTGAGATGTTCGTAATCGCAGGCGGCGATTACTCGAATATTTTGCATGGCGTTGTGAATACAAAGGTTCAATGGTTCATTAAGGTTACCGTACTCTTGGGTTGCACGTTACGTCATCGCCGCCATGTTGGTGGAAGTTAACAAAGGATTCCTCGTTAGCTTCTCTTGTTGTGGCACCAACATGGCCGCCATGCCCTTTGTTATTTGAATCTCTGGGGATTGGTTGCAACCCAGCAATACCTTCGCGGCATGTTTTCTTAAAATAAATAAAAATATATTCTTTTGAAATTGATGGATTGATCTTCATCTTTCGGAAAAATTTTTTTTTTAATATGCAAAAGTTTGCGAGATATTAGAAAAAAACGTAATTTGAAGGAAAGTAAATAAATCGCTAAGGCGTGATAAATCCCTCTGATCCCATTACGTGCCACAGGCACCCCGCTGATTTTTTGCGGGAAACTACATCCGGAGCTTCAGACTCACAGTGAGCCGTGACTTGTAAGTTCAGTAATTTTATAGCGTTTAATTTACCGGTATATTGATCGTGGATATGTCCAGAAGAGAATAATCCTTGGATAATCCTTGGATAAAAGGTTAAAAAAAAAAGACAGGCCCCAAGAAGATTCAAGAGAATGAGCTCGAGAAGGAGCAAAGTTTCAATACGGAGAAGAAAGTGATGCTCGCGGAAAGCGACAAAGGCTCGTGGTTCGAACAGCTTTCATGTTCGACAACTCCCACTTCGAGTTCTATTAGTACTGCCACAACTCCGACGGAAAGCTGCTCAGCTAGTAGGCTTAAACTTTTGCCAGGTACAAGAAAAGAGACGGAAGATTCAGAGAGTAGCAGCGAGTCCGCATCGGACTCCGATTCTAATGTCTTGGGTGACTCGCAGTTTCCAACCTGGGCCGTGGTCAATCCAGGAGTTCTAAATCGTGAACTTGAGCGAAGTTCAGCCTGTCGATTTTGCGGAACTGAAGGAATCATCGCAGCTAACATAGCAGGTTTAGGACCAACATCAACGTTCGGAGCACGAGGTTGCCTGCCACTCGCTTTTCCCTTCGCTCTTGTTTGCGGCGTTGCCTTTCGACGCGATTTAGTTTTCGATATCCGGCCCTCTCCCTTCTTGGTACAACCCGTTGATTTACCTTTCTTTTTCCCCTTTTGCGCATTATCTGTTTTGGCCATAACACAACGCTCTTTTGAATATTTGTGACACGACACTAGTATGTATGTTTCTTATGCAATTTGAGCCACGTACTAATTTCCCGCGAATTTCTGGACTTGATTCATAATAAAGCTCCGGGGATCCTTACATATAATTGGCTGGTTGGTTTAAGTGTTGACGTTTGCTTTGCCGAGGTGTGATGTGTTTCCTAACCTTCAGAACCCAAAAACGCCGATAGATTTTTATGCGTATTCACTGTCTTTGGATGAATTTATAGGGTATGAAGACTTGTCAGATCTTGATGAAACTTGGCCTAGTGTTAGAGGAGCTACATATGAACCAAAGCGTGTGAGCGTTTAGCGATATTTTAATTATTTTTGTTATAAGAGTACTTGCCGTGATGAAACACGGAAACTATTTCGATTGAAACTTTGAAGATGAACTGCATTTGAAAAAAGTAAAATATAAAAAAACGCTCACACACTTTGACAGGCCATCATGTGCTGATTGACATTATGCAGCCGAATCGTCCGTAGGTGCGAACGCGGAGGGACATAAATTCACTTCTGTGAGACTCGTCTTTTTTGCGTTTGTTGCCTTAGCATTTACTGAAAATGTAATATTTGTGCAAAAAAAAAATCATTTCAGCGAATTCTACATTATATATCATTTCCAGTGATATATAGGTTTCTATACTTTCCTTTAAAATGATGCGCGTGCGATTTTATTTGCGAGAGACACCCGCGAAGGTATACGGTAACCTTAAGTAACCATTACAAGTTTTTGAAGCCGTTTAATAAACTCGCAGCACGTGCTTTATCAGGTTTAAAACTCTCGGGCTGCACCCTCAAGTTTTAAACCTGATAAAACACTGCTGCTCGTTTATTAAACAGTACAAAACACATCAAACTAAACCTCTTTCTGTGTGTTGTAATGAATTTGAATCGATTTTGTATTATTTACTATATGTTATATATTAAGCCCCAAACCTTGTCACAACAATCTTGCTTTGCAAGTGTAACTATAGAACCAGGGGTCAATTCAATTCGATATATGCCTCAGTGGCCACACACAAAGGAATCAATACGAGGCTCTGGGGCATAATGGTTCGTGACAGAAGAAAATAACATATGTGATTATATAGAGTACATCTAGTTACGTTTCGTAATTCGTACGCCATAAAATAGCGAATGTGTGTGTTTAGACAAAACTCTAGCCCTTGTAACTGAAATTTTAACCAAACCAATAGCATATCAGGTAGGACTATTTTTCCCTTTGTATCTTTTGTGGTTCAGGAACATAATAGGTAAGATAGCAAACAAACAACAAGTTATCCTAACAAGCAAAGAGCATTTTTTTATCTAATTTAAACCAACATTCTAAGAAGGGGGAACAATCATTACCATTACAATCCGGTGTAGATCATTTAGACGTGGCATTTATTTGTTGTACGAAGTTATACAAAGCAAAGCCTTTGATAGAATCCCTCACAACCTACTGCTTGCGAAACTAAGGGCTTATGGTGTATCTGAGAGCAACCTATATATTTTAGAGAGCTATCTCCACGGCAGACTCCAGAGATTGAAAGTTGAAGACTCGACTTCTGATTGGTCCAAAATCCGTAGTGGTGTTTCCAATGGTTCAGCGCTTGGCCCTTTCCTTCTTAAAGAATGCCAATCAGGATTAATGCTTTGCGATCTTGAACAATAGAAAACCGTTACAATCGCCATTTTCGTACTGTAACGGTGTTCTATTGTTCAAATGTAAACACGGGCTCGCAAAGCATTAATCTTGATTGGCATTCTTTAATATTTTTATTAATGACTTATTCTTTTTCACCGATGAAGCTAAACTTTCAAATTATGCAGATGATAATCAAATATACTTTAGCCATCATAATGCATCATTTTTGACTGTAGAGTGGTTCAACTATAATAAACTAGAGCTTAATCCCGACAAATGCAAACTTATGGTGCTCTCTAGGTCTAATACACGACCAAGTGTGACGCTAAGTGTGAACAATGAACCTATTCCGGCCATAGAAGAAATTGAATTGTTAGGGGTTATAATATATAACCAAGTAAACTTTAATAGTCACGTTACGAAAATTGCTAAAAAGGCGTGTAAGCAAGTTGAAGTCACAAGCCGCTTCAAACACATATTGTCTGAGTACACTAAATTATGTCTTTATCCTATCTTATGTCTTTTATCCTACCTTGTTTTAAATTACTTTAGTTATGTTTGGCTACACTGTTCTGTGCTCAATGCCTCTAAGTTCGAGAAACTCAACGAACGAGCATTAACATATGTCTATAATGATTTTTCCAATACAAGCTACGAAAGTTTGCTTAATAAGTTAGGACCTAGTCTATAAGGCAATAATGGCCAATCGCCTATGTATACCAGGTCTATGTTCTCAGAGCGCTGCAACATTAAGAAATTAAAATGACAGCGTAAACTTATATACCTAAATGTAATACAACTAAATATGGCCTTCACTCCATTTCAAACACTGCTGCCAAGCTGATGCTCTGCGCACATTACCTACTTTAAAATCATTCAAAAAACAAATCAGCTCCGTTTTGTTAAATTTCTAGTTTAAAATTTCCAATTCCATATTGGTTTAACTTTTACTGATACATATGTATATATATTTATATAGTCCATTTGTGATTGATACTAGTTATAGTTAATATAATTTACTTATATGTAATTGTACGTAGACTGTCTCGGCAAATTAGCATGTACTTGCTAGAGGTTTTAACAAGCCTCGACCCCCCGAGTTGAAATAAATATCTTATATTATCTTAAATCAACAAGTTGCATAGACTCGCAAATAAACATCCTTCGCTCGATTTCCATCGATCTTAGTGGCTCCAGGTTCTTGTTTACTATCACGTTCAGTCATCGTGATGGTGTGTAATCAGAATCTTCGTCCGTTTTATCTTCTGCTGAACTAGCCTATCGATAAACAAAGTGGTCTTTGAGATTCCTGCCCAGGTGGAAATCTTATTAATAATCTTAATCAATTTCTTATTAAGAATCTTATAAGATCTATAGGAATCTTATTATTAAGATTCTTAATAAGATAAATCTTATTAAGATCTTACCATATTGTTATTAAGATCTTACTTTTTTCTTATTAAGATCTTACCAGGTTCTTATTAAAATCATATTATCAAATTATTCTTATTAAGAGTATACCATATTAAGATCTTCCCTGGTTCTTATTAAGATCTTACAGTTAGTCAGTTTTCAGATCTTACAGCTAGTCAGTTTTCAAATGCATTTCATAGGAAAATAGTGATTTCAATGACTGAACTTCAAGTCATTTTGCATTATACATTGCTATAAATTGCAATTTACATATGCATGTACAAACTTAATATCTAAAGACTAATAACATTCGGATGATTCAAGTAAGATCCTATAAGATTAACCTATAAGATTATGTATAATTATATAAATTATTTGTAGCTCAGCACATATTTTTCAGCACGTGATTGGTCAGTTAAGTCATTTGACAGACAGTCTGCCAGCACTGGGGACAAATATCAGTGCATATTGTCTAACCTGCGCGATCTTAAATATGTGCAAAATAATAACGAGCTGAAATATGCACTGATATTTGTCCTTGGGAATTATTTTCTTTTCAGAACTGTCTGTGGACAAATATATCAGTGCATACATTCAGGCACTACGAGTAGGCTATTGTTTATGTATACATGTACACGAGTGAGCAATTATGACACCAATTTTGCAGCATAACAGCAACAATAATTTAATCACAACAGAGTTTCAAATGCACTACCATACAATCTGTAAATGTTACCACTTCTTTTAAGATAATTCTGCAGCTTTTTACTTTGATTAGCTTGAATTGCCAATATACAATGGGTATTAGATCAACTAGCATTGATTGTAAAGAAAAGACATGGTCTGACAACAGCAGATTGTGTATAATAATTTAAGAAATATAGATACCAATTTTCCATGCATCTGTTTTCTTATATCATGCACAGATATGTCGTCACAGTGTGTCAAGAAAAAAGTATGGCATGAGACACTGGCAAATGGCTTGACTGTTGTTCTTCACATGCTCTGTGCATCTATAAGAGGACAGACACATGAAAATATGGAATCTATTTGTTTTATATGATAATCGCCAAGCTTATAACCGAAAAATATTAGCAGAGCACAGGCTGTTGACGCTATCACGTGAGTCCTGTGATGTCATCTGTGCATCATCTGCACAAGTTTTTTTACTGATCATCATTCAGTTTTCACTTCATTATTTTTGTTCCTTGTGTCTAAATACTTTTCTTCTCAAGGAGCGCTTCGTTAAACTTCATAGCAATAGCCTATGGAAATGAAAAAAAATAGAACAAAAAAAGCTAGCTATTGTTACACTTTGACTTGCTTAAAGAATATAGTTAAATTTTGAAAAGGTTACTACTCCTGGGTGGAGAAAAAGTAGATCCATAAAAGTGATATTCTACCTTTCATTTAATGTAAATGTACCATGTTTTCTTGATTTAATGCCAGGCCCAGAATAAACACTGGGTTCCAAAAATAGCACAGCTTAAGGTGGCTCACATTTGAGCGCTCACTACTTCGCTGATATAGCTCAGATGGACTAGCCGTTAACACACAACTTGTCGAAGAATAAACTTTCCCATAAAGTTGGTTTGGTCAGCATTGGTGCTACTATAGCAATGACGTAATCAAATTTGTATGATGTCTATTTTACTGATAACCAGACCTAAACTCTTAAAACCATCTATCGTACATACTTATACTGCAGAGGTATAGGGCTACAAGAATTCTTAGTTTAGGCAAAATAAAAGAGAGCGTTTTCGAGAACATTGAGGCGACTTTTATTCTTTGTTAAAATTAGCGATTTCATATTGATTTCCCTTAGGCATGAATAATAGGGCTAATTGAAGCAATGTTTATATTTCCTAGGATACCCTTGGCTTCAGGCTATTTTGAGAAAGAGTTTGAAGCAAATCGTTTTCTCTGATTTCCGTCGAGGTTGTAATATGTAAGATGGTAAATATGCTCCTTTTGTCTAAATTTGTAGTACTGCTGTGTCGAATGCAGTTAATAGAAAAACTAGTTGATATTTTTTTTTATCTCGCGATGGGATCATTAATGTTTGCTAAATAACCTCCCCGAGTTTCCAGGAAATTTTGCATTCATAAATCTCGGAAGCAGCGAAGCAATGAGTAAGCTTGCAAATCAGCACACAATTATATGGAAATGTAACAAAGGGAACAGACTGGAAACGTACAAGCCTTTTGGCGAAGAAGCTTACAATTTCCGGCTGAGTCCCTTCCACTCTTTAAAACCCCCGTACGTAAGACAATGCTCGGCTCCTGATTGGTTAGAGGTGCAAATTTTCTCCTACTACGATACAACGGGTGAATAGCTTTTTCTAATTCAGGTGCCCCCCCCCCCCCCCCCTGAATAAGTGTCCCCTATTTTCCAGTCAAGAGAGGAGATAAATTAAAGATCAAACAACACGGCAATCCAAGTTCGTTGTGTTTGTCGATAGTCATCCAATTTCTTATCTTACTTGCTGTTCTTCTGAAAATGTTTTTCATTGGTCAATAAGCTTCACGAAGGTCAATAGAATAAAATTTACCAAGTCAAATTCGAAGAAGTATCAATCAATTTTCGCGGAGTTGTTGCAAAAATGTGCTACAACGTTTTCACACTCACTGTAATATGACTTGTTTTTCTTTCTTAAAATCGGAATAGAAACAGAAAATTTAGACACTTTTGGTAAGTAAAATTGTCAAAGTTTTCATTCATGTTTTGAAGACATTTGATTTATTGTTAGGTGGTCAATAATAAACACTTAATGACTGGCCTTGAGGGAATCAGTGAGTTTTGTTTCCCTGAGATCCCGAGACGGCGTCGAGGGGAACATCGAGGATCGAGGGGAAACACAACTCACTGATTCCCGAAGGGACAGTCATTAAGTGGTTTGTTATAAAGACATGTTTTACTACCTGATACGAGTGAGGTTTGTCGTCTTCTCTTCGGCCGGAAGCTGCTTTTCAACTCAAAACACTACCAGCGTCGCTACGGCATTTTTAGCATCGTTTTGTCTTTCTTGCATCCTTTATTAGCTACCAATTTGCACTTGATAAAGATGTAAATTGTTTCTTTGGAGCTGGTTCCATTTTGAATGCTTTCTTTCAACGAAAAATGGTCAGCTTTTGATTAAGATCTAGACGTTTTGATAAACTAATATTTCCCGCCGTTAGCTAGCCAGTGGCACGCGCGACACATCACACCATCTTCTGTCACGATGTGATCACGTTACGGGCGAGTGAGCACTTGTCATGTGTTTATATTGATCTGCTGTCAATCAAACGGAACCTTTTACTTCCGGTCAAAAACTTCCTTTTGGTATTTCTCCGTCAACATTAATTTTTATTCGACGGAGTTTTTGGTATATGAGACACTACTACTAAAACTACATTTCTGTGAGAAAACAAATGTTTCCCATCTTTTTCGTTTTGAAGGTATCCGGTAACCTTAAGACTTAAGGTATTAGCCAGGCTAATTTGGGTCATTTTGGAACAATATTTAGACGTATTTCCACCAATATAGCTGCAATTTTTATTCCTTGGGCAAACCATTGATCTTTAATTATTTTTGATACGTTCGGTTCAGTGATTTCACATTTATTAACATAACGGTTTTAATATTTATCATTTTTTCTCCAAAATCGTTCAAGCCAATGTTCAAAACTGTACCATTACTTATCTCGCATAAAAAAGAGAACTTATGTGTATTTTCTGTAAAGGAAAACTGATGAAAATTATACAGGGGGCGTTTGCAATTTCGGTTTAAAAGTTTGATAGTTTGTGTGTACGTGTTCACGCGGCGGTATAAATTATCAAAAGCGTCAAGTTCAAACACCAAATGTTTCCAAATTTTAGCTATTAAAAAAAAATACTTGAACTGCATAAAATTTCAGTCATTATTATACAATTCTAGATAAAAAAGATTGAGGACATTGCTAGGTTGGCACAAAATTATAAAGCCATCATTGTTACCTTCAGGATTACTTTCCTTCAAGGCCCTGGACTGTAGTCGTTCACTGTGTATTCCTCGTTCATTTGCCATTATCGATACAAAACAAATGGTATAAAAAGAGAACGACTCAAAGGCTGTTAGATCGAGGAAACTCTTTGCGAAATGCGCGCCAAAATGCAACGCTCTCCAACCTTTTATAATCAGCAAATAGTTGGTTTCTACTGATCACAAGCAGACTATTAAATCTGATATATTATTATTGCAATGTCACTAAATTCTAAATTCTCAAACCCAATTTTATACGTATTTCATTCATATCACAGGTAGCCCAAGCTTGAGATCCGTATAATATTTAACAGCATTTGTATGGGATTTCTTAGTCTCAAAAGTACAACCTAAATCTTGAATAACACTCGACAAAACCCTATACAGTGTCTTCTTGTGTTCCTTAACTATGTCTGTTCCATGTTACAGCGAATTTAAGCAACATTTTCCCTTAACCCTAACCCATACGAAGGAAAGACAAGGTAGGAGGCGAGGCCGCTAAACTTACCTTCAAACTACTCCAATTCGGGGTGAATTATTCTAGGTAAGATGCATCCAATTACCATTTGCCTACACGGGGCATCGAAGTGATAGATTTACGATGTAAATATCCCAATCAATCTGAACCAGCCGCGTTTCTCTCGTCATCAGCCTCCTCCAAGTATGACAAATTAACTCCAGAGACGCCATTTTATCCGTCGCCTAAAAAACTATGGACAGCGAGCTGTTAAACATGCGGCCGAGCCTGGGATCGAGGACATGATGTAACCCTACCGGGAGATACAAACGTGACAAAGGGCCAACTAACTATACCCTGGTATGCCAAAAAATGTCCTACCTATTGTATCATAACGGCCAATCACAAATTCGTTCGGGGATTTGAGGTACATTCAAATCGCTTAGGGTAAACCCATCGTTTCTTCTGCTGTGTGAAATACTGTTATTTCCTTAATACTCTCGAAATGTCACTGTCAAAGCCTCTTAAACGACCGAACAGGGAAGGAGCTGACCCATATCAATGGCAAAAGAAAAGGAAATCGGTTTCGATTGTATTCTACGCTTCAATCAGAGCTTGGTAAGTAAACGATCAGATGATTTCGTGTCTCAATACGGCACTACTAATTCAGTCAGCATTTAAATTTTAAATTTAATCAGGATGCTGTTTATCGTAGGATTCTGCTGAATTACGAATTCAACAATGGGAAGTTTACTTCGTGCGAGGACTTGATAAGACATGCACTAGAAGAGGAAGAAAACATAGGAGAATCACGAAGTGGCAATAAAACGGCAACTATTATAGGTCAAGTGAATAAAACTAGAATTCGAAAGGACAAGAAAAGAGTTTGGGTTTTTCTTAATCTAAGAAAAAAAGGTACTGAAAAAAGCTGCCATAAGAGATTTTGAAGAGGAGTGACATTAAATTCCAATGCTGAGAGTATCGTATCAACCGATCTTCTGTGAGCTTCGTGCGTATCGAAAATGCTCGTTATGACAATCAGAGAGTTGTAAGCGAGATAGGGTTTGTCAAGAATATGGAAAAGAAAGAAAGAGATAACTATCAATTATCACCAGAGAGCTATTCCATCTGATGAAGTGAGACAAATCCAGAGTCATTATGACACCTGTTTCGCTCAAAGCAACCAGGAGTAAAATGCTCAGAACATAAGACAGAATTCTTAGATATTGTTGGATTCACACGGGAAATTTTCGCAAGCCATTCATTCCTGAGCTTCGGTTCTTTCGGAAGCTAATTTATTTTGTCTCGAGCAACCAACAGCCATACAATACACCATCGTACAAATTATGTAATATGAGTGTATGCAACGAGACCGATCTAAGGCTTCCCCGTATTATACGTCATAAAATCCAGTTTCCGAGCCGCCGTACTTAGGGCTTTTTTTTTTAACATATTTTATTAAACACCATTTTTAACACTACTTTTACAACCTCAAACTGATAATAATCCACTAACATCCAAAGTACATACATACACGTAAAACATACGATCAATTTCAAGCATTAAAAAAATGCAAAGGAGAAAAACAAATGTCAACTTAATATTCGTGTTTAACAGAGAGATAAAAAAGGGGTAAGTTTCTCCCATTTCCGTAAATGAGAGACCATTTTATTATTTCTTTCTGCTATCGATCCTTCAATCCTATAATAATATCGCATCTTTTGAATAAAATCGTCTAATTTTGGCACTTTCCCACGTGCTCTGTATTTGTACAACATTAGTTTGAAAATAAATATAACAAAATTAACAATAGCATTGTTTTCTCCTTGGTCTACTCCTAAAATTATGTTGGAGGCATTCAAGGAAGGTATTACAATATCACAGGTATCTAACCACGTTTTTAAGGTATCATAAAAAATAACTACAGGACGACATTCAACAAAAAAATGAATCGTTGACTCCTGCTCCAGCCCGCAGAACGAACAACGAAAATCACCAATTAAATTAAATTTATAAAGATCCTTATTAAGGTAAAGGCAATTGTTAAGGATTTTGTATTGAAAGTTTCTAAGGTAAGATTCGATCGTTGTTTTATAAATACGAACATAAATTACCTTCCAATCTAATTCCTCAACCATCAGCCTTCTTTCCCACTTAGCCTGTGCAGTAGGTATTCCTGTTTTCTGGGTTATCAGTATATCATAGACATTTTTATTAGTTAATCTTTCAGCCCTATAAGTTTTACCCTTTAAATCTATCGTATCAGGGTATACTTCGCTGCTAATCACTACTTTACTAGACTTCAGCAGTGACTTCCAGTGCTGAGGGATTGCATGAATGATTCCAAGCCAGCTGAAAAATTCATTCGCACTCAACCCACTGGATTGAGCTTTTTCCCATGAGAAGCCCCGTTCACTATCCCAAAGGTCTCTAACTCGTATAATATTTTTTTCAATAATTCTCCTAAAATACGTCGTGTCTAGTGAAATATATTTATTATTCCACAAAGACTGGCATAAAATCTTGTCTACGTCCTCCCCCACTGGGTCGTCACTAACCTCTGCCCATGCCTTCAACATATTTTTATAAAACTGGGGTATATTAGACGGAATTTTTGAAACGTCAAAGTTTTCGTTAACACACTTAATACCACCTATCTCTTTGAAATATATAGCAGGAAATACATGCCAGACCTTAACTACATCCAAGCTTTTTAACTTGATCAACGAAAATGCACTATGTGCCTTAATACTTGTTTCCAGATCGAGTAATTTCAGACCGCCATGATCATACGAGTTAACAAGAGTCTTATACTTTATCTTTGCCTTTTTCCCTCCCCACACGAACTTCACAACTTCTTTCTCTACCTTTCTAATAAAATCCCTGGGAACACTTAACTTAGAGCAGATATAAAGAAGCTGAGAAAGTGCCAATGACCTTATTATTTGTACTTTACCAAACAGTGTAAGGTGGCGCATTTTCCAAATTGATAGAGTTGCCTTAAATTTTTCAAGAATCCGATCAAAATTTTTAAATTTTTGCAGGTCTTTGTTCAAGGAGAAGTGAATTCCTAGAATTTTTATACTTTCCTTATTTATATCAATCAATTTTCCTCTGACTATTTCCTCTATCCTAGCTCCACCTATCCAGCAGGCATCAGACTTTTCCAAATTATTTTTTAAGGAGGAATACCCACTAAACTCCTCTAAATGATCAATAACCGAGTTAAAAGAGTTCACGTCTTTCAGGAAAAAGGTGGTATCGTCGGCGAATAACAATACCTTTTTTTCTACCCCTGCAACCTCTACACCGTGTATGGTAGCGGATGAACGAACCATTTGGGCCATCACTTCAATTACCATAATAAATAAATATGGCGATATCGGATCGCCCTGCCTTGTCCCTCTAGATGTTATAAAATATTGGGTAGCCGTTCCATTATTCAACACACAGCTTTCATTATCTGACAAGAGCGTTCTTATACAATTAATAAAAAAGGGGCCAAAACCTAATTTTTTCAAGGTCGCAAAAATAAAACTATGCTCAATACTATCAAACGCTTTTTTCGAAATCTGCCGCGAAGAGAAGAAAGGAAGATGTCTTTTGGGAGTAAAGTTTTAGTAAATCCTCTATAAACCGCAAGGGATCCTCAATATTCCTTCCTTTTACAAAAGCAGCTTGATCACTATGAATACGTTTTGGTAAGATGCCAATCAGCCTGTTGCTCAACGCATTGCTACATATTTTTGCATCCACGTTGATAAGACTAATTGGTCGCCACGATTTCAAAAATCTGCAGTCTTTGTCTGCCTTTTCCAAAAGAGTTATTACCGCTTGTTTTTGAGTTGTTGTCAAGGAACCGTGATCAAAACAATCATTAATACAAGAAACGAACTCCTTTCCTATGAGAGGCCAAAATGTAACGTAAAATTCCTCGCTGAGGCCGTCATTACCAGGGGTTTTCATGTTACCCATTTGCAGCAGGCTTTTGTAACATTCATTTTCCGTTAAATATCCTTCGCAACTCTTGAATTCATTTTCATCGAGTCTTGATAGATTTAGTCCCGATAAAAGTTTGAAACATTCATCTTCTGATTTATCACTCTTGGAACTGAAAAGATCCTTATAAAAACGCTCAATGCACAAATTAATTTCTTTTTTCTCATTAATTTGCTTTCCGTTTTCAACAATAAGTTTCCTCACATGGGTCTTCGTTTTGTTGCGCTTTTCTAGGGCCAAAAAAAATTGTTACTCTTTTCACCAAATTCGTACCAGTTAATATTTGTCCTTCAACTACATACTCATAAAAATTTTCAAGTTCCGATTTAACTTTGTTATATTTTTTTAACAATTCTTCCTTATTTTGCCAATCTTCGGTGTTTTCAATTTGTTTAATTTCATTTTCTAAAGATTGCCATTCCAGTCGACATTTTTTAGCTTTTGCCTTTGAATAACGTAAAGTAAACTTTCTTACTTCATACTTGAGCATTTCCCAACGCAGTTGCGGGTCTAGTAATTTCTGTTGTGAAAATTGTTTAATTGTTTCTATTATTATTTCATTCATCTCCTTCACATAAGTTGGATCTTTTGAGAGAGAGTTGTTATATTTCCAGAAGGAAGGACCCTTCTTGCCTTCATCAAAAGCTACTAATTTCATTAGAAGTCCGGAATGGTCTGTAGCTGGTGCTGGTATTATGTCTATAGTTTCAATAAAAGGCTGCAAGCCGTCCGAAACAAACAGATAATCTAATCGTCTCTGAAGTATTTCCTGCCGAAAGCTTTTAACACCTTGGGCCTTTCCTCTCCAGGTAAAGCGTTTAGAATCTGGATTACGTAGTCTCCAAATATCCACTAGATCTAGTTCTAACTTAATTGACTCAATTAATTCCACGGATCCTGTTTTTATTGACGGATTCCCACCTGACGAGTCTAAATCCGGATCGATTAAAATTAAAATCACCACCCCATAAAACATTTGTATCTGATTCGCAGTCAAAAGTACCAACGTACGTTAGGAGGCTTTTAAAATAATTAATCTGTGCTTTTTCGGTATTAGGTGCATATGAATTAATTAAGAGAAAACTTGTACCTTGAATCACTTTTTAATTCTTTATTCTCCTGTTTTAGGTCTTCGAGCTCAAGTGACGTTAGCTCGTCAATTCCCTTCTCTAACGAGTTGTATTTCTCTAGAAGGAGCTCAGTATTCTTCTGAATATCCTTCGTTACACGCCAGAGGTCGGTTAAACTGAGAGTTCCTTCGCCTTCGGGTTCCACCATCTTTGCCGTCTTCATGGCGGGCGAACTTTCTCCACTTGACGTCGAACTACTCGAGTCTCTTTCCCTCCTCTTCAAGCTGCCATTACTAACTAATTCACTTAGAAGGGAGTAAGCTAATTTCGTAAAAGTTTTACGGGAAAGAAGCAAGAAGGTGCCTAGAAAGACATCCGACTGTCCTGTTCAAGGATTAGTTATTAACTTCCGAGCCGCCGTACTAAGGGCTTAAGCATCATCTTCAAATGGATTTTTCTCTGACACTACCTAGAAAATAATGTTTTTCAGTGCATTTACTTTTTAATAAGATTTGGTCAATTTTAGCCTTCAGTTCTCCTTTAATTTGTTACATCTCCACATATTTTTGTGCCGATTTGCACTTCGCTGCTTCCAACATGTGCACTTCACTAAGTTTTAAGATTTTGAGGCAGAACTATCGCCTTTCCTTTGTATCCGTGTGCAATTCTACCCATTTTGCTTGTTGGGATAGCATGCGCGTTACTGACTGTGTGACCAAACGTTGTGCTAATTTATATAACTCAGGCAAGCGCACATCTCGGAAGCAGTGAAGCAATGAGTAAGCTTGCAAATCAGCACACAAATATGTGGAAATGTAACAAAGGGAACAGACTGAAACGTACAAGAAATCAACAAGCCTTTTGGCGAAGGAGCCCGTGGTCAGCTGCTGATTGGTTAGAGGTGCAAATTTGCTCCTACTACAATGCAACGGGTGAATAATAAGCTTTTAATATAATAATCTTTTTCTAATTCAGGTTCCCTCCCTGAATAAGTGTCCCCTATCTTCCAGTCAGGAGAGGAGATAAATTAAAGATCAAACAATACCGCAATCCAAGTTGTGTTTGTCAATTGTCATCCAATTTCTTATATTACTTGGTGTTCTTCTGAAAATCTTTTTGGGTGGTCAATAGAATAAAATTTACCAAGTCAAATTCGCGGAGTTGTGGCAAAGTTTGGACGTGAATAAAGGAGGATTACAAGCCCTTCCCAGCGTCCCTTGCGCGCAAACCATATTATCAACCGTAATGCCCCCGCGAAGTCTCACTTCAACATGGATGCCGCGAAGGAAGACCACCAACAGCACAATAAATCACTTGAAAACTGCATTATTAAAATTAAATTAAATTCTCCATTTTAGTTCTGGTGTGAAGGAAGACCACCAACAGCACGAATATTTTCAGGAACACTCTCTTATATATCACTATTGCAACGATGTCGCTGCTCAATTTACTATAATTCCGAAATGTCTTTCCTTGCCATTTGACGTGCTATTGGGACATGTGAGCTTTCTAAATAGCATTGATGAGCGCCGTTTGGTTCTGGTGCCTAAAAGTGCGAAATTAACAGCTAAACTCGGAGGAGTTCATTGCCCTGCTGTTATAAATGTTCTATCTAGCAGCACTGCAAAGGTTAGTGACGTTCGTTAATTTTATTATCAATGTGAAAATAATTTAGCGGCAATGCACATATTTACTTTATTAATATTAGGCCTGGACGACTGGCTTTTAGTTTCATATTATTATAATTTATAGTTGTTGCAGCTCAATAAATCACTTGAAAACTGCATTATTAAATTAAATTAAATTAAATTCTCCATTTTAGTTCTGGTGTATATGAATGACTTGTGATGGAAACTGGTTAGGGTTTATTGCAATTTTTGGATTAGGTTTTTAGAAGGTTTGTATGAAGGTTTGAGATATAAATAACGAGCCATTGGAGGGGTATTCTGTAATTACTTCTATATCTTCTTAGTTCAAGTGCCCTCGAGTAGTTTGCTAAAATCTAAACACTTCAGACACTGATATTCTGTAATTACCTCCTTGCACTTACATTTGTTACAATATTGGTATGGCACAACCAGGGGACTATTTATTAATCAATTGACCACATACAATACCTAAAGTGAATTGTATAAGTACATGCTGTCAGCATGTATGTTGTATAAATGGCTTGCTATATGCCTAAGTTCAAATGTACAATGTTTATCTGCTATTGCATATCAAATTCTCATTCATCTATTTACAATGATATGACAAGTATGTGTAATAATAATAATAATAATAAATAATAATATGTCTTTATTACTAATGATAAATTACATACCAATAGTTACAATGTTATCATAAATTGACAATCAGATAAAAAAGTATTAAATCTACATACAAATCTAAGAATTATTTAATAATACAATATTTAAAAAGCTAAGTTATATTTAAAAACACACCTATTTATAAAACTATTTTTAAAACGTTCCGTATTTACCCTTGGCCATAAGCTTTCTTGTCTCCGTAGTTTGAAAGTTGAGTCCTTGATGCGAGGCAACAATTCACTAAGTGGATGAGAATTAATTTTCCTGATCTTTTTACATATAGAGCGATCAGTGGTTTCCAAAAGGGAAGTTATATTTAAATGAGAGGATATGTATCTACGTTTATGACAGCGAGTTAAAAAAGCTTGGATAGTATTTAGTTCAGGCGGAGAAGCGGCATATACTGGCAAACCATAGTTAACTCTAGGGAGTACTATAGATGTAAAAAGATGATCGATTTCTTTCTGACTGTAACCTTCTTGCCTTAGACATCTTAAAATTTATAAACACTTATTGGCTTCATTAAGTTTAGTACGCACATGGTCATAAAATCTACAGTTCGATTGAAATGTAACTCCTAAAATTTTAAGAGTTGAACATTGAGGAATATTGTCAACGCACGTGTATAATTGCTAATGTACATTGTATCTACATGTACAAAGTAGACAGATGAAATCATTGGTTACTGGTACCTATACATGTATTGAAACCTTGAAACCAACAACTGGACTAAAATTCTTTAAATGCGTCTACTGACCTGATTCACATGGGTGGCAACAAATAACTCTATATTGTAATGGATAAGTCCAAATGGCATCCGGTCCAGTGGAATTAGTGGGGTTTCTGTTCCTTTTTCTTTTTTGTCTATCATCTCACAAAATTTGTAGATCAAGTTGTTTTTCTTGTTATCTTGCAGTCGTTTCATCGCTGCGAGAGATAAAGTAGCAAACCCTCCGGGATTTGAGTTTATGCCTTGTGCACAGGCAATAGATAAGAACAGTTAATCAGCAACTGCTGTTTTACTTTCAGCATCCATAACAGCAATGACAGATTTAGAAATGTCTTGGAAGAACTGTTTGTCTTTTACACAGGCAAGAAGACCTTTGAGATATTCGATGTTATCATGTTTCCCTAGCCTTAGCATAGCTTGCTTGATAACACTTTTCAGCTGCGACTGTGACAGATGATCAATGTACTTCTGTACTACATCTGTTTTTTTAGATGCAGTTTTTTACGCTGACGGACTGACAGATCAGGTCGTAAATAACTTGAACGTGTTGCGTCTTTGATGGACACAGATGCATCTTTCCAGAAAGTATGCTCAGCTGGCATTGAAGGCCACTCTGTCTTTGTAATACTATCACCCTTGAACAAGGCTATATATTGTACAAGAGCAGTAACTTCTGCCGTACTCCACTTTCTGCGTACAAGTAGTACTTTCTTTGGTGATCTGAGGGCTTTTGGAGATGCCAATTATCTTGCCTTTCTAAGAATAGACCGAAGAAACCTAGTTAAAAAGGGACAAAATTGTGAATTTTATAAGTCTTCAATTCAGCATTTCAGGGCTGAATTATATAAGCTATGAGTGGCCAAGTACTGTAAATAAATAACTGTTTCACTACTGTACTAACCTGATGAGATGGACTTTTCGAAGATGATCGAAACCCGGGTTGAAATAACGATCTCTTACTTTTAGGAGTTTCCTTCTTCCTCTTTTGTTTTGGCTTCTCTGGTGATTGACCA
The DNA here is from genome assembly GCA_030867875.1 of Actinernus sp. WN-2022. Lineage (NCBI taxonomy): Eukaryota > Metazoa > Cnidaria > Anthozoa > Actiniaria > Actinernidae > Actinernus > Actinernus sp. WN-2022. The sequence goes on along the minus strand of JAOWCC010000936.1, from coordinate 5,623,646 downwards.
GTGTCAATGTGAGGTCTCTTCTCTTCGGAACTCTAGTGATCAGAGTAAGAAATAGAGAATCAGAATGTACGGTGAACGGGAACTGATTATAACCTTAACATTTATTTATTTTATACGTATTCCAACAGCTTTGGGGTAAAAAAGCTATAAATATAAGACAGTAAAATAAGCTTAAGTTTTATGAACGTGTTCAAAGCATAATGCCATAAGCGAAAGGTGTGAAGTAGACTAGTTATGGCGCCCAAAATAACGACCTTTTTTAGCGCTCCGTGGTATCGTTAAACATGGAGTCCTTAGGAGTCCTTTGATTTCTATGAATTGCGTGACTACTCGTTTAACTTATTTATTATTCAAACCTTATTGACCTTAGGGCTTTCTACTCAAGAAAGTGATTGTTATTGTTGACATTGTCTGAGGGATTACGCATGTCACGCTTTGGAGTTCAAAACAAAAGGCAGAGAAAGCTACCAAACATCCCATTTGACGTCTCGTAAATCTTTGGATGCAAAGTTCAAAGAATAAATTTAAGCTAAGCATTGTTAAACTTTCCATTTCGAAGGATTTAGAACAAAAGATCCTTATGAATTGTCGCAGCTTTGACTGTTTTTTCTATTAGCAGTGATGATTTGCGTAAGTTATTTGCATAAGTTATTCACACTCACTGAAATATGACTTGTTTTTCTTTCTTAAAATCGGAATAGAAAGAGAAAATTTAGAAACTTTTGGTAAGTAAAATTGTCAAAGTTTTCATTCATGTTTTGAATACATTTTTTTTTTTAGGTGGTCAATAATTTAACTTAAGACTTAAGGTATTAGCCAGGCTAATTTGGGTCATTTTGGAACAATATTTTGACATATTTCCACCAATATAGCTGCAATTTTTATTGCTTGGGCAAAACATTGATTTTTTTTTTCAGTGATATCACTAGCCTTAGGTGTTAATTGAACAAATTTATTAACATAACGGTTTTATTATTTAACATTTTTCTCCAAAACCGTGCAAGCCAATGTTCAAATCTGTACCATTACTTATCTCGCATATGTGCATTTTCTGTAAAGGAAAACTGATGAAACTTGTACAGGTGGCGTTCATGCGGCAGTATAAATTGTGCCTGCTTACAGGGCAAAATCAGTTATCAAAAGCGTCAAGTTCAAACACCAAATGTTTCCAAATTTTAGCTATTTTTAAAAAACTACTTGCACTGCATAAAATTTCAGTCATTATTATACAATTATAGATAAAAAAGCGGCCTTGATGGCCTAAAAATCATCGTATGAAATTAGATTTGAAACTTATAGATATCAGATTGCGGACATTGCTAGGTTGGCACAAAAATATAAAGCCATTATTCTTACCTTCAGGATTACTTTCCTTCAAGGCCCTGAACTGTAGTCGTTCACTGCGTATTCCTCATTCATTTGCCATTATCGATAAAAAAACAAATGGTATAAAAAGAGAACGACTCAAAGGCTGTTAGATCGAGGAAACTCTTTGCGAAATGCGCGCAAAAATGCAACGCTCTCCAACCTTTTATATTGAGCAAATAGTTGGTTTCTACTTATTACAAGCAGACAACTTTGTGGACTAAGAAATTTCTACCTAGTATTCGCCACGAAATTAAAGTAGAAATCAACGCTATTAGCATCGGCATCAACCAACTTACACAGAAGTGTAATGATATCCAACAGTCACATAACTTTCTTTCTGCTAAATATGACAAGATCCTTGACCAACCATGAGACTAAAAAGCAATCTACTGTTACAGAAATAACGATCTACGACAATGGACGAGCTACAACAATACCGTAGAAGAGATTGTTTGGAAATCACAGGAATACCCGTCTTACCTAATGATAACCCCAGACAACTGATATTTCTATTGCGCACAGACTCCCGCCGACTAAAAATGTCCCAAGATCGCCAATTTACACAACGAGACAAAAGAGAGGAAATATACAAGAAGCGAGCATGATCAAAAGCAAAACCTTCCCTCTGTAGATGAAGAGCTGGGATCAAGTATTACCAATCGCATTGCAAGAATATATATTAATGAAAAGCCTCACTTCCTAGATATTCATACGTACAAGAAAGACCACAATTTGAAATACGTATGGACGGTGAATGGTAGAATCATGTTGCGTGAGTCTGACACCTCTCATCCGTTGTCCTTCAAAACCTATGATGAGAGCCAGGCACAGTATTAATTAGAAACTTATGAACATTATATATGTATTTTACATTTACGTACATGTATACAGCACTTGACCCACAAGTGCACAACAGGCCAACAGTAACATTCTATACATTATCAGATAAGGAATTTAATGATATGACTGGCAACTGGTCTAGTAAACTTAACCCATATTTTTAAATATTTTTAAAATGAAGTTATCCAACTACCATTACTTGTTTGTCGAACCACTGTTTAGTTCCAATTATTAAACCAAACTCAAAGCCGTAAAATAATAAAAACGTGCATTAAACTTACATATTTTGTGCCGGAGTCAAAAATTTAGAGTCTGCCGTCATGTCAGTCACATCGCTTTCCAAGTCTTGAACTTTATCGAGGTAAACCACGACACCAAATCCTTCAAGTGCAGGTTCTTCTTGCATTACGAAACGCCGCTTCAAACAACATAGTATGGTAACTTCTTCATGTCATTCCCTTGAGATGTTCGTAATTGCAGGCGGTGATTACTCGAATATTTTGCATGGCGTTGTGAATACAAAGGTTCTATGGTTCATTAAGTAACCATTCCCTTGAGATGTGCGTCTTTCTTTTATTGCATTCTTAAAGCGTTTTGAAGCCGTTTAAAACACTCACAGCACGTGTTTTATCAAGTCTAAAAATTCTCGGCCTTCGCCCTCGAATTTTTAAACTTGATAAAACACTGCTGTTCGTGTTTTAAACAGTACTTAACAGAAACAAAATTAAGTGAAAACTCAGTAACTAATATTGACATAAAAATTATCCTACAACTTTTTTCACACCGAATCAGTAACACATGCTGGCGGTGCAGGTATTTACGTATCTAATAATTTAAAAACTTCTAGACCTGATATTAAATTTGTTATGGAATTAGTGGAATCATGCTGGTTGCAAATTGGCCCTGGTAGCAATAAATCTATAGACACCCAACTTCTAACCTCACAGAATTTACTAATCAACTAGAAAAAGTTTTAAAACACTAAACCTTAACGATTTTAGGCGACATGAACATCGATTTTCTTAAATACAACATACATTCTCAAACTGAAGAGTATTTAGAAATGCTCTATACTAATACTTTTCTTCCTATTATCGCTAAACCAACACGATTGACTAATCATACCTCAACATTGATTGACCATATCTATACAAATTCCCCAATTTCCCTAATTACTGCTGGTATTGCAACTATTGGTATATCTGATCACTTGCCGGTATTCTGTATAACTGATATCCAAGTGAAAACAATTGACAATGGTAAACTGAGACTATTCCAAATTTAATAGTGAACTATTCTTACACGATATCAACTCAATTAACTGGGATGACATCCTTGTACCAAACAAAAACATACATGATAAAGCCAGATGCAATTAACACAATTAAAAAAATAGTTAATAAACATGCTCCAATGAAACATGTCTCCCGATCAAAGAAAAAAACAACTACCAAATATGGCAGGCCAAACATGACAAAAGTGTAATGAGTTACAAACCACTATACGAGATTAATAAATCACCATTCGATAAATAGAAATCACTATACGATTTATATTCGAGAATATCGATTGAGCCTTTCCTGAGCCAGCGAAGTGTCAACGGAAACTTTCACACGTCCAACAAACCTCAAAATGGCGGATAATTCTACATCTAGTGAGATTAAGCACTTTATTGACACCGTGAGAGAGCTGTCTGATCAAATGAGCTCTCGCGATCAGCTGGGGTTTTCGGGAATCCCAGCGGAGTTATAACTTCTTCAATTCCCGGCCCCAGTTCGAGTGGGACTTCATCAAACCCTTCAAATGCCGCAATGTCTGCATCAGGAGGCGAGATTTCGGCAAATATGAGGCAGATCCAGCAGTAGCAGATCCAGCAGAAACAGGCCAAAACTGCCAGACAACAGTGCATTTATGTGCGACCTAGTTCTGCTAACTGGCCCAACAACCAACATTGTTCCTCGGCATGGGGCCAGAGTTGCTCTGATAGAGAATGGCCACGTGCTCTCTGCCTGCCGATTTACGAAAGGCATGAACGAAGTGCAGGTGGAGTGTACAATCCTGGAGGCCTTCGGAGAGAAAACTCCTAGTAATGTGCACGTGGAAATGTTAATGTATGTGCACAACCAGCTTTGGCTCCAGGCCAACAAGGAATAAATGGCGTTATTCTTCATCGTATCTTTAAAAATAAGCCTGTCTACGTTAGGCTGAGTCAGGAACTGTTGCTACCTTAGTATAGGAAATTAACGCTCGTGTTAATTAAGGTATTTGAAATTAACCCGACTTAAATTAACGCGAATAGTAGAGAAAATTACTTCCGAATAAAGGAAATAGAGGTGATGTGATCATGTGATGTAAATACACATTACTCTGGAGAATTTCAGATAGGCATGACTGCATTACGATTAGAATGAAAAAGGAATAATTCCCCAGAGTAGCATCTGTTTACATCACATGATCTGAATTGAGTGGCAACAGCGTTAGCTCTATTAATGCGAAAGAGGAGGTAAAATTTCAAAATGAAGGACATTAACGCGATTGACACAAAGGTTTTGGCCGAAATACAAGAAGCAGATGTCTAGAACTGCTCTTCTGGAAGCGAGAATGAACTAGAAATATTGTAACCGATATACTTTTAGGCTTTTACATTGTAAAAGATCGCAATACAGTGTGCAGAAAATAGAAAGCCGTTGTTTCCTAGGTGTCACATGTGTCTGAACAGGATCCAGAATTTGGGGTTATAATATAATAAAATAAATGGAAATTAAGGTCGCGGAAATTAATGCTCACAAAAATTAACACGACTTTTAAAGATTCACGTTAATTTCATGGAGCGTTAATTTCCTATAATAAGGCAGGTCTATCACAGGTAAATGTTTCCTTTTTTAAAGTTTTTGACTTTCTATTTCTTTTACTTGAATATGTTGAAATCCATATAAATCAATAATTATGGGAGGATGATCACAATATTTAAATAAATCCTTTAATTTATTGAAAAATGGTAGTATAAAGATAAAACAATACCTATAATGCCAGTAATGTTTTTGTTTAAAAAGAAAGCAATATGTATAATATAATAATATATAGCAATATATAATAATAACAACAACAACAACAACAATAATAATTGACAGGCAGTGACATGCCTCCGAGCCCCTTCAGAACTTGTTGTAGGAGTATCATGCAGATGCTTCTCTGCCACAGGGACCACAATGTTTGGTTCTTGGGTTGCAGTCACGTCAGGCGGATCTTCATTCCTAACGGCTGGCGTACAGTGGCTCTTCATTAGATGATCTACATGTCGACGGGTAACTACACCATCTTCATATTTGACTGTATATGAAAGTGGACCTGTTTTACTCTCTATGTGAGCACTCCTCCACTTCGGACCTGTGCTGAAGTTCTTCACCAGTACCCTCTCCCCTTCTGCAAACTGTCGTCCTTTCATCTTGTTATCATGGTTATCCTTCTGGGAGAGCTGTTGTGTTTCCTCTCGTTGAAGGACTTCTGGCCGGATGAGATCAAGTCGGGTTCTCAGACTGCGATTGAATAGGAGCTCTGCTGGTGTCAACCCTGGCGTTGTTTGTGGCATTGATCGTTAAGCTAACAAGAATTTGCTTAGTTTTGCCAGAAGTGTTCCTCCTGACTTCTCCATTTTCTTCATTCCCTCCTTAAAGATTCGCACCGAACGCTCAGCCAGCCCTTTAGAAGAAGGATGTCTGGGAGCTGTCTTCACGTGTACAATGCCATTTTTGGACATGAATTCAGCAAACTCCACGCTGGTAAACCCTGTTCCATTGTCAGATACTAACATCTCTGGTATTCCATGGGTTGCAAATGCTTGTCGGAGTTTGTTCATGGTTGCAGCAGCACTTGTACTAGACGTCAACTTCCATCCATTTGCTGTATGCATCAACCACAATCAAAAAGAAGTGTCCCATAAATGGTCCTGCATGATCTATGTGTATGCGCGACCATGGCCTTTCAGGCCATTCCCAGGGGTGGAGTGGGGCAGCAGCCGGTACTGCTCTGTGAAGTTGGCACACTTTACACGTTTTGACCTTTTCCTCAATGTCTACGTCCAGCCCAGGCCACCAAACGTAACTGCGGGCTATATTTTTCATCCCCACAATGCCTGGATGACTTGAATGCAAGTCCTCCAGAAGGCTCTCCTGACCCTGCCTGGGTATAACCACCCGATTACCCCATAATATACACCCATTGTGCGTACTTAATTCATCTTTCCTGACATAGTAGGGCTGCATGCTCCTATCCGGACATTTACTACTCCAACCATGTTCAACGCTTCTCAAGACCCTTTACAGCACTGGATCTTTAGCTGTCCATTCTGCAATGTGATCAGCACTAACTGTCTTGGACTCCAGCTGCTCCATCAAGAGTATCATTTCACCGGGAATGGGTGTCTGTGTCACAGTGTCCTTCAGTGGTAACCGACTAAGACCATCGGCATTTCCATGTTGACTTCCCTCTTTGTAGAGAAGTTCATAGTTGTAGGCCGCTAGAAGTAAGGCCCACCGCTGAATCCTAGGTGAAGCCATCACAGGGACTCCTTTCTCTGACTTGAACAGGCCCAGAAGGGGCTTGTAGTCAGTGTAGTTTGATTTCTGTCCATATAAGTATTGGTGAAACTTCTTGATTCCAAATACTACAGCTGCTCCTTCCTTGTCCACTTGTGCGTAGTTTTTCTCTGCAGCTGATAACGTCCTGGATGCGTAAGTAATCAGGACCGCACCTAGTCCGTAGGGTGAGGCATCACAAGATAGAACAAGTTCCTTACTAGGATGATAGTGTACTAATAGGTCTGACGAATTCAACATTCTCTTGGCTTTATTCCAGGCCTCCACCTGTCTCTTACCCCACTTCCACTTGCAGTCTTTAGCAAGGAGTTCATGTAATGTTGCTAAGATGGTAAAAAAATGTGGTAAGTAACAAGCATAGTAATTCAACATTCCAAGGAATGCTTGAAGTTCCTTGACATTTGTAGGAGCTGGGGACTCTTGGATGGCTCTCATCTTTCCTTCTACTAGTTGGATGCCATCTTTGTTGATGCGATGCCCCAAGTAAATCACTTCAGGCTCCAGAAAGATACACTTATTTTGCTTTAGGTGCACTCCAGCCTTGTCCAATTGCACTAAAACCTCCTCTAAGGTGTGCAAGTGCTCCTCTCTTGTCTTGCCTGTTACAAGGATGTCGTTGATCCTTACTACTACTTGTGGTATCCCTTGAATTAGGTTTTCAATTGTGCGTGGAAAGATTCCGGGGGCCGATGAAATGCCATAAGGCAGTCTATTATACCGGAAGAGGCCTTTATGCGTGTTGATGGTTGTATAGCATTTAGATTCTTCATCTAATTCTAACTGTTGGTAAGTGTGGCTTAACTCCAATTCACACAAATATGCTGAAGCCAGGTTGCATACAAGTCCTCTATCTTTGGAATGGGGTAATTGTCTAACTTGGAAACTTGATTGACCGTTACTTTATAATCGCCGCAGATTCTGATGGTGCCATCCTCTTTCACGATGGGGACAATGGGTGCCGCCCATTCTGAGAATTCTACAGGTTCTATTGTTCCTTCCTTAATTAGGCGGTCCAGTTCAAGCTCAATTGTTTTTCTCGTAGTGCATATGCAACTGGTCTGGGCTTGAAGTATCTTGGCCTTTCAGCTGGATCCACAAACATTTTTGCCTTTACTCCTTTCACTTTTCCAAGACCTTCATTGAACAGTGATGGGTGTGTCTCCAAAATCTCCCTTACATCCTTAATGGAAAATCTCACTCCAATTCACACAAATATGCTGAAGCCAGTTGCGACCCAGCAAACATGGACCCTTTCCACAAATAACAACTGCAGGTAACACCCCTTGAAATCTCCTGTACTTTACTGACAGCTCACACTGGCCCACGGTTGGAATAACCTCTCCTGTATAAGTGGCAGCTTGGTGTGCATGGTCTCCAGCGTTAACATATTGACCTCTTTGGACAGCTTGTTAAATGTTGCCTCACCAATAACAGTTGTGGATGCACCGGTATCAATTTCCATGGATAATAATTAATTTAATATTTATATTGCCTGTGTTCCATTGGAAGATGCTCACATGCGCATTACAAATGCCTATAGGCTTACGTACTAATCCTAACTAAGTAGTATGTATAGTATGTCTAAATCTATCATATATGCTAATAAAAAATTGAATATATACAGTATATAAATATCGACGTGTTGCATAACAATGGTAATACGATACTGTTAAGACTATAGTTGATATGCTTTGACTATAGTTGATATGCTTTGAATGGGTAACTCGACTCCATTAACTGACAGTGAAACATGCTTGAACTGACAACAAACAGGTGATTATATATATCTTCACCATCACAATTATTTTCCTTATCATCATCAACATGGTGTAAGTTATTTGATTTTTCCCAACTAAACTGTCTTCCCCGATTTCTGATGTGGTATTGGGGTACTTGCCCCCCTGAATCTGCCTGGCCTGCACTACGATTGGGGCATTTATCCGCAATGTGACCCCTTTGTTTACAAGAATAGCAGTTCAGTTCCTTAAATTTACATGATTGTGAATTGTGATTTCCCCCACACCTAAAACACGGTTTAAAATAAGGTCCGCGTTGTTTCCCTTGATTTTGGCCCGTACCTCTCTTTACATCACTTGTGTCACGTACCTGATTCACACTCTCGGACAACTTCGAATCCTGTAGATCCACCATGTTCTTTGCCGCCATTTCCATTGCCGTAATAATTTCATATGCCTTATGAAATGTTAATTATTTTTCACCCAGCAGTCGCCTCTTCATCTCCTATTTCATTCGCTTCGAAATACTATCCTAATATTTCTGTGTAATGCTCCCAGGTTTCGCATTTCTCATGAAAAGCATCTACTCTACCAAAAAGAGGCCATTATTTCCTCGTCGCTAATATGAAGTGTATTAACCGGCGGAGATCAACACTGAACTGATAAAAAACTGCTGGAATGGCGGCCATGCGGGTTCACTCGTTGATCCCAGCATGCGTTGCATCAATCGTCACCTGCATACATTATGCATACATTACATATGTATAATATAAAAAGATTAAGAAAATGTTTTTTGCATGTGTCCCTGATGGTAGAGATATAATAAATTCTACATGTACTTTTGTTAAGAAGAAGACATCCAGGAAGCTGAAGAGACAGAGGAGAGTTCTAGAAACTAAGTACAACAGCTAGGTAAAATAATTTGTGATATATCAATGTTTACTGATGTGAGCCATTGTTAATAATATGCTGACCAGAGATCCATTTGCTGATGAAAGAAAGCAGGTGTCAAAAACTATTGTGATAATGGTTGGCAAATTGAATGGTTGCCCTTGAATGGTTGATAGCATTAGGCATGCAATCTTCAAATTTTTGGTAGTTTTTAATGTACAAATTACATTTTCTATTTCTAAAATGTCATTCAATAATAGGAAACCAATTAGTACAGTCAACACAATCTCTACAACCAAACCAGTCAAGCCAGCCAATGCAACACAGGCAAGCTCTTCAACAAAACGTTGTAATTCAACCTCTACAGCCCATCATCCCACATGGCCAGGTTATCCCACAAGATGAGCAAATCAAGTATCTTCAACCAAATGAGCCATCACAGGCAACAACTAATCCAGATAATCTTTGATTTCAACTGATTTGTTGTTTGTAGTATGCATGATATATTATATATTTGTGAGGTTGGTATTAATTGTACTGGTATTTATACTTTTACCACTTTGGTATATTCCACAGCCATTGTTGATATTGATGATGTATATACCACTGTCACCACCAGATGTTCTTCTTGAAAGCATACAAGCGGTTAGAGAAATTGCATTGCATAGAAATAATGTCCTCAAAGATATGATTAAAGAATTTCAAGCAGAGGATGTTTTGCAGTATGGCCTGGAAATTGTATTTACTACGGATGTCAGTGAACTGTGGGTTGACGAATAAAAAGCAAACCGCAACTCCGCCCCCTAACGTCTGCTGCCCCGCCCCCTAACGTCTGTTGCCCCGCCCCCGAACGTTGCTAATTATAGCTGCATTCCTGAATGTGGGAAAATGGCCGAAGTGAGTAAATACGGGCGAACATACGCTCGAGGAAAAGCTCTTTCTGATGATTTTCGAGCACAAGTAATTGATGAAATTGTAGAGATGGGTGGCGATATAACAACAGGATTTTTCCAGGGAACTTTAACGTTGTAGCTTCATAACTAAAACTAAAGAGCGACACTGTTAAAAAGATATGGACAACATTTTCCGTCACCAGAGAACACAAACGACCAAAGTCTCACGCTGCTCGTCCTAAACACCTCCAGCCAGATGACATTGAATTTATTGAAGTTTTGAAGACTGATAGACCATCAATGACATCAGGGGAACTGCTAAAATAAGTCAATAAATACTGCTTTATTCCAGGCGGTACAAGCAAGGAGGCTTTAAACCGAGCGGTTCGAAATTCAATGCACAAGGGAAAATGGTCGTGGAAAAGGATGGTTAGGCCAGCAGCTGAGAAGTTCACGGCCAATAACATTGATTACTGCCAAGATTTTTTAGATTACATTTTTACAGTGGCGCCTTTCAGGCTCAAGTTTTTTGATGAATCTGGGGTAAAGCTCCCAGATGTCGGAAATCCGAATTATGGTCACTCGTTGCTGGGAACTCCATGTGTTGAAATATTTAAAAATGCACAATCGCCAAATATAACGCTAAATCTGTTGTGTGGAGCGGACAAAGTTATGTATACACACACTAATACTCTAAAGTTTTTGGATTTTTTTTCCGAGGCATCACAGAACTTTCAGCCGGATGGAAGGCCCATTCTTGAGTATGGGGATCATATTATTCTAGATAACTGTCCCACTCATCATTTTCAGGGTGGCCAGGCGCTAGGAGAATGGCTGGATGACATGGGATGCACACTTGTTTATTTACCGACTTATTCTCCGGAATTTAATCCGGCAGAATTGGTGTTCAATAAATTAAAAACAGTATTGAAAATAATCTAATATCGAGAGTTGCTAAGGGACAATTTGCATGTTGCTGTATACGAAGGGCTGAAGCAAATAACATCGGCGGATATGCGTTTTTTTTATCGCAACACTGGATACATTGATATTTGAAAACATTCCACGTCTCTCATATAACAAGCTAAGTCACTTTAGGGCATTTGATCCTCTGTGTATTGAGATATAAATCAGTACAAATGCACATGTAAGTAAAGCCACAATTGAGGTAATAAAAGGAAAAGTTCTTCGAAACTTTGTTTAAAACTAATGAACTTATTATTCCAACATGAACTGCGCGCATCAAATTTCTGGCCCGCCTTGAGTCTTGTTTGTGTAAACAGATCAAAACAACATCGAATCGATTCGATACTTGGTTGATGTTCCTTTAATGCTTTTAATTGATAATTATAAACCTCTTTCAAAAGTAAAGCTGAGTTTCTTTTCTTCTAAGAAAATATCATAATAAATCTGAACATGAATACATCAACACAACATATCTGCACAGTCACATAGTACTAGTATAGTGTCATGCCATGTGAATATCCAACGCAAGCAAAGCCTGTTTACTAAGTTCTCCACTGATCAGTAACGTTTTGTTTTCATTTTTAATTTAAAAGACAAAAGTGTAAGTTCTTTGACTTTAATTGTCTTCAAGAAATTTTGCTGCTTCAAAAAGTAAGTCTAAACCCTCAAATTCTGTATCGCTTGTATCGTTAGTAGCAGACGTGTCAAAACTTCCCGATGGCATGTTGTCATGTCGAGAACGAGATAATTCCAAACTTTGATTCAGTCCAATCTGTAGCAGATAATCCTCTTCAGATTTGCTTTTAGGCTCCCCTACAGTACCAGGAATATAAGCAGGCCTGGATTCAATAGGGTTGTTTGGGACGGGTCCATGACCGGGAAACTTTATCCCTTTTTTTCCCCACAGAGCCTTGACTGGGTTCACATTCTGATGCACATTCTCAGTTGTGCCATCCGTAGCAGCAGGACGAAGAATATCAAAGCGTTCATTGTACAGTTTTATTAAGTTAGGAATGTCTGATTTCGATGGTATTTTTCCGTGGCAAACTCTTTGTAACCTTCTGACATCTGAATTTACCAATAACCAGTTTGGAACTAACTGACCTGTTGTAGTTTTGCGCAGGTACTTTTGCGTATCGCTATTAAACACGTCCCTCTGAACTCTGGCGGCAAATGTGTTTTGAATGCCTTTGAAACTTCTTCCTTGGACTTAATCTTCTTGGGTCTTAGTTAATTTAGCCTTCAAGATTTTTAATTCGTCTCTCTTTTCTCTCAAAAACTTACTTTCATCAGGCTGGCGCTTTATATCATGACAAATAGAAGCTGACACACAAGATGGAAAAAGACAATTGGTTTTGTTGTGACCTCCAGTGTGGCAGTTTGAACACAGCGGAACTCTGGAGCTCTCTCTTTCATCCTTGAAACTCTGTTCAAGTTCAGTCAATTCTCGTTCTTTCTCCCTTATTTTAGTCTGTAGTTGTGACCTGTCGATTTCCAATCGTTCAAAATATTTCTGAGTGGGAGTTCTGTACTGCTCAGTACATTGTTCATCGTTACTGGAACATGCATTGTCACATTTGTCATAGGTCAGTTTACCTCTAGTTCTCTTTTTTTGGCCCGCCTGCTTTCCAGGAGATGGCGAGTGGAGTCTTTTGGAAGCGGCGCCATATAAAACTTCCGGTAATGGTGACGCCATGTTTGATACTTTCAGCGTAATTCTGAAAATATTTTCCCTCTCTGGAACTAATTCTGCCATTTCAACCATATCAACAAGAGACTCAAAGTCGTCATGTCTCAGATCAATCCAGTCTTTTGCGGTATCCATGTACTTTATGTTAAGACCGCTTTGGCTGCAACTAAATTTGCACTTTTCTCGGATATGCTGAAGTAAACAATCCATCGCAAACCTGTTCATTTCTCCCTCTTGTAGGAAAAACTTGGTCCATTTTTCTCTGCCACAACCGTACTCAACTTTAAACTCATATCTTTTGCTTCTGTTCTCGCTGTAGCTATCCGCCATGGTTGTTCAAGTTCAGTTTTCAAACTGAATTGAATGCAAGTCTTCGAGGTACACGGACTAAAGAATGCAGAGTATAATTAGCAACGTTTGGGGGCGGGGCGACAGACGTTAGGGGGCGGGGTTGTGATGTATTTTTTATTCGTCAACCCACAGTTCACTGACATCCATAGTATTAATGACAAAGGTGAAATTCAGGAGAGCAAAGGTTCTGGTGTCACTAGAGAGGCGGGCATTTTTCAGGTCTCTTGCTACTGGTGCTGCTGAGAAAGTGGCCTCCATCCGGCATGATTACCAGAAACAAGAATGACAGAGTGTAGCGAGAGTGCTTGTTGGTGGCTTTAAAAAAGAAAAAAATATTTTCCTATTGCTATGTCAAGGGCATTTATAGCTTCCTGCTTGTTTAGAGAGGAATTAATCCCCAAGAAATGGCTACTGGAATCATTTTACCAGTACATTTCAATATATGAGCATGAAACGCTTGTCAAAAGTGATCCATCTAATGATGGAGGTGCTTTTCAGCTGCAAATGCTACAGAAAGGCGACCAAGGAAAGCATGCCAAGAACAATAGAAGAGTTGGCCCACCAAGAGCTTATCCAACGCACAAAATACATTGCAAATGCATGGTCACCTATTGTTGGGGAGTTCACGGGCTTTGATGAATTCAAGAATGTTTCAGGCCTCATCAGCCCTCTATGAGATGACAATGCCCTCTCCAAAGAAAGAGTGTAAGCTATTTTTAGCTACATCCTCTGATGACATTGAGAGGGAATGTCTGACTCATTTAAAAAGGTTTGTCAAGTCACTAGATGACAACATTTTGGGTGTGTTCCTTCAGTTTGTTACTGGAAGTAACATAATCACTGTTGATAAGATTGATATTAATTTGACATCTGAAACTGGTGCTGCACGTAGGCCAGTTGCCCACACATGTAGTCCCTTGCTTACGATTCCTGATAGTTATCAGTCATATAACGAACTCTCAGAAGAGTTCACTAGCACTTTGAGAGAAACTGCTGCATGGACATTTAATATAATTTGAAGCATTGTTTACTAACTTGGTGTGTCGAAAACAAAGACCTTAAAGGAGAACACTCGACTCCAATGTGTAGCATGCTTTTCTTGTTTTCATACAATTCAACCATTACCAATATAAATTTGAGTAGTCTAATCTGACGTTTGATAGCAGATAAAATGACAAGCTGGCACACTATGCATATATGTGCTCCTCTCAAATTGAAGACCCTTCTCAAGTTTTCCAAAGGGTGTTTATTACACAGCTCCTTATGGTGGTATGTTTAGAGGGACCCTCATTTAAAGGGCCTTTGTTTAAGGTCTTTGTTTTACACCCACTGATTGCCAAATTGTTACTTGTTTATGCACAGCTAAATACCTTCTGGCTTTTTGCCAAGAATTACAAATAACACAAATAGTTAAGGAGAATTTTGAAACTTTTATTTTCATAGTACAGTACATAGCTATGTATATGTTCAAATGTGGCTCATTTTATTCTTACATCATGATTTGGCTAACTATGATTGTAATTACCAGACTAGAAGTTAGTTTGTAGACACATTTATTAGAACTTCTGTATTAGACCCTAAGAAACATGTTTTTTTCAATATCTAAATCAGTAACCTAAAGTAATTTGTAATCAATTCCCTCCTAGCTATATAGTTCTAAATGATTCCCTTGCATTTTTAAACATCTCACATTTTTGTGTGTGTACTGTAGTGGGTTAGAAGAGTAACTTTCTTATAAACACTTTTAATAGATAGTATGGAATGTTTTCTGCAACTGCAAACAGTTATAAGACATTTTTGTTTTTACAGTTTGATGCAACTTGTTTGGTGTTTCTGTTTACATTGTTACAGTTTAATATATCTTCATGCTCTATAGAATTTATAGTGCACAGAACACATTTTATTCAAATGATTTATTTATGTGATGATTATCAATTTGATTTTTACGTGATTAATTTCTAGCCATGAATTATATTTACTATGAATTATTATACATACATATACAGGCACATATCAATCGTGTTGTACATCTTGTAAATTAAAAATTGAATGTGTATACAGTCGATGTCAAAAAAGTTGTGCAATACATATACACTTACATACAGTAAGTACCAAATAATCATAAAATACCAGAAGATCAAGCTAGAATTATGGGATATTTTTCTCATATCACCTAGCCCAAAGGCCACCTGAAAATTATTTGTCTGGTGTAGATGATAAAAAGGAAATATATCTACAACATAAGTATTCATACTTGGCATACCATTAGGAATAATGACAACCTTTTCTATATTGACTGTATACAGTTTTCCAGTTATACAGTTTTTATATATAAAAATATTGTTAACATAATTGTTATTACCAATGTTTTTAAGTTGTAAAAAAAAATGTCATCAATGTGTTGGTATACAGAACACAAGACATTGCAAGAAAATTAATGATTATATTATAATAAATGATTGAAAAGGTCCACATCTCAATGTTTACATTTTGCGTGTAACCAGGGGGATTCTAGTGTAATTTGTGCAAGACAGGAGTTATATGATCTCTGAGTTTAGTTCTCGTCACTAATCAAGCGGCTGAGTTCTGCAGACGCTGCAATTTTTCTATTTCCTTTGCTGGTAGTCCATATAATAAGCTATTACAATAATCTGACTTTGATGTTATGAAGGCATGGACTAGACGTTCTGTGCTAGACTGATCAAGATATTTCCTGACCCTCCAGATGTTTTTGAGAGCCAGCGAAGCAGAGCGGCAGACACTATTAACATGTCTGGACATAGTGAGATATTTATCGAAAATAACTACGAGATTACGTGCTTCCTTACTAATAGCACGGCTTCTGATAAAGTGCGGTGGTGCGGACGCGCAACTTTTGCCCAAACCCGCAACTTCCCGCAACATCCAATAAAACCCGCAAAATCCCGCGACAAAACGGTATATTTTCATGAAACTTTGCTTGAAGAAGGTATTCAGCATGGGGAACTATATTTTTCTTACCTTTTTAGGGGTTTCATATGCAATTTCCCTCGCGAAAAGAGCTTCAAATCGAAATAATATCGCCAGAGTCGGCGAATATTAACAACTAGGCGTTCCTGCCAATATTATCGCGAAGGCCTGGGACCATTTAGTCTAACGCGTTTTCTGGTTGGCTGAATTTTGACACATTATTTTAGAAAGCGAATCAAAATGTCTGTTATATAGCTCCTCGTGGTCTTCACTGGGGCAGGAATAATGTTATTCCTTCTCTCGAGTGCTATCAATCGATCGGCGGAATTCTCAGGTTTATCAGTGAAAATTATTGTCGATTCGAATCAAATCTAGAATTTACAATGTAGAAAATAGCCACACTGAAGTATGTAGCTCTCGTATTTCGATCTATGGTGTGACATGACGGTGTTTTAATTGTAATCCACGGCAATATTATGGACAAATTTGTGAAAGTTAAAGATAGCCACACTTCGGTGAAAATTACCTCAGCGGACAGAGCCAGGCAATATCCAAAAGGGACACTGCATGCTGACAGCGGCCTTCTTTTCTGTTCTGCCTGCAATGTCGTAATCGATCACACAAGAAAGTACACGATCGATAAGCATCTCAACACGTCTGCACATATTCAGAAGTCACGCACAGCAGTAGGGAAACAGCAGACACTCAAAACCTCCTTCGAATGCAAGACACCAGCACAATCGGAGAAAATCAAGATTTGCCAAGAATGGATAAAGGCGTGCTGCGCGGCAAACATACCTCTGCACAAGTCGGACAATAAGGAACTAAGGAACTTTCTCCAATCCAGGGTTACTAATGGAGGTGCAATTCCCAAATGCTCACAGCTAAGAGATTATTATCTTTTCGATGTTTATGAGTTGGAGAAGGCGGAGCTGAAAGAACGACTTCAAGGTAAAAATGTCGCTTTGATGGTGGACGAGTTGAGTGACGACGAAGGAAGATACGTTCTAGATGTAATGGCGGTGATATTGGATTTTGATGAACTTTCACCAGCTGGCCGATCTGTAGCTTATTTACTTGACACTCATTTTTTGACCGCGACCAACAACAAAACGGTTTCTCAAGCGGTAGTAAGGACAGTTAATGAGTTTGGCATTGACTTTGACAGTGTACGCGTTTTTAATTCCGATAACGTTGCCTATATGAAGAAAGCCTTCAAGGATACACTGTCAAATCTTTTTCCGCTTGCTGTTCATATAACCTGCAACAGTCATATAATTAATCTCGTAGCCGGCGACTTCAAGAAGAAATTTACTGAGCTTAACGAGTTCATTAAATGTTTTCGAAATTTGTTCTTTATCCCAAGTGGCAGGAAAAGCAGGTTGCTTAATTTCCTGCACGTCGCACCGGTGAAAATGCAAGAATGCCACCAAACCCGATGACCAAGAAATGGAGCGCTTGGTTCGATTCCGCCATTTACTTCACTGACAACTACCAGATCCTTGAAGAATTTATCGCCGATGAAATCAATCGAGGTAGAAGTTCAGCAAGCGCTTCCCTTCTTCGCCTTGAAGAAATATATGACGACCCGGCATTTATGAAGAAACTCCATGCAGAACTCGCCTTGGTTAAAATCAAGGCTCCCACCTTACTGAGCTGCCTGAACTTTTTTCAAGAAGCTATGCCAAATGTAACAGCAGTGCATGAAACAATGGGGCATCCCCTCTACTTCTTGCAAGTGAATGCCGAAGGGAAGCAGGAAGAATTTTGCTAGCTAAATCTGCCCTTAAAGCCGCACATACGAAATTGTCAAAGTATGTGATCGATGGTGCCCAACCAGCATCACAATTTTTGGAGCAAGTTCGAGTTATAGACCCTAAGAATCTTGTTGACTGTGACCGCACCTACGGCTCGATTGACAGTGTTCCAGGCATGGTTTCTGTGTCAAGGGAAGAGTGGAACTTGTATGTGAACAAGATAGCCCCCCAAGCTGTCAAGAATATCAATACAGGACAACTAGATTTGAAGGAATTCTGGAAGGCTAAGGCAGTGCCCTTCCTGAACTGTACAAGATAGCTTCCACTTATTGTACCACAACAATTGGGTCGTATGACGTGGAACGTTCGTTTTCCGCTTATAACGACATATTAGACGCAAAGAGAAGGTCGTTGGCTCACAATTCTATGAAGGCGTTCCATTTCCTTAATTGGAATCTTCGAGTGAAGTCTGTGGTTGAAGAAGAAATGGAGCGTACCTTTAATGATGAATGTTGCATGCCATTGCCTGAGAAGACAAAGAAGCGATCTGCTACTGAAATGGGGATGGCTACCAGCAGAGATACAGAGAAATCATCGAAGAAAGACGCTGGTGATAAAGCAAGGCCATCAAGTGGAACATGTAAGCCGGAATCTTCAACACATACCAACCCTGCCCCTTCAATAGCGTCCCAGCATAAACCTGACAAAAGTACTAGTGTCATGTATGGCCGTGGACTAACAGCAAAGAAGTTCGATGTTTCTGCAAGTCAGAACTGAGATGCTACCCCTTGTAGAAATTCAGTACATTAAAGTATACTTTTACTAGTAGTAAAAGTGTACTTTTTTTGTACTTTCAAGTCAAGAAGTACTAATGAAGTATACTTCATATATACTACTGAAATAGAAAGTACAAATGAAGTATACTTCAATTATACTTAAAAAAAAGAGAAGTATACTTCAAGTATACTTCTTTTATTTTCAAGTTTGAAAAGTATAAATAAAGTATCTATTTTCAAATATTTCAGTTTCATTCAGAAAGTGAAGTATACTTAAAGTATACTTTTTAACAGCAAAATATCAGTAACTATATAAAGTTAATGTATTAATAGACAATATTCGTATTGACAATTCCCACGGAAGAACTGGAATGAGCTAATGCAGGAGAATCTTAATTCAATAACTTTTAATGAATTCACCTGCGCTGCATCAACCCTGCAAATTGCAGTCTTGTTTCAGTTCATTCAATTCATAATTTCGCATGCATTGACAAATAGATGCATTATACAAATATACTTTTAAGGAAAATAATAATACATCAAAATATAATTGACTATAAAAGGAATGTACCTCTCTCCTCCCTCCTCTCACCTCCCTGGTCTATGCAAGAAAAACACCAGGACATTACAAGAAAAGGGTCTTGAAATTAACTGTTAAATCACAATATAAAAAATAAAGTATCATTATTTTAATTTCCAGCTGACTATCCACCATTACTTGGTTTAGAATCGAGTTAATGTAAAACAATAGCTACTTTATTATGCATTATAAAATAACCCACAGAAAATACGCGCGCTGATTGGTTGAAAGCCGTGTTTCTATAACTCTATAGAAACATGGCAAATTATGCCGGCATCGTGGCCTTGAACTCAATTTGAAACTCAGCGAAATAATTCCTAAACGTTTCTAAAAACATTGAGCACTAAATTCAATTCGACGAAGAACCAGCTACAGTATTGTAAGAAACGACAATGTGTTGTTAGTTTAGGAACAAGCCGATGTTTTATTCAACTCAAAACAATCTCAAAGTACGAATTACAACATTCATTTTTGTGGACAAAGTTGAGTTGGTCGCAAATTTGTGCGATATTAAACAATCATTTTCGCCAAAACAGTCTATTTTGGCTGACTAAGCTCAATTAAAGACTATTGTTTGGTAGATTAAAGCCGGAGAACTTTAAAAAAATCCAGTCTTAAATATTTCTAACATGATCTAAATGCACAAAATAGAGGTTGAAATAGAAATGGAAATCAAAAGTACAGCAAAATGTGGAGCACAAACCTGACAAAGTTAATCAACATCCAAGTGCTACAGTCTTGTACAGATGCTAAAACTCCATCCAACGGGAATGTACGGTTCAGTATGACTCTCTACAGGTGCCGTAGAGGATGAGAAGGGCAAGGAAATCTGATCAAGCTTGAAGTGTCTGATGAAAACAACCTGCCGTCCGTATGCGACCTCATGAGGCACGACACACGGCGAATCGACGAAGAACTATTCTAGTCCTTGGAAGACAGAATGTACAAAACAACTGATGACCCGAGGGATGACTTCCATGTTTTGTAGCTCTAGATTTTAAAGAGAAATCCAAAATATCCTCCTTTCTTTGCAATACTTCTTGATCTCCTGCAAACCTTGTTTGCAGTTTGGTACGAAAACCGGCGCCCGCTTGATCCACGCCGTGAAGTCTGAGGCAAAATGAACTGTTGAACATTACGTGCTTCCGTGTATTGTCAATCCAATTTTAGCATTAGTCCATAGAGCTTCTTTTTCTTCATCATTCTGTGTAATTTTGGTTTTTCGTAGCTAGGCTGTTTTCAAACTCACTGAATCGGATTGACAAAACTGACTGATTTAGTCATGTGATAAGTTCATGACGTACGACTGCACGAGTTAGGAGAATTTATGTTTTGATGATCACAATAAACGCGCGATTTTCCTTTGTTGTACTTATTTTCTGTGGGTTATTTTATAAAGGAAATAGAAAACATTTCCCCTTGTTTCTATAGAGTTATAGAAACCGACTTGTGGGAGTTTGGAAGAACTCGAAATAGCTGTGGAAACACTCGCCCTTCGGGCTCGTGTTCCCACTGCCATTTCTCGTTCTCCCAAACTCCCACTCGTGTTTCTATAACTCTATAGAAACACGGAAAATGTTTTCTATTTCTTAAGTAGAGATGGCAGTCATTGAAATTTATATAGTTACATAGCTTTTCTCCAGTCATTAGCAGACTGATCTACATGTAGAAATTTCAAGTGGATGACATGCACTAACAGATTCTGTAAGACAGACATTTACTTGCATGTTTCTAGTAAACCAAGAAATGTACGGCAGATATGGTCAGAACAGGAAATTACAATAAGGACAACATATTAGTTGTCAATATTCAATTAACACGTGCTCAGAACCAAAATTAAAACAATTAACACCATCTTTACCTATTTTGATTCATTGCCAATATACATTTTAGGTAACTGTGCACTAATAACAAAATTATAATAAAAATGTCTGAACCTCTGTATGGATTGAAGCACACATGCACTAAAGTGGAAAAGCTTTTCAAGGTTGGTGTGTTCACATTGAAACATACAATACAATTAGTCCCTCTCATATCTATTTGGCAGTTTGCAAACAAACATACATTCACTATGTTTGCTGTCAACAAATACACAGAGAGCTCTGATGCTTGTGATTGGAAAGATGATATTGCTGCATTCTTCTCTCTTTACAGGAATAATGTGTGATACATTACAGTCAGTAAAGGAGTCTGAAGAAATGCTGATGTTTGTAGCTGGTTTTAAACAGGAATCAGCAATTCCATAATAAATTGGAGACTTGCATCTGCATGCATTTGTGCAGAACAGAATGTTTGGACATTGAACATACAGTTTAACATAAACCTTAACTTGAACAAATCCTATGTTATTTACAAAAACAGTGTAGCTGTTCCTTCGAGAAACGTTTAGATATGTTTTGCTATGAATCACATATCTGTTAAGTTGAATTCGTTTAAATGATAAGGCTTTTGATATATAGCCTATCTTGCTCTCAATATAAGCTGTTAGGGTTGCATTTAAGACAGCAGATGACATGACACCCAGTGCAAATAAATTGTCTGATACCTCCTCACGCCTACACTTTAATAAATATCTTCCCTCTGTCATGTGGTCATAAAACTCTTTGCTAGATGAGCCACAAGGAAGAAGAGTTATCAGCTGTGGGATCTTCTGTTGTATGCACACCGAAAATGCTATCTGTAGTTCCACTTTCTGTGTTCCATGAAATAATTTTCTCAAGTCACCATTATAATCTTCAAACCAAAAACAAGAGCAAGCCCACAAAGGACCTATGTTCATGACGCAATCTTGCAGATGTAACAAACAATGCACATTAAATGTCTCATAACGGCTTCCATACAAAGCCTCAACTCGCAAACAAAAGTGTTGCAAGAGGTTACCAGCTTTTTGTAAACCCTGAGGGGAAATGGAACTTTGATTCAATAACCAGATTGCTTAAATAAGTAGAAGAAAATGTTGGAAGTACTCATCCGGTAAAATATTCCACAGACATGGAATACTATAAAAAAACAGAAATGATCTAAATTTGGAAGCTTTCCAATGTCCAACATCTTTTGCAATGCTTCTTGGTGCTCTGGAAATACAATTTGGTGGAGTCATATTTAACAGCCGCCTGTCAACGTCTTCCACTTGCTTGCTAATGTTCCAATCTTCAGATGCATGTGACTTGTCAAACCATAGTGTCATAAGCATTTTGGTAACCCCTAATAGCACACAATGCATATAGTCTATTACAATGCCTTTCATTATATCAAATCCTGGAATAAACATGAACCAGGAGTATCCTTTGACACCTGCGCTCACAGGTTTAACTGTTCCCTCCAGTTTTGATTTCTCAGCTTCATAAGCATGTTTAAGAGTGTTTTCATGAGTTCTTTCTGTTCCACAGCCCTTCATAAGATCTGCTCTCTGATATGGATAAGCAAGTGTGTGACCCCTTGCACTTGTCTTCACAACATTCCCCTTATGTAAACAGTTTGGACAGCCATAAAAACCATTGAACTGAACACAATTTTGCATCAAGTACTTAGCTGGTGCATCCATGGTACCATTCAGCAAAATTGCTCTCAATGTCTTTTCTTTCCCTTCATGGTTGGTACAGGTAATCACCACTCCTGTAGAAGCAGATGTAAGAACAATTTAGCAAAATTAACTTAACTCATTTGCACAAGCTCCTACACTTTTTATTATGCATATATATATGTTCTGATTGATGAAGCTGTGTGTATTGAAATGTTACAGTATAGACAATTACAAGAAATCACCATTCACACAAAATAGACCTCTGTCATTCATAATGGTCATCTTGTGAAAAATAAAACCACGCTACATGTACCACATGAAAGATTATACATAAATTAAGACATACATGTAGTGTAGAATTTAGACATAAATTTAGACCACTCGTACATAACTGTATGTTACATGTACATGTCTTAATTGTTCTTAATATCCTATTTTGACATCTTCTATACAGTCATTATATACATGTATGGGTTTCAATAGGAACTATGTTGCTTGAACCAAACTGGTACTATTTTATGTACTCCAGCCCTCATTAAGTACAAATGTATAAGCACCCTACATGTAGATGCTAATTGCAAGACTACATATATGAAACCCCTGGATATGCATTTCAGATCAGAGTAAAATGGTATCTACAGAATTTGTTGCATAATTAACGGGGCTGTGACATATGGTGAGTTTGAACCACACCTTAATTTATGTTTTGTGCAAAATTATTTTCAGAATTTTTTATATCCATGCACTGACAAAGAGCTTGCACATGTGGGGTGGTTAAAATCACAGCAAATATATGAAAAAAAGACTGACAAACTGTGTTGATATCTAGTCTTCAAAAAAAATTGTGCATATCGTATCCTTTCAAATTTCAGGCAGGAATTAAGGGACTTAAACTGTCATTAGCCAATTACCAGGCACTTCATCAAGCATTTAATCCATAATGTGCAATACCTTGCAATGATATTATTGACACATCGCCTTTAAGCACATACATGTAAATACTGTATTTTAAATAATTTGATAAAACACACTTTGTCTTGCAGTTCTTGACAGATTGAAAAGTACCTATAAACAGTTAGAGTGTTGCCATAGAAACACACTTGGCTCCAGGCCCTCCGTATGTAGTGCATGAAATTCTAATATATCTATCTGTTCCATCTTTGCTGAAATCACCCACATGCTAAGTACACAATGGCTTTTCAAGTTTCAACCCCCTAACTGAATCTATCAACCCTGCCATGCAAAGAAGGAAATTGATGAACTGATTGAAAAAGGCCTCAGGCCAAGAATGTTTTCATGGCAACAATTACAGATAACTGTTATAGTGAAGTATGTACACATGTATTTGCATAAACATTATACATGATTGTGCAACATTTCAACAGTTTCTAGTTAATATTATATTGGTAGAGACGGATATAAGCTAATTTGTTTGCTGGCTCCTTGCTGTTCAAAGTCAAACCATTCGAAATACATGTACTAAAACCTTGAATGTCTCTTTAAATTAAAAGAGATGTCAACAAAGGGAAAATTCCATGTACATGTACATGTATATACTTAATAACAAATGTTAATTCATATTTTGCACTTTAATTTATGAAAATGTCATACCTTTGGTATAAATATCCTGGAACTCTTTGCTCAATGGTTGCAAAAAAGTTCGAAAATCTGGTTTAGCACTTCCAAACCACAAGCCAAGAAAAGGCTATTGGATCTTGCAAACCTTAATTGACAAGGAAGATAAAAAAACAAAAACTTTATTCAGACACAAAAATACATGTACAGCTGATTTCCAACCAAGTTGCAAGTGTAAAACGACCACACTATGATTTACAGAAGTGTGGGCACTGCATGCAGTTGCTTTTTCAATCAGCTTTCTTCAAAATCAGCAAACCCCAAGTGAGTTTTATAATTCATACAATGATTGGATAGATTATATGTATGTCATACAATCTGCTTTTCCACAAAGAATGTCACCAATACAAAATCATATACCCTGAACTATCATACATTAGATAGGTTCACCATCATTCATACATGTACTTAGGCATTATACTCTCTAAAGATCTAAAATGGGCCAATCTGCACATTTCACATGTAACTACATTGTTTGAGCTGTGCTAAACAAATGCTTGGGGTCATCAGGAGGAACTTTAGGCATACAATGTACAACCGCAGTTTGTAAATCCAAGCTTTATTGTACATGTACAATATTCACTCTTCTTAATATTTATGCACATACAATTAGCTACTCGAAAACGAGGCTAACCCCGCATCGTTTCTTAGCTGAAAAGCAAAATGGCGTCGCGGACGGAGCATTGCTGTGTTCTTCTATGCATTGGAGACAAAAAGAAAAATCCTGAATTGTCCTTTTGAACTCAGGTGGATGTTGCGGCATCCCCGATGCGGGGATATATAGCCTCGTTTTCGAGTAGTGAATTAGATATTTGCATAGATATTAAGAAGAGTCAATAGCTTGGTCAGACCTAAATTGGAATATGCTAATTATGTGTGGTATCCATACCTACAGAAAGACAATTAAGTTCCAACTAGATATATGGTACAGGTCTTATTTTAATAACAACTAAATTCTGCTCTGTAACATACATACTTAGATATGAATTAAGGGCTGTGTGCAAAAAGGGCGTAAGTGATTCTTGGTCACGTTCTAAGTTCTCCCTTAGAAAACAAAGAAATTAAAGGAGAATTTAGAATGTGATCAGGAGTCACTTACACCCTTTTTGCACACAGCCCTTCATATAATTACTCACCACTGTGCAGATGCACAATCAGCTTCTTCAATTGATTCTCTTCACATTTGGGAGTTGCTCTGGTGATCCTCTTGTTTACTTCAATGTTTGTTTTTCAAAACTGAAACTTGTGAAACTTTCAGTAATGAATTGAAATGTAACTGTAATTGAAATTGGCCACACTTAAATTGGAACCATATATTCTGTTATTTGAGCCTTATAATTACCATACATTTTTTTTCTAATTAAAATTAATTAATATAATCTCACTCTTTTATCCAAAAAAACATATGGCTCTGAGGATTGGACTATATGGCCAGCATGCACTTTATATCTATAACCATGCACTTTAGATCTCCCCACCTGGTTACCAGTAATTTGTACATAATAATTATATGCTGTTATATTATTTCCTTTGCAGATGATTGAGCTATCACCTGGACACAGGGTTTATGTGTATGAAAGCCTGATAACAAAAGCTTTCTCCAAAAAAACTGCAACTGCCTGCTTTTTGTTGAGTTGTTTTTACAAACAGGAAGAGCTCATTGGCAAAAACATCACTGGCAGCAATGGCAAAGAAGGCTTGAATAAGGATGTTGTAGAGAGTTTGTTGTGTAAGTATTTAATTATTACTTAATATAAGCATATTTAAGTTACCGCTAATTAACTTTAAGTTTGTATATATATATATATATATATATATATATCTAGCGACATCATCGTTGGAAAGCCAAGTTTACTTTATTCATTCCTATATATATATATATATATATATATATATGTAAGGGTTAGAGACTGCTTGTGAGTTCTTTATCGACAAATACAGGCACGCGCTGACTGTACGATGAACGAGAAATAATGAATACTGCATGAGGCCGAAGGCCGAATGCAGTATGAAGAAATTTTGAGTTCATCGTACAGTCAGCAAGTGACTATATTTTGCCGATAAAGTACAAACATAAAGTCTCTAATCCTTTTAATATTCAAACTGAGTGCACTGTCAGCCGTGAATTTCAATTGAAATCAGTTGTCAATAACAATTTCATAAAGAAGTCAAATATTTCGCATGAATTAAATCATTTTACGGTAAATATCTCCACAAAGAAACCTCATTTCAATAGACAATGAATAAAAACAGAAGTAGATAAATTTGCAAAGAATAATTTACTTTGGCGTTCGGTCAGTTTAGTTGACGCCTTGCGAGTACATGTTTGTACATTTAACTCGAAAAAGTTTCTCTTGGAGCCATGTATTAAAATATCGAGTATTTAGCCGGCTTAACTCCTAGATAGTCTACTTTCTTTAATAGTTTCTTTCATTCGAAAATAACTAACCTGCAGATTCCAGTGAATTGAAATCTTGAAACCGGCCTCCATGTGCTCGGCTCTGATGCAAACATTTTCCAAATAAAAATATCCTAGGTTTTCGAACCTTCCACTGAATTGTCGCTTCATTGTCTCCTCTTATTGACAGAGTAAGGTCTCGCCGGAAATAAAATCCATTTCTTCAGTTTGGACTGCTAGAGTGTTGTAGAAACTTTTGTTTACTCAGACACATGTTGACTTGTTAGTTGTTGTACTTCCAGCGCTTGCATATCAGCCATTTCTAACGAACGATTATGCAAATGTTTGCCTGAAAACATAATGTGAGGCGAATAGTATGATTGTACATTTAACTCGAAAACGTTTCTCTTGGAGCCATGTATTCAAATATCAATTATTTAGCCGGCTTAACTCCTAGATAGTCTGCTTTCTTTAATAGTTTCTTTCATTCGAAAATAACTAACCTGCAGATTCCAGTGGCAGTGAGTGAATTGAAATCTTGACTCGAAACCGGCCTCCGGCCATGTGCTCGGCTCCGATGCAAACATTTTCCAAATCAAATATCCTGGGTTTTCGAACCATCCACTGAATTCTCGCTTAATTTTCTCCTCTTGTTGACCGAGTAAGGTCTCGGAAATACAATCCATTTCTTAAGTAAGACTACTAGTGTGTTGTAGAAACCTTTGTTCACTCGGACACATGTTGACTTGTAAAGTTGTACTTCCAGCACTCGCAAATCAGCCATTTCCAACGAGCGATTATGCAAATGTTCGCCTCAAAATATATATCTTCTGTCACACAGGCAACAGAGTTCAATCCTGCCGTTACCTTTCTAGTAATTGTCTGCATTTTCACTGTTTAATATGCGATGAGGTTTTCCAAGCCGTCCAAACACGTAACTAAGCGAAGGACTAGGTCTCCCTTTCCCTAGGTAAGAGAGGGTCTGGGTCGAGTGCTGTGGTCACCAATAATGCACGCTCATTAGCCAATCACATGCTTGGATTTTGTACAATGCACGAAATTTGAACATTAAATATATATATATACAGCCGTTTGCAAAAATTCTGACCCCCCATGAAAATTATATACTTATATACTTATATCGGTTGCATCATGGGTAACCCAAAAATGTGCTTTTCAGACATTTTTCTAACAAAACATATATCAGGTAGGATTGAAAAATGTACGAGTTAAACATTTTTAGATCATATGGGCCCATCCGTTGAAGACAACAAGTTTTATTTTCAGTTTTAGTTGTACTAATTTATTCCATGCGTTTGGCATTGGGTCCGGTGGACCGAAACGCTGCTATGACTTCAAGGAACTCACTGTATTCTGAACTTTAATTTCTCCACGTCGCACTAGCTAGGTTTACCCTATTGCCCTGAATGAGGCTGAAGTATTCACTAAATTGATTTCAAACTTGGAGCCTAGGTTTAAGCGTATTATCATTGTGAAACACGTTCTATATTATGGTAGTTCGATGTGTGCGATTCTGCCAAACATTCAACCAAATTAATTAAACACAGCGTAGCTAAGAACATTTTTTTATGAAGTTCGCAATGCGGTTGTAAACATCGCATTTAGTTATTGGAAAGGAAAGAAAGATCAGAACCGAAGTTGTTTTAATCTGTTTAAATTATGGACCAGAATTAAATGGTTTTGGTCTTGTGTAAAAATAATTTCTCCTGCGTGTTGCCTAAATTTTACAATTGGTCGTCAGTTAAACTCACATTGAGACTTATTCATAAGTAAACCTATTATTTACTTTGGCCTCACTAGGTTGTAAATTTATTGGTATTCCCGACAATCATTCAAAGATAATTTTTAGTAATAAAATAAATCAACTGATACACAGTTTGATTAAATCTTAACCACTTTATATAACTTACAATTTATCTCGCGTAGAGTTCTAACGTCGTTAACTGCAAGATATGTCAGAATATAATTAAATATGCATCACGACATCAAAACGAAAACCGCCCGCATTCAATTCTGAATAAAATAAAATATGTTTGCTCAATACTTCATATGCGAAATAATTACGTGGCAAAAAAAAAACACAAAAGAAAACTGGTGTGTTCCCAGTGAAATTTTAGCTCTTTTGCAGACTTCATAACGGCAACAATGTTTTAGCTGCGTTTGGCTTTGAAGTGTTGAATTTGGTTCAGTTTGTTTGGCAGAATTGCAAACGACTGGTGGAACTGCCATAAGATAAAATAGAACGTGTTTCAAATTGATAATAAACTTAAACTTAGGCTCCAAGGTTTGAATGCAATTTAGTGAATACTTCAGCCTCATTTAGGGAAATAGAATAAACCTAGCTAGTGCGACGTGGAGAAAGTAAAGTTCAGAATATAGTGAGTTCCTTGAAGTCATAGCAGCGTTTCGGTCGACCGGACCCTGTGGCAAACGCATGGAATAAATTAGTACAACTAAAACTGAAAATAGCACTTGTTTTCTTTAACTGATAGACCTATATGAACCTAAAATGTTTTATTCGTACATTTTTCAATCCTACCTGATATATTTTTTGTTAGAAAAATGACCTAAAAGCACATTTTTGGATTACCCATGATGCAACCGATATAAGTATATAATTTTCATGGGGGGGTCAGAATTTTTGCAAACGGCTGTATATATATATATATATATATATATATATATATATAGTGATGTTTAATTAAGTTTCAACCAAGCTTAACATATATATATATATATTCTTATAAGATGGTTCTTGACTTCAGTAGTGATTCA
Organism: Actinernus sp. WN-2022; assembly: GCA_030867875.1. Lineage (NCBI taxonomy): Eukaryota > Metazoa > Cnidaria > Anthozoa > Actiniaria > Actinernidae > Actinernus > Actinernus sp. WN-2022. Next base: position 5,593,902 of record JAOWCC010000936.1, on the reverse strand, counting down.
TCTCTTTATTGCTACAGCTCTGTTTCGTATGTTCAAAGAATGACCACACTCTTCAGGCAATTACTACGAATGACCAGTAAATTTACATGCTAGCGGTATCAAATGAAATGAATGGTTGCTAGGTAACAGCTGAATTACGTAGTTCTAAAGTTTCTAAGCACATACTTATTTCTGTGGCGACATGAACTTAAATGAAGTACATGTACGTGCTTAGAAACTTTAGAACTTTAGAACTACGTAATTCAGCTGTTATTTACCTATAAGCAACTTTCTATAAGCAATTTTATACCGCTAGCATGTAAATTTACTGGTCATTCGTTGTGATTGCCTGAAGAGTGTGGTCATTCTTTGAACATACGAAACAGAGCTGTAGCAATAAAGCAATGAATCACTACTGAAGTCTATATAGAACCATTTTATAAGAATAATTACTGCTCCTGACAAGTTGAGCGCTCTTCGAAAACCGTTCTCACAAGTTGAATTATATATATATACAGCCGTTTGCAAAATTCTGACCCCCCTCACCATATATAAATATATATAAAAAATGTATCGAACATTATGGGATACCTCTTCCTATATTTTTTTCTGAAGCCCTTGATGATAGGCAACTTGAAAAAAATATCAGCAATGACATCCCATAATGTTAGATATATGTTTGATATATATTTATATATGGTAAGGGGGTCAGAATTTATGAAAATTGCTGTATATATATATATATATATTTGCTGCATATATAGGGTCTGTTGTGATAAACATGTAGATCTTGGATCTCGATCGATTAATCCTGAAAGTTTCAAGTACTGGCGAAGTGTTAATGTGGAAGAAATCTTTATCTTTTGACTGAGATTTTGAGAGAGATTTTGACTCAATTTGAACAAGCTGATATAAGTGTTTTTGGATCTGAGCAAACAGACATTTGTAAATATATATTTTCAAATAGGCCTAAATAATATTGTTAAGGCTTATAATTTACATATTGTTAAGGCTTATAATTTACATGCATTATAATCAACATGTGAGCTTGAATGTAGCGAGTAGAGAATATACAGTATAAGTGTAGTGTGAGCGTGTGTGGGGTGAACCTGTACGGAAGAGCCCCTCACGGGCAGTGCCTGGTTGTACAACAGTATTTATTTATTTATTTTATGCTGCAATTTGTCAACTCAATAAGATTGGCCCGATAGAATCGGAGGAGTATAATACATGTACATGTAATTTTGCACCCGATTTTCATCACCACTGGTATAGATTTTGAAAATTGCTACAATTCAATTCTATCAAGCCGACAAATCGGGCCAACTAGTGAAATCGCAGCATTTAAATTAGTCTTGACAATTAAGGCCTATTTGAAAGTTGTTGCCTTTTGTGTACCATATTGTTGTAAAATTACCAACTAAATATTTATTGCATCTGTTGTTTATCATTGATTACATTAATTATATATTGTACATGCATGGCCCCCACGATATATGGGGCCCATGTCCCAGGGTTCATAGCTCAGGCTAAAAAAAAGCTATTATTGTCTGAACAGCTTTTTTATTATATTGTTGTATTTGAGGAAATTTCTCTAATTGTTCACCTTTACAATTTATTGTAATAGTTGTACTAGGCAAACCAGAATATTTTGGTTTTAACAGAAAGAGACATTGACTTGTCATGTTTATGAAGTTTGAAGGGAGCCTTATATAATACATACATTTTGTATCATTATCCTTCATATTAGAATTAGTAGTTTTAAAAAGCATATGTCAATATAATTAGGCTACCTGGCGGCAGTTGATATAACATTATAAGGTAAGGAAATCATTTTCTTAAAGGAAAGCCTAAAAATTGTACTTGCTAAAACCAAAGCACACTTGGATATAATGTATTTTAATAATATTTTAAAATACAGCTTGCAGAAAAAAAGCAAGTGCTGAACTTTTCTACTTGCAATAGGTAAATATCAACTTGCATTTAGCTAGTAAAACACAGTAAATTTTAGGCCTGATATTGATTCAAAAGCATGCAGACAATTCAGGTGTGCATAATTTTAGTTACTTCACAAAAAGTATACTTCTAGTATACTTTTTGTGAATAAGTATACGGCGGTGAAGTATATTTTACAAAGCACTAGAAAGTATACTTTAAGTATACTTCAAGTGAAAAGTATACTTCAAGTATACTTTTTGAAGTGTCCAAAAGTGGTCTACTTAAAGTATACTTCTCAAAAGTACATTTGAAGTATACTTCAAGTACAATTGAAGTATATACTTAAAGTGTACTGAATTTCTACAAGGGACAGCAGAGGATGACCATGAACCAACAGCAAAGAAATGCAAAGTCTTTACAAGTCAGAAAAGCAACGCTGCAGCCAAAAAGGGGAAACAGGCACCTGGAAAAAAATTCAGGTCTGTGCTCAAAGGCTATTTTTCTAATGCAAGCAAGAAGAATAAAGATCCGAATGCTGACATCTCGAAGTCAAAAGCTGAACCAGCTGTGCACTTTGGGCTAGATGCAGCGACACGTTCAAAGCTTCAGCGACAGACAGAGGCCAGTTTCTGTTTCCCGGAACACAAAGAGCCTTTGTTGAATTGCTTACTTGATGGTGCTGTCAAGTTCAACAGCCACAGCAGCATTATAGACGAGGGGGATCTCCAAAGTCTTCTCGGAGGCCATCTTCGCGACGACGATAACTATCTCAATAATTTCGTTATAGATGCGCATCTAAAGCTCCTAGCCGAAACCACGGAAATCAAAGCTGAAGTCATTGAGTGGGAAACTTTTGAGAATGCTGTAGGGAATAAGCCGGCGAAAGAGGTGTTGAAGGCGACAGCACCGCTACTTGACCAAGATGCAATTTTAGTACCTTGCAATCCAGGTCGAGGCAACCACTGTTTTTTATTAGTGGTGTTACCGAAAGAAAAGCGCATTCCTGCTTTAGATAGCAAAGCGGGCGCGTTCATCAAACCAACGGTTGAAAGCGCAATAAGAAAGATGTGGCACCTACTAGAGGAACTGAGCCCAAATCTTGATTCATTGGAATGGGGCTTTTCCTGTAATTCAGAATAGGGCATAGGGCAACAAGATAACGGATTCGACTGTGGCGTTTTCGTTTGCTTATATGCGCGGTGTTTGCTGTTGGAATCACCAGTCGTCACTGGTAGTCAAAGAATCTCCGGTATTAGGAAACTAATGATCGTTGAGTTGCACGATGGGGAAATACACCGATACGAGAAGCCTACAATAGTGAAGGGAAAGTACTACGCAGTGCAATACACGCGACGTTTTTATGTTGGCATGGCAATGGAAGACGGAGAGGGATCTCTAGTTAAGTTAAAATTCCTGTATTCAGCAGGTGCACTCGTATTCGATTGGCCGAAGCGTGATGACATTGAAAGTTTTCCTCATGCGTCATTATTCTATGGGCCAATTGGTATAGTGGGCAATGGCCCCTTTAATGTCACCAAACTTGCAGAGATTGAGGAAGTCTATCGCTCTGTGAAGAAAAGCCAAAAGTGAACGTAACCTCGCAGTTTATAACGTGTGATATGGTTATACACAACTGAGGAACTGCTTCACATATTCGCAGAACATTGCTAGGAAATTGCGAAATGTGTCTGAATTTTTAGTGATATTGTTTTTTGTTGGTCACAGACTTGCCTCATATTCAATGCGTTAAAGTACTGCAAATATTAGTTTGATTCTGAAGTGACATGCACAAGGATGCCGCGTGCTACTGATCAGCTAAATCAGTGACAATGTGACAAGTTTAGAATTGGCCTAAATATCAGGAGTTTGCTATCGGGACCTCGGTAACGCACGTTTGAGAAGTGTTGATAAATTTGCAACCTGCTTTGAATATAAAACAAAATCCACGCAACTTGCCAGAAGTCCACTACCCCCACGGCAGCCTCGGTCGCCCATCTCAGGAAAGTCTGAAAAGAAAACTAGGCAAAGCAATTAACGGCAACAAAGTCAACTTGGGTCAGAAATGATTTTATTTGTAGTTCGAGTATTTCGCATAAACTTGCAAGTGTGCTAAGGCCTAATTTGGTTCCTTCTGCACGTAAACACCACACACTTAACGTTGGAGACCGTGGGAACAACCACGCACTTAACGTTGGAGAGCGTGGGGACAACGACAATTCTGATTCGCTGATTTTTACGAACACTAGACACTTATTTACCTCATTTCAAATGCAATATCTCACAACGAATATCCAGCACATAAAAAGTCGCTTCCACTGATAATTTATCATATTCTGATGTAAAAATCCTGCCCCATTGTGCTTCTCTGCTTTGTTGTTCTCTTATAGTGGCAATTAACAGTAAATTTGGACGTGTTCCATTGATGTTTTCCGCAAATTAAAAATCCCGCAACAAACCCGCAACTTCGGCCTTTTCCCCCGCAACTTTTACCCAAAAATCCCGCAACGTTTGGCTTTTTTCCCCGCACCGTATCAGTATCAGAAGCCCTGTAATAGGTACAGAGCGTTCAGTTATGGTGATAAGTTCTAGGTATGAGTCAATTACAAAGTTGATCAGCTACTTATCTCTACTTGAAGCACCTTCTACTGCATACAAAAAAGCCAGGTCATCTCTACAAATAAGCTTATTACCATAAAAGGTAAAGTCCCCTGCTATGATGGATTCTATGAAGGGTACATTGTATTCTGGTATGACAAATGCTGAGCACACATCACTGAAGACGTCCTTAAATCTATCAGGCAGGCCAGGTTGTATCAAAGTGCTTTTTCCATCTGCGCTCTCTGAAATGTCATCATTGCTGTTTCTTTCTTCATGGCTGCTACAACCTTCGTCCTCTCTACTGTACAAGACAGCCACTGATTTCTTCTCATGATTGCGATCAGCTGATACAATTACATGGGAGGTGCAGATAGTATTACATGATAAATCCTTGGTCCAGACAGCAACAGTAAAGAGAGTCACCTGTTCTTGATTATAGTAGGTAGATTGAATTTCATCTTGCTGTAGACAAGTATAGTTTTCAGAAAAATCAAACTGCACTACTGCCTCTTCAGGCTTGAGATTCTTGCTTTTCTCCTGAAAGAACCTTGCTTGGTTTCTTTTAATAAAGACATGCTTCAAGAAGGGAGGCATTTTAGTATCAAGGGATTGCAATGCTTCTTCAACTGTGCCTTCTTTGTGTACTTTTTGAATCTTCTTCTTCTAGAGACTTGCGACCTTTCCTTTCTTTCCATTACTTCTTGCGTGACTCGTTCCCACTCCTGTAATACATGATTCATTATTGCTGTCACAGACAAATGCATTAACAAAAGAACCAGAATACTGTGGGAAACTGGGTATTTCTTTCCCAAGGCAATCACACAGCAAGCGTATGTTGTCATGTTGTTGACAAAGACAAACAGTCCTTGGCATTTTAGAAGACAACAGGACATTACATGGCCCTAGGGAAGAAAACTTGCTCAACCCGATCTCACAATCTGAGTTTTCTTTCTTGAGAACATACATGTCTCCTTGAGGGACCACAACAAATGTCTCTTCTGGAGTTTAGTTTTCTTTCCTTGAGATCTGACTATTACATAAACTCTCATCTCTGGTGCTTGACGGGAAATGCTGTCAACGAGGTAGAAATCTTGAATGCATTTTAGAACAGATTGTGGCATTTGTTTATTTCCAGCATCTTTGCACGTTTTCTTCTCTATGGATAGAATACCACAAGAATCAGCCAGTTTTCGAATAACTGCTACCTTCTTTCTAGGGCTATCTGGCAGACAAGTTTTTACTTTGCCTGTGGCCTTTCCTAAAGCCTGTGCAGATTTGTAGACATAATCACAATCTTCATGCAGTTGCCCAACTCTGGTCTTAAGGTTACCGGATACCTTCAGGGTGCGTTTCCAGTCTAAATTATGTAGCGCCTCAAAAAAACATCGTAGATAAATCATCCATGTATCATTTTAAAGCTTATAAAATTGGCCACAAGAATACATAAAACGTTTTGAGTTCTTTGAAAATCTCGAATTTTCCGCGATCCCGTTTCTCCGATCTAGTGAGATGGCTTTCAGAAGCTCCGACTCCGAAAATATTTTAAAGTTTTAAAATCTGTTTGCTTTGTCGCATTTCGGAGGAATCGTATTACAAAAGGGTGTCGGGGAATTTCAAAATTCGATTTAGTTCAAAAGTTATCATGCTCTCCGTGAAAAGGCGAAAAATAATCAGAGTAGATTTGCGGAAAACGCCGTCAAGAGCTCTATTTTTAGAATTTTCCAATTCCCCGACACCCTTTTGCAGCGGAGATATCAATTGATATTTTGTGAAAATTTCAAACAAATCGACTAAATTCCTCTTGAGTGGGAGCTTTTTTAAAACTCTATTTTGGTTGAAAATCGAAAGCGTAGAAAATAGCATTTTAGAAAATCTAGCCGTCTGTCGTGCGTGAATCTGAAGCCCCGCCTCTCCAACAATTATCGAGCTCTTGGCCAATCATTTCTCATCACAGTTCAACTATCTGTCAAGATTTCCCGCCAATGTCGATTTCCGATCAAAGGTTTGCGCCGCATCGAGAAAATGTTAATATAGCTGGTTGTTCTAGTTTTCTTGTGTGACTTGAAAAATGGGAAAGACAAAAAGACCTGGAGGCACAAAGCCAAGGTGAACACCTAGAGACGCCTTGAATGCCAGCATAGTTAGTAGAGGAGACAGCGATTTGCAGGCGGCTGAAACAGCACGGCAATAGCGAGCTAAGATCGTGGTGTTGGTTTCAAGCGATTCAGAGTCACCGTCAGACTTTACGTTTCCATCTAAGCTTTCTTGGAAACAAATATTTTCTCGGCTGGCTCCTATCAGTTCTTCATGTTCAGATGTGGGCCACTCGGCAGTCTGTCTGAAAGTGAAAATACGAACCCTTGTCGGGTTTTACGAGGACTCCTATGTATGCATTGTTTGGCCTTGTTTTGCTTTTCTTTTTTCTTTGTTTTCCAAGCTAAGAGCATCCTGCTTGCTTTTTTGAAGGCATAAGGCCAACAACCGATGGAATTATGGAATCATGTGTGGAAAAACGTTTCTCAATAAATGTAAACATTGGTATATGAAATAAATTTAATATTATATGCGCCAGCTTTCTTCACACCGTCGTTACGGGCGAGTGAGCACTTGTCATGTGTTTATTGATCTGCTTTCAATCAAACGGAACCTTTCACTTCCGGTCAAAAACTTCCTTTTGGTATTTCTCCGTCAACATAATTTTTTATTCAACGGAGTTTTTGGTATATGAGACACTACTACTAAAACTACATTTCTGTGCGAAAAAAAAAAAATTCCCATCTTTTTCGTTTTGAAGGTATCCGGTAACCTTAATGGCAGGCAAAACTCGTTCCTTGCATTTCTAACGGCTCTGTTCCGCTTCACTTGGGCTAACAGCCTTGTTTTTTTCTTTCAAGCCTCTTCCGTAACTTATCCTTTTTTTTGTATTGGATGTACCTCTTTGCATCATTTTAGCCTGATTTAAATAAGCACTCCAGCTTCTCTTTCTCTTCTCTCCAGTTTTTACCATCTAACAGACAACACAGCTAGTCAGTCACCATCTTGAATGTTGGCTTAGGAACCTGGCCATGTGTCTTCCAACACAGGGAGCCCATATGATTTAGTGTGCTTTTCATATAAGTTTCAATTTATCCTATAATTAAATGAAAAAAAGGCCCCTAATGCTATATATAAAGCATGATCAGTATTTTCAGTAGAAAACCATAAATTAAAGCTGAAAGTTATATTTTCTCAGACACTGTAACATCCATGATATATATTAACTTTCATCTTCAACAAAGATTATATCCCCTAAAGAATTTAATATCCGCAGACAATTCACAGGAATATCAAGTTATACACTCTCACTTCAAAGAGTGGTATATTTAATGTAACGTCCATGACACGTGTTTTATTTATTTTTATCCATATGAATAGAAAGAACTAAAAAAACTGATTTCATAAAACAAATAACACCATTTCATTACATAATATCAGCATGAAAAATGTTACATTAATTGCTCTTAGCAATTTTAGAATGTAATTTTAAGTTCCAAAAAGTGTTCAAATGTAACGTCCATGATCATGGAATTGTCCATAAATTATTTTCCAAACTCATCGAAAAAGCGTTCATTTAGAATCTTTTCTGATGACACCAATTTATTTTATTCAACCAATAACCTAAGTGAATTGGAAACAGGTATTAATGACGAGCTCACCCAAGTACTGAAACAAAAAGACAAATTACATGCCAATTAAGCCACATAAAAATATAACAACCTGCAATATAGAACAAAAAATAGTTAGGTGTATTTATATTCTGATTTGCTCCCCCGCTCAACCGAATATAAAACATTTATCATGTCAAACTCAACCACTTGTAGGGGTGTGTCCAAACGAACCGCATGCACTCTCTTTAGTCACTTAACAATAAGCAGTAATACAATATAATCGTCAATAATAAATCATTAGATTGATAAGTCCATTTGGTGATACAGTTGGTGGTCTACCTTGGCAGTGACATGGTAATAATATATATATATATATATATAAATTGAATATAGAAAAAGGCGGTAAAAACTAACGATGAACTTCCTGTAGAAGGATCCCTCTGGATTCACAGCTAGTTGTAGTTATATATTATACAAAGAATTTACAGGAGTACAACTGGCAACTTCTCACAGTTCCATATATTTAAAAACGTTTCGGCTTTCAGCCTTCATCAGTTAAAAAGTAAAAAATAAATAATATATATATGTAGGATCCTATTATTCAACGATGACTGTCAAGGTATAGAGGGAATACAGGATACATACTGTTTGGACCCTGTGTTGAAGTAATCTTATGTCATCTTACTGTCATTGGGTATTTAATTTTAGGCGCACAACTGCGGACGTAGGATTCGAATGAATAATAATATTAGCATCCCGCTAATGAGCATGTGCTAACATAACATGTCTCACATGCCTGAGCGCACCCCGTTCGTGGGTTAATCAACCCATGATAAATACATTTATATTCTAATTCACTCCCCGCTCAACCGAATATATAACATTTATCATGTTAAACCTAACCACTTGTTTGGGTGTGTCCACACAAACCACGTGCGAACTAAAGAACGGGCCGGGAATATAAAATTAAATACCCAATGACCTCGAAACAGAGAGTAGAGATTGAATATTGTCTTTAACATAACTTTCTTTGGCTTTTTCGGATCTCCACCTACCGTGCCTTTTGAAAAGTCGGTCATTAATGTTAGCATTAGCTGCCGCGGATGCGGCTCCTGCTCCGAGACTATGGAGACCATAATCTTTCTTGAGGAGACCGATAGATTCAAAGGCATTAAGTACTAACTCGCGTGCTCTAGAATAAGGAATAGCAGAATAGCAGTTCATACCTATCTATTCTTAGCCCCTCTTTGATTATGTTGCTCGGCTATAAGTGAAACAGCCCATCGTCAAAACTCAGAATGTCAATCGAATGTGAATCGACGAGCCCATCGGCTAACTCCTCAGACATTCAATAAACGTCTCAGTACATAGCATATAGATCATATAGCAAAATAACTCACTTGACGAAGTCAATAAGTCGCTTCAGGCTACTAATCTAACCGCTAGAACTTGACTATTGAAGCTATCAGACCCATCAAGTCAATAAGTCGCTTCAGGCTACTAATCAAACCGCTAGAACTTGACTCTTGAATCTGTCAGACCTGATACCTAATAGCACTGGAAAAACAGATTTTATCTATTACAATTGATTGACACTGATCTGCACAAGAGAAAAGGAAAGGCCAAAATGCGTTTGAAGGCCAATATGCAACAACGAGAGTACCAACTGCATGGCATGCGATCATATGTTTAATCGTTCTTATGATACAATTGTTCTCTCCCTCCCACGATGCCGAGAATGTGTCTACAGCCTCCGTGCCAGGCGCAAAATATATATAATTGAATCTGGATAAGTGAGATTTATACGAATTTGCGAACCTGTCTACAGTGTGGGTACCTCATATGCGGTCCATATAACAAAATAACTCAGGCGTGGTAATCCAATCATCATAGTATACGATCTTGCTCATGTGGTCAGCATAAACGTTAAGATCTCGTGAAACCCATTCGGATACGAGATTCGTTATAATCTGTAAACAATGTAAAAATATCGATTGCAATCTCGTGCAAATCCTCTTTTGAGCTACCTATGTCTAAGGTTTTGAGCATTACACCTATACTACTTATTACTCGAATTATTTATGTCTGTTAGAGTGGTCCCAACATGGTGTTTACAATTGAACGGCTGTGTGCAAAAAGTGACGTTATAAATGGCATCTGATGCCATTGCAGTTACCTTTCGGTCGACTGCATCCTTTTGTGCACCACTGAAAGTTGGTGTGATACCACCACCAAGGAGACGTCTGAAGAACAGGTGCAGCTGTGCTGGTATCTCTGGTGCGTATTCCTTCAAATTTTGGAGTTGCAGGATTTGGGGTATTGATCTTCGGGAGCTGCATAATCTGAGATTATCATCTTCATACGGTTTAGCATCCTCCCGAAGGCGAGCCTTCGCATCCTCTTCTGGAAGATCAGAACTATAGATGAAGTTGCCTTTCCACTGGCCCGCTAGTTTTATTGTGACTTCTTTCAAATGGTCGTTTACCTTCTGGTAAGATTTTGAGCTGTGTAGGCCTGGACGTCTGCCCCATCTCCTCCGACACTGGTGTACTCCTCTTTGTACATGCCAAGTAAATCACTGACTAATACAGATTGATGCTTTCCTACCACCTCATCCGAGATATAGGAAAGCAGAGATGCAAATGCCCTATTGTGGTAGGACTGAGATGAGCTCTCTTCAGTAGGCCTATCTTGATCATCAGTCTTCCTCAGGAACTTGACAGGGCAGGATTTGTGGTATTCTGCTTCCTTTGTGACCAGTTCCACGCCACTCCGAATGATACTCTTGATACGTTCGTTTTTCGAAGACTTTACCCGCTGGCAAAGTGATTCTATTAGGTGACAGATGTAGCAGCTTGAAACAACCTCAGTTTCATTGTTCTGCAATGTGAAATACATATATTTGTGACCAAAAATCTCAACACTTTGTATATCATGTGAAACATAATACATTCCTCTTATAAAAGTTTTTTTTTAGAATGGCATGAATACTATTTTGCATGTCATGAGTTTCCATAGCAACATAAAAATAAAATTAGAATCTTGTATAAAACCAAAAGAAAATAACTTTGATTTTTCTTTTTACATGACGCGCACATTTTGACCAATGTATACCTGGCTTTTTGAAATATCTTAATTTTAAAGTGATGCGATCGGAATTATTATAGTTTGGTAATTTGATTTCTCTCACTGTTTTCGTGCTAAAAAAATCGATGCAAATTTTTACTTCTAGTCAATGCTCTGTAACACAGGATACCCATTGAGCCCTTTGCCGCCATTTTGTATCCCAGCAGGCCATGCGGTAAAGGCAAACAGACCAGTAGACAAGCTGTGCGTTGAAGCGGATGAATAAATACAATGATACTCTACAACCGCATGACATTGCATGTTAAGATCTAATAGAATTCCAGGAAATGCTCGGTAAATGACTCTTAAACAAGTGTGACTTAGTCAGTCCACTCAAGGTGGACTCAAGAACGGTTGAAACTGAAACTGTTAGTTAGAAGTAGTATAATAGCACGGATTCTTAGAAATTATTAGTTGAGTGTTTCACTCGCGCTTTCACACTCCGGTGTGTTGGATCCGAAGTACTGTAATTTAATTGCTCCTATTGTTTCTTATCTATTAGTTTTGTCCAATAATTTTGTTATATATTGTTAGTCAAATTTTAGTTTTAGGCATCTTCCATAAAATGGCATTACAACATCCGTTTTTGGTCAGTACAGAAGGTCGCAATAGTTGCAGCTAGTTCGCCTATCACCAGAAGTTATTCCAGTTAGTTTCGTCACCGTAATGCAAGTAGCCTTTCAGTTCAGTCATTTATATGCATGTACATATTTCCTATTCATTTTTTGTTAACATCCATCTCACTTTATTTTAGTTATAAACATTATCGTCCCAACATTTCACCGTTCTACTGTTACCCTCAGTGAAGAGGAGATTGAAGTATAGCCGGTGACATTAAAGCCAGATAAATCATACGAGGGTTACGGTATTCTTAGATGTAATGCTGCGATATGGGTTTCAAATATGGGACATTAATCAACAATGCGGAAAGTGCTAATTTGGCAGTAACAGATACCTATATGAGAAAAGAGATGATAGATTGCTTCAAAGAATCGTCAGTAAGCACTGCTCGTGTGACTGAAAGTATGTCAGAAACAATGAAAGGACTGGCAAAAGGTATCACTCAAGGAATAGCTCTCCTGGTAAATGCTCTGGCCAAACTCACACAGCCTACATTTGTACCATGAGGCATGCCAACCAGGAGGTTATTATCAGTCTATACCAGCACCCTCCATGCCTAACATACACGTACCTACCAGACATGCAGATTATGATGAACATATTGGTAATCCAGTTTCCCAGGATCAGGGTAGCTCATACTTTCAACTGTAAAAAAAATGCTAATTAAGTGTTTTTTAGGAACTGACCATAATGAATTTTACACCAATGTTTACAAAAGCTTTGCACTCGTTTCAAATCCCCATGGTGGGGCATTTATATAATGTACTTATTACCTTGTTTTCTCAATGTCTTTTAATTACTTTCTGATTTTAGTGTGTATGTCTATTGACATATTCAGCAGTGTGGCAAAGGAGGTTTTGGCCCAGAAGGTTCCATCAAAGGCCTATGACTGCTACACAATACTTTGTAAAACATTTCAGTCGACTGGATGGTAAGACAGCATATTAAACGACTGGAAAAGTTGATGTGGTGCCATGCTGAGCGGGCAGGGGGATGTGCACAGAAAACCTTGAGTATTCAGTCCACGTTAGTGAAGATATAAGACACCATTCCACTCTTGCGAGCTTTATGAGCGTGCCATTCTAATAGTCGGGGAGCAGAGTCGGGAAAATAGGGGTTACGCTCAACCCTCACCACAGAAAAGGTTTGACACCTGATTTTGGTAGAACAAGTCCTCCTGAACAATGCCAGGTAGTTCGTAGAGTTGAATTGTGGTATACGTTTCGAGTTATGGCCATGTTTTGTTGAGTAATATACGATTTAGCATGAAAACGAGGCTATAAGATCTTTCTGCATTTACTTGCTTGATTCTTGACGAAATTGGACAAAATCTTCACAGAATGCTATATGTCAACGAGATCTTGAATAATTGCAAAGTTTGGTCGTATAAAATTAAAAATATCACGTGACCTATCACGTGACTCATAGGGGGCGAAAAATTATGAAAGCATAAAAATAATTAAATATGCGTATGTCACCGACTTTAACTTTTTACAACGTTTTCAGTTGAAAATCTATTGATCTTAATCTTTTCTAATGTCTAAAACGTTATTGTAAAGCTCTTATGCGTGTTAGAAAATGTTATTGTAGAGTTTAACAAAAGTTAATTGATCAACATCAAATCGAAGCTGTCTGAAATACTGCACTAAAAAATAGAAAGGAAGTAAAAACGCGAACACGTCGTTTTGAAACTGTATCAGGATAGCATATCTTTATATTTTTATCACAAAAGTTAAACTCTTCATTCAAATAAAACGACAAGTGGTATTTGCCAGCCTCACTTCCACGCTGATCCAGATCGAGGCTATCAACATCCAACATGGCGGCTTCCATGTTCACATCTCTACTCGTTCTGTAAGTATCGGTTTCTGTGTGATTTTTGTTGATGATGCATTTATTATCTAGAAAAAGTACTTTAAGATTCTAATAAATCAAAATTTTCAAAGGATTTGAACCAAGTTAAATAATGTTTCAACGAATCTACAGTAGCAGGTGTGAGACGATTGTACGACTACGTGATAAATTACCCTAAAACATCAATTGCAATTGCTTGTATGAGTTGTTTACAGGCTACCACATTTGAATTACAATAAATCTATACATACAGACTATAACCTCGCTATTTTGATTTTCCCTGACGCCTTCCCATCTTGATCTAGAATGGTGTCATATTGCTTGTTTGTTTCTCCCTATATTTTACTTTACTCAACTCGTAAGTTTCGATGGTGGTTATAAGGTATTTTAGAATATAAAGCGGCATTCGTGTTCGTGATTGATAAGTTATTTTCAGTTATTTAATTTCTAGTATTGTTAATTTCTAGTATTACTGTTTCTTTTGTGTTAGTTTCAATGGCTAGTCAAGAAAAGGCCGAAACCTCTGATACCTTCAGCATTCCCCTCCCCCCTGAATCCAAGAAAAGGAGACTTACGACATTTACGAAGTGTATCATTTGCCAGGCGGATCATAGTATTGAAAATCTCATGAAAGCTAAGTAATCATCAGTCTCGACTTTTATTGATGCTCTAACCCTTTGCCAGGACGAGGTTTATTCCAGGCTTCGTGACGAAATAGATCAGCTTAGCAGTTGTGATATATTGTGGCACTCGTCCTGTTATTCCGCGTACACTAGTAAACAAAATATCCGGTACGCCACGACGAGTAACAGCCAAAGCGGCGACGTAGCCAATGAGAACAGTGCTGCCGATGGAGCGAGCAGAAATTCTCGGTCTATCTTTAAGCGTATGGATTGGTCAAAGTGTTTCATTTGCCACAATAAAACCTATAAAAAGGCCAGAGACATGCATAATGTGTGCACGTTTGAAGCTTCTGAAACAATCAGATAGGTTGCTGAGAGTAAAGGTGACGAAGAAATGTTACACATTATCCGTAGTGTAAATAATGATCTAATAGCAGCAGAAGCCAAGTACCATAAGAACTGTTTTGCCTCATACACTAGTAGATGTAATCTAAAGCATCAGGGCTTAAGAGAAAGTGATAGAGAGTCATTATATGACACGGCATTCAAGGAAATGCCCGCAGAGATTAGTGAAGGTATTGAACAGGGCAAGGCTTACGACATGGTGTCCCTTCTATCAAAGTATCGTGTCTATTTGGAAAACAAAGGAGTGAATGCAGAGGGCTACACTAGACAACGACTGAAACTACGGTTGCAGAAATATTTTGAGGACATAATCGTGTTTCATCAACCACCCGGCAAAAGCAAGCCTGAGCTAATTTACTCAAGCAGAATATCAGTTCAAGATGTCTTAAATGCTGCTGCAGCAAAATTGCAAACGACAGCACCATGTGACAGTAGCGACCGTACAATCAGTGCGCAGCAGATTTTTGATGTGGCACGTTGGATTAGGGCCGAAGTCAGAAAATGTGATGGCATTTCAGTAAGACCCCTTGATGTGAAGAACGTGTGTCTTGAGTCTGCAAAGCGAGTTGTTCCTAGCTGTCTGTACTGGTTGGTGCGGCTAATTATTACCACGGATGACTCTGGGTACGAAGATCTCGACCCATCAAGCTCGTGTCGAAGAACAGAAGATGAGAGACGTGTTCTGAGCATCGTTCAAGACATCGTCCACTGCGCAACAAATGCCCGGGTAAAGCTGCCAAAGCAGATTAGCCTTGCGATGGCTGTACATCACCTGACATCATCCAAATTGCTGATCACGCTGTTGAATCGAATGGGGCATTGTTCGTCATATGATGAACTACAAGCAGTCGACACCAGTCTCGCCATGGAGGTTCTGGCTAAGGCAGAGGAGTATGGTTATACCATCAAATATATCCCCGGGGCCTTTCGTGCAGATTGCTGCAGATAACAATGACTTAAACGAGGAGACATTGGATGGTAAAAATACGACCCATGCGACCACTATGGTCGTATACCAGCGAAAGCAATTTGGTCCAGCGCCACCACCAACTGCAATGGCATATCATGCGACAAGACGGCGATCCTTACAGACAAGTGGTAGTGTGTACGAGCTACTGGAGTGTTCAGCACATGGTAGAAGACCTGCAGTTACGGAATACATTAACGCCGTTTACAAAGAGTGGTATTACGACCAGAGCGCAATCTTCTCCTCAGCAAGTAACACAGACGCTTATTTGGGCACTTCTTCGCCTGAATCCGTCAAGCCTAATGGAGACCATCGATCACAGTACTGGAAAGTCAGCCTGTTCCAAGCTGGAGTGGGTTCAACTCTATCTTGTTCCCAGATATGCCCCCTTCTACTAACATTGGCTATTGCCCTATGATAGACGGCTCGTCCACAGAATTCAGCACAGTCTACACTGTCATGAAGCAGAGGAAGAGCGAATAGATATAGATGCCGTGGTGAGAAATATCGAGGCTTGTAGAAGTGCTGTCGCAACGAAGATGAACGTGTCAAGAAGTGTCGAGGAATTGGAGCATGATACTGAGGAGCTAACTTCACTGTTTAACATGTTCAAGACCGAAGCCAGAGCGAAGTCCAAGATGTTTGCATTTTGGGAGGAATATGGCGCCATGGTGAACACGCTACTCCAGTTCATCAAAGCTGAGAGGACTGGAAACTGGCACTTACATCTTTCATCTGTAGCAGCGATGACAACATATTTCTTTGCGATGGATAGACCCAACTATGCTCGCTGGCTACCAGTCTATATAGCAGACATGAAGCAGTTAGAAGCCAAACACCCACGAGTTCACCAGGAATTTGTCGCCGGAAACCATTGTGTGAGCCGATCCAGTCAGCCCTTTTCTCAAGTGTGGACAGATATGGCTTTAGAACAGTCCATAAATGCAGACTCAAAGTCGAAGGGTGGAATCGTTGGTATTTCTCAAAGTCCAGCTGCCTTAGAGAGATGGTTTCTCACAAGTCATGAGCGTGCATCTGTGACAACGGCGCTGAAAGATATGTATGCTATACAAGAAGGTGATCGATTAGGTACGCACAAAGAGGCGGCACCCAAGAGAATTAAGCGATATGAAGGTGATGTCCAGAAGCTTGTCAATTGTTTTACATCTGGCTTGATGACAAACCCTTTCACGCAGGATACCGACTCCCTTGTCAACTTTGCGACAGGTGTTGTTTTACCTACCGAGGTAGCAGACAGTCTGGTCAACAGCACTGAAAAGGGCCGTGAACAGATGGATACATTAATCGAGAAACGACTCAACACTAGTGAAGTCAATTTCTGGGATCCTGTAACGAACCTCAAGATAAAAACCTTCGACACTATGACAAAGAAGGTCAACGTGAAGGCATCAAATGAGAAACTTGTCACAGTTGGTGCTGACAGGGACTTGTTCGGACGGCTTCTAATCGCTGCAAACGTCAGGCAAGTCAATCTCAAGGAGGTCCTCAGCTACGAGCTTTCGCCAGTACCAGTAAATGCAGAAAGGTCTTATAGCCTCGTTTTCATGCTAAATCGTTTATACCACAATTCAACTCTACGAACTACCTGGCACTGTTCAGGAGGACTTGTTCTACCAAAATCAGGTGTCAAACCTTTTCTGTGGTGAGGGTTGAGCGTAACCCCTATTTTCCGGACTCTGCTCCCCGACTATAAAGCATAAGAGCAAGAAATACGAACGTAAAGGACTTGAGAAAACATTTCCAACTAGGGAAAGCATCAGGAACTTTCAGTATGACTATGAGCAAACGAATGGCCCAGTTTCCCAGTATGGTGACAACAAACCATCCTACAGTTCCGATCTGGCTGAGGCAGCACCATCCTCCTATTTACGAGAGTCATCCTTTGAGGCATGTAAATTGTCGTTACACGATTTAAAGGATGATCCTACACCAGCAATCCAGCATGCTGTTTCCTATGGAGTGGTCATTGAGCGAGTAAAGAGAAAAGTATTTCCGGCATCAGTTGCCACAGATCTCAGGCGGTTCTTTAATCGCCAAGGTATAGATGTCCCTATACCGAATGTCTTGTTGTCTCTGAAAGGCATAGCCCTACAATATGAAGTAGGAGATGTGGAGAGATTGCAAAGGGAGATATCAGAACTATTCCTTGTTGGGCCAATAGAAAACAAGTACTACACATTTGTGAATGGAAACTATTACATCCCAACTTTCAATCATGGAATAGTTGTAACCAACCCATAGACTGCACAGCTTATACCACGCACGTATCTTAGAGATAGTGTGATGATGTATCCAGATCCATCTAACCTTGAGAATCCTCAGTTTTATCTCTGCATTGACATAAGAAACCACAGCTGATAAGACGTGTGGAAGTTCCTGTCTACTCCAATGTCTCTGATACAGTCAGGTTAAAGGTGAAGGAAACCAAGTTTGGTTTGGACAGGTGACATATCATCAAGAAAGGCTAAAGTACAGTGGTACCAAGAAACAGAGGGACAACAGGTCTGGTCTGTAACACGACAAGAAACGGCATATTTTACTCATCTATTGTTAGATTGTTTAGTACATAGGGTTTTTGGGGATATAGTAGTATATAATGCTTTAGTCCTTTCCAACAAGAGATCCAGCGAGATACCGGCTGCTGTATTCCTGTCCAGCGAGGCCCAGTGAGACAGCTGCTGTAGTCCTGTCCAGTGAGACGCATGTTTTTTTGCGTTTAAAAGGGCTCTTAAGCAATTAATGCTTTGACAAAAAGCTATTGGACTGTAGACCACCTAATCCAATCAGTAAGAGCAAATACAGTTGTTACTGCTTGGTACTACAATCACTTGAATCTAACAAATTATTGATGGAAGCCATAACACTACACTACCTTTTTGGGGGGTAGTAGTGTGTTATAGGTTGCCCAGGTTCCAAGAGAGCATCCTATTGTTGCCCTAGTCTTTCCATTTTCTTTAAAATCTTCAAGCTTCTACAAAATAAATATCCAAACGAATAGCGATCGCTAATGGGACTTTGAGCTCCTTCTAGATTAAGTTTAGGAGCAATATGGCGATACTTCTTCCTGTAGACAGTTCTTTCGGTGAAAGACATTGCCTTCTTTCGCAAAGATCCTATAGTAAAAACATGAAAAGAACAGAATTAGCCTTGAAGAGAGAAATTAAACAGACATGATAGCCCATGAAAAAAATGCTAGAGTAACAACCACTATAGAAACCCTAAATTCCATTGTCCTCTTTGTATCTACACTGTATTTGACTGTTATCAAACCGACTTTCGCTTGATCTGATTGTCTTAAGTATTTTGGAATCCTTGGATTTTTCATTGGCACATGCTTCTCACTGCAAAAACTCTGAACAAAACAAGATTTTTCACGATAAACCTTTAGGTTGGTTTTGGTATATGCAAAACAACTATACCCCTCACAGTCACTGACAAACGATTGAAATTTACTCAGCTTTTGCTGTCCAGGTAGATATCACATAATAGTCATCTCCTTTTTGGGGATATATTGTAGTTGTTCACTATTTAAATAGAGATCGTTTCATGGTTTTAGTAAAATTATATTGGCTATTGTTTTCTTGGTCAAAACAATGTAACCAGATCTGTGAAGCAATCTCTAACAGTCAAATAAAAAGGTGGAAAAACAATGCAATTAGGATCTAATAGTGTCTATATTAGTCTTATTATTATTAATTAGGCTGTCCAGTTCTTGTAGAATCTAGAATATTGAAAAAAATCAAGAATACATGTAAATCAAGACAATTAAATTAGCTTACTTTAAATTTGTTGGCTTTCTATCAGCTTTCATAGTTGACTCGGGCTAGCGCCCCACGCCAACTATCTCCCGATAGAAAGCTTAAATTTGCTTTCAGCTGTAAATTATGATAGTGAATTAACTACTTAACCAATTGTTGAAAATGTGTCTTACTATACTAGATTGCAAATAAGACGACCACAACAGTATTCAACCCTTAAATTAGTTCAAAGTAAATAATAGAACTATAAGATGTTGATTTTAACAGTTTAAAGGAGCTATGTCATGGTACTACGCAACTCGAGAGCAAAGCTGAAAGGAAAAGTGAAACTGAACAGTGTCTTGTCAGATCAAGAACGTGCAAATACCTGCCATGAAGGTGAGGTTGAAATTATTGTGTGTTTATATCTGCATTTGTTTTTCGATTTTTTTGCCATATGCAAGCAAATCTTATTTGTAGTCAGTATACTGTTTTACGAAGTCTGATTATATCCAGTGTTATCCTTCTGATCATGATTATATTCGTGAATCTCTGGAAGAATGCAGACATGCCAGTAGAAGATAATTGGAAATTTTATGAAGTCCAAGAACCAGACATGAACAATAATAATCACATATGTTGACGTACCGCTTTGCAGATCTCGCTACGCTATACTCGTTTGTACTACAAACACTCATTGTCATAAAACGAGTCGCAAGCATTCACCACGTCAATTTCCTGTGAGACATCTTCAATGAATTTTAGGAAAAAGCAGAAAAGCGAGGCGAGTAGTTAGAAAACATATCCGTAAAAATGTTCCACAGGCATAAAAACTTCATCGCTACACTAAAATATGTTACTTTCGTAAAGCAAAACACGTATTTCGAAATTGCATATTTAGGTATAAACATAAATTCACTACGCGTCAACGTGCAAACACGGTTCGGAAAAGAGAAATCAGAGATCAAATAGAGAAATAATTTGTAAAAAAAAAAACACGAAAAGTATGCAAGTACAAGCCAAATCGAACCAGAGGAAAATGTAAATTTCATACTAGAGTATCTCCGATCAATTCACATACCCGAGTAGTTCTCTTCAAAAATCTGAATCATAAAAAGAATCACTGCAAAATCACTGCAAAATCATGCTGTCCAATGACGTTGAACTTAATCCAGGCCCTTTTGATTCAATAATAAGTCCTGATATGTTTAGGTTAACAGCCAGACTCGCTCGCTTGGGATTAAAGCCATTATATGTTGGTGGTGGCGGAGACACATCAAATGTATTAAAATGCTATTTATAATTCGCGAGTACATTCTGCAGGTATTCAGTACATCCTATCTCATCCAGAACAATTTATTGGAAGTAATACTGCTCAGTGCTGGTTACAATATATTAATAACATGTCAACACAAGGTACATGGTGTGATGGTATTACTGTTCAGGCTGTAGCTAATGCTCTCAAATCTACAATTCATATAACAGAATCTGCTGAACATTTCACAGAAACAACTATCATACAGCCAGTTATTCCTCTTGCAACAGCTAGAATAATCCATATTGGTCATGTAGATGAAGTTCATTATGTTTCTACTGTGTATTGCATCGCGGATCAGCCCATATCTAGAATGACCGGCGAAAACAGTGGTGGAAACCAGGATAGATATAACAAAAAAAAACGTACATTCTGAGACAACAAAGGTCAATAAAGGGCTTTGCTCTTGCAAACAGTGTTGTACCATATCGTTTTATTATGTTTGCTTCTCAATCATAAAGTCCTTAACTTATTGGTATTCTGATACCATTTTATATAATTGAATCTAGTGCAACTATACCAAACCCGAAATGATCCCCGAAACTGTTCAAGCCACACCTGAAATCATCCCGACCCGAAATGACTCCCAAGCAGTACCCGAAACGATCCCGCAATAAAACTGGGAATAGACTAAAGGTTTTAGACAATAAACAACGAAAAACAACCCTTGTCAATCAAACCACGTGACGTCATCGATCACGTGGCCGTAGCGAAAATTGCCCGTCTCCCCCTGGGGATAAATAGCACAACAGCCATACCAATTCACGATAGTATATACTATTTTAGACCTTTCCCCACATAAGATATTCTTCGAAATTAAACCATAGCGAGTCTGATCATAAATAAATTAAAACTAACACAATGTCGAATGAATACGTATTAATTCGATGGTTTTCTATTGAATTTACGAGGACCAACATTTATTGTCATTCAGTGCTCAATCGTTCTTAAGTAATGGTTCATATAAGAACTGGAGCAAGATCGATTGTTCCGCGGCAATGAATGTGATTTCACTAATCCCACATAGAAAATGGTTCCATTTTTTCCCTTTTTTTCTCTTGACTAGTGGTATTAAGGGACCGGTCATTATTTAAGGGGAGTACCGGGTTGGATAAAAAAAAAATCATGCCGGATATTTTTCCAAAAAAATTCAAACCCTGTATTTGACCTGAATTTTTCATATCCCGTCACATAGTTAATTAAAAAATCCCATACCCCGTAGGTTTTCCTTTAAAAAAATTCATACCCGGTACGATTTTTATCCAACCCAGTACTCCCCTTAAATAATGACCGGTCCCTAATTTGCTCAAATTAAAATGCATGAAATCGTTGTGTATATGTTTTTGATGCCAAAACAAATTCAGCCAGCCAATAGCCTGCTTGCAGGCGGTGGATGGTGTTTTTTCGCGCAGCAAACGGATCATCGAAGCGGCCGCCATATTGGCCGAGCGTGATTGAGACCTGGGATCGAATGACAAATGGAGGGGGGAGGGGGGTGGGGGAGAACAAGCAGATCTGAAAGACCGCCTGCACGAAAGCCTATGGTTTCTGAATTACGCCCACCACGCACACGATTTCCGTTAACTTGTAACCCGACCAATAGGAGTCGACGTGTGACAGCCTGCCAATTTTGATTTGGTTTGATTGAAATGCGTGCAATATTCAAAACAAACTTCGCTCGCTGTCAAATGCAATGCAAAATGCTAGTAAAATTGTCAATTGGTTCTTAGATACGGAAATTTCAATAAAACCAGCTATTTTTGTTCAAAGTTCTCCATTGAAAGGAATGCGACAGTACCACTTTAGATATATATGTAGACAGTTCGGTTTTAGCTTGTTGCGTTCGCCCCATCAGTCTCTCAAAGAGTTTGCAAATCCTCCGAAATACATACATTTAATACCGCAGTCAGGTGCCACACAAGCGGCTGCTTCCTTTCTTAAAAGAATTAAGCTCGCATAAAGATAAATACAGGATCGAAAAAATCTCTAAACTTCAAAGAAAACTCCGATGGAGACAATGTTTTGTCTGGAACTCGATATTGAAGAACTCGTGGACAAACAAACTACGAGTGCAAAGTACACAGGTAAATGTTGTGATCGTCTTTCTCTGACAACTCAAAGTCCATCTTTACAGTGAATGTTTGCCGAAAGAAATCGATGACCGTTGCATAAATGTATTGAGGCGGATTTCTGATTATTTCCTAGTTCAACGGCCGTGAAGTCAATAGCCGGATTGCATCTCTGCAATTTGGTCGACAACAATACTTTTCAGTGGCGAATTAAATCACGGTTCGTTGTCATGTTGTCTTTACCGTAAATATCATACTCTTTCCAAACCTGTCGAAAGCACAGCCAGAACGGCAGGTTTAAAGTACAGGTCACAATTCTCAGGTCAGGTTGTTAAATTCTAAGACAAATTGAAGGCTCTGTATACTAGCTTCCTCCTGCTCGGTTTTCAAAGTACCTTTACCCATCCGCGGAGAAAGGACGAGCAGCTGTGTTCTCTCTAGAAAACCTCTGGAACCAGGGTACAAGTCACCTTAGTCTTCAAAAAAGACAAAGCCTTTTGTATTATTCGCCATATTTTATCAACTGCAAGCTCACTACACAACGCTTATTATAGTTACGCCGCTTCGCAGGCTACACTTATTCCTTTCAGTCTTGCCGCGATAAGCTTTGATTGACACCGTTTCAGCCAATCATATACCCCGTCCGCTGGTGGACGGGATCTAACTTTTGTACTCAGAAACCATAGGCTTTCGTGCAGGCGGTCTTTCAGATCTGCTTGTTCTCCCCCACCCCCCTCCCCCCTCCATTTGTCATTCGATCCCAGGTCTCAATCACGCTCGGCCAATATGGCGGCCGCTTCGATGATACGTTTGCTGCGCGAAAAAACACCCTCCACCGCCTGCAAGCAGGCTAGCCAGCCAATAGAAAGACACTGAAACAAAAGCGGAGATATTATAAAATATTCCCCACATAGGATTTCATTCTCTCTTTTTACATTTTTTAAAATAATTTTCTTTAAAAAATCTTGTAAAATCAGAGTTCTTTCCTATTTTTAGGAGGTTTATTTCTGTTTAACCAATGAGATATAAAGTTTCAACAATAGAAAAATTAACACATTTGTGCATTCCTGGCCGTTGAGTGCTCCTGTCCTTATGCGAACTTAAACTTAACTTAAAATTACTTAAACTGCATGTAACACTGTAATTTCTGTGCCAATTTTATTGCTCAAATAGTTGTCTGTAAAATATTCCCTAGATTAATTTTTAACAAATACTTCCAGAACTGAAGATACATGTAACAAAGAAGATTGTAAAAGTAAGACTACTGTAATTCGACTTTCCATCAACAACATAAAATGTCATGTCAAAACTACAAATTGTGGTTGCACCTCTATAAACTATTACAATGTGACAACTTCAGCCATGGCCACCCAAGACTAACCTGCCATTCACGGCATGACTTATTAGCAAGTTCATAAGGGAACTTGACTACCTGGTAGGTGAAGTTGTTACACTGTAACTACTAACTGAGAGACGACAAAATCTGAAACATAGCTTTTCTAGCAAGTACTATTTGAGAAACAATTAAAGACTCTAGATCATACTTTAACTCTAGATTATCTAGTGAGAAGCATCTCAGCTAACCTGCCTTCACCTAATGACATAATATCATTACCTAGAGCCTTCTTTTTCAGAAACCAGTGGATTTCAGCCAAGTACAAATTGAGATAGGGCAGAAGGCAACTGAGCTCAGCAAGTAAATCTAAAAGATGTGCTATTAATGCATCTATCAATGTTAAGCCGGAGGGGGCAGGCAAGTGGTGGATATTCAGTGACATTGTCTCGCTAAAAAAGTCAAAACTCCACCCTCGGGACAACACGTTTGCTCAAAAATATCAAATAACTGCGCTATCTTACTTATATTTCCTATAAATAATCCTATCCTGGGGCAGGCAACGTATGTCAAAATCCCGACCCTCAGGGTAGCCATGCCTGTCAAATCCCCCCCTCGGGCTTAACATTGATAGGTGCATTAAAAAAAGTATATCAATTCCAAACTGCCCCATCCCCATCCCCACCCCCACCTCCAACTTTTCTTTTCCCCACCAGGACACACTGAGTTCTCATATGCCCCACGTACAATGCATGGAATTGATAGAGAAATAACAAATCAGTGCAGTGTGACCCCTGCTTCTGTACATTGTGGTTTTCAGATCTTAAAAGTCAGAGAAAGGTCACAAGCACTGGTGACTCCACGAGGGAGGAAATTATAACAGCTGAAGAGGTTGCAGACGAGGAAGTTGCAGATGAGGATTATGAAATGGAGAGCGACTATGATGAGGTGACTGAGGAAGAGGCAGAGGATATGTATGCTTCAGGGACTGCCACTGAGTCTGAGACAGACACAGATGAGGAGAGAGATTCAAGGTATTTTAATAATAGCTAGGTCTTATGATTTCTTAGACTGTGAACAGTCCCTCCTTTTCCCTCCATTGATAGTAATTTGCGAGCGGAGCGAGCGAAAGAGAATTGCGAGCGGAGCGAGCGAAGAGAAAATATGACAGGCGTTCGAGCGGAGCGAGAGGAAGAATGGGGACGAGAAAGAGGAGAGGAAAAGGAGGGACTGTGGACATCACACAGAGGAAATAATTACCGCCCACTTCTATTTTTGGATCCATGCTTTCATGGCGTTGTCATTTGTCCCGCCCCTTTTCATCAAGTCGTCATTGTCAGCTCCGCCCCTTTCTATTAAGTTCGATGTAAACATAACATTACTCCACGTGAGTCCGAAAATATACCACCGCAATTGCAAAGTATGATGTTGCCGACGACTCCGGTAAAGAAAGTACCAGTGAAAAGAGGCAGAAAACCAAAACAAGCTTCGTGTAACGATTTCTGCCGTGTTTGCAGTTGTTCTTTTAAAAACTATTACGGTAATTTTGGAGAAAGCCGGGTCTCCACGGAACATCTATTTTCAATTCCTGCAAAGGCTGGCGTGTTGAAACTTTCACTTGCAAAAATTTTGAAGATCCTGGGTTATTCTGTCCAAGAAAATGATGGTTCTTCCTCCCGTGTTTGTGCAAAGTGTGCAACAAAGATTAGGAGGGCAGCAGATCTAAAATCGTATCTGGATGCTGGCTTGGTGGAAAAAACAAAATGCTCCACAGAAATCGACTCACCGCAGCGATTCAAGCGAATGTCTTCGTCGCCTCAAGTTTCGGCCACAAGGAAAAGTGCGAGAATTTACTCGCCTGCAGGCAAAGAGAATTGCTCAACCACCATGCACACTACCATGGACACGGATCGCGATTCCACGGATTCGAGTACTCCTTTTAAGTCTAAGCCAAAGGTCAGAAAGCAGATTGTTTTTAATAATAACGACAGTGCTGCATCTAGTACTCACAACGATATTGCGCGACTCATGTCCATCGATGTTGTACAGCCAGCAGAGAAGCCAAGAGTTAAAGTGGTTATCCCACGTGGAGGATCTATTTCATTAAGAACGCCACCGGATGAACTAACGGCAGCTTTGGTAAAGAACTTGTGCGAGAAAAAGTGGAAAGCAGTGGCGAACTCTTTATTCAAGCACGAGGGAATCAAGGTCGAATTAGAATCAGTTTTGTCTAAGACTGTATCTAAAGAAATGTCAGCCTATTGCAAGAACGACAGTGTCTTGAAGCATAGCTCGGCACATCAACTGTCTTCGTTTCAAAACAAGGATATCGTTGATGAAGCTAAAGAATTCTGCCCCGTGTGGTACGCTTGTGCTACTGGGGCATGTGATGCGCACAAATCAGACGAAAAGCTACAAAGAGCAATAAATCCCCTTGCTGTTATTACCGCTATTACGGCAAAGCACAGGAATAACTCCATGTCTGCTTTTGCAAAGCGCATATCTACTATTCTTGTGCACAGTGGCGCCAAGTCTCAGGATTTCACAAGACTAAACCATCTTGGACTCTGTACTTCACACAAGCAGATCATCCGCGATCAGTTTGAAATGGGGAAAAACCATGATAGCAAAGTCCTGGGCCAGAAAAAAGAAATTGAAAGAAATAAAGGTCCGCTACTCCTAATAAAAGAGATAATCGAGAATCAATTTGAAGCTGGAGATGCGGAGATCGATAACTTAGTTGACCTGTCTAAAACGACGTTAGAGAAATACAAGGGATACTGCAACGAAGCATTTTCAGAATTAGTTGTAGTGTTACAGAAGGAGGTCGGACCCAGTTGGGAGAAGGATGGCGTACACCTCAAGCATTTGAAACGGGTGCAGTCAGTCTTCAAAGATGCACAATTACAGTCCTATAGGTTAGTTTAATACATATTTTAGATAGGTGATAAAACAGAGATATGTTCTATTTAATTTTCCTGGATTTCCCTCCATCAATGGGGTGAAAAGGTGGGACTGCAAGCAGTCTACCATATTCCCAGGGCCAGGGGTGTAGGCAGGATTTTGCCAAGGGGGGTTCCAAATGCCATAGGGGGTCCCAACACGAGTGCCAGACTGAGTGGAGAATGGTTTTCATATCCAAAGTTCAGAGTAACCCTGGGACCCAGCAGGAGCATAGCTACATGTAAGAGGGTTTATATTTGGCCCTAAGAAGAAAATTCCCTGGGTGGAGCAGATACGTGGAAAAACAATAAAAATTCAAACTTTTGGGACATCAACTTTGGTTACAAGCATTCCAGCCAAACAAATTATTATACAAATAACCCACTGTAACCTCTGTGGCAGGGCGCATACTAATACATGTCAAAATCCTCTCCCCCCCCCCCCCCCCCCCCTCGGGGTAACCGAAGTTAACAATTCCCCACCCCTTCACCAGGATTACTATTTACAGGTGCATAATTTCTAGGTGCGCATTAACCTCATGATGAATAATGTTCATGTACTCTTATTATCAAGACAAATTCTGATACAAAATTATTGTTGCAGGATTGTAGCAGACAATCTTGACTTCAGCGTAAAGACAAGAATTCAGCCAAGAATCAGAATAAGTCAATTCACTGGACTCATCAGTATGCTATCCAAGACAGAGTGTCAGCTACGGCTAAACCTCCATGCAATGGGTGCCAATGATGTTGACACACCGAATGAAAGCACAGGAGATAGAAACATCTCTCAGTTAGAGCTGTCAGCATTGTTACCAACAACCGAAGTTAAACAAAATGGTTGAGACTGATTTTCTCATATTGATTTCAAGGGTCCTCACAAAGTATCTGAAAGCTTTCAAGTTGTTCAAAGATGTAGTGATTCATCACATCCCTCATAAATACACCAAGGAAATGGCTAAGAAATCAGATTTGGTAAAGTACAGTATTCTTTTCTTAGAATGGTAGGAATAAGCTTTTATTTTCTTGGAGGCCCAGGATGATTGCCAAATATTAGTTAATTCATTATAATATTTATATGTTCACATACAGGTCATGAAACTATATTGTTTCTGTATTACTATATGGTATTTTTCTTACCTTTTCTTAAAGTGCTGGCTTGGCTTGGAACTTCTTTAATACCAATGTGTCAGAAGAAATGGCCCAGTTCCTTATTAAAGACCAGTCAACCTATGTGCCCATGGTTGAAAAAGATGGTGACAAAATTGTTCTGGAATCAATATTCCTGGATGGTGATCAGCTAACAGAAGAAAGGGCTCGAAATGTCCAGTGGGTATTCCAGGATGGGGACAATAGTTATGACCGCTTAGAAGGGCTAGATCCTGTACATGCTGATTGGCATGCAAAAGTCAACTTGTACCAGGTATAAAGCTCATTTTCTGAATACATACCTACCTTCACTTTGACCCAAACTGCTGTTCTAAACCTTATGCTATTATTTTCAAACTCGACTGTTTTCTATAAAAATATTCAGCTGTGTGAGGTCTAATCTCACTATTCTTAATAAATAGTCTATTTTTTTATAGGTTGAGAATAAAATATTTTTGAAAGATGAATCAGCTGCAGGACATTGGAACAACAGGGCATCCATTAACAGAACTGGCAAAACTAATGCTATGAAAGACCTGACACAGATGCAAAATTCCCTGACTTTTCCCTGACCTTGAAAAAAAAAAATTTAGCACAGCCTTGTATTGAAACCTGTGTGTGTGTGTGACAATTGAAGCATATCTGAGAAGTGGGCTATTCAGTAGGCCATATTCGATGTATCAACATTTGAGCTTGAGGCTTTAAGGACCAATGACTATATATATTTTATATTGATTTTCTTTTTCCTCAATTCCCCATAGAGACTTTACCGTGCAGAACAAATATTGAAAAGTTTATGAAAAGTGTAATACGTAATCTATATAAAAATGATAAAATTATTACAGATTCTCCATCAAAGCTGCAACTACCAGGAATAGTGGAAGATAAATCAAACAGAAGAGCATGGCTGCATGGTTGTATTAAAAACTTCATGGATGAGTTTTGTGTTCGATACTTGTGAAACAGCAGAGATCTCAGAGGAAGTTAAACGGCTCGATTCTACTTAAAGGGAAGGGATTCATTTGTCGGTCACCAGACTGTGAACGACGCTATCAGAGTGATGCCTGGAGAGTAAGGTCAATATTACAGTTTTTAAATTAACATCAAAATGAACTAGTCTGAACTACCACTAGTGACTACAAGCAGTCCCTCCTTTCCCTCAGTTGATGTATTAGCATCTAGAAGAGATCCAAAATGTTGATGCTCTAGTTCACTCATACACTGTCAATCAACGAAGGGAAAATGGAGACCTGCTCGTAGTCCTAGAATATAACTGCCTCCTGGTTAGCTCAGTGGTTAGCTGTTGTGCAGGAGTTTGTTGGGTCACACCCTGACCAGACCACCACTCAGGCTGTAGCTGGGTCTTAATATAACTGAACAGAAGGTGCTGCTTTTGCTCTCACATCTACAGATGGTTAGATCTTCGCTTCTTTCTTGGATCAGGATGTTAAATTGTATGCCCCACAGAGAATGTAAACAAATCTCTGACATTGACCTCAGTGGATATAGAGTTTATCATAATAGCAGTGTCCCCAATTAGCAAAACCATGTTAAAAAGATTTGACATGATAACCCTAATAACATGCCTGAATTGGTTTTTGACTAACATTTTGTAATTAAATGAATATATTAATTTGATCATCAGACTACTACTATGCTTGTATACCATAAAAAAAATTGTAGACACGAAATCCAGCAACATGGACTGAGAGTGCAGGATACACCTCCAGATGATGACCGAAACAGCTTGGGTTACTACAAATGTCCAGCCAATTGTGGACTTGTCTTCAAAACTAAGACCACTTTGAAAAGGTGAATGTTCATGTAAAATAAGGTATACAGTTAGACTGTGAGCAGTCCCTCCTTTTCCTCCATTGATAGTGATCTCGAGGTTGTTTCACTCACTGTGATCACAAACTCACTATCAACAAAATGAGGGCAGCTGGCAGTCTAATGAAGGCTCCTTAGACCTCCATTTGGAACTCTAAGTTTCCCCTTAAAAGTGTTTTATAAATGGCAGTTTTGTAGAAAATATAATAATTTACATTTTTTACTTTCATCAGACACACAAGGAAAGAACACACAGATCTTATATTTCCACAACCTAAAGATAAGCAAAATGAGGAGAAAGAATCCAAGCAGGATTATCAATATAACTATCACAAAGCAAAGATGTGCTTTGGACTTCTTCTCTTTGATGTAAATGATGCAATCAGAGAGGGTGATGGTCAACGCTTGGGTTAATTTATACCGTACTGCTCTACTCTTCTACAAGTGCTATAGCCGCACAAAGGTATTCTTATACTTGCCTGTTGTTTCTAACGAAAGTGAATGCAATTCTTCCACCTGAGAAAGCAGAAAGTATGATCAGGAACGATTTGTAACAACCATGGGAAGAGAGGCAAGAACATCTCACTTGATCTGAGACTAGAGCACATGAATAACCTTCTGAAGGCATGTTTGAAAGTGCTTGGATCCAACTTCTCTGAAGAATCAGCCCAGAGAATTGCAAGGTCCATTGGAAAAATGGAAGATATCCTTGCAAGCATAGACAGAGGTTGTATGGAGCCTCACAAACCGCTCAAAACAGATCCAACAGAAGCTGTGACAGAAATTGTGAATGACCTCATTGCACAAGATGCTTTTTTTTCACACTCCAGGTAGAGAAGGATATCCTTCCTTCCCTAACTTTAGTGCCCAATCTCTTGGAAGAGCTTGACTATCGGGATTTGTACAGGTGGATGAAAGAAAAGCTGTCTCAGTGGTCCCAAATCTATGAATAATCGAGACAGGCTGAACATATGAACACATTGCATAAGTTCAAATGGCTTATTATAATTTATTTTGTAGTGCAAATCATACATGTAGCTTCTGAGAGTTTAAGGGACCGTTCATTATTTATCGGAGAGGGGGGGGGGGGGGGGGGGGGGGGGGGGGGAGGAGGGGGGAATGGGTGATAAATTAGCAAACCCTCCTTTTTCTACAGGTACCCCCCTTAGCAAAACTGCAAATTTTAAGGACCCCCCTACTTTTCCACTCTACTCTTCTCTATCCTTGAAAACCTATTTAAAAAATTCAGTTTTCTCCAATCCGATTGGATGAATCTAGAAGGGCAGGCGCATTAAGCCAAACAAAAATTTAAGCCCCCCCCCCCCCCCCCCCCCCCATTTTCTCACCCAACCCCCCTCAGATAAATAATGAATGGTCCCTTAGCCCACTTGCAGGTTCTTTGAAGGTTTTTTTCAGTGTTTGGGGTTCGAGTGGTATAAGGACAAGAGCCTGCCATAAGACTGTTTTTGTAATTCCTATTCATCCACGAACAGGAACAGTTCTCCAATCTGATTGGATGAATCTAGAAGGGCACGCGCATTTTGTTTGAAAATGGCAGGTATTATGGTGTAAGCAGCATGTGCAAGTGAAAATAGAAAGGCTTTTCTCTTCTGTCTTCCATCTTTTTCTTTGGCTTTCATTATCGATCATGCAGTAGAAATACAAGGGGTTCAATGCTAAGGTGCATTTATGACATAATCTCGGTGAAAGCTTGAATTTTATAATACTTTGTGAAAAGTGTAACTGCAACATATGGCTGTTTCTGGGAATCGAACCTGTCAGAGCACAGCGGTGAGTGGCAAAGTGCATAACCACTCTGCCAATCCAGTTTAGAATATGTTATATACCCCCTCTTGTTAAGGCCTGGTTAATTGAAGAGCTGTGTGCAAAAGGGCGTAAGTGACTCTTGGTCACATTCTAAATCCCCTTCAATTTATTTTGTTTTCAAAGGAGAATTTAGAATGTGATCAAGAATCACTTACGCCCTTTTTGCACACAGCCCTTCAATTATTCAATAACTAAATAGAGACTTACTGTAAACAATTATCCTTCAATATGTCTTTCCCAACATAGTGGATTGTTTTTAACTTCCTAGCCAAAGCCTCTGTTTGACTACATATTTATCTTTTACTTTCCATGCAATTTATCTTATTGGATGATTAGGCAATATGGTATGGTATGAGTGCTAATTACACAATAGAGTGAAAGTAAATTCAATTTTCAACACATCAATATGTACATGTAGTCAAACCAAGGCTTTGGCTATGAAGACCATATTCAGTGAGCAATCAACCCTATCTGGGGAAAGGCCTTATGTTACTTACATGGATCACATCATGATTCATGACATAATTATTACTGGTGAATCGTTTACATATTCATGCAATCAAATTACATTTTGGAAAGTAAAAGTACAAAATACAATGTACCTTCCATTACTTCACTTCCTACATGCAAGTCGAAATTCCCATTATGGACATTGTAAATTATGTAAGTCTGCTTATTTTAGCCATAATCTGTGCATACACCATTACTCAGATTAGAATAGGATGTCGTCATCTTGATAGCAAAACAAAAATAGACAATGGCTACTTTAGTATGCAGAAGGAAAGGGTCATTCTCACATAGGAATACATTTATTGTATCTGGTCACTGTGTTGAGTACTAGTTTGATTGCTTAGATGACGTCACAAACCATAAGTTTTAACTTAATTACAGCTAAAATATTCAGACTTCCCATCATACCTGTAGTTCTGACTTGAAATTGAATTCACATGTAGGTATTTCAATACTTTTACTTTCCAAAGCTGAAGAAAACAGTAGCACTAACTGAAATGCAGTTGTGATGATCAATAACATAATTATGAAGAGAACAATAATATTTTTAGAGTTGCCAATGTTATGATCCAAGCATTAAATATGTTCATCGTCATCAGTTGTCTGTGTCTGTGGAGTCAAGTACCTCTCAAGATTACCAGAATAACTTGTTCCATCTGTATTATCTAACTCCATGGTTGTGACATCATAATCGTCATCTTCAAAATCTGGAATATCTTGAAAGATGTCTTGAAAAATACCCAAAATGAACTTTGCATGTGTAGTAGAGAAGACAGGCAGTTTACTTAGCACATTGTCCAAATTAAAAATGTTATGAGCATTGGTTACAATGTCATCAATCAGCTGATCTGAAAATCCATGAACAGATGTGCTTCCAAACAAGGAAGGGAAGGAGAACTCTTGCTTTGTGATGTTTGATACTATTTAAGCGACTCATGCAGTACGTCTCTGTCTTAATCACAAACCACTCTGGTCATAGGCTCCTCGGGTGCATCATCAGCACTGTTGAATGGAAGCTGCTCGCCACTGCAGTTCTCTCCATTACATCTACATAATGTGCTACAATTCGAACAACATGCATGCATAGGTTTCACTCCAGTATTGAACTATCCAAAGATTTGAATAAGGCTTTCCTCAAACATCCAGTAGCTTTAACAATTTTTTTCACTGCTGTCTCACAATGTGCAAGTTTCTGCCCTGTGGAAATTACAACATTGTCAGCTAGTTTCCCATCACGACCAGCTCTACCAGCTTGCTGAACATGGTCAATGATAGTGCGACCTGGGCCCCAAATGAACAACATATCGCACATCTGGAAAGTTTACATTCATTCCTAATGCAGAGGAAGCGAGTACAATTCTTACATTACCAGTACCATGCTTGAATGACTCAACAACCCCTGTCTTTATATTTCTTCCATGTCATTGAATGGTATATCCCCACAATTCGATTGGCAGGACATTTAGGCTGGCCTGGTACATATGCGGCATCCCCAAGGACTCTTAGTAGGTTGGCAAGTAGTACAGCAATTTCATTGTATGTATTGCAAAACACAATAGTTTTGGGCATTGAACTTCCATATTGCTTTGCAAGATCAACAATCCACTGTAGCCTTTTCATGTCTTCTCCCTTTTTTGCTAACTGTACAGTATACCTGATATTACTTCTGTCTGGGCTTACAGATATTACCTTTGTATTTGGCTTCATGGCCAACATTTTCTTTATCTTGCCAACCAGCTTCCTGCCTGCAGTACCAGTAAGAGCAAGAACAGGCGTTCCTGGATACAGAAAAAAAGCTACACAATTAGAATCAATGTATAAAATAGTTAAAATATTATTTTACATGTACAGGGGCTTCACTATTTTTCACTGCAGGTTTAGCTGAAGGGAGAAGTCAATGCATCGAATATTCCACACATTTTTCTTGAATTGCATACAAATACTGTACCTGGTTTACAAAATGACCTAAGGGCTGATAAATTTCCATAATCCTTCCTGAACGCCGGCATGGCTTTTCTTTTACCCTTCTTCTGGTCAGCTCCCCTAATTAGAAACAGATTGATTCAATTCCATTACTGGCCATTACTGGCCGTTATAAATCACGATATGGCCGTAATCACGATATTTCGCTTTATATATGTTTTGTGAATGTTTTCGATCTGAAATGTTTCACTTCGATATAAAAAGTATAGGAAATAATCAAATATTCAGTTTATTGCTGTCTATCCTGGTCGTGTATGATCTATTGCCTATTAGTATAAACCAACCAGTGTGTCAAGAACTGTGCGATGTACATAGCGACTCACGTGTACATAGATATGGACTCACGTGGACTCTAGTTACACAACAGCTAGAACTATCATATTACAGGGGGTTATGTTGGGAAACGTGTGATTGGGGTTTAGATCGGATTCGGAGTTATACAGATTGGAGTTGTATATCGGATGATTATGAATCACAAATAAAATAGAGGAAAATCAATAGGAGTCAATTCTTTACATGGTCCTTCGAGCCGGATGACGGAACTCAAGAAGAAACGGAATATACGGACGGGGCATAGAGCCTACACAACTAAAGTAGTCAACGAGGCGAAAGAGGCACTTGGGGTCGAATTCAATGAGGAAATCTCGAGCAAATTACAACAGCTGAAAATAACACTGGAGGAGCGTCTCGTAATTCTTGGAAAGCTTGACGATGAGATACTGGAATGTTAGAGGATGAGACTGATATTGGCCAAGAGGTCATGTTAGCGGGCGAATTCCGCGAAGGAATGCACGGAGTATTGGTGAAAATACAAAGCGTCCTTTCAAAAGCCAACAAACCCGCCAGCGCCACTCCAGCGCACGCTCATTCTTCGAGCAACGGAAACAACCTTCAGTCATCATCGACGAAGCTTCCAAAGATCTTCATCAAGAAGTTTAACGGAGACTGCAAGCAATGGTTCTCATTTTGGGACAGTTACAGGATGGCGGTTCACGAAAAATCGGTGCCGGATGTGGAGAATTTATTTACTTGAAGTCTTATTTGGAGGGAAGCGCGGCCGCAGTTATACAAACACTACCGCTAACTGAAGCAAACTACAAAGCTGCGATCGAACTGTTGAACCAAACGATTCGGTAACAAGCAAGTTATAATCAGCAGCCATATGGAGGAATTACTCAATCTTCCAGGAGTCAGTACGACGGATGTCACAGGCTTGAGAAAAGCCTTCGACAAGATGGAGGTTCATGTTCGGGGACTGGAGGCGTTAGATGTTCCCATCGAGTCATACGGCAGCTTGCTGGTGCCAGTTCTCATGTCCAAGCTACCTGAAAACATTCGTCTACTTATCGGCCGGGAAGTAAAAGACGATGAGTGGAGTCTAAGGAAGATCATGGAGGTTTTGCGAGGAGAAATCGAGAACCGCGAACGTTGCGCGGGCATCCAAGCACGCAGCGATTCGAATTCAAGTAGCGCTGGTAAAGGGCATGGCGGAGCGAGCAAAAACAACTACAGTTCTGGAGCGGCACTTGTAGCGCCTACAGAAGGAGGGAAGACTGTGTTCTGTACGTTTTGCAAAAGCACTGAACACTCAACAACTAAATGTAACATTGTGACAGAGGTCGCCGCTCGCAAAGACATTTTGCGACGGGAGGGGCGTTGCTTTATATGCCTCAGAAAAAGTCACAGAGCGGCGGATTGTTCGGCTAGAAAATGTTTTGTGTGTGATGGACGGCACCACACGACCATCTGCACGCAGCCAAAAAAGGGAGAGCTTCAGAAAAGGAAGATGGCGTCGGGTCACGGGCAAACAAGCGAGCAGGGCTCACAAACGAGCACGCTTCATGTTGCGGCTAAGGATTCAGTCTTACTACAAACGGCCCAAGCGAATATCAATGGAGAACGAGTGAGAATAATATTTGATTCAGGGAGCCAGCGCAGCTACGTTAAGGAGGGAGTTAAAGAGCGCTTGGATTTACGGACAGTCAGCAGGGAGTCCTTGTTAATTAATGCCTTTGGCAACGCGGGAGAACACCCCAAGTCCTATGACTGCGTGGAGTTTAACGTTACGGATTTACAGGGTACATCGGAGAAGCAAGTGAGGGCGATTGTTGTGCCCGACATTTGTACACCCATCGGAAATCAAAAGATAGAGAAAGCGGCAGAGCAGTTCGACTTTCTTTATGATCTTGAGTTAGCGGACAATAACAATGATGGCGAAACGTTAGAAATTGACGTTCTTATCGGAGCAGATAATTTATGGAGGTTCTTCACGGGGAACGTAAAGCGTGAAGAAAATGGAGGCTTAACAGCCAGTGAGACAACCCTGGGATGGGTCCTTTCGGGACCATTTTACAATGGAGCTCAAGGAGAGCATTTATCCAGCGTAAATCTTGTGGCCACACATGTTTTGAAAGTGGCAGTGCAATCGGATACGGACACGGCTGTTGATGTAAACAGTGATGGAATGTTGTCTCGATTATGGAACTTGGACTCTATTGGAATAGTGGACAGCAATGAAACAGTGCACGAGAAGTTTAGAAAGAACATTTCTTTCGTTAATGGAAGATACCAAGTTGAGCTCCCAGAACGGGAAGTACACGATATGCTTCCGGATAATTATGACGTTAGTCTGGGTAGGCTACACAGTCTTGTGAAAAGGCTTAACAAGGAACCGGAAGTCATGCGGCAATATGACAACACGATACGGGAACAAGAGAACAATGGTATTATTGAGAAGGTAGAGAAACCAAGTTCTATTAATACGGTGCCAGGAGAAATACACTATTTACCGCATAGAGAAATAATTCGTCAAGACGCTCTCACCACTAAGCTAAGAGTTATTTTTGACGCAAGTTCAAGGGCGAAGGCAAATTTGCCCTCACTGAACGATTGCATGTACACTGGACCATCTCTGATTTCAGAGATTTTGGACATTCTTTTGCGGTTTAGAAGCTTCAAAGTCGGTCTCGTTTCAGACATTGAGAAAGCGTTCTTGAACATTTCCGTTGAGGAAAAGCAGAGAGACTTGATGAGATTTTTGTGGGTCGACGACATCAATAGCGAAGACCCGAAGCTGGAAGTGTATCGTTTTTGTAGAGTTATATTCGGAATGAATTGTTCGCCGTTTTTGCTCAACGCAACATTACGTCATCATGTTTACGGCTACTTTCCAGAGAACCAAGAATTGGCAGAGAAGACTATCTCTGGATTGTATGTAGATGATTTCACGTCGGGTGGAGAAGACACAGAGGAAGGGTTTGGCTTATATAGCAAAGTCAAGGCTTGTTTCGCCGATGGAAACCTCAACCTCAGGAAGTGGGCGTCCAATGATAAAGTGTTATCTACACGCATCGCTGAACAGGAAGGGATCTTGAAAACAAACACAAAATCGCCTAGCATTCAAGTAGCTCAAGAAGATGAATCTTATGCAAAGATGGCCGTCGGTAATTTGGACGATATTGAGTCTGCAAGGGAGCACAAAGTTCTTGGACTTAATTGGAACTTGTCAAATGATACAGTTGGCTTGAAGCTGAATAAGGTCACGGACTTTGCGGGAAATCTGGAACCAACAAAACGGAATGTGTTGCGTGTTGCGGCAAAGCTCTTTGACCCGATAGGATTTGTCTCGCCGGTAATGCTGAACTTTAAACTTCTCCTTCAAGAACTGTTTGCGGATAAGTTTGATTGGGACACTGTTTTGCCGGATACACGCGCAAAACAGCTGAAGAAGTGGTTACAAGATATCGAGAAGACAAGACAGATTTCTGTGGATCGTTATTATTTTACGGGACAAAACAATCGGATTACATCTGCGGTTTTACATGGATTTGGAGACGCGTCTAAGAAGGCGTACAGCGCAGTTGTTTATTTACGTGTTGAGACGGAGAGTGGATATGCTATAAGTTTCGTGACATCCAAGAGTAGGGTCGCACCACTGAAATCCATGTCTATTCCAAGGTTGGAACTGGTAGCAGCACTAATATTGGCTCGACTTATGGCTACTGTGAGGAAGGCGTTATCATCTGTTCTTCGCATCGAAAGTATTCGCTGTTGGACGGACAGTAGAGTCGTACTTTATTGGATTCAATCTGTTAAAGAGTACAAGCAGTTTGTACAAAATCGAGTCAATGAGATTTTGACACTCACGGACAGGAGAGACTGGGGACATTGTCCCGGCATTCAGAACCCCGCGGATATCGGATCGCGCGGATGTCTTGCATCGGAACTACAAGACAACGACCTTTGGTGGCACGGGCCACACTGGTTGAAGGAGAGGGAAGAGAACTTCCCACATGTTGACAACACGGACAGTACGTTCAAGCTATCTAGCGAATACACTAGCGAGATACGCACAACGGTACTCGTCGGAACAGCTAACCAAGCCGAGACTGAGGGGGTTGGAAGTTTGATAGATCCCCAGCGCTATAGCAGCGTTACAACGTTGTACAGAGTCACTGCGACGGTGATGAGATTCATCAACAACTGTAGGGCACGAGCTCAACGGAAACCTGAGGATGTTGTTAATGGCACCTTGTCGGCGGAGGAGATAAGGGATGCTGAGATGACTTGGATCCAATGTTTACAAGCAGACATGGAAACGAAGAAGAACTACGGAAATCTTAGCAAACAATTCGGACTGTATAAGGACGAGAACAACATCATTCGATGCAAGGGAAGGTTTAGAAACGCGAACCTTAGCGAGGACGCTAAGTACCCTGTACTCCTCCCTA
This sequence comes from Actinernus sp. WN-2022, assembly GCA_030867875.1. Lineage (NCBI taxonomy): Eukaryota > Metazoa > Cnidaria > Anthozoa > Actiniaria > Actinernidae > Actinernus > Actinernus sp. WN-2022. The sequence goes on along the minus strand of JAOWCC010000936.1, from coordinate 5,554,698 downwards.
GAGAGGGTCATATCACGGAACTGATTGTGCGCGCGTGTCACGAGCGTACATTCCACGGAGGCGTGAAAGACACTCTTACGGAATTGAGATCACGTTTCTGGGTCCCGAAGGGTAGGCAATGTGTGAAGCGAGTACTGCACCAGTGTGTGACGTGTAAGCGTGTGGAGGGCGTGTCATTTAAAGCGCCAAAGCAGGCGGATCTCCCAGCTGATAGAGTCAGGGAGAGTATGGCTTTCGAAACTAACGGTATTGATTTTGCGGGACCTATATATATTCGGACGGAGAACGGAATGACAAAGGGCTACATCTGCCTTATTACATGTGCTACATCGAGGGCAATTCATCTTGAACTAACACCGGACTTGTCTGTGGGGGCGTTCTTAAGGGCGTTACGGCGATTCATCGCAAGGAGGGGTATGCCCTCGACTATTATCTCGGATAATGCGAAAACCTTTAAACGAGCTAACAAGGACATTGACAGGCTATTCAGACACCCAGCAGTTCAAGAATTTGCCGCAAATAAAGGAATCAAGTGGAAGTTTATCTTGGAGCATGCGCCATGGAGGGTTCTACGAGAGAATGGTCCAGATGGTAAAGAGACGGTTGCGCAAGCTACTTGGGAATGCACGACTCTCGTATGAAGAACTTCTTACTGTGGTCACTGAAGTGGAAGGGACTTTGAACTCTCGTCCCCTTACATATGTGTACTCGGACGTATGCGACGAAGAACCACTTACACCGTCGCATCTGATTTTCGGTAGACGTTTATCAAGTTTACCGGATCCAAGTACTAGCGATGAAGACGACGATGGAGCTACGTCACAGCGGAGAGCGGTATATCTCAAGCGATTACTGACGAACTTTTGGCAGCGATGGACTAGAGAATACTTGAGTGAGCTGCGAGAATATCACAAATGCGGTTTGGGTGATGACCAAGGCAGAAAACTCACAGTAGGGGAAGTTGTCACCGTACAGGATGAAGACCAACCGAGATCTAAGTGGAGAATGGCGGAAGTAACCGAGCTTGCGCGAAGCCGCGATGGAGAGGTGCGGGGAGCCACCTTACGAACACTGTCCAAGACGGGCAGACGCACAATAATACGGAGACCTCTTCAGAAGTTGTACCCACTAGAAATACGAGTCTCAGAACCAGCGAACGGAAGGGTATGCGCGCCGAGGCAAGCGGACGCACAGCAAGTGCATAGAGACAGACCACCGCGCAGGGCTGCGGCGGCGAACGCTGATGCGATCCGCCGACAGCAAATTGTTGACCAGACTGTATAGACAGCGGGTCAAGGTGGGGAGTGTCAAGAACTGTGCGATGTACATAGCGACTCACGTGTACATAGATATGGACTCACGTGGACTCTAGTTACACAACAGCTAGAACTATCATATTACAGGGGGTTATGTTGGGAAACGTGTGATTGGGGTTTAGATCGGATTCGGAGTTATACAGATTGGAGTTGTATATCGGATGATTATGAATCACAAATAAAATAGAGGAAAATCAATAGGAGTCAATTCTTTACACAGTGGACTATTACAAATCCTGCGTTCTGATTGGCTACCCTACTATAGGTCTATTTGTGATAGCCCATGGTAGAGAAAAACCGCACGCATTTTCACGAAATAATAACATTTCTTCGACTTCAATTTGTTTCTTTCTATTATTTTCTACTGTCCGACTAGTTAGTTTATACTAAAACAATTAGACCTCTCGCCCTCATGGGCTACGCGGTAAATAGCCCATTCGCCTGCGCCTCATGGGCTATTGACTCGTAGCGCATTCGGGCTACGGGTCTAATTGTTAATTGGAGTATTGGCCAAACAGCGAGTAGTCCTTCCTTTTCCTCCATTGATGATTCTTCGCTTCGATCGAGTCTAACGACTAACGTACTGGTCTAGGAGTAAGAAAAACTAGCTCAATCTCTCGTCTCGTTTGTAGTTTAGACTACTGTTTCTGTCAGAGATACGATGGTTAGTCTATAAAATATACACTGTACTTACCATGTCTCCACCGTATGCGATTCGTCTACAACAACCATTGAGATATTCAGTCTTCTTCGTGATTTTAACAACTGTTGGAAACCATCGGATAAGCAGCTCTCCGCAGAGGCGTAGATGACTTGGAATTTCCCTTCTGCAACATCCTCCAAGCACTTTTCATCTTGGGTCAGTTCAATGGCTGCGATGCCGAATTCTACCATATCCTTAAGCTGATCTTCAACGATACTTTTTAATGGCGAAACAACAAGAATACTTATGTTCGGGTCACTCAATATCTTAGCCTTGACGTAGATTTGAAAGATTAATCTCTTTCCGAACCCCGTTGGCATAACACCCAGTACATCTTCACCATTTAATAGTGCTTCCACGGATGCCTTCTGTTCAGGTTTTAGTGACTGTATATTGGGAAAACTTTTCAAACACTCTTCGAGAGCCATGATTGATACTCTGTCGAGCTTCGCGCGCTCCTGCTAGTTTGTGATTGACACATGTCGACACGCCGCAAACTCGTTAGCCAATGGGAATTTTGCGTTGTTCCAGCAACGCGTAATTATTTCCTCTGTGTGATGTCCACAGTCCCTCCTTTTCCTCTCCTCTTTCTCGTCCCCATTCTTCCTCTCGCTCCGCTCGAACGCCTGTCATATTTTCTCTTCGCTCGCTCCGCTCGCAATTCTCTTTCGCTCGCTCCGCTCGCAAATTACTATCAATGGAGGGAAAAGGAGGGACTGTTCACAGTCTAATGATTTCTTGATTCTATACATGGATTCTGATGAAAGTAAGAGATGTGTAAAATCTGAATATTCGTTATAATTAGGGTCAATTAAAAGGACATTAACCGTTGTATATATAAATATTTTGTATGGACTACTTTGCATTCACTAGATTTGTCTTTGCTCTGGGTTAGGGTGTACATCAAAGACGACAACCTACGCACACAGCCAAAGTACATAGTCTTCCTTGCCCAGCTGCTGCTTCTCTTTCAGTTCTGCCCATTTTGCAAGACCAGCAATCCCTTAGTAGAAGCCAGACAAGTGGGCACCATGGCAGAAAGCAATTCAATGTGTAGAGACCCCAAGTGTCGAAAGGAGTTTACGTGGAAAAGCCAGCCAACAATGCCAGGAACGAAAATTCCAACAGGGAATTTTTTGCTGTGTTTTTCTATTTTGTTGGCTGGTGGATCTGCAAGCAAGATATTTCAGATATTCAGCCACATGGAATTAGCTTGTATATCCCTCAACACCTTCTTCGAATACCAACGGGTAAGTAGTGATGGTGATGATAATAAATTTGCATCACGATTAACTTGTCTGATTAAAGGCGAAACAAGGGGTTGAAAATAAAACTGTTGATCTCATACAAAAGAATATTAGTCTAGATGATTCTGCAAGTCAACATCTCCACCGATCTGTCAAGACCATTGGCATAAGAAATTTCAAATTAGGTGATATCAACTAAATTAGTACTAAGGGACTGGTCATTAATTAAAGGGGGAGGGCTGGTGCAAATGAAGTCTCAGGCTCAAAAATTGATGCCATCCCCTATAGCTTACTATGCCCCCTCTCCACAATTTTCTGCATGAAAATTAGTGACCCACCCCCATTTTGCACCAGCCCTCCCCCTCACTGATTAATGACTGGTCCCTAAATTTAAAGGGTTGCCACATTCAGGAAAAAGTCAGGGGGAAATGTTTCAAGGTAAAGTCAGGGAATTTTGCATCTAGTCAGGGAACTTTTAAATTTCTTGTCAAAGAGGGGAGGGGATACAGGTTTTGATAATGACTTCCACTTCATTCGAACAGTGTTATTATGGTCAGTGAAAATTGTTGTGGTCAGTGAAAAGTTTTTTTTTTCTGATGGATGGCAACCCTGATTTAGTCCATTGGCACAGGCCTGGTTATGGCAGGAGACGGGCGCCACGACAGTATGGGTCACAGTGCGAAATATTGTGGATATACAATATATTCACTTGGCCATTGTTCAGGTAAAAAGCAAATGTAGGAGCTGGGTTGGTACAGTGGTTAAACCCTTTGCCTCTCACTTCTGTGGCCCAGGTTCGTTCCCCAGATGCAGTGCCACATCTGAGTTAGAGTTTGTTGGTACCTCGCATATACATGTGTACTGAGATGTGTATTTCTTCCTCTATCATTGACTATATATGACATATGAACAGATAGCAAAAAAATATGAAAAGAACTTAAATAAAGTATGTAACAGAGAAATGAAGCAGGTAGCAATCCAGCTATGGAATACATGGCCTTCAACAAATGCATGGTGTTCTTGCTTGGAATTGATTTGCTCATATCCACTTTTATTTCAGACCGACATGCCTCGATTATCAAACATATGAGAGAGAAACTTAAACACATAACCCACTACTTTGACCTGTGGCATTTGAAAAAACGTAAGCATACTGTGTGTACAGTTAAAAGTTTTAATATAATTTTTGTATATTTTTTTGCAAAAATACATCAATGGAAAAATGGAATTCATCCCATCAATGATATTCCCGCTGTGGCTTAAGTGTGGGTAAATCAGAATTTCCATCAAAATTATTACCCGGTACTCAATTACTCACACTGGCCACAGTACCATGAAAACCATTGATGGAAATAATTGTGTTTTCCATCATTCATGCATGGGTTATGATTAATTCCCATGTATATTTTGGAAATTTTTCCCTGTGATTGCTGCGATGCAATCCACTTCAAGAAATGTTTTAAATGTGCATATTTTATAAAATAGTTGAAAACAGATTCCTTGCTCAAGGGCAATGATCTTCGGTTGGTGAAAAATTTAATACGTTCTACACACATAGGTTATACACATAATTATCCCCAGAGATTCACAAAGTACTCTCAAGCATCTCAAAGGAAAGTGGCTGCCAAGCTCTTGTTGACTGGATAAGACCTTGTGAGAATCATCTACATTGGAGTGCATGTTCCACTCATGATGGCAATGGTAAAGTGATTTGGGCTAAGTTCAAATCGTTCCTGAGCCACATCCTGAGCAAGCACGAGAAGTTGGATGATCCACTTTTCAACAAATGTGTTCATGGATCCAACATCAAACCCCGTAAATGGTTGCCCTCTGGTAATAAAATATGACATTTTGAATGACATCCATAGACATATATTTGTATATAATTGTTTGAATTTCATTCAGACTCTACAGTGTATGATAAAGTGTTTAAAGCCCTTACCAACACGAGACTGGTTAGCGGCATTCAGCAAGCCTCCCCAATTTCCCAAACTAGCTGTTTGGAAGGTTTTCATTCCGTTCTGAACCACTTTGCGCCAAAAATGATCAACTACTCATTTGTTGGAATGTATTGCAGGTTTGTGTTATTTGTGGTATCATTTCTAATACCATCATTCAGTGAAACAAAAGCCTAATGTTATTGTCTATGATCATGTGCACATATACCATACATAATATATTATATGGGGTGGTACATTTGATATGTTCTTCCCTCTAACTGCTCTGTTATTCTTATCTGCTTTTTATGCATATTTTGGCAGCAGTACATTTCAATTATAACATTCTCAGAGATGTGAGAACAAAAAGGGATGGCTCAGAGCAGGTGAAAGTTCTCTACCCCAAATTCAAGAATGGTGAGGGGACAGTAAAAGACATCAGAGTTGAACAAAAGTTTGGTAAGTCTAATATTGAGATTGGCTGACTCGGCTCCTGGCGATGCCACTTGAACTCACTAGCTACTTTGTATTCTGTAATAGATGATTAGGCTGGTTTTCAACTTACAGCAAAACATTGATTGTTAATGCATCAATTATTGATACTTTTACACTGCCAATTTTCTCGCAATCTGATTGACTAATTTTTTTGTCATTTTTTTTATAGACAACAAGCAGTGCGCAGGTGGCTTTCATTTGAAGCTAAAAGTGTTTTGTTGTTGTAAAAACAAAAAACAAAATGAAGTTGGTTTTAATGTGTTTTTACAAATATTAACAACGATTTTCATCATAACATGGCCAAAATAGCTGTGGATCCACTTGGCAAAGACGTCTCTTAGTCCTCAGCTATTTTTGACCATGTTATGACAAAAACCATTGTCAATATTTGGACAGACACAAACTAATTTAAATTTCCTACAAAAATATTTTCAGGTTAGGTTAAGCAACTATAACTGGTTTCTTTTAAATTAATGTATGATAGGCCACCACTCCCTACTTTCTTGACTGTAATTCTAGATTATGTGGAGGAGGTATTTCAGACTACTATGGAAGCCATAAAGCAAAAGACCCTGAACAATGCCATCCAAGAATTAAAAAAACATGACGCCTGCACCTATGAATACCATGCTGCAGAGACAGCCAAAAGGAGAGGCCTTGAAGAAGAGAGATGAAAGGCGAATATCTGTCAAGGATGTACCACCTACCACACCATGTATAATAACAGAAATATGAATAATACTAACAATAATTAGACAAAGAGTTCAAAGTTTCTATTGAACAAATAGTATGTCTGTTGAGAAACTATTGGAATATGCTAGTCTAAGAACATCAAATTTCCAAGGGAAACTATCAAAGATAGTCGAGACAAAAACACCATTTGTTAATATAGTTAAGTGCAAAATGTCCTTGTTTGCAGTATTCAATTAGCCCATTACAAAAAAGTGTTTCCTGCATTTCAAAGTTGTGGGTTACAATATTTTGGTATCTAGGAAATATGATGTTGTTCTTTTCTTTTTTTTCTTTTGTCTTCTTTTCAGTCACAGAAATACCTCCAAACCAAGGTCACAATGAAGCTTCATCAAATAAATCAAAGCCACATTGCTCACTTTGCAAGAATCCCATGAAAGGCCAAACAAATATAAGTGATTGCCCAAGGAACAGATCTGGAGCAAGCAATACTTAATTTACGACCGTAATAAAACAAACCCAGTGTACAATAGCCGTTATTACAGTCCAATCTACGAACGTTAGTTTCAACAGAAATAGACCTTTCCCGTATTCGATCGAACAATGACAGCAAGTTGAGATTGGGGTAAACAAAAATACAGTAAATGTATGAAAATGTCTACTCCAATCTCGACTTGGTGCCATCGTTTGTGGGAATGGGAGCGGAATGTGGGAAAGGCCTATTGACCCAAATGCTTCACTTTAGTTTAATCAAGCGCTATTAATCTGGCGGCCATCTTGGATTGAAAGCGAGGCTGACCTGGCATGAAATCCAAGATGGCCGCCACGTGTAGCGGACTAGCCTATCAACCTGAGGCTCAGAACAGTAGTACTATCTCAGAATATTGAATTATTTGGACAAAATCTTTGAAAGAGTTGCCCAAGGTTGCAATGGAAGATGTTGAACATTATATACACGCAGAAAAGGCCCCAAGAAGTGGACTCACGAAAGGGTATAAGTTCTTTTGCGAGGGCTTCATTGATGACTACCAAGGTAAGATTGACTTGACATCATAATTCCATAAACCTTGATTTATTACTGACAACAGTGTACATACAATATTTTAAAAGTTATTTACTTTCTCTTTTCAGTGGCGCATTGTCAAAATAAGGATGTTCTTATCAGGGCTAAATGCTATAAATCATTACGAAAAAATGAGGAACCCCATAGGCTTTCTGTAAGTACAAATGTAAGACCGGCACTAGACGGCAGCAGAGCTTATTATAATAAAACTATTTCAATACAGGAAAAAAAATTGTTTGGTTGAATTTTATATTTTTCAGCTGTGCTTGAAAGAGAGTGGTGGTCAAACCATGTAGGCATATGTGTAAAGCAGGGCAAGGCATTTGCAACCACAAGGTTGCCCTCTTCTATCAAACTGCGCATTACAGCCTGCTTAACTGTGGTACAGCACCAGAAGTGTTGTCTAAAACATCTCGCCCTAAGGAATGGAACAAACCCAGGGCACAAGGAGTTAGACCTGAAAAACTGGATACCATTATAATCAGAAAACCAGTGCTCAAGGAGCCTTCGACAAAGAAAAAAAAAATTTGAATGGGGTTCATTCTACTTTATATAACCCTGTTGAAAAACATTTTCCCCCAGTTGAGTTCATAGAAAGCTTTCAAGAGAAAGTCTTGAAATGTTATCCAGAAACCCAGTTTGGAAAACTGTTTGAGTCTTCCAAGTTAAGGGATTCTAGCTTTGTTAACTGCAACTTTGGTGCTGTTCCCAAATGGTGTTTGCTGTCCTACCAACAACCATTTTTACTTGACAAGACCAAAATAGAATGTGTCCCATTATCATCTGCATTACCAGAACTTCCTGCAGCTGATCTCTCTCCTATTTATGCCTGTGCCCTCTCAAGAAAACAGAGTATTATCTATGAGGGACTTATCACTGCAGGAGGCACATGAGATTGAAAAAGAAACACACGAACAATCAAACAACCCAGCTTGGCACAAGGTAAGAAGAAATAGGTTGACTGCTTCCAAGTTAAAAAGAGCTGCTGTTCGAAGGGATAATTTTGAGAAATTAAATGAGCAATTAAGGAAGAAGATTCCACAGACTGCAGCTATGAAGTATGGGCTAGAACATGAGTGGGATGCAGCACAGAAGTATTCTGGAGTTGAAGGCAACAATGTGTACAGGGTTGGCTTTGTTGTGAATCCTGGTTGCCCATACCTTGGAGCTTCCCCAGATTTGCTTATTTATGACCCAACTGAAGAAGAGGGTACTTTTGGTTTTCTTGAGGTTAAGTGCCCTCAATGTGATACATGTAGTGAAGCAAAGTGCCTTAAGATGCTACATGGTGATTTGCCGCTTAAAAAATCCCACCAGTATTTTTACCAGGTTCAAGGGCAGATGGCACAAGCAATTCGAGCGCCAATCTAATCAAAATTTCAAGCATGTAACGCGGGCTCATTTTGTGAAGTAATTTATGCGTGCGCTATTATTTCATTCCTTGCGTGGTCAAAGCCGCGTATATCCGCCTGTCGGTTTGTAGTTATATATCGAGTTTTTCTTTACGAAATAAAGGTAAAATGTGTGATCTGTCAAACATTAAGTAGCTCTAGGTTCATACATTTAACAACGTTTCCTGTCGAGCAGCTTTACTTGAAAAAGGAGCGCCTTGCCGATGTTTAGTTGTTTCGATCGCTCGGAAATAATCTTAGACTTCAGTCATTTTGTCGATTATCTCGGTCAGTAAAACGCAAATTGTAGGGCTATAAAGGTAACCGAGTTTTGGTGCAAGGAGAAGTGTACGGAAAGAGATGGCTACGGAACGCAGGTTGAGGAGATGGATCATCTTGCAATTGTTACCAGTATGTCGGCAGCAGTTGAAGTGGTCGTCATTTATACCTCCAGAAAAAGTGGTGATTTTTAGTCTTCTTGATGTATCTGTAGATCTGGTACAGTGGTTGTTATAAAACATGCACAGCATTATATATCTTGAATGTGTTGGGAAAGAAATGGTAAATATTCTTATGTAGTTATGATATTAAATCATGTTTAATATCCATTTCTTACCCTGACTCTTAATATTTTGTCTAAAGATACTCTTGAAGAAACATATCACATTTACTGTTACACAAAAGCAATGAAAGGTTTGGAGTAGTTGTGTTTTTTGAAAAGAGAAATGATTTTATGAAAGCCTCAAAAATATTTCATTCAAAAGGTTCCATGAAAATTAATTGTAACTAAATTGTTGAGAATAACCGATATTAAAGAAGTTATTTCAAAGAGAGATGTAGCTATAAAATTTAACTGACTTTGAAAGAATTTATTTCAGTTTAAATGATAAGGGTGCTTCCACTGATATATCCCAAATAACAGCCATCAACATTTGAGTTTACTAATTTGTGGTGACAAAGGCATTTACATCAACAAAACTTCTCCTACAGTTTAATAATACAAAGAAACATCAGTCTCTAAATAGAGCTATAAACTACTGGGAACTTTAGAAGGACTTAATTCTTGTCCTATAATTAGGACACTCCCTTGCCAGCAACTGCTAATTTCAGCAAAATTAGTACAAGAAAACCCTCAAGACCTGTAGAAATAAAACCAAAAACTACTTTAAATGCATCTAGATTCAAACAATAAAATTCAAAGACTTTTGTGCAAGTATTGCAAACAGATCTTGAGACCAACAAAACAATCTGAATCAACTGAATATTTTTGTTGTCAGCAAATGCTGTTTTAGTGGAGACTATCGATAGCCCGGCTAATTGGTCTCACTTGGCCATTTTAATATCTTCAAGCTATCAGATGTGCCTTAAGGTATATACCTCATGTTCCTCTAATTATTCAAAAATATCACAATAAGAATGTACCTGAACAAAAGCTTGAAACTCTAATGGCAAGACCAAATGAAGTTTAAACAGAGTAGTTGCAAGAATCCAGCTCTATTCCACCTCTTTTTCTTGTTGGAGATAAATGAGATGCAGACTTTGATTAGCCACTATTATAGTTGTTTCAAGGCTTATTAAACTTAAGTGATTTTTAATCCTGTTCACAGGGGCGTCACATAGCTCTAATGGCCTAGGTCTAAATAATTGAATGCAGTTGGTGTATATATGCGACCATTCAAGAAAAAGAAGCTCAGATGTCACTATAAACTGCTCAGTAGCAGTAGCTTCACAGCAATCCCAGTGCCAAATCTGAAGAAAACAGAGGAAATGTTCCAAATACAGCAACTTAAGTCATCTTTTTAAGTGTAAACAAGCCAATGCTTCCTTTAAAAAGATGTTTATTGCTTAAAGAATAGCAAAATTGAAAAATACATGCAAAGACTGTACTAAATGTTAAAGTGATTTTCATAAATCTGTGAAACAAGTATTGCTTGTTAACATCTAATAGTCAAATATACACAAAAGAAAACAATAGAATTAGCATTTAATAGCACTAAATATTCTAGTATATGTTTCACAGGTGTATGAAAATCACTCTATAATACTCAGATATTGTTAAGAATACTCAATACTCGGATAAAACAATCTTTATAAAACCAATATAGCTGAATTTTGATTTGAATCTTTTCATTTTAATATCTTATTTTCATCATTACAATTTGTTTTATTGCCCAAGAGCATGCAGGTGTACCAATTGTGTTCATGCAGTGAAAACTACCCTGCGAGCAGAGGTTTCTCATCTCTTTGCCTGTCCGGTCCGCCAAAAGAAAGGGAAAGGACAGGAAAGGCAAAGAGATGAGAAACCTCTGCTCGCAGGGTAAGCGAAATCAAATGATAAAAAATTTGGCTGGCGGTCATTTTTTTTGTAAACTGACACGCCAAATAGTAAGAATTTGTTGTTTAGCTTTCAACCAAATTAATGAATGAGACAGACAAAATAAATATTCAAACTATAAACTCAGCGCAGCTCAGCTACCAAAATTAAGTAATATTTACAATGTCTGTGGCATAAATCGCGCGTGTAAAACTCATAAACACAAGCAAATGATAATTTGCATATTACAGAATTTAAAAGAAACTAACATGATCTGAAGAAGGCCTCATACCTGTTCAGAAATGATGTAATATTCTGGTGTTAGCCATCAGCAACGAAAATCCGACTACAACAATGTTGCCCAGTGTGTAAAGTAAAATATTTTTTTACATATGTTAAAATGGTTCTCCTTACAGTTTTCCTTCCACAAAGCCACAATATAGTGACATTTATAGTACAATGCTAAAGTTGTTAATAACAAAATTCGGTCGAACTAAATTCCAGTGTGAAGCAGTCTCTAAAGAACGTTACCAAAACAGAATAGCTTTCAGTTTTGTCTTGCAACTCTTCCTCAAGCTATCCATCGTATTGCCTATAAAATCGAAACACTTTCTAGCCAGCACGTCGTACTTGGATACTCCGTTGTATTGAAAACGCCAGAAAATGAAGTACCTTTCATCACAGAAGTTTTAATCCAGAAAAAGGTTATCTTCTCCATCAGATCAGAAAAGAGTCGCAACTCCATCTGATTCCTCTGAAGAATGGTGAGAGAATGCGAAATTCTGACAGTGGTTCTTCTTGTAGTTCAGCTGTTATTCAAAAGTCAAAATATCCCTTGTTAGTTCATGTTAATTTCGACGTTAACCTTCGTGACAACTTTTCGTTGCAAATAACCAACTCAGTTAAGGCTATGAAGATCCGATAAATGTGGCTAAAGTAGATTGAAAGTGTGATACAAACTTCGCCAGTGAAAGTTAACTTTCTCCTCCTTTTGATCGCGCACATGCGACGAACACAATCCAGACGTTGTCACGAACACTCTGCGAAGAATTATATCCGCTGGGGGTGGTGATGAAATCGAATATCTAAAGCGCATGTCTAAACACTAGACAAACTTCCAAAGGCCAGATTTATGGCGGGCTCACATTGAAGATTAGTTTGTGAAGGAACCATGCTAGCGAATTGCTCGTGATGGGAATAGGAGGTGATTTTATGGTCTTTTGCCGTAAAGACTGGCACATTGAGAGAATTACTCTGTCTTTTCCTGTTTGAGATGCTGCCCATAACCTCATGTTTTCAGCATTTGGTCTTATAAGAACGACAAATTCCTTTAAAAGTTATCAACTTTTAAACCCTGTATAAAAACGTATCATCTCGTCATTACTGGATTAACGAGCCAATCCAAACCTCTCTATTTTTTTTTTAAGTTCCTGTGTCAGCCTTTCAATTTCTGCCCTGGCTTTCACTAACTGGATTTCTACTGATTCAGTGTCAGGTTCCACAGAATAATCATGTTCGGAGGAAGGTAAAGCACTTGGGAGAGCTAGTGAGGCGTCCTCTGGTACTTTATCAGTTTCACTCCTATCGGCAGTGTTAATAATTCTTTCCTTTCGCGGCGGTCGAGGGCTTTTTGTGGCTTCCTTCGAATTCCAAGAAAATACTGATGGAACAGCATCGGCTTTAAGTAACGCTTTGCCCATCAAAGTTCTTCTATAATCAGACGGTAAGAAGTGGGCAGAACACAGCAGGGCGTTTTTTGTAATCTGCAGAATATATAACAAACATTCTATTAGGAAATTTTAATAACACGTACAACCTTTCCATGAAAAAGTGCAGTGGCTCGTGTCACAGGCAGATTAAACTATTTCAGTATATGTAATCGTTAATAAGAATCGATTAAATTATGCCTGCATGCCAAGGAAAGCTTTTCTAAATACCTTAAAATATTTTCCTGGATCTCTTCTTATTTTAATTATCCACTTTCTGCGTCTATTGGTGTCCATGGGGAACTGGTGGAACGTTATATCGGCCTTGTATCTTTGGTCATTCGTGCACTTGAGAACACAGCAGTGCGCCATCTTGGATTTCATGCCAGGTCAGCCTCGCTTTCAATCCAAGATGGCCGCCGGGTGAAAATAAAGAATTGTGTCGAAGTGAGGCGTTTGGATCTATTGCTGAAACTGCTAAAAACATTCACAGACTCAGCCATGGTATTAGTTATTGTAGTGGGACCAACTTGGGTAATACTTTGAAAAGAAACATGAACAAACAGAATTTGAAGACCTCTTCTCCTGGAAAAAGATAATTTTGGGTAGCAAAGTCGTACTCAGTGAAAGTCCTAGGTTGCTATTATGTGAGTTACGTTGTTCAAGTAAATAATAACCATGTGTTGATTTTGAACTACATGTATATGATGTCAGAATATAAGCGTTTTGTCATTACATTCGAATGATCAATTCAAGAGAATGATAAATTCAAATGTGGACAGTGGTGGGGTTGCAAGCCAGTTAAGGGTAAAATTCAGAATATAAACTTGTTAATTTGTTGTTGTCATGTTGCTAGAGAGTCTGGACAGGTTATTACACAGCTAAGAGTTATGTTGATGTCTGATAAGAACAACATGGGTAGGGGGTAAGCTTTGGCAAAGAATGTTATTTAACAATAATTATTCACCAAAGGTGAAATGTGGTGGATATTTACCAAGCCGCTTTGGCGAGGTAAATATCTGTACCACTATTCACCGACACTGAGGTGAATAATTGTTTTGTATATACCACACATTAGTGAGTAGCCAGCACCAAATATGTATTTTATTTTCTGTGAAATGGACAAAATCTCTCGCAAGGTGATCGCTGCTTCGCTTGAAGGTGAATATCAAAGGATATCCATGTTTGAGTAGCCAATCAGAGTGTGTGAAAAGCACCTTTCATGTGTTTGAGATGACAGCACAAAAACAGCGTTTTCGTTTCCTTATTGTATTCTAAGCATCAAGAACATATTTGGAATTTGTTTTTTTTTTATATTAGGATAGGACAACAGTTGTAAGAAAACCCACTCTCGGAGAGACCACTTCTCTAAGCAGACTGGCCTGAACCCTGGATGCATAGTGATACAAGATGGCGGCTCCTTCACTTCTTCCAGCACCAACTTGTCTCTTAGGGAAGCCACGTAGCTCTCAATTTCCTCGCAGCAGTGACATTCACTTGCATTTTGCAAGAGTCCAGTCTCGCAATTCCCACACGTACACCTTTAAAACCCAAAAGCACATTGTTGTTGATCCAGTTTCTCGTCTTGAGCCAAATATTGAAACAGTACTAGTTATAAATTTACGCGTGATATGACTCTAATTCTTACCACGATTCCAATAATTCGGTTCCATTCAATCTTCTCTCTAATTCTCTTGCTTTTGCTGCAGCTCTCTTGCCTCTTTGTTGTAGTCAACTAGCCACTCGTCATCCGCAATAGGCTCATCAGCGTAGGCCAAGTACTCGTTCTCAGCCTCGGACTGTTCTGCAGATTCTAACTGGCGTTCATCCTCCACAACATAATTTGTAATGTAGTTGTATTCAGAGTCATTTTGACTGTTTTCAGAGTCTGAACTAGAGACTGACATTTTGTTGAAGGTAAAAGGTACTGAATTTAAGCGTAAATAGACCCGAAACCGTCTCGGATAAGAAATTCTCTCTGATCTCTTGTTGTTCTTCATGAATAATTCACTGAGCTTCCCTTAAATGACGTCACAGCAAAAACTAGTCCCAGGTTCCCTAAGTGCTTAAAGGGGCCGTCTCACCCACAGTGCTTAGCGTACTTTTGTTATTGTTTATATTCGGGACTTTGACCCCTTGTTCACGGCGGGAACCTCACGAACTATTAAAGCGTATTCTTTTTGTTGGTGACATGATAATTTTGATTTGAACATGGATGACCTTGATGAAACTAATAGTACCTTACCAGTTGAATGTGAAGCCAACAAAGTGTTATACAGCAGTACTTGGCTGTATTATAACATTTACCGCTCACCCGTCGCTGCTATAAACAGAGAACACTCTCTCCGGGTTTTATTTTTACTTGCAGACAGAGAGAGAGAGGTCATCTGCTAGCAGGCAATCTCGTTGCTGGTGACAGAGATCCAGTTCAAGAGAGAACAGTGAAAGAATAACAACTCACTTGAATAGGAAATTATTATCATGCAGTCTCGGCGGCTTTGTTTGTCAAATTTCGTGCAAGTATAAACTTAAAATGATCAACCCGGTAAATCCGAAAATCTCGGCAAAATCACTCTAAAAGCCCGCCCTTCGAAACCAGAGAGAGACCTGTTTCCACAAGTTAAACGCCAAAGTCCTGAAAATGATTTTAGGAAACTGTTCTTCAAGTGGAGTTTTGTTGCAAATTGTGGTCACGTAAGCCAGCCACGGTGTTGAAAAACCCAAATCGGCTCAAAGTCGAACTAAGCGCTAATATATCTTTACATATAAAGATTAATGGTCAGAATAGTTTCTCCATGTTGTAGGTGGAAATCGTGGACACAAACGGACAATTGTTTCCTTTCGTTGAGGATGAACGAGACTGGCACCATCAGAGAACTACGGCCACCTGAAATAAAACTAAAATTTGCATGACCAAATAATTTAAAACACTTAAATAAGAGGCTCAATAGGAAGAGCAATAAAAAGGTTCAACCTAGTATGATTTCTTTGACGATAGCTGGAAGGATGGCAGAGATGTAGAGAAGATTAAGACCACAGCCATAAAACTCTGGATTTCGATGGCATCGAAAATGGCCGCTATACTATGTGAGCGCGCTAAGCACTGTGGGTGAGACGGCCCCTTTAAGCGTTTTTTATCGTTGACCCGACTTTCAGCGCCAAAAAATATATTTAAAAAAATACTATTTTCTACCTTGAACCTTAAAAAAAAACATATAACTGGCCAGGGCTTATAGGCACTTTAAAGCCATCCTAATCAATAACTCGTTATCTCTTCCATTAATATTTCAATAGACCCTGACATAAAAGAAGAAAATATCGGATCACATTTGATAGGGGTACCTTCATGTTTCGCCAATTAAACAGAGTGATCGAAAACGCAAGTGGCTCGACTGTCCATTCCAGATGGACAAAGACTTTGTTAGAGCTGTGTGCTTTGAACCAAATGAACAAACCCACGAGTACTATGTGAAACTGTCCAAATTCAAAACAGATAGAAAAACAGAAGCAGACCCCCATTAAAATCATTATTCAGAAGACGTCTGTCATAGAAAAAACTAAAGAATCATTGACATTTGAATCTAAACATGTCTCACAAACGAAAAAATAATGATTGGTTCTTTGAACACACTGAAAGAAGGCCAATTGTGACTGCTTTGGTGAGCAATCTTAATTCAGTACAGGAGGTTAAGAAAAGCCACTGGTCAGAAGATTTTAGTTACAGAATGCCAGTTAACTGATCCAACAGGAACAATGAAACTCGTTCTTTGGGAATCATATCTAAAACAAGTTTCAAATGGTGAAACATATACATTTCAGAATGCACGTCTCGCAAGGGGCAGGCCTCAACTCTAGAACCACAGATCTGTTGTTGTCGGGGACTGGGTTTGTGGCGCCTCAATCTTCTACAGCGCCCCCTGCACAGGAAGAAAATATCAATTCCCAACTTGGGTCAAACCTAGGGAAGTCCTGGGTCTAGTCTGGATTTTCAACTTGGGAAACATTTAATACCCAGCTTTGTAAAAATAGAACAAAGTCCCAACATTGGATGAACTTGGGAAATGTACAATTCCCAAGTTTTAATTCCAAGTTTGGGTGTTCTTAGCCCCAAGTCCAAACCAACATTGGGTCAAAGTAATAACATCACAGTGATAACTAAACATATAGAAATCTTGAGTTATCCTGGTATTAGTTAGACCCAAGACTGGAATTAACTTTTAGATATTGGGTCTGGGTCAAGTTTACCTTACTAGTGCCTACTCAACTTGAGAAATGTAAATACAAGGGAAATCCAACTGCAAACAATAATCATTACAGTTCACACCAGAGCAGATAGTCTCTCACATACTGTCTGACAGAGGGTAAACTATCAATAGATTGTGATTCATTTAGCTGCAAATGAAAAAAAAAGGAATGTCCATGCTGTACTTTCCAATTGAAGCAGTATAATAGAATCATGGTTTTTATTACAAATATTCACACAATATTAATGGCACATAATTTCTGTCAAGTACAATGTAATTGTAGCTGAAAATATAACTAGTTTAAATGTTTCCACTTTTGTAAGACTTTCAAGAGGGTCTTAAATAAAGTATAGTATATACTGCTGTCAAGTACCCAGCACACTTTTTGTTGAAATCATACAGGTTTTCTTTATTGCATATATATATAAAATAATATATAGAGAGAGACAGAGTGTTCTATATTGTTTATATTATTAACCCAACATCGGGTAAATATTTAACCTATTATTGACTAACTCTGGAATTAATTATTGTGGTGGTATTATGCTTACCAACATTGTGTTAATATTGACGCAATTAAGACCCAGCTTGGAGAAATAGTGTTTGTTTATATTGTTAACCCAACGTTGGATTAATAATTATCCAATTATTCAGTAACTCAAATAAATGTTCGTAGTTTTCTCATTGTATACACTACATTGGGTTAATATTGACCCAATTATATTAATAACCCAAGGTTTGGAAATTCTGTTCCAATATGGGAAATGACATTCATAAGTTTTTCCAATTTAACCCCAATTGTGTCAATCTGAATTAATTCCATGCCAATTTTGGGTTAATAGCATGAAATAGACCCAAGCCAGAAACATTTCCCCCCAAGTCCAACCCAGACTTGTCCCAAGAAATGCTTAGCTCGCAAGCTTATATTAACTTGACTCAACCTCGCCCCAAGCTTGCCCCAAGCATGGGAAATGAGAATTGTCCAATTCCCAAGTTTGACCCCTGTGCTGGTGCTAGGTAGGTCTTCGAGTGTTGTGCCGTCCTTTGTGAACACTTTTTCATTGCCACTAGCTTCCTCTGTGCCGTCGTTGGGTAGCACTTTGCCTCAAACGAGTTTCACATTTGCGTTCCAAGCTTTCCTGAGCTTCCTGCCCCCATTCTTGATCAGCCTTTCGTGGTGGGCCCTGGGTTTTCTTGCAGCTCATTAAAATTATTTTGACTTAAATCTTGTGGAAGGTACATTTAGGCTATGATTCTCACTGTTTCTTACGCTTCCATCAGGTTGCCATCGTTTACAGTTAAACAAAAGGGAAATATTTGAAAATTTTGCTCTTGTGTTACACCTAAAGACAAATACCGGTTTTGCCAAAAAAAAAGGGAGGGAACTACAACATAACAACTCCTGCATTTTTTTATCTATAAATTTCTCAACTGCAATATTAAATACGACTCGCAGCACTCCGCTTTTGATAAAAACCGCTAGTAATATTATTAATATTTCAGGTTCTGGTAAAAACGAAAAGCCTAACCTGGAACATACATGCCCATCCCCTGCTAGCAAGATACCAAAAGGTACTTAGTAGGGTAATGGTTTAGTTAGTAATAGCAACCAAATATAAAAGCTTTACATATTTCTATAAATTCATTCATGTCTGTTTACTGCAACTCCTTCAGAACCTTCTTGCTGGTGACTGCGAATATATTATTAATTATACTTCAGGCCCAGATAATGATTTATCCAATGAATAGGAATTACATGTATCCACTTTTAAACAACAGTGGCCAGAATGAGACTTACGCTGAGTAAGTGCATCTGTTGTCAGTGCACTCAGGGATGAGGAAAGGGGCTATTCTATTTTTTCATCCTTAAACGATCATGGTTGTATGAAACTTTCCATTTCGTTTAAATAAGAGAAATCAGGGTTGCCACATGTAGTACTGTATGTGATTTCTACATATTCATATGATATTTTTCATATGATATTTTTCATGTGAAATATTCATAATTAAACTTACATTGATAATTAATTTGTTGTGTAATGTATTACACCCCTACGTGTACCTCCACACTAGCCTCCTCTGCAGGCATCTCTAGTTAGTAAGAAGTGATCTGCTTCCCCACTCCCAACTCCACATTTTCGTAAAATACTAACAGCCAGCAATTATGTTCAAAGGTGGCAGTTGTAGAGAGGTTTGATTGTATTATTAATATGTTGTTGTTTTATATACTAGTTAGATGGCAACCAGATTGTAAAGCGAAGTTAAAATTTGGAGGTAAATTGCTTAATATGTTCTGGCTAGTAGTTTTGTTTCATCCCATTTCTGAGTTCTTATAATAATAATTATAATTATTACGTTGAACTTAATTTATATTTGAACGGAAAATAAAAGTTAATCAAGCTAGACGTGTATTCATAAAGGCCCTGTTTGTGATAATGTTTGTGTAGTATGCACCCTACAGCCCATATATTTTTGAAAATACGGTAGGTAAATTTGTGAACAATGCATGCTGTCCTTTCAATAATTATATTCTTAACAAACTGTAGTTATTATATTTGATAACATAACATGCAGGATATTTCCTCATGCAGACAATAATTTCAGGGAATCAGTGATTAATTTAATTTTACAACAACCGCCAATTTTCTCGCAATCTGATTGCCTAATTTTCATATGCAATATTTTAACAGACGCGCGGCCGGCTTTCGAAGCGGGCTTTGCAGAGATTTGTGAATTAAGGTTGTGTACACATCTGTTCCAAAAATCAAGAAAATGAGGCTTTTAAAAGCATTTCATCACTGGGAAAAGTTAATCGGTGAGTCAAACTTCCTTGTGTGGTGCCATTTGTCAAAATTTGAGCTATCTCTCGAGTCGAACAAAGCATTTTCGGCTAATTTGTGATCGACTTTGTGACAAGTTCGACCGATCTTTTAGAACTAGAACTGAGAAATGGTCTTGAATTAAATACATAATCTTCTAGTTCGTGATTAAAATCTCTTATTCAGGATATTTACATAACGTTCTTAAGTAGAAACAAACAGTTTAGAGTAGCTTAGGTATTTTTCTAGAGTTCGGGAAAGCATAAAGACGTGTTTACGTTTTGAACTTTTCGACTCGAAAGTCAGTTTGTACACACTCATTTGAAGCTAAAAGTGTTTTTTTGTTGTAAAAAACAAATTGAAGTTAGTTTTTTATGTGTCTGTCCTAATATTGACAATGATTTTCGTCATAACATGGTCAAAATAGCTGTGGATCCAATTTGTTAATTTTATTGTTGTTTTTAGCCTCTGTGAGAGTTCTCAATTCTTCAACCCAGACAGTGAATTATGTGCATTGGATCCCCAAATAGCTAAAGGTAAATTATAAAAGTAGTATAATAATTCAATGTTGGATTCATTGATAAAAACCACATTAGAGGAAATGCAGTATCAGAATACTTAAAAACTGACAATAATATTAAGGTATTATTAAATGCTTGCACTTGGCCAATAAATAATATTGTAAATGACTAAAACCTCATAGCTCTTTAACCAGCCTATAACATAGTAATAATGTTTCTGTAAAACTCAGCAACTGAACAATAATAGACTGAGTTTACTTACAATGTGAATTTTATCAAATACGACACTAAATTTGAATCTCTTTTTTATGTTTAGGACTACCAAACCTCTCCCAATAACGTCCATGACAAATACAGCAGAAGATGATGTAGCCAAAGAATAATTCCAGGCTCTATACAAAATGCTATGCAGGTCGTATGCAGTAGCTGTCAGTAATTTTGCTAAGGATGTGGAACACTATGATGCTGAAAACAAGGACTTGACAGCTGTTATTGAGTCCATGGACAAGTTATTAGTTGACTACATGGATGTCACCTCCAGAATAATATCCAACCAACAGGAAAAAAATCAGTCTATACAAGGAGATTGTTGAAACAGGAAAGCTTATTGGGGGACTTTTCTCGATTTCAGAAAGAAATCAGATAAAGGAGGAAGTTGGAAAGGCTCAAAAGTTGTTTAACCTTCGAATAAGAGAACAAGGACAAGTGGATGACATGGTAGACATTCTGGATCCTGGAATTGTCCAGCGGCTGCTCTATGATCTACAAGCCCAATGCCCTACTATCATGAGAATCTTAGAAGAACTTGTTTTGTCATCCAATACAAGCAGAAACAATAAGAAAACTGAGTCAGTAAAGTTGAAAGCTGGTGTTCATTTATTGGCATCACCTATGGACGTCAGGAACCATAATGCACATAATGATATACCCCTTCTGTTTGGTCTACTCTGCCTATGTTATGGTGCAGAACCTTCTATGATTGAGCTGCTACAACATCTTGGCCTCTCAGAATCACACAGTGTTCTGTAAGTTATAAGCATTTGTACTTGTGTACTTATAAATTGATCAATTCTGCAGTTGTTTAATTTCTGCTATTAGTATTAGTTAAAGGGCAACATTTCTAATGACTTTGCTCTTCACTTTAATTTCTTTGGATAAGAGCTGGGGTTACATGCATGACTAATTTCTGTGTGTAAAATGTGATATATCTTGAATTTCTAGTGACTTTACCAGCACTTGTTTCTTTTTTGGGGGTATTACTTGATGTGCCAGATTGTATTCTGGGATTAGCATTCTGTGTATTGCAGGGTACTGTTTTGCTTTTATTTAGTTCTCTTGTTTGGAGTTATATTGTCTTATTTGTTTTACTTCACCTGGTCATACACAAAGAATTAAACCCCCTATTCTGTCACATACTAAGTGACTAAACTAAGGGAGGGCCAAAGCCCTGCCAGGGTTTTCATAGGTTTTGATAGTACTTTGATAGGTACTTATACCTGTGGGTACTGAAGGAGGTTTGGAGGCCAGAACCAGCTGGGTACTATTGGTGATGCACAGGTACTGGTACCTGGCTTCAAAAGGCGAATCTTTGTTTATGGTTTTTACTCATTAGCATACATCAAACTTCAAGCGACGTACATAGAAACAGAGTCCATAAATCGAAAGAGATTGTCACACTTGATAATCACCGACAATTTGAGAATGATATGACAAATATATTTTGCGGAATGAGCGTTTAAAAATCTCAAAAGTTACAAAGAATGTATTTTACAGTTTTGAAAAGTCAATTTCAGCTCCGTAAATATTTAACGTATCAATCTAAAATTTTCGGTGATTACTAAGTTTAAAATTATCTTTCAACTGATGGGGTCTGTTTGTTTGTAGCTTGAAGTTCAATTTATACTAATGAGGCAAAAATGTAAACAATGATGTCAGCAAGGTTCGCCTATTGAAACCCCTGCCCTGCACCAACAATCTAATGTTTACAGTAAATTTATTAAAGCTGCAATGTTCTAAAGAATCAGCTTGTTAACTACAAAGAATTAATCAAGAGGCGAGCAGGAAGTGATGTTCCTGTGATCACCTACCAAGACAACATGCAGCTAATGAGGACATCCATGCGCCATCTTCGCCTCTCTAAGCTGCAGAAAGATAAACTAAAACAGGGTAAAATGTGGGATCTTACTGTCAGAGGTTGGAGGGTGGCTGATATTAAGGGCATTGAAGAACTGTTCGAGGACTCTGCAACAGCAACTGAACAGCAAAAGGATATAACCACTTTCCAATATGCAGACACCTAAATTGGTGAGTGACATTGTTTAAAAAGCAGAATAATTATTATACCCAAAAACACAATAAAGTGACACAGCCTAAATCTAACTACATAAACTCTATGCAGCAGCGTCATGTAGATTGAGGGGAGAGAAATTTTAAAAATGGAGACTGGGAATGGGGAGAGATAAATATCTAATGGATTTTCAAAGGCTCTAGAATCTTCCCAATCCCCAGGGCTCTTTCCCTTGTCTTAATCTTCCTCCGTCTTTCTTTTCTTTCTCTTTTATAATATTATTTAAGCAACTGTACATGCTAACATTATTCTTGGTCAAAGCATGGTCTAAAAAATACAAGAAATGAAGTTTTAAAATAAAACATGAGCTTAAATAACTTATTTGTTTTTTTTTAGAGCAATCCAGAGCACCTAAAAAAATAGGAACAATTGAAAGACCGAAACTTGCTATGCAAACTGGACACTGGTCTAAATCATGTTCCTTTGGCTGCTGCTGAACTCCAGAATGCATGGATGGATGAAATAAAAGGAATGGCAGATGAGGAAATTAACCAACAAATAACTGGACCATCTAGATATATCATCAAAATTCCAGAGGTACCAAGGGAGTTCTCACAGCTATCCAAAACGCAAACTAAAATATACCCTCTCCCGATCAGCCAAGAAGACCAATGCAAAACTCTTGGTTTGTGGCGAAATCTAGACATGTTCTCAGGAGTTTGGTTTTGAATCCAAGAAAGTAAAACAATTCCTCCCTTTAAAGAAAACGGGAAAGGAGTTGACTTGAAGCTAGAATACACGAGCTTTGCCTTTTTGAAAGCCATGGAAAGGCAAAAGGAAGAACACAAAATCTTAGAGACGACGTTAAGGGATGACGCAGAAAGTATTGTTCATGCAGTTGAAGACATTGGCGCTGACAATAACAGTTCTGAAAACTAAGTTATATCATAGAATACAATAGCAGTTAACAACGTTAATAATTTTGTAGTGTTCTTTGATAAGAACACGCAACACGCAAAGAGGGAAACACGTGTTTTATCAGGGTATTTCATACGGGGGTGTTGTTTTAGTTTTGATTTTTTCTTTCGTCGCGTGCGTGCGTAAAGCTATTATAAACCAAATAGAAAGTGTACGCACAGGAGGGGGATTTAATGATTTCAGAATTCAAGTGGACCTGAATTTACAGGTGGTAAAGTCAGAATTATAGTAATCATACGTGCGTATAATGGGTCCTACGCGTGTCTACACGTCCGTACACATGTCGGACGCTTTTTACTATTGCTTACAAACTTGTCTGTGGAGGGGGCAAGCAATTTACACCTTATATAAAACGTTTTACTGCGTGAGGTTTTTGATATTCAACTTAATTCTAACAGGAATTAGGAATGCAAATTGGTCAATGGCACCAGAGTTTCGAAAGTTATGCGTCATGGGCCGGACAGTACAAGAGCTGTTACAGTACAATTTCCTAAAAGTCCCAGCTTTGCAGTTAGCATTAAAATAAGAAGCAACAAGTGTTGATTAATTGTGCATTGTCTCTGCTTACTTCGCACTGTACATTTCTTGTGCTTATGCCTTTGAGTTTGCGTCGTAAGTTATGCATCCTGGCCGCAGTATTATCCTAAATGGTTACGAGGGTAAAACATGTTTAATACCCTGGGTTTTTAAGCGGTCACCCTGTGGCTGGAGGATCCAAACCCAAGTCCACAGGGTTCCCAATTTTACTATATATAGCTATTCGTATGAGTGGGAAAAACTATGGCATGTCCGTAACCGTGCTAACTGTAACTCTGTAATTTGATTGAATCAGCAGGACAAAAACAATGGAAAACCATTTCAACATCACGGCATGCCGTACGGTAACCGTGCTGTACGTTGTCCCACTCGTACGAAATATGCTCTAGTAGGCAAACATGGCAAATGGCTTCCCACTGTTTTTGTCCATCTCATCCTATCAGAAAGCTTACGTATAGAAATGTACCATACGAAATCTGCTATAGGATAGCGTTCGCTTTATTCCGATGCGGACTTTCCGTCTGAAAATCTTGTCAGAGTCTAAAATAGTTTAAACTAGATTGCAATAAACCCGTGAAACAAAGTCTTAGCCATTTTCTAGTTGTCAAATGTAAACAAAAGATAACAATGGAATTAGTGTATAATTGTCTGGTATCTATTTCACGGGTTTATTGCAATCACTATCTGAAAACCGATACTGACATTAAATACAAATAAAGAGTTGTTTGTTTTATTGTTTTGGAATTTGGATACAAAAGTAAACCCGCGGGCGGTCTAGTTATTCCCGCCATTTTATTGTTCTCGCAAGGTGTGAAGGAAAAATGATCCTCACTTAGAAAGCGAGATAAGTGATGAATTATAAGAGCTTACTGTACCGCGAAAACAACATGGATGTTTGTAGGCTCGACTGGAAGAATCTTATTCAAAAGATCGGACTAAAGAGGTAAATAAAGAGCTTGACAAACGAATGAAGGATGTGTACAGTGAGCTACAGGAACTTGCATCAATTTGTTGTAGAGAGAGAGCATTGACTGAACGGTTAAAGCTTTCGCGGGAAACATGGCTTCCAGCTCGAGATCAGTTTGAGAGAAATGTGCTTCATGTAGATGCTTTTGAAAGAAATTCTAGCCTTGTAAGATGTTTGACTTATTCGGGCGGACATATCAACGAGAAAGATGGAATCGGCCAGACGCCACTTACGTTGGCACTTCACAAGGGCCATGTCAGTTTCTCGAAATGGTTGATTGAGAACGGGGCGTTGTATTTCTGAAGATCATTTCTCAGATACAATACCACCATTGGAAATAGTTGAAACCAAGAATGATCTTGGATTGAAAGAAGTTATCAAAGGAAGGTTGGAAAACCATGCGGAGATCGAAGGCTGTATCGCACAATTTTATAATAATCAATGCAGACGAAGAGATGGATGCTGATAACGGCAAATTCACGCGTTGTTTAAACATCAGCGTTGGTGATCAGAAAAACACCGTGAATATATTAGGCTGCGTCAATAGATGCCCAGATGTATATAGCAGTCACACTCCTGGTGGAGGAGACTTCCACAATAGGGGCTATCTAAACGAGTCGATTGCGCGGATCGCTGGACACGGTGGATTTTGGCATGTCGTAGAACACGTAATGAAACGTCCAACTGTCAATCCGACATCATTTAAAATGAAGTTTAAGGACAATAACTACAACAACAACGAAGAGGCTCTTCTCGATTATGACGATGGTCTGTCCATCGCCATAATAAAGGAATTCCAAAATTCTGACTTCTTCCCATCGGAAGAAGAGTTAGCAGAATGCAATAAGAGGGACAAATGCCACAACAATATTCTATTAAGCTGCTTTAAGGCCAAAGATGAATAATTTTCCTACCAAATGCAGGCAGTGGAAGACCTCATACCAACCACGAGATGGTATAAGGAATCTATAAGAAACGGGAATGAGATTTCTGTAGAGGGAGTATGGATGTTATGCCCCCAATTGTATGCTCAAGTTGGTAAGATAAATTACCGCGACGAAAGTTTTACGCAATTAGCTAACGTCCTTGCGAAGTAGCCAATTGCATACCGCAAAATGTACTAACAGAACAGAACAGTGAATTTAGATGAGAGAGAGGGAAACAACTCGCAGGAGATGAATGGGTTGAGGGCTACTTGGTACGCCCAGTCAAACAGTATGCTGCTGCACAGACATCTTTCAACATGCTGGAAATGATGTAGTGCAGTTTGAACATTTGAGAAATGAACCGAAAGATGTACAAAAGCAGAGAGGCCTTTGACATAAACAGAACACGTAAGCACCACACCCCGTCCTCCTTTTACGACCAGCTGCGAGTTTCACAATTCGCGTTGAAGGAAGGTTTGTTTGTTAACAAGGGTCGATAGGATGTCAGAAGTTACTCGTATGCTGATCATACTTGTAAAGATGGCGAAAATGTTCCAAAAAAAGTACTTGAAGGCCCTAGAAAAGGGAGACAAAAAAG
Organism: Actinernus sp. WN-2022; assembly: GCA_030867875.1. Taxonomy (NCBI): domain Eukaryota; kingdom Metazoa; phylum Cnidaria; class Anthozoa; order Actiniaria; family Actinernidae; genus Actinernus; species Actinernus sp. WN-2022. Next base: position 5,527,959 of record JAOWCC010000936.1, on the reverse strand, counting down.
CGGAGTCTGAATTTCCATCTTACTTGCATCGAAAGCATCCAAATGAAATGAGATGTTAATTGCCAGGATCCGTTTTACGAACTTCAAGCTTGTCAAGGCAGATCTAGTATATGGTATACACTTTTTACTACGACTTTTTAGAAGGCTTGTTTCTGGAGTAAAGGAAAACAATAGGCCCTTTGCAGGACCTGGTCACGTGACCTGTCAATCAAAATAAAATTGGCTGTAGAACAACATGAATGTCAGAAATGGAAATTAGTACAAAGCCCAATTTTTTTAGGTTCATATTTTTAAAACTGAAGGAATGGCAATTTATTGAAAAACTATAATTTAGCTTAATTTAACTGAGTTTGTGAGGCTTTTTTTTTGCCGACTGGCACAGCTTGCTTTCCATTCTTTCCATTTCTATGCATGTTGTTCTAGCGGCAATTTTTTTTTGATTGACAGGCTAAAAAGGTCACGTGACCAGGTCCTGCAAAGGGCCTATTCCGGTAATTCAAAGAAAATACCGGCAATCGGGAGACGATAATTTTTGCGGATCAAAAGAAACAATGTTGATGCAAGTCTCGAGCTCCAACGGCGTTTGTCAGAGTTATGCCCCGTCTTTTTTCAAACCACTTTTTGGATCTAATATCATAGGAAATTCACAAAATTGAGATGTCAGGAAAAACAAATTAAAGGGGCTATGTTCGATAGTGGCCGTTAATTGGCACTATTTGCCTTGCAGACTGTCTGAACAGTTTGAAAATAATTTGCATTTTTTTTAAATTTAAGCATCCAACATGGGCGGGAGGTTCATCAGTTCTTATTGAAATCGCTGAAAATGTCGTAAAATAAATGTGTTCGGCTGGACATCAAATATAAATGCTCTGATCGTGACAGCCCTTTAAATAATAACAAATGTATTCCATGTTCGGACTAAGAATGCCTGAATGTAAGTTTCCAGGGTCTGGCATAAACTGTATAGTAGTGATATCATCAGGCCTCTGACTGCTGTCTTTCAATCTCAGATTACCATCTAAAGATGCATGTACCCAAGGATTTGGGTACTGTTTTCTTTTGACTTTGACAAGATAACTATTATATCTTGCTTCACAGGTTAATTATAATCACTCTATATTTAAGTATCACAGGCAATAAACAGATGCCATAACTCACAAATAAGTTATATTTGTTGTAAGAAATGTATATATGATTGTTTAATAATACATTATTTATGTGACAGTCATTTCTTTGCATTGCATACCATAAAATGCAGGTTATTAGCCTACTCTGTTATTGGCCCACCCATTTCCTCCTGGTTATAAGCCCACGCTACCCCTCCCCTTCAAGTCGTTACTAAGGAAACAGCAATTAGCATAAGATATCTTGTACAATGTTCATCTGATTGACATTTTACCAATTGAGTGATCTTCCTTACAACATTACTAATTATGAATAGAATTTTGGGGGGGGGGGGGGGGGGGGGGGGTGAACATTGAAAGATTTTTATAAGTTTTTGAAATCCCAGTTATAAGTCTTCTCGGTATTCAAAACCACTGATGAGTTGTATAAGCCCGGGACTTATTATTAGGTTTTACAGTATGTTGTGGACCAAATTGTTTACCTGGTTTTAAAAACTTTGGGACACTATTTTACTCTCAAAATTAAATTCTCAGTCTCTGAATGTAATCTAAACACATAGAATGTGTATTAATTTTTTTTTTTTTACCTTAATCCAAATTATTAAAAAACCTAACTGAAAACAACCCATACAAAAATTTAAACCAGTGGGAGAAAAAATAAACAACAACATAGGTACATGTACAACACAGACATTTTTAGCAAAGAGAAACTGGATTATGTTGTCATTCATTAGGTGAATTTGCTGTAATACACTCATTCATGCAATATATGGCTATACTACTAACACCATTTTAAACCATTTAACAATACTGAATAGGCCCTTTGCAGCTAACAATCACATGCTGATACAATACTTTATTAACGAATGAATTAAGCTCATGGTCCCCATGGGAAAGGCATTGCCATGGATGCTGGAGCAAGCTATCTTTCAATACACAGTTTTAGAAAGACTGATAATAGCATTTACAAACAGATTTTGATAATAACAATCACTCGAACTCCCGCGCTCAGTCAAACAGTACGCCATTTTGGTTCTGCCTGCCATCCAACATGGCGGCGTAGCAACAGTTGCTAGGAAGTCACGTGATGGTGTAAAACCTCTATTAACCGAAACCCTAACCATCACTATCCCTTATGCCATGAGGGATTTGCTGTCAACAACCGCTTTTTTAGAACTTTTATGCTGCATGCTGTTTCATTAGCAGGCGTTACTTTATTAGACACCATCTCCCTGCTCTCTGTTAAGTTTTTTCGTGCAGTGCATTTTGGGATTGCGTTCTTCTGGCGGATGGAATCTATTTAACACTTAGGATATTTGCAATCCAGTCGCATTAACTAGCTTAAAAACACACCTTTGGGGTGAAAGGAACAATCAGACTTAGAAAAATGGGATTGCCCTGATCCAATGTAATTACCGATGCAAAATTTCACATTGCAAATAATATTATTATTATTGGTTATCCTTGCCAGAAGCACACTTAAGATTTCACAAACTGATGTATGCTCAATCTGAGAGCATACATAATCTGATATTATTTCCAGCAACTTCTACAACATTTTCTCCAAGGACCTTTGTGTGAATCAGGCTGTGTAAGAACTTCCCCAAAAGAGATACAGGTATGAATTTCTTCTCCAAGCAACCAAAATTTGCAATACTGTCATATCCCTGTTCAACAATTGCTTTCTGACGACTTCCAAACAGTATTAGCTTCAGGGTATTACAATTGTAATTCTTACCACTCATTTCTACAACTGTTTGTAATACCTTCAACGCATCTACCATACCATCCATACTGTGGTATTGCCCACGCACTCCACAGTTGTTACAACTGGTTAAGCATCGAATAGACTCTCGTTCCTCACCAAAGTATCTCATTATCAGCTGATGCCTACATCTTACTGGATCTTCTATCATTTCAATTAAATCACCCAAAGTTTCATGTTGTATTTCATAGTTTCCTCTTGATTCCTAAATAACTTGCTGTAGTATATGCGGCAAACAGAAGTCTGACCATCTCTTCCGGCTCGTCCACACTGCTGGTAGTATTCTTCCACTGAGGTTGGAACCCGAGCATGAATTACATACCTCACATCTGCTTTGTCTACCCCATGCCGAATGAAGCATTTGCAACCATTACACGATTCACCTGACTGCCACTTTTGGAAACTGTCCTCCTTCACTGTATCAGACAGCTGGCTATGATACTTTACACATGAAATGTTCCTTTTCTGCAGCTCAGCATGAACTTAACTGACATCACTTGCCAAAACAGAGTAGACAATACCACTTTCATTGGGCCTTTCTAAAATGAATTCTGATAATTCTGTAAGAAACTTATTACTTGTGCCTCTTTCTTTCGCTTCAAGGACAAGATTTTCCCTGAATATTGGCTGCCTTATTACCGTTGCGTCGGTAAGTGTCTCTTTAAGTTCTTCCAGGATTCGCTCAGAAACAGTTGCACTCAGTAGTAATTTGGGGCACTTCAAATCGACGATTTTTTCGAAAACAGCTTTGCACACTGGTCGGAACGTTGTGCCCCAAGACGAAATTGTGTGGGCTTCATCAAAGACATCTCGATGCCTTCATTTCCGGCAAATTGTTGGACTTTTTTCCGCCAAACTGCCTTCTTGCAACGATTCAGGAGTGCAGAACACTAGTTTATATTCTGAAAACTTGGCATCCTGTTCCTGTCTTTCAGAGAGAGTAACTTCGAGTACTTGCAGGCTGGAATGTTCAAGTCATTCGCTCTACTCAGCATGTCGACGATAAGCGATTTCGTAGGTGAAACCACAATTGTTGGTTTCGAAGCTATCAAGGCTGGAAGCATAAATGTTAAGCTCTTCTCTCCACCAGTACCAATAGTAATAACATAATTGCCAGACAAAGTTACCACAATCGTTTCCTTCTGAAGGGGCTTGAAACTTGAATGCCCAAAATAGCGTAGCACGTTTGTGATCTGTTCTTCCTGTTGTCTTAACGGTCTTTGAGCCGTTTGATTTTCAACAACATCAACTTCAGGAAAGCTCTCCTCTCCATACTCTATAGTTTAGCTGTTATCTTCCCCATAGCCACGGATATCTCGTAGTGGAAGCTATCAGATGTGTCCAAATCGACGATCTCACACCTTTGTCTTAAGTACAAGGGCTCATGAAGTCGACCAACGTCCAAAAGAAAGTACCCGAACTTGATGGCACATTCATAAAGGGAACTAGCCTCGACTGAAGTTGAAATATCTATTTCCGTGACTCTGAAAACATTTGTCGTCGTAGGATCTATACATGGAATGCTAGATAGTTTTTGCAAAGCTTCGCAGATTCTCAACAATTCATCGCTCTCCGCCATTTTGATATTCCTTGCCAGGCGCAAAATATCAGTGTTCCCCCGCTCGAGAAATTTTGGAGGCGACAAAAAAATACTACTCTCCCCTACTAATGGCTTTTGGGATGCGCAAATGATATGCGCGGACCGCAGAAACCTTGTTCAAATTCGACAGGCATCTATGTTCTCTTTTCTTTCCCCTCTCCCTCTCCCTCCCCCCTCCCCCTCCCCCTCCCCCTCCCTTTCGTTACCAGTAACACAGGGTTCCCAACCTTACTATTTCTTACTAACTAGAGATGCCTGCGGAGGAGGCTAACTTCAATCAAGGTTTATCTTTTTTCGGTCAGAGCTCGTCACATCGAACTAGGCTTTTCAGATCCGTAGCAGATTGTCCTAGGCTACAAAGGATAGTTAGGGGATCAAGCGTGTTCAGGGTTCTTCCAGAGCTCAACGCCTTCCTGTCACTGATCACATCATGTCTATTATTATAAAGTCATTGGATTTGAGCTGTTATGACCATTGCATGTTTTGGGCAGCATGTACACTTGGGTACTTTGGGTTTTTGAGAGCGGCAGAATTCACGGTTCCTAATTTAGCGAGTTTTTCTCCTGCCTTTCATTTGATGGTGGGTGACATTGCAGTGGACTCGGTGTTGAATCCTTCTTGTTTACGTGTTCGGATCAAGGCCTCCAAGACGGATCCATTTCGCAAAGGCTGTTTTGTCCATATTGGTCGAGGTAGTCCACCTTTGTGTGCAGTAGAGGCAGTGCTAGCTTATTTGGCTTTGAGGCAATACTCCAGGTCCTTTATTCTTACTGCAATCTGGTCTACCATTATCTCGCTCCCTTCTAACTAGCTGGCTGAGACGCATCCTGGAGGGAGCTGGTGTTCCTGGTAACTATTTGAGTCACACCTTCCGCATAAGTGCTGCTACACTAGCTGCAAGGAACGGTGTTCCAGACCATCTGATTCAGACACAAGGGCAATGGGCCAGCAGTGCTTTCCAGTTCTTTATACGAACTCTGTCTGAGGTCAGACTCTCGTGTAACAGTACCGTCCTCTTTTGTACCAGTGTTATATTCTTTTTGCCTTGTTATATCGAAGCATTACAGAAGCTTCAAGATAATCTTGTAGGGCAGAGTATTGCTGAGATGTGAAGACTTGTTCAGCGCTATCCGAGCTTGGTTGTATTAGCAGTAGCTATTTAACAATCGCAGACCAATGTGGAAGTGACTTTGTCTTCCTCGCAGGTGACTGTGACGCCATCCGCTGCAGCAATATACAGAGGAAGCTCTCTCGCTAGATTCGCTATTGTGGCATCATTGTTAGCGAAAGGGAAATTCCTTAGATTTTCCAGTGAAGCAGCTGTGGGACGTAACCCTTGCACTTGTACCGGGCAACAGAGTTGTGCAGCTTTAAAAGCTCTTACTGTGTCACGAAACTGCACACTAGATATTTGCTGGTAAAAGTTCAGTCCAGGTCGAATGCAGGCCTTTGCTTGTGTCATGAGCTGATTGTAGACAGCGACGTTGCCGTTCGCAATTTCTCGAGCAACCGCCTTGGTGTTTGGGTAGTGATCGACTGCAACAGCATGCGCTACAGCTTGAAGACGCTCATAGCAAGAACAAATCAAAGGGCCGTCACACTCTAGAAAGTAAGTGGCATTTACAAAATGCACTCCGGCATCGATTAGAACAGCCAGCTCCAAGCGTAGGTCTTGCAGGATCTGAGGATCGTTAAATATTTCCAGGAGATGATGGAGAAAATTCCTCGTTCTCGCGGATCCCTCCAATGACTGCCTTCGGACCAAAGTTATAGTCTACAGCCAAGCACGACATCAACCTTTGAGCCAATTCCTCTCCTTTAAGCGCCTTTGCGAGCACTTCTAGACGGATGAGGCGCTGAGTTGGCTTAAAAAGGTCTTCCTGTATCGCCAACGTCTCTCCCAACCTGGCCGTCCCGTCAAAAATGACAGAGGTCTCATTTACAGCCTTGAGCTCCTCTTTTAAAGTCTCCTTTTCTTTATCGAGTATAGCAGGTATGAACTCACTAAGATGTGTACGACTGGTAAGTCTATAACCATATTTCTCAAGAAAAGGTCGCAGCGCATCCACTTTCGATAGGGCCACTCCTGCCAACAGAGCAGACTCAACAAGTTCGTACCGATACAGTTGCTGAAGGCAACGTCGATCCACTCGCATTTTCCTGTCTGGCTCTTTTCTTTCAGGGTCTGACTTTCTGATTTATTTCTCACAATATTAGCCATGCCCACCTTATGCTTCTTTGATTTCATGTGTCTCTCAATAGACGTTTTTTTTGTCACTGAGATCTTCGCTGCAAGCATGGCATCTAAGTTTTCCTCCTACCACGGCAAAGTGCTGGCCCGGGCACTCTTTCAAACGATCCCAGGCACTCACATTGGTATTTTTACGCTTCCCCTCCGCTTGTACTTCTCTTTGTTGATCGGAACTTTTCGGTCTCGTGCTATCGAAGCTCTTTCTGGAGCGCTTAATGCCGCTCCAGCATCTCCTGCCAGTGCAGTTGGTTCAATTACTTCTACTTCTTCTGACTCTTCAGCGTTTATGTCTTCTGACTGGTTTAGTTCTTCCATATTTGCACTTGAAACTGGTTTAGAATGCTGACAATTTTTTAACAGATTCGAAACAGAATTCCTGTGTACAGCCCCGGACATACACAAAAAAGCGCCAAAGTCTGCAAATCATGCATGAGCCAATCAGACTCTACTGTTCCCATGCTTAAAAGGACAAGCGCACGTGCATTTCCATGACAACAGTCTTTCTTTTCTCTACAGCATTACTAATTATTCAATTTCACGATCACGAAATAACAGATTTGCTGAAAAGTGTTCAAAAAGACAAAATGTTTTCTAGAAACTTGCCCCAAATCCGAAAAAAAGTTCTCAAATATTGCCCAAATTGCGAAAAAGTGCTCAAGGGAGCTCAAAATGTAAAATAGTGCTCCAAGATCCAAAATGTGCTCAAAAAGTGCCCAGCGCAATCGGGACAGGCCTAACTCACACATCAAAATGTGCTACAAATGCTCAAATGAATGCCATAACCATGTAAAACACACATGTTCCACAGTAATCCCTCTACACTGAAGGTCCAAGTTAACGAGGTTTTAATAACAGTAAACACTGACATAATCTCGAACCAAAACAACATGGCCGACCAAAATCCCTCGTGGTCCGAATCCTGCGCATGCGTGAATACAAATCTCACAGTAAGCCCAGTTAAATATTTAGAACATTCTCCTCTTCCTTGATATAAGGTTATCAACTCGATACAGAACTAAACAAAACTAAATACAACATTTCAGCTGAGTGTAATCTTAAGTTAGCAATATGTTATCAACTCGAATGTTCTTCTAGAGAGCAATGTATATTTAGCAGTCTCCTAAGGGACAAAGCTTTACTACAGGTCTCTTCATGATGCTCTTCCCGACTTGAACACCTTTCCATCTGCTCCGGGATGAGTTTCCACATTCCTTCCCAGGGGCCACTTTCCTCTAGGAGTGTTAGGTCATTGACATCATGATGACAACATCGCCTACTTGGAAGTTATCTTGATTACGGAACCACTTCTACCTTGCGTTCAATCCAGGAAGCCATTCCCACAACCATCTATGCCAAAAATGCTGGACAAGGTCTTGCACTCGGCGCCACCTCCTCCTGGGGTTAAACTCTGTACTATCGACACTGTCAGGTGCAAATCGTCCTCCGACTTGACCATACATTACCTGTTGAATTCACCGATTGATAAGTCAATGGACGAGAGCTGATCAGTCCCACAACTGCACTCAAAAGTTCCTCATCAGTAATATCAGCAGACCCCAAAATAGCGTAGATGGCTTTCTTTGCTGCTTTTATCATGACTTCATGTACACCACTGAAATGTGGAGCTAGAGGTGGGTTAAAGTGCCACTTGACACAACAACAACAACAACTTTATTTACCCTATTACTTACATATAGTGTTTACAGAGAAAAAAGAAATTGGAATATTTAAAAGGGTACTGGCACCCTGAAATAACTAGAAAGCTAAAAATGCCAGGGAGCCAGTTTACATGGCTGAATTAAATTACTAGGTCGGAGAAATAAAAAACACACACATAGATACACACAGAAAATTCTACCTATTTAGTCTATTATACCATAAATATTATAGATACATATATTTGGGAGAGGAGGAAACCAGTCTTGTTATCTTAAAAATCAGTAGTTGCTATTAATATTTAAAATGTCTGAACTAAGCTAATATTTGCTTAGAAATTCGTTTTTTAGTTTTTGCTTAAACTGTCAAATTGAGGAAGACTTAATATGTTCTTCAATTCCTTGAAATCTGATATTAAATAATCCGTAACTGGTTCTAGCTCTAGGAAGATAATAAGACTGTTTTGCTGCAGATCGTATATTATAACTGTGGACACTTTTGACTGAAGTGAAAAAAGTATTGAAAACAGAGGGTAGAAGTTGATTGTGCAAAAGCTACAATTTGGAAGGTTATGAGATCAGTTAGCTTTATAATATTCAATATTTTAAATAAAGGACTTGAATGCTCGTCAAATTTTGAAAATGTCATAATTCGCACAGCCTTTTTCTGTAGTACAATAAGAGGCTGGACAGTTGTTGGGTATGTATTACCCCAAGCTATCATACCATATATCAAGAATGGGCATATTAGAGCATAATAGAGTTTGGCAAGGATTGATATGTCAACATAGTACCGAAGTTTAGATAAAATGCCAACACTCCTCTTTCCTTTTTTTGAAATACAATCAATTTGAGATTTCCAGCTAAGGTTAGAATCAATAAAGATACCAAGATATTTGATATAATTATCTTGTCACAAAGGCGTATTACTTATAATTAAATTAACATTTAATGTTACCTTCCTTTGGGGAGGATGAAATATAACAAAATTTGATTTATCTATATTTAGTGAAAGCTTGTTTGCACATAAGCAAACATGAATATTGATTAATTCATTATTTATGTTGGATTCCAATGTAGAAAGGTTCTTATGCCTATAAAATAGATTGGCATCATCTGCAAATAGGTGAAAGTCAAAGAGATCAGAACAAAGATGGAAATCATTTATGTAGAGTAGAAAGAGAACTGGACCTAGTACAGATCCCTGGGGGATACCACAGGAGATTGTTGCTGAACCAGAGGTTGTATTATTTACTGTAACAGTTTGTTGTCGGTTACTGAGGTATGAAATAAACCAATTTTTAGCAATTCCTCTGATTCCATAATGTTCCAATTTCTTGATCAAAATGCATGATTTACACTATCGAATGCTTTACTAAATCCGTGAAATTGTCTAAATTTCCATTTGGATGCCTGTATAACACTCCACATAACAAATTTGGTTGGCCAACAGTATCAATTTCTATCCAGAGGGCTTCAACATCCTGTTTTGAAGTTGTAATGTCTGTTCTCACAGAGAAGTTTAGATTATTTTTAATGTAAAAAGCAACACCACCTGCATTTGAAAGACTAGGTTCAGAGATAAGGTCATAACCAAGAATATTGACATTAGTCAAAAGTTCCTTGTCAACTTTACATTTTGTTTCAGTAAGGCCAATCAATGAAAATGGGAAATTCAATGCTGATAGCATGTGCACAAATTATCATAATTTGCTTATGTTGCAATTTAGAGCAGAAAATGAAGTGTTATTTGACGAGCATTCATTCACATCATAGTTGCTATGGAAATCGTGTACACTATAATAATTAAAATTTTGATCGGTTGGCATGTTCAAGTCAACATCTGAATTTGTAAGATGAGGAATATTTGTGATAGGAGAAGTTATGCTAAGACGTGGAAGAATATTTAGCTGTTCAACCCTGTCCGAAATATCAAAATCAATGTTTAAACATTTAGGACAATCTGTCATTGAGGCATTTAATCATATATCAATAGTTGATTAACAGTACTTATCTTGACAGCAACTTCTTGACTACACCATAAGTTGCTACACCATAAGTTGCTGTAGTATCCTTGATCTTCTCTCGGTCCAACGCTTTCAGTTCCTTCAGTTCATTGTTGGCCCCGACAAAGTTAGTTCCATTATCTGATAAAACATCTGTTGGAAGACCACGTCTCGATGCCATTCGAAAGAATTCATTCAAAAATGAGTCAGTGTCTAGACTGTATGCTACTTCAAGATGTAGAGCCCTAGTAGCTAGGCACGTGAACAAAGGTATCTCTTCTGATGGATCTTCCCTCTGCCTTGTTTTGTGAAGAAAGGTCCACCAAAGTCAACAGAGGTCTAGCTAAAGGCACGCAACGACTTCCATGTACGTAGTTCTAGCAATGGGGAACCTGCTTGGCTGGTGTGGCCTTCTTCCTTCTACATTCAATGCATTCTCTTTCCCACTCCCTTATGGCCTCCCTGGCTGAGATTATCCAGTAGAGGCCTGACAGCTCAGATAAAACTCGATCGGTCCCCCCATGCTGGTTCTGTTCATGACTGTTCTTTACTATCAACTTGGTAATCCAATGATTCCTTGGTAGAATTATGGGGTAGCGAGTTTCCCATGGAAGACATTCCGCATAACGAAGGCTCCCATCGCATCTGAGTATGCCATCTTCATCTACTATTGGCTTCAAAGGCAGCAACTTTGATCCGGTAGGTAGTTATTTCCCTGTCTTCACAGCACAGATCTCTAATTGGAATGCTTCTTGTTGAGCAAGTTTGACATATCGCATTTCTGCAGTGGCAATCTCTTCTGGCTCAATTCCTCCCTTCCGGCGAAGAGCGGCTGGCAAACGGCAGTTATCCAAGAATCGGTTCACTCTTGCAGTAACTCTAGTGAGTCTATTCCAGCTGGAGTATCTGGTTGGGTCCAGGCGACTCTCACTTCTTGAAGTGATAAATGTCCGTTCTTCTGCTCGTCCCTCTTCACGGTACTGTCTCCGGACCTCATGATCTGTTTCCTGTTTGGCTTCAATCTTGGTCTCAGGCCATTCTGTCTGACCTTGTGCAAGAAAGGATGGGCCACTCCACCACTTCTCTTCTTCGATGAGTTCTGGATTTCTCCCACACGATTTGCTACGAATGGCTTAAATTTCCGGCTTCTTCCACGGATCCAGAACAGTACATCCATACTGTCAGACTAGAACATCCACTGAGATTTCTCAATACCCAGTACCTTTCCAACATTTTCAGCAAGTCTGAGTCCAACGACTGCAGCCATTAGCTCCAAGCGAGGTATGATTACGGTGCAGTGGTAGTGGTGCAACTCGTGATTTCGATGCTATAAGACGACAAGTGACAGTCCCGTCCTCATACAAATGCCTTGTGTACAAAGCTACACCATATGCATCTTGAGAGGCGTCAACGAAAGTGTGCATAGTGATGGCTTTAACTTCAGCTGCAGTCCTGAGGCAACGAGGTATGCGAAGGTTAGGCAGCTCCAACAGTTCATCAAACCAATGTTGAGCCTTGGATGACAAATTCTTGTCCAATGGTTCATCCTAGTCAGCTCCACTGGACCACATTTCTTGTAGGAGGATCTTGGCACGGACCACATATGGTGACAAGAGGAGTTAACCCCAAACACAACATGGTCAAATTCAAAAACATCAGGTTCTCTTTGAGTGTTCAGATCTCGCCACAGCAAACGGTGATATGGTCTATCTTCTGGCTTCAGAGACACATCATCATACTTAGCTGAAGCATCAAACACAATCCGAGTCTTAGTCGTGGACTTGTCAGGTCTCAAAACTGGAAAGTGGGGCAAGGACCATACTTGGTCAGGCCCTTCTGCTCCTGATGGTACCTGACGTATGTATCCCTGTTCCTTGTACTTCTGTAGCACATCACTGTAGGCTTGGCTAACTTCAGGGAATTTCTGTAATCGTTTCTCTGTGTTCTGAAGTCGACATAATGCCATACTGTAGTTGTCTGGTAAGCACACTTATCAGTCTTCCAGGGCATGCCAACACTGTAGTGACCACCTTCAAAGGTAAGAGATTTAGCAACTGTGTCCCTTGCAACCTTTTCTTCCACTTTGATGATCTGTGTTTCTTTTGGCTCTTCAATGTCCCATAAACGACGAATAAGACTGTTCAGTCTATCCGAGTCCCTCGTATAGAATGTAAAATTAGTCTGGATTCCACAAGCAACTTGCATCCATCTTCGGACTACCAATACAGGTCCATCCTAATGGTGTCAACCTGGCTATTGGTTCTCCAGGCTGGCCTCTCACATCCTCTAATAAGTACAGCAGATCTGACTGATCTACTCCAATTAGTAAGTCTACGTTAGGCCTGGGGCCTACCTGAGGAAACCTAAGTTCCTTCAGGTGCTTTCAGTCCACTACTTGCATGTTGCCAGTAACACGTTCTGTTGTATAAGCAGAAGCTGCTTTACTCACTTTTCCATTTAAACTACTAATGTTAAACTCAACTACTGAAGTATCTAGTCTTTCCTGGTTGTCAAGTTTATTTTACCATCTAGCCTACCATCTAGCCCAAGTTCGGCAGCGACGTCACTGTTCAGATATGACCTGCTACTAGCTTCATCCAAGAGAGCATTTACTTTTACCCTTTTGGTTCCATTGCCCAGGTACACAGAAACAGTTCTGAGTGCTATAAATTATGTGGAAACTTCAGGCTCTGTCACCATGGTTGTCGTGTGGGTTCTCTCCTAGGGCTCTTCTTCCATGGCAGCATTACCAGCTAGCAATATCGATAAATCTATCTCACTGGATGTCTCTGTTGGATTCTCTCTTTCCTTCCTTTGATCCTTCATTTGGCCTTCTTGTCCCACAACTCTGTCCTCATGAAGCAGTCGATGATGTGTTGACTTACATCCGCATAGCCCGCAAACTCTACTCCTGTTACAGGCTTCGGCTCGATGTCCATCGGCGAGACATCTGAAGCAGAATTTATGGTCCTTGGCTATGTCCCATCTGCGGCTTACTGCCATCTGTAATGATATTGGGCTCCCTGTGGCCACTCGGGCTATCTGTATACATCCGGGTCCTTAGCAGGGTCCGCCATCTTGTTACTTACCAAGTAAAGCACAGATCATTACATGGTACCAGGAGTGAATCTCGCTAAAAAAAAGTACGCTGCAATGGAGGAATTTGAGAAGCCGGCTCGACTAGATCTCAGTGGAAGACTTCAGGAGAATTGGATTAAGTTCAAACGTGAGTTTGACTGGTATTTAGCGGCGAAAGACCTTCAAATGGCTCCGTGGCTGGCCCAGAGGCTCGAGAAGTGTTTGCGACTTTCACATTTGAGGACGGTGAAGACAAGGATTATAAAGTTGTGCTGGAGAAATTCGAAGATCACTGCCAGGAGGTGAAAAACGAGACAGTGGAAAGGTATAAACTTCGGTGCACGACGCAACAAGAAGGTCAGTCATTTGAACAATTTCTAACTGAGCTTAGGAAGAAAGCTAAGTCTTGTGGATTTGGAGATTTGAAGGATTCAATGATTAGAGACCAGATAGTGGTCGGGATAAGAGAGAGCAAACTGAGGGAGAAATTGTTGAAGACCGAGAAGTTAGAATTGAAGAAAGCCATTGCTATATGTAAGGCTAATGAATTAGTAAAGACGCAGACTAAACAAATGGCCCAAGATGAAGGCATGGTTAACGTAGTGGGGCATGGGAAGAAGCAGGGAGGGAGACCAAAAGGTGTAAATCCAGAAACTAACTCTGGCGCCAGTGGAAATGGCCAAGCTAAACGAATGATCAAAAATTGTGGGTATTGTGGGGGGAATCACCTCAGATTGCAGTGTCCAGCCTATGGGAAAACCTGTGATTTTTGTGGTAAGTTAAACCACTACGCCCAGCAGTGTAGGGTTAGGAGGAACAGTGGGGCCGCTAGTGGGAGTGTAAGGGTAGTAGACGATGAAGCAAGTAGTGATGAGGATATATTTGTAGGACATGTGCAGTCCGACCCTGATCACAGTGACCCCTGGAAATAGGCTCTCCATACCAATGGAACATTCATAATGTTTCTGATAGACACAGGGTCTCGGGCTAATATCCTCTATCTTCGGGACTATGACAGACTCGAGCAAAAGCCCGCTGTTAAACCTAGCAGTCGCCGACTGAAAGCCTACAATGGTGAACCAATTCCAGTAATTGGAGTCTGTACCGTGAAAATTGAGAGGAAGGGGAGGGAACAAGAGGTGGATATGATGATAGCAAAGGAAGGCATCAGCATTATGGGAGCGGCTGATTCAGAGAGGGTGGGGCTAGTCACCAGGGTCTATCAGGTTACAAACAATGTGAAGGAACAAGTGACAGCTAAATATCCAGAGTTGTTTACAGGTATTGGCTGTCTCCCAGTAAAGCATAAGATTAAATTGGAGGAAAACGCCTGCCCAGTAATCAAGCCACCTAGGAGGTGCCCAGTTCTCATCAGGGATGAATTAAAGAAGGAGCTGGATCGACTCTTAGAGAAAGGGATAATTTCTAAGATAGAAGAACCCACAGACTGGGTTAACCAAATGGTATGGGAAAGAAAGAAGTCCGGGTCCCTCCTTATTTGCATAGATCCAAGAGATCTGAATAGGGCCGTTAAGTGGGAACATTACCAGCTGGCCACCCGGGAAGAAATAGAGACGGAAATGACAGGGGCTAAGTACTTTAGCAAGCTAGATGCTGCTAATGGAATTTTCCAGATTGAACTTGAAGAGGAGTCGGCCAAGTTGTGTACATTTGGTACACCCTTTGGTAGATTTTACTTCAAGCGCCTACCAATGGGCTTGACTTCCTCTCCAGAGGTCTTTCACAGGACAGTCAGCCAAGTCATAGAAGGACTTGAGGGCGTGCGCAATTTTATTGATGACATCATAGTCTGGGGAAGTACCCTTGAGGAACACAATAGTATATTAGAATCTGTGCTGCAGCGTCTTAAGGGTGCAAATAATGCGATTGAATCTTGATAAGTGTGCCTTTCAGGAGATAGATATTGCATATCTTGGCGAGGTCCTTTCTGAGTCAGGGATCCGCCCCTCCCCTGAGAAGGTGAAGGCCGTCAAGGAAATGCCGAAACCGGTAGATAAAGAAGGACTGAGACGGGCCTTAGGACTTGTGAACTACTTGGGTAAGTTCATACCTCATGTTTCTGATGCTACTAAGGAGTTGAGATCTCTTGCGAGAGATGGTACAAGTTTCCAGTGGAGCAGCAAGGCTGAAGGGGAATGGACAGACGTCACTGGATACCTCTTCTCAGAACCAGTGCTCCAGTTTTACGACCCGTCGAAACAGACCAAGTTCTCGATGGATGCCAGTAAGACCGGCTTGGGTGCCGTTTTGTTGCAGAGACATGGGGACGAATGGCTGCCAGTAATGTATGCGTCTCGGGCTTTGACACCAACCGAGGTAAAGTACGCTCAGATAGAGAAGGAAACTCTTGGCATGCTGTTTGGACTGTCTCGATTTCATGATTATGTGTATGGCCATCTAGTGATTGCTGAGACAGATCACAAGCCTCTCATAGCTATAGCGGAGAAGGACTTTGATAGTATGTCCCCTAGAATCCAGCGAATGATGATGAGAATGCAACGCTATGATCTACACTGGAAAAAGGCTTGTTCTAGCCGATGCACTTTCCAGGTCTTACCTGCCCACGAGCGAAAGCCGGGGAGACCTGGAGGAAGAGATATAGCTCCATGTTTGAATGGTAGTGCAGTCTAGCCTGTCAGAAGAGAAGGCCAAGCAGGTAGCTGAAGCGACGGCTACAGACGAAATACTAGGCAGAGTTGTTGCCAACTTGCTAAATGGCAGGGGAATCAATAGTAAACCCTATCAGGACTTTGCCGAAGATCTGACTGTTGTGGATGGGCTACTAATGAGAGGAACTCGAGTAGTGATTCCGGAAAACACGAGGCCACAGATCTTAGATATCATACACGAAGGACACCTAGGAATAGAGAAGTGCAAGCGACGAGCCAGGAGGGCAGTGTACTGGCCGGGACTGAATGAAGCAATTAAGCAGAAGGTAGCAAAGTGTGAGACGTGCCAGGTACACCAATATCAGCAGAGAAAAGAACCACTAATACCTACCACAGAGGCTGCAGCAGGAATCCCGTGGGGTATGGTCGCGGCTGACCTTTTCTCTATAAAGGGTAGGGACTATTTGGTAGTGAACGATTACTGCAGCAACTATCCAGAGACATGTCTACTCACTAGTACTACTAGTAGTGCAGTCATTTCGCACATGAAGAGTATTTTCGCACGCCATGGTATTCCTCAAATTGTCAGAAGCGATAACCGTCCTCAGTTTGCGAGTCAGGAGTTCGCTGAATTTTTAAGGTGTTATGGGTTCCATCATCAGTCATCTAGCCCCTATTATCCGAAATCGAATGGGATGGCGGAAAATGGTGTTAAAACAGTGAAGCGTTTGCCGAAGAAGGCCATATATGCAAAGGAAGATCCATATCTAGCCCTGTTAAACTACAGAACAGCACCAATGGAATGTGGGAAGTCCCCAACTGACATACTGTTCAAGGGTCGATTCGTTAGTACCAGGTTAAGCAGATTCTCTGGCATCGTAGGCTCGCGCTCATCGGAACAGGTGCATTCAAAGGCTCACCAACAGGAGAAAAAAAGCAAGTATTATAACCGGGGAACTGTAGTGCATCCTCCACTTCAAACCGGAGATACAGTAAGAATGAGAGAGGGGGTATGTGGTCGGAGAAGGCAAAAGTAATATTAGAGGTTGCCCCTAGATCGTATAAAGTGTTGAATGCTCAAGGTGACATTTATCGCAGAAATCGACAGCAGCTATTTCCAGTGGCACCCAGTTGCCTGCAGGAGGGTGACAACTTGAGCTCCGATGACCAAGGCCAGGAAGAGGAGCAAGAAAGTACAGCTGCTCAGGAGGGGCCTCCGAAAGGGCAACGGAGTAGCCGTATGTTAAATATTAATCTATTGACTTTATTGCAGGACTGTCGCATGAACATTCCACAGTTAGTTTCATCGTTATGCGTTATTGTTTTGTTAAGAGAAAGGAAGATGTAATGATATTGGGCTCCCTGTGGCCACTCGGGCTATCTGTAAACATCCGGGTCCTTAGCAGGATCCGCCATCTTGTTACTTACCTAGTAAAGCACAGATCATTACACCATCCTCTTAAAGCTGTCACATGCCCAGATTCCATGTATCTCATTACACACCTTGCACTTCTTATTATATCTCTTCTTGGGACTAGGTTCGGGTCGAGTAACAAATGTACTCCCAGCTGAGGTTTTCTCTTTCTTATTACATTCATTAAAGACCCTGTGTCCGAGGCCATGGTGCTTTGCGCGCGCAAATCATTTCCGTAGGCTACGGAAATGTTGTTGTTATGTGACTCCCGAATCTTTCGAAATCCATCCCTAGTTTGGGCCATCGTGTAATTATTCATAGGTATATATGCTTAACTGACTTTCTTCTATCTTAACGTTTGAATATATTCTTTTTTAAATGAAACTTTAGTTCGAATATTTCTTCGAATCCCGGACTAGAGTGGCGAGTAGAGGAATTCCGGAGAAAGGACCGAGACAGCGAGGCGAAGCGACTCGACAAATAATCCTTCAGCAGTCCACATTTTACTTTCTCTAGATCTAAAAGAGAACACTTGTGGTTCAATAGGACTACTACGTGAGTTTCCCGGGGATTTGCTGCACTAATGGACCGGCGGGCTTCGTTTGAAATACAAAGCACAAAGCATGCAACCACTTCTGGCATCAAGATCATTGGTAATTATAAGTTCGCATGACTAAGCTCTACTGAGGTGTTACGACGTATCTGTATATGTTTTGCATTTTTATTAGCAGAGAAAGCAATGTCCTTAACCCTTTTTTTTCATCCAGTTTGTCGAGAAAGTCTTGCTATAACCTTTTTTTTCATCCTGCAGTAGGTCCAGAAAGTCTTGCTACCCAAACTACGATCGCGGGTCAAAGTCCAATCTGCCGAGTTCAGCTGTTACTTCGCTGTGAGTTTGACTCGAGTACGAGTCGATATTTCATTTTTCACTCAAAATATATCATTCGCAAGGAAAGTAGAGATCTTCAAATACAGCTAAGCAATACTGGAAACATGACAACAAGGTAGCAAGAGTCTGTGTTTGCTTGTAGAGTTGTGAAAAGTCGCACTCGTGAACCTAATTAGAATCTAAAGACAGAACAACTGGCTTCCTGCCGAGTACTGTTAAAATCATATTCGAAGCATCCGGAGAAAATTCGTGGGCTCGATTGGGTTTCTAATCCGGTAGAAATTATGAAATTCATTATCCAAAGTATATGGGTACTTCTTTTATGAAACTTAAACAATCGAGAGCATTTTAGTTCGCCTAAAAGCTGGCCTTTAATTTATGCGGCCGTTGATAAACAAACTAATCATAACATTGGCGCAAAGCACCATGGGCTCGGACACAGGGTCTTTAATGACACCTGTTATAGTCTCAGAAGCTGTAGTTAGAAACTCTGACTCTCTGTCAATAAACTCCCTCAGCACCCCTACATTCTCGACACGATTATTGTCACTAACCCATTGCTTGTACTTTGCAAGAAGGTTCTTGTTGAACTTACGTTGAAGGGTGATATAAAGAGATCCACTACCAAGCTCTGCTTGTTGATGTGCATCTGACTATCACAACTATTACATCTAGGAGTTCAGCGAACAGTTCAAGGTCTTTTTCGTTCCCTTCTCTGACAGGCTTAAACATATCTAACTCTTCCAGCCTAAGTGTCAAAGCTATACGTTCTCCACCATACTTTCGATGCAGTCTGGTTTTTGGTGCCTCGTATGCTGCTGCAGAATGCCCCAGGTTTTCAATGACCTTGAGCACTTCCCCTTGTGGACACTCACGCAACCTTAATAATTTGTACTCCGCTGTGGCTTTGGCCCGATCAACACATGAGAAAAATGCTGCCTTCCAACCTTCGTAATTATTCTTGATCCCAGAGAACTTTGGAACAGTCACTCTCTTTAGCAGTGCTGAAGAATCATAGCTGATTTGGTTGGTGGTAGACCGTGATGGCTGGTCACTTTGAGGTATCACAGGCGGTACTTGGTTTGCATTTGACCATAACTGCTGTGGGGCGGGGCGGGGCGGGGCGGGGCGGGGCGTGTACTACTCCATGGTAGGGATGTGTGATGTGAGGTTCCAGTTTCAGCTGAAGTGAGAGGCACACGAGGCTTGGGGACAACAAGGAATGGGGTAATCCACTGGTGGGGTTTACAAATTAACCGGAGTGGATGTAGCAACCCCACCGAGCGAGGGTGGAGCCCAGGTATCTGTGTTGTGGGTTATAGCAGATGGCTGTGGTGATAATGTATTTGGAACATGTGAAAAGATCCCTGGTGTAATGGAAGACCCAACAAACTGTATTTTAGGGATGGAACTCTTGCCCTCCAGTCGCTCTCCAAGCGGTTGTACTCCTCTAAATGCCTCCACTTTCTTTTCAGGTTCCTTGCTTATGTTGCTCTTCTGATTACCGTTGCTCTTTACGAAATCTCTGTTGTAGCTCTGTACATGTACTCTCAAGATCGTGTACAATCCTATCAATTTATTTTTCTTGTTTGCTGACTTCCTTTTTCAGTAGTTGTGTTTCTTGATTTACTGTTGAACATCCAGTAGGCCGTGATCTAGAAACATATAAACTTTCTCCACGACTGCCATTTAAATATCCTTGCACAACCCTCTCGATATCACTAAAGTCCTCCTCCTTAGACTCTAATTCACTTGACACGACCCTACGACCTTCCAAGTCTTCAATCTCTTCGAAGTAAGCCTCCAATTTCTCGCATGCACTGACCACATTTTCGTAAACAGCAGTAAACAAACTTAAATTCTCCATCACCTGCACTCTTGAACACAATCCACCCTACAATGTCATCATTAGTTTCGTTCTTGTCCTGGTATATGCGCCTTTGGACTTCGCTTTCTCTCTCTTCAGTTTCTCCATTCTCGAAAACCCTTAAATCGTTCAATCCGTAAATTCCCGTAATTTCGCTGTTAAAAAAATCGTAATTCCGCCGTTAAAACCTTCCTCTGCTACCAAATTATGTTCCACAGTAATTGAATGTCCAAGTTAACGAGGTTTTAATAACAGTAAACACTGACACAATCTCGAACCAAAACAACATGGCCGACCAAAATCCCTCATGGTCCGACTCTGCCTCCTGCGCATGCGTGAATACAAATCTCACAGGAAGCCCAGTTAATTATTTAGAACATATACATATACTGATATAGCCACATAGGCATCGCATGTTCAACTCTCGTTCACAAGTCCGTGCACCTTCTTACCAGATTAAAAATATTAGAGAACTTTTGCAGAGACCAGAGAATGGTGCACTTTATAGCTTCAACTCACCAGTATAAACGCTGGGAAATTACCTCCGATCTTGGCTTAATTCGGTCCAGCATCTGCCATCTTTTAGTTTGATGTCCACGATGCGATATATAAAATCGGCTGACTCCACAAAATGTAGGAACCTGAACTGATGAGCTAAGCGAAACATGCTCGGTCTTCTCTCGTAAATCCCGAACGAATGTTTGTAGTTTTACAATATAGCTGTATTGGTCATTTCGGAATATTTACCTTTAACAACACGGCCAAATCCTTTCGAAGCGTCTTTTCCGATGAATCACAAACTTGGATGCGTGCGGTAAATGCTGTCAATATATCTTCTGGAAATGGAACACTATTTGGAAAGACAACGGAGTGTCCCCGACGTACACAGAAAAAAACAAATACACACCATAAAACAATGAATAAATTAGCTCAAACCCCCTAACCGCAATAACTCGTTCTGCGCTTGCGCGCATCCACGAGTTAAAAAAGTGGATCGCGATTGGATCAAAATGATCAAAATCATCAAGATCAGGTAAATTTCACATCCGATTTTTTTGTCAATTTCATCTAAAACTGACAGTTTATTTTAGGAATGAAATGTAGCACTCCATGTCAAGAATAAAAGGAAACCTTAAATCTGTTATTACGAACACTATCGTGAATTATTTAACTTAAATTGTCGTCTGGGCCCATTCTGCATACAATATTATTCTTATACTTAACTTTAGTTACAATGTCAACGTATGTTCACCTGCATATAAAGCGATAGTTCCTCTGCAAGCCTTGCCATAGCTTACGGCCAAAACCACTTCTCCATTCGCAAACGTAGGAGCCGTACCATCTGGCTTTGTGATGTTCTTGGAGGGTATGGGATCATATGTGTTTTCTCCATCCCAAAGAACAATACACCAATCTAAAATAAATTGTACAAGCAAAATTCTAAGGACTATTCTTCCGACAATTCTGTCCCATGCGTCAATCAAAATGGGACTCAAGCTGCAAGGGGCAACGTTCAGCTTTTTCCGCATAAAGATCTACAAAAAACCTTGCTTCGACAGCCGGGCACGAGATAACCAAACAACCCTTGAAATACTTCAACAACATAAGTACTTGTCCTTATATAAACTAAACGTTTTAAAATTGGGTCAAACTACAAACAATATTTAGTTTCGATGCATAGGAATAACTCATTATAATTCCTAGCCTGAATTTCATCTGTCTCTGGTTCGTTCCTCAGGACGAAGGGAAAAAAAGAGAGAGGACTCTCTTGGCAGAACAAAGAATAACACAACGAAAGGCAAAGACTGGGAAAATCCCAAAGATATAGCCCAAGAAATGTTTTAATTGACCCTAGACCTACTTGAATTAAAATGTGTACTATTACTGTACTTTAGAATCATTACTTAACTAGTACACGTATTTATTTATCCTCAGGCTTAGATGCCTTAGACTTAGTAGGCTCAGGTTTGTCAGGGGCAGCATCTGCGAACTTTGCAGGTATTTTTCGTTATCTCTGGCAAGTTAACTTTCGAATGCCATCATTCAAACCATCATCTGAATCACTTGATTCGAGTTCGACCTATGGCTCGTATAACAACTCCCACTATCGCTGTATCGCTCACCATAGTTTAAATACTTTCTGAACGTTTTTCCACTCATCGTGAATGTATGTCAAAAGAAGAGACTGAAATCGAACGTTGCCGTAAATTACAGTGAAAGTACTTATGCGCGCAGTTGAATCGAAGCCGTTATAAGATCAAGTGCGCTCATTTCACAAATCCTTGCAATTTGATTAGCGTTGGAGTATTTAGTTTAACATTTAACTAAGAGCACGTAATCAATACTTCCCGCGTTTATTGATCTGCATCAGGTTACATCCTAATTGTTTTTTTTACCAGCAATCGCAATATGCCTCCAAAACGCAGGTATAAACTATGGCAGAGAGATAAGGACGTCCCATTTCCAAAACGAACGCTAGCTCGCATGAGAAAAAGAGAAAAATACCAGAGGTCCTTCGAAATATTAGTGACAGAAAACAGCTCTAGTTCAAGTGAGGAAGAAACTCCATGTAGTGCGGACGTGGCTATCAGTACAGCCAGAGGATCACACGAGAATGACCGTGAAAGCAAATTGGACAACGAGTAATGCGACTTTGATGAAGACTCGAACGACGAAGAACATTTACTAACTGAAATGGATCCAGATTATTCTTCACTAAACTATCAGAAGCAGATGGAACCAAGCGAGCCCTTCCATTTAATGGAAGCAAATTATTTCAGAGATTCTGATTTGGTTTGTGAGTCGGAAAGCGATCAGACAGATGCTCGAGAAGATTTCAATCTTTTTACACCGCTTTATCCTGGTACCTCGCTTACGGTTGAAGACAGCATTATGTGTATAATGAAGTATGCCATAGACACAAGACTACATACTCTGCGTTAAGTGACATGCTAGATGTTATTTCACTCCATCTTTCACTTCACAGCAGTAGGGAACATTTGAAGTCTCTGTATTTTCTCAAAAAAGCATTCTCTGCAAAGGCCAACCAAGAAGACCTGGTAAAAGTCAATGAATATTTCCCATACTGTTTAGCACCCGTGATTTGGAATCTTGCAGATTTTGTGGAAAGATCAAAACAAACAACACAAATAATTATTTCCTATCACTGGAAATTGCACAGCAGATAAAGAATATGTTTAAGTAATGGTCCAGACAAGAACTGTAGTGCTCTACGGCAAGGAATGTTAAAAGGTGTTAATTTTCTATTATTCTTTCTCGTAATTTCATTGGTTGATACTTATAAATTCAACAGAAACCCATCGAAATAATACATATTCATTCGATATTTTTTTGTGGTTTAAATTTATGTTTGATCAAACTAACTATGGTTTAATTTCGACGAATATCGTGTGTGGGGGAAAGTTCTCAAATTTGCGATTGAAAAATCCTTTGTTTTCTCTATATCCGATTGGCTGGATGATGGCTTCTCTGCGTTTTCACAGAAAAAAGAAAAAAGGCCTCAATCGCGAAGTACTCGTTTGCTGAATGACGCGGACGGATCCAGCTCTGATGAGCAGTCTGTCGGAGTTTCTGCAGCGGCTGCAGATTTCAAGTAAGTAAGCTAATCTTGAGAGCCATTTCTCTAATCGTTTCTCGTCAATTTTATGCCGAAAAATAAGAATATTACCGAACATATTGTTTTGAATGTCAAACTTTAATAGTTCAGCCAAGCCGGCCTCATGTCTCATGACTTCTAAGCTCTAAACATCTAGCTAATACTTACAGCGTTTGTATGGGAATTTCAACGAACTAGAAATACGAAAGAATTAATGAATAAAATGCCTTACCTTGCTTCCATAGTGTATTACTTGCTGTCTGTGTGGTAACAGGGTTGATATGAAGCGGTTTTTCATTTTTCATTTCCTCTGCTCCCCTTCCTTTTTTCTGACAAGAAAACTTTTCATAATAAGACATAATGGTGATAGCTCTTCTTTGAGGATTTTTTAGATACACGTAGTTCAGCATCCAGTGTCATTTCTGTGTTTAAACACGACCAGGGGTGCTTACCATTTGGCAAAAAAATCCGGTTGGCGTGCCCGATGGATAATGGTAAGCAGATTACGAATTGACCGACTTACCGGAAAGAATAGCTCTTACCATTTGATTTCTATATGGCGGATGCGAACTTGATGATAGCGCTAATGTTTAGTGAAGATTTTGAGATGGATAACGTCCTTAGCGTCGACGAATAATTTATCAGCGTTTTCTGTTTAATTTAAGTACATTCATATGAGGAGAAACTTAAATCGCATTGATGCCAAATGTTGTTGTCAAATAAGAAGTCCTATCAAAAGTAAAACAAGCTTAAAACAATTACATTTGAGTTGGCGGGAACCTTGAAATTCACGATGTTTTATTTAGTGTTTACCTCCGATTTGCCTTCGGTTGATTCAGACTTCATCTCTCAGAAAAAGTTGAAAGTAAGTTAACAAACACATAATTCAACTTACCAGAGGTATATTGGCAACCAGGCTCGAGTAGTTCCTGTAATTGAAAGGCTGTAAAGTGCACAAACTGCACTGAAATACCTGTGGTTCCGCCAGTTGGAATTCAACTTGAGAAATGCGCGCGAAAATGTTTAGCGCGAGACAGGAATCGAGAGAAATGGTCAAATGGTAAGAGATATTTCGGTTGGTTTTTGGCAACCGGGACGAAAGGTCTACCTCAGAACGTAGTCCACAATATCCAACCGAAATTCCCGAAAATTAACTGTACCATTTGCTTTCCAACCGAAGTTACGGGGATTTTTGGTTAAATGGTAAGCACCCCAGACAAGCTAGATTGAATTACTAAACACCTATTTCAATCTCAGTCAAGTATGAAAAGTCTACACTGTCAATTGCACAATCGAACTCTTTTCCAAAACTCAAAAGTACTTTTCCTTGAATTGGATGGATAACATTTTGCTCCGTTTTTGTTTTAGTGCAGCATTTCCTGGTTTGTGTTCTAGAAATGTGTCCTGCCCGGGCCTGACAAGACGAGCAAGCTATACCCAACCACCTCAAAAGAAGAACAAAACTATGCTAGGGTATATGCCTATACTGTTTCAACCGAAAGAGACTTGGACACATGAAGTATGTGTTCTTTCCAGGAGAGATGAGTGTCACACACCAGATAGAGAGCAAGCAGAGATGCTCGCAGAGTTAAAACTGGTTTCCCCTGACAAAAATGCCTCCCATGATGAAGTTGTGTCTTTCCTAGAAAGTAAATTCCCCAAACTGAAGGAAGGTGGAGGGTTTGAAGTATTACGAGCAAATGGGGGAGGGGGAGGACGAAGAAACCTTTCAATAGTCGCCCCCAGCAGAGAAGGATACACTCTCCCCCATCTCAAAGAGAGGTTTGGACAGGCAATCTTATTCGTACGCCCACTCCAGGTGGATCTTATTGAGGATCCTGTTGAACTGAAGGTAAGAAACTGTAACAAGGTTGATTATAATTGAGTCTTCTATTGGATATGCACATTAGGAAGGACATCAATTCCAAAAGCTCCTTTAATAAATTTAGGTAAACAATATGTAAATCCCTGGTTTGGGATGATTTTTGTTGGACTGGAGGGATAGTCAGGATTGTGCACATGTTCCATACATATATATGAAGGGTAATTAACTGGGCAGGGGAAAGGTCGACTGAGTGTGGTTCTATGGTGTGTATGAATTGCCCCACTAATGTGTCATAATCATCATTTTCAGGGGGATGATTTTCCTACTGTCAAGTGTGTGAACTGCAAGTTGCCCATTGTTATAACACAAATGAAAGAACATCAGCAGCAGTGTGCTGGTGGATCCTCCACTGAACAGCAGCCCACCTCAACTAATGTGCTAGCAACCAGGTAAGGGTGATAATGCTGCATCTGCTGCCTTAGGGAGGTGTGTACCCGAGTACTGAATGTACCAAGGCACCTTAAACCCTTTCTTCTTTTTAAATGTTTTTTTTTTTTGCTCACAAAAAAAGGAAGCACATAGAAGAGCTGACAAAAATACATTTCCCAGTGATGCTATATAATATATTTTTTAATCATTTTGGTTACTGGTTGAATGTTGAATATGTAAGCTATTCAGAATTGAATTTTGTTTATTGTGATTATCAATAGAGAAAGTATCGAGCCATTTATAGAAAATACTGAGGAAAAAGGGGCACCAGAAGACACAGAAAAGAAAGATAACCCAGGTAAATAGTCTTTGTTTCATCACCTGTAACAAAAACCTCTTTTATCAGTCTGGCCATAGCAAAACTTATTAAAGTGCTATTCTTATCATAAATCAAAAATATAGGTCTTCAATTATACTTCTGGCCAAAAATTTGATCACAATATATTAATGCAACATAACTTTTTATAGCTAGACCTCTAAACACGTAACATTTACGTCTGCCATTACTCGGACTAGAATGGAGAAGATGACGTCATAGTAGCAAAAACATGGCTACTCTAGTCTAGTATGCAGAAGGAAAGGGTATTTTTTCACATAGAAACGTCTAGAGAGCTTGTACCCAAAGTTTGAACCTTATAAAATGCCTTCTAGTCACTGTGTCACAAAGCTGTTGAGTAGATGACATCACGAAAACACTGCTAAACAAAGGATCACTCATTTCTAGTCCGAGTAATGGTGGCCATGCAGTCAGAGCTTGAACTTATGGCTAAAATAATCAGACTTTTTGTTCGACTTTCAACTTAAGATTTTCCATGATTGTTATTTTCAGTAGTTTATCTTTCATTATGTTTGATTTTTTAAATTTTCATCATAGTGGCACTTTCAGAACTTAATGAGACAGTCAACCCCATCAGCCTAACATTGTATCATTTTATTGTTCCCAGAATCAATGCTGAAAAACATATTTCCGAGTCTTCCCTTATCAGACATAGCACTTGCCTTGGCTTCAACTGATCATGATTTAAACAGAGCTGTGGAGCTCTTGTTATACAAACAGGGTAATTCAATGCACTTCACTACAAATGGCATTTGCTGTAACATGGAGTGGATTATATTATTTCTATACTTTCATTTATTCATTTGTTAAGATGCTTGTTTGTATTATTATTAATTTTTTAAATTTCATTTCCAGGTAAAGACAAGGTTGATTTGTCTGATGATGATGATGACTTACTGATCCTGACAGACATATCAGGCAATGCAGAAGGTAACAGTAACTGAGAGTATGTTTCCTCGTTATTCCAAATGTAGGCAGCTAGGGTCTGATCTGTATGCCAATTTTATACCACAGCTATTTTCATGGACCAGTTTTGACACCTATTCTGACACCTCCAAGCTGATTGATATCAGTACAACTTCAGTCAAAAAGTGCATAAAATATTATGGTAAATCATCTAAGCAATTTTTTTTGTGATATTATAATAATTTGTATTAATTCTTGTTATTAAAATCAAGTAAATCCCATATTTTTAAGATTTTCAATTTTCAGGCAAATACATTGTAAGCTATGTCCTGATATCTTGGTATCTTATGTCAGAATTTTTGCAAATTACTGTACTTGATTATGTATACGAGGTATTGCTGCTGCTAATACAAGTATGCTATGAAATTGGCTATATTTGGTAATACCATTTCCACCCCTGTTTTTAGAAACTCCAACACTGCTAAAGCTCATGGAGAAGCACAGACGTCAACATTTGATCCATGATGGAAATGTTAATAGAACAACCACTGATAGAGACTGTCTTTGGTCAGAAAGCGTAATACTTTTCAAGTCTCCTGGTTTCAATCCCAGATACCCATTACGTGTGCGTTTCCTTAATGAAGCAGGAGTGGATGCGGGAGGATTATCTAGGGAATTTGCAACTCTACTCCAGAAGGCTCTCTTCACACCAGAAGCCTGTCTTTTTGAAGGTCAATCTGACAGAAGGCTCCTAATCTACAATAGTGATGCTATCCTTGCTAATATGTTTCTTCTAGCAGGGAAGATGTGTTCATATCTAATTTCCCACTATGATGTGGGAATACCTTGTCTAACACAAACCACTTATGCCTATATCTGTACTGGTGATATTGAGGTTGCATCCAGGAAATGCACAAAGGAAGACATCCCAGATGCAGATTTGCAGCACATCATAATGCAGGTGGGTCATTCCACGATCATGGACGTTACATTTGGACAGAATTCACGAGGAATAAATATTGCTTTTAAAAAAATTGTATTCCAGAAAGTTTTCCTTTCTACTTTATTATGATTGAAAGGGTGGTACTGCATGTTTGTATGGAAACTTAAGATTTTTTATTTTTTTGATAAGTTATAATTGATATATTATGGTTGTCATGGACGTTACACCAAAAACAACCAATCATTCAAGTACTAATTTTGAAACCTCATTTGCTGTGAATTATACAAATATACCAGAGAAACTTGTTGATAAGTATTTTCATTAATAGTGTTATTTAACATATCTATTGCTATTTCTTCATTATAATGTTTTTATTTTCTGTGATTGATAAAAATTAGCTTGCATGGACGTTACATTCTCAATCATGGACGTTACAGCATGTAAAAAGCGATTTGATAAAGGGAAATTAACTATAGTTTCTAACCTTTAAAATCATATCTAATTATCTATTATGAAATCATGTCTGATCCTAAGAAGAATTGTTGGGGATACTATCTCTCCAGAGTAAAATCAGTTCCAGACCGATACAAGAAATATTGCTTAGTACACTTGATAGAAATCAAAATCAACATTGTCCGTGTTTACATACCAGCACTATTGGTATCATTAATTTTGGCCTGTTACATTATACTTCTGATAATACGTTTTCTGGCAAATCCAATTAGAGGCACTGACATTTGATATCACATTTGTTCAACTTGGTGAGATGGCAGAGCACCATTAGTGATTTTGTTATATGTACACAATGAGAAGAAAACATATTTTTGTATTTAGTAGTAAGGTTTGGCTTTCAAAGTATGATTTTAGACTTTAACTTAATAAAGCATTTTGTGTTAAAATTTGATAATTTACTAACTATGCCACTGATACTATGAAAAGCTCCTCCTTGTAACTACCGACTTTGGGGACCCCCCTGAGATCAAATGGGGCCTGTACTGCATGAGTCATATAATATAACAGATAATTTGTATTTATAGTCAATAATAATATCTTTAACTAAACAACACGGTCCAACATACTCATAAAACTCACTCTTTAGATGTCGTTGATATTCTCGCTTATACCAGTCTAATGTATTAACAGACCAACCCAAACCTTTATCTGCTTCCCTTACCACTAACCCCTTTAACTCACTCAAATTTTGAATTGTCAACAGCTCCTTGCTTGCTGCATGTGTGCCACCAATATTAGCCTGCCTACCTCCCTTATCTCTCTTGCACTCGTTTGTATTACATTCCTGATCTATGGCTTCAAAAACCTTATAAACAAAACTCTTATCGACAGTAGATATATCAGGATGACGTAACAGTCGTAGTATCTCCTTTCGTTTATCGCCCTTCGTCCCCCTCCCACGCATATTTTTTTTTTTTTTCTTCGTCGTCTCATTTTAGCATAAATCTCCAATCTTCTTCCCCTCCCAGTACAACTCTTATATAAAGCCACCTTAAGATAATTCAATAACATATCATCACTTATTATTTTCAAATGTTCATTGCTACTTCCACTATCAGTAACAGCCAAAATAACCAGAAAAATTACTTCAAAAAGCTAGCAGCATTTTTCAAGGAAATTAAACGTGATTTTCAGTCTAACTAAAAATTTGGTAAGCAGGTTTACCATATTAGATAATTATTATAATATAGATAATTATATAGTTAATCCAAAGGAAATGAATTTAGAACTAAGAAATGATGCATAGGCTCCTTTTACTTCAAAAGGCAATGAAACATAATAACGTTTAGAAGAATTTGAGAGCGGAAAGTGGTAATGCAAGAAGGCAGGTCAAGCATTTTAACCTGCTCAAGAATTCTCCCAAACTTTATCAAGGTTTCTTTGCTTGGTTTAGTCTCAAGAACCTGTGACTCGTTTTTAAAATAAAATTGTCATTAGCATGTGGAAATGAAATATGGCTATCAGTCAATTGGAGTGTGCATACTATCTCACTTTTAATGTGAGCATGCATGGCCCCTCAACATTATTTTCACTTTTTTAAACTTAGAGGATTGTAGTAATTGTATAAAATCTATGCATAAAATAACATTATAAAATAATTTAGATAGTACGCGCATTCTGATTGGATGATAGCCGTGTTTTCATTTGCCTGTGCAAACATGGAAATGACGTCATACAGTGAGTGATCCCGGCAAAATTAGTTTTTCCCTCTCGTTTTTCCATAACAAGATACTAAAATGTCTGAGCAAGAAGATTATCCTAATTTTCGACTTGATTTTGTTGGAGACGAGAGTGTAGAAGAGCCGCCAGAGAAGAAAGCAAACAAGCGTTTCGCTGATTTAAACGAAAATCAGCTTGAACAGCTACTGGACGGGGCACAAGCCCGGTCTACAAAATACTCAACAAACCACGCTGTTTCAGTTTACAAAGGTACATTAGATAATAAAAATACATACTATTCAGTATTGCTTTTAAACATAACTTAAAGGAATTTTTAGCCGAATAAATTTGTAGGAGATTTAATGTTTTTGACCGATAATGTTGCTCCTAAACTGCAACTAAAGTAAACAAAACTCAAAAGCATGGACGGAGCGCGAGCAAAAAAAACACATCTTAAGTTATATCCAGGAAAAACAATTTCTACAACATTAAACAATGTATACAGAAACGTTTTTAATTCAGAGTGGGCTGCCCAAAACGGTCACCAAGAGGAACTACATGGGATGAGTGTCCAAGATCTAGACGAGAAGTTGCGGCTGTTTTATGCGGAAGTAAGGAACAAGCAAGGCGAAGATTATTCAAAAAACACACTGCTCGGGCTGAGAAGTGGAATAGAAAGATTTATAAATGGGCCTCCACATAACAAAGGCATACAAATCTCTTCAAACCCACTGTTCAAAAAGTCCAACATGATGTTAGACGCTAAATTGAAAAACCTCAAACAGCAAGGGAAACAAAGCGTACAGCACAAACCTGCGATTGAGGGTGAAGATCTGAGAAAGCTCAAGATCAGCGACGCTATCAGCCCATCCACTCCATCGGGATTACTGATGAACGTCTGGTTTCATACTACATTGTTTTGGTGCCGACGTGGTCGTGAAGGCCAGAGAAGTCTCACCAAGTCAAGTTTTCAGTTCCACACTGACGAAAATGGTAAAGCCTACGCGACGATGGACCATGATGAAGCCACCAAGAATCACCCGGGCGGATTTAACGACACCGAAAGCTTTGAAAAGTTTGGTCGCATGTATCAAAGCGATGACACCAATGATGGTTATGGCGCCCTATGTCTCTACATATCCAAGCTTAATCCCAAAAGCCAGGCATTTTTTCAGTTCCCGAAGAGAAATTGGTCAGGTCCGAATGAAGACGTTTGGTATGAAAACCGCTGCCCAGGCGTAAACAAGCTGGGAAACATGATGAAGGAATTGAGTAAATCCGCCAAGCTCTCAAAGATCTACACTAATCATTCTGTCAGGGCAACTGCTATCACATTGTGGTCTAATGCAGGGCTCTCCAACCGCCATATCATGGCCATTTCAGGTCACCGAAATGAGCAGTCACTGCACAGCTACAACTCACGGCCATCGTCAAACCAGCTTCGACAGTGCAGCAATGTTATGTCCCTTCCCTTTTGAGCCGCTACGCAGGCTATCTCACAGGCGCTAAATCCAACTCCAGCGAATCAGCTACAGCTTCAAGCAGCCGGATATATCCAAGGAGAAAACCAGCAAATCCAGGCCAGTGCTTCTGAAACCAGTAATGTGGCTCATAATAATGTCTTCACAAGTCAAGAAAGGTTCAACTTCGCCACCATATTCTCAGGCTGCTCCATTGGTTCTGTCCACGTTTCATTCAGCAAGGACGACGATCATTCTTAAATGTACACTTTTCTGAATCCCAATCAGCCTTTTTACTTAATTTTTGGATTGAGACATTCCTTCAGCATAACTTTGTTCTTACTGTTGTCTCACGGTTTCTTTTGAAACATGACTTTGTGAAAAAAGACACGTGAAGTAATTCGTTCGCGATCGGCGAAATCTCTTCCTTCAGCACAGAATTTTTTGAGCGATGCAAGAAGCCATCTGATTGGCTCTAACGGCAAAAGTGTAACGTAAGGAGAATTGAGATGGTCATTCAGTATAAAATCTTCTTTCCCGGCTTCTTTCTCTTCGTATATTTTCTGTTTCATTTAAAGTATTATTTTATAAAAGAAATAAAACAGATCTTCCGTGTTTGCACAGGCTAATGCAAACCTCGGTATGTTTGGGAGAATTCTCGAGCAGGTACAAACACTCGACCTGCGGTCTCGTGTTTGTACTATCTGCTCTCGAATTCTCCCAACCATACCTCGGTTTGCATTAGCCTGTGCAAACACGGAAGATCTGTTTTATTTCTTAAATAATTGATGAATTTTTCCGTTGTATACCTGAAGCACTTGCTCTTGTATGTCTTGGGTAGCAGGATCTGAGCTCCTTGCTATGTCAAAGAGCCCAGCTATCCAAAGCTGGTTTGGTGTTCTGTTTCTTGCTGTTCTAATGCGATGATTGTCCCATGCACTAGCAAATACTTCCATATGCTGCTGTATTCGTGGCACGAAAACATAATGCACACAGAACTTCTGGACTTGATTTGTCACATCTAAATGGCCTGACTCCTCTAGGTAATAAAACACAGAATAATATATGTAGAGGCATCCTACAAACACATCCCGCCACAAGCGTTCAATTCTCTGATTATGGACACTTGCTCCTGTTATGTAACTTCCCCGACCTGGTCCTCTGGATGGATGACTAAACTCGAACGTTTTCTACACCATGATCACCCCTCACTCGTGATGGTAGGCCATATGAAGACACTGCTTTAAAAAAATCAGTGAGCACTGTGTCAGCCCTGTTATTTGCATGACAAGAAAGGTACATAATGTTCCTTGAGTATCCATCCATGCAGCCATGGATTATTAAACCCCACCTAGAAACAAATGATATAATTAATGACATTACCGGTAAATTCAATGTCTTTTTGGCTTGATGTAATGCACTTATCATCGGCCATCCGGGGAACCCCTGGGCATTTGTACAATGATGTCAACCAACCCCCCGTACCCAAGGGCAGGATGTTTTTAACAAAAAGCTACCAATAATCCCTACCCCCGGGGCACTTTAGAGTACTATTTGGTCATTCATTCAGCAGTAACTTTAATTACCTACTTTTACACACGAACATAAAATTGTGTAAAATTTAAGCAAAATAAACCAACTTTTCCATATTCCAACTCAGACTACACTTCGACGTAGGAGCACAAGGCCCCCCACTGTCCCCCACCCCCACCCCGATGGCTGCTGATAAGTGCATAACTGACACCAGCCTCCCATCCGGCCCTACATGCCTCCACCTTTGAGAGATTAAGCTACAACCATGTTCAGTACTGTACCTCACAAGTTCATGATGTCCATCCATGTGCCACAATGACAATGGTGCCCTCACATTATAGGATCTACGATGGGTAACTCGTAGCTGGAGTGCTCGAACAATTGTTCCCTCAGGATCAGTTCTTCTCATTGTTTCTCTAACACGATGCTCTTGTATCTTTAGTCGTCTCGAGGCCAGGTGACCTCGCATGACTTTGTATCCAGAGTTTGGAAAGTCATGTAAAATATCTCTAACTACATTATCAAGTTCCGAGTCTGTTATGGTCGAATAGCTATCGCTCATTGAAATACCATACTCTGCAAGGCGTCGGTAGACGGTTTTGATGCTGATACTCAACATTCTTCCTATTTCTATACCGCTGAAGCCATAGTCTATCAAATATTCAAGTTGTTGTTGTGGAATGTCCAATTTTGGTCTTCCCTTCGAACCCGTTGCTATAAATAAGGGCCGTGAAATGGGCCTTCGATCAGAGGCAGAATAGATATCACCGTCGAGAATAGCCAGCAGGTTCTGAGCCTCTTGCAAGTGATTCAGAATGGAGTCGGGTACTTGCAAGTTTCCTCCAACTCTTAACAGCAATGAATAAAGCCAATCGACTCTATATCGAGCGTAGTCGATATTGCTCTCGATGTCTCCACAATGAAGCTTATTAATAACTTCGTTAACAATGTCTCTAGTGTTTAAATAAACCAGTTCGAGAGGAGAATTACTCTGTCCTTCCATCATGGCGGAGATATCGTTCCCAGGGGTCTTTACGAGCCTAATCCAAGATGGCGTTGAGGTTGTTTCGGCAATCGGGTCAGCGGTTAGCAGATATGTACGAAAAACGACCGAACGTACAATGTACGACCGAATGCTATGTACGACCGAATGCTATGTACGACCGAACGTACAATGTACGACCGAACGTACAATGTACGACCGAATGCATGCTATGTACGACCGAACGTACGATATACGACCGAATGCGATGTTCGACCGAATACGTACGATCCAATGTCATGAAAGTTACGACCCAATTGCATGTTATTTACGACCGCATACGATGTACGATCGAATATAATGCTACGTACAATCCAATGTCATAACACCTACGATCTAATTCCATTTTTGTCCGCAATCCCCCTCCATACACCTCCTAAAGCACTGAAGGCATATTCAAGCAAAATCGTATGTGGGGGAGGCTCATTGCCGCAGAACAATGGATTCTACTACAGTTCTTATCTGCACCATTACTTAAATGTAATTA
The DNA here is from genome assembly GCA_030867875.1 of Actinernus sp. WN-2022. Classification (NCBI taxonomy): domain Eukaryota; kingdom Metazoa; phylum Cnidaria; class Anthozoa; order Actiniaria; family Actinernidae; genus Actinernus; species Actinernus sp. WN-2022. The sequence continues at coordinate 5,492,870 of JAOWCC010000936.1, read as the reverse complement.
GCTATAAGTAAGTATTAAAGTAAGTATTAGTGTAAAGAACTCAGTAAGTAAACTTTATTTGTACAGGTACATGTAGGTAGTATAATAATTTATTGTTCTTAAGTTTCAAGTTATATTTCGCACTATTTACATAAATAAACACAACAGTACATATTGAAGAAGAAGAAAAAATGAAGAAATAAATACAGATTACATTTCAAATAGTTGGTAGTGCGCAGTGACCAAAGGAGCAAAAGCATTCGAGCTAGCTGGACTGCAAAATTAAATGAAACAAATATGCATAGAGGCGTAGGGTGGTCTGAAAATGGGGGTGGGCCAAAGTGATGGGACATTTTTATTCTGGGGAGAGGGGGGGGGGCAAAATGATGAATTCTCAGCAGACATTTTCATTGAAGACTTAATTCTATCAATCTCTCTTCTGGGACTGTACTGCCCCCTCGGTAACATGTTGACTCGATCGCTACGTTTTTGCCTTTTCTAGTTTCACAACATTCCAACATTCTGGCAACAATAACCCCTTTGTATTATCGATAGTTCTTCATATAACGAGCATTACCCACGCCATTTTGGCTGTGAAACGTAGCGTGGTCGAGGACTTGAACGTTTAAAACCTGAAAGAAACTTATATGAAAGCAATCCTGACTAGTCTGGTCAAGCAGCACGTCTTCCTAAACTTCAAAGACCGCTGAATTGTTCAGTACTTTTTCGATGAGAACATCAACTTTAATCTTAATTGGCAAACTTCAGAGCATATTTGGCGAACTTCAGAGGACTCCCAGAACTTGGACATGGAACCCTTGAACATTAAAACCTGAAAGAACCTGAAAGAAACTCAAATCACAGCAAACCTGAAGTGGTTACCGACCACCTTTTTTAAGGTGCAGATTGTTCACTTTAGGCCATTTATTTATACATGTAGCATGACGGTTTTGTTAATTACTCCGGCCAGGCCTTCGAGTCCAGTTTCCGCCGTGGTTATTTTCCTTGTTGTGTTTTGGTACCGACAACCAATCAGTTCTCTTAGAAGGAAGTCTTGACATTGTCATCATTATGCACTTATCAATTGAACCCCCTTCCTCCTGGGACTAGGGGGGATTTGATTTGAAAAAGTCCCCAATGTAAGAAAAACCCCACCCCCTTGGGCACTTTATGTAGTTTAATACATTTCTTTATGGTATGATGTTTTTTCATAGCAGTAAAACTACATTATGTAAAGGTAATATGCTATCTTTAGCTTGATTGTTCAATGTTCCCATGTTTAATTTAGCACAACACAAAATACTGGTGTGGTTGTACCTGTAGCCTGCAAACAGGCCTGTTCGCAGGTTAATGTAGTTGGGTATTTGAAAAACTGTTCAGCTACAGGTAGTTTGCTTGCAGTTTGGGCAGAACTAACTTCCCCCGAGGCTGCTCTCCCTCCTATAGTCTAACATGCTGAAATAATCCGGAACTAACAGATGAACAACTGGGCACGAACTTTGAAAGTACATGTACTTGAAGCAAATCAAGTTAAAACCCCAACCCCCTGGGGCCACATAAAAACTGGTCAATCACCATCAGATCCCCCACATATCACCACCTAGTCGTGGGGGTCGGGGGGGGGGGGGGGGGGGGGGAGCTGGATTTCAATTGATGAGTGCGTGCATTACGTCAACTTGACTATCTATGCATTACATTTTTGGCCAAATGTCATTTTCTCAGAAGCCACTATTGGAAACCACTGGATAAGTTATTGTTGCCAGGTAAAAATCAACAGTCAAAGGTTTTTCATTCTGTACCCTTGATTCTTGTACGGTATTTGACAGCAAGTGAATATAATACCCTAAAACTTGTGAGAGCAGTTTGATGCGTAGAATATGCGGCAACAGCACGATCAGCTCTAGTGAGTTTCAAACCAGTGAGTAGGTTTATTAGCTACGTGAGCACAAGGACATAACTATTTCATTTCCCGTAAAGGAAAAACTCAAAGACTTTCCCGAGGTACGTAGAAGTTAAATCTGGGGATTTTGTTGGATGAAATTATTTAAAATCATAGTATAAAAGCACCTTTTACAGGTTCTCAGATTTAGTTTATTGTTTTGCTTGCATTGTTTGCTCTAAATAGTGCAGCTTTGAGGTGATTACTCATTCAAAAAACTAAGTTAAATGTTCCTACAACAGTAAGCGATCTTAGTTTGGTGGATTTATCGAGTTCAAATAAAGTCCAAATGTACATGATCACAAAAGTTCTAATTCACTTAGTCGGTGACTTCATGAAGGTGCTTGGAAAATCAGGATCTGTTCGGTTCGGTTGGAATGCGGATTGATCGGATCACAAATTATTGGTCAACTGACTTTTCTTTCTCCTTGTGGACCTATTTTTCTGTAATGGTTTATCAGAAAGAGTTCCTTTTCGCTTGGTGTTAAGTGCTGGTCTAAATCAGTAATGGTGTAATCAAAGTCTCTATCCATGACCAAAGTTTCAAATATGTTCTCATCTAAAAAGCAAGGAGCTGGGTCACTTTGCGCCAGACTTGTGGCTGCTCTTTGTCCACATGCTTTGAAATTGCCACCGTCTATGTCACTGGTAGAGTGCTTTCGACTACTTGCCAATATTTGACATATCTCGGTGCACCCGAGTCAATCCCATCCTCGGCGATACCTTCACAGCAGCTTAAGGTTAAGGTTCCTTTGTAGTGGTGACCCTCTCCTTGCTACAATGTACATTGAGCTTTCACCTTCTTGACTCACTCTCTTCTGAATGACACTGCATATGGCTTCATCCTTGAGTTTATGATTACATGTGCTTGCATCACAATAATTGTTGTGCTTCTGTTTCATTGAGGGCTTCGTTTTGCATTGCGAGGGCAATCGCCTGGTCATTCTTTATTTGGAGTTCCTCTGCTTGTTTTGAAAGGGTATATGGGCCTGGCACTGCCATATCTACCACTTTTTGCCGCTTAGGACGCTAAGGTTCACTCGCATTCTGCTGGAGGTCCTCACAGCTGCACAGGAATAGTACTATTCTTTTATAATCCTTCAGGGATTCTTCTTTATACCAGGCAAAAACTTTGCTTCCTGGCCAGCCTCCGGTAAGAGTTCATAATCATTCCCTTCCTCATACAGATTACTGTGGAAATCTTTCCACTTAAGAGTTGCTTTCTCTAACAGTGTTTTGTAATTAGAACATCTTGGTACCCTTATTGGCATGCGCTTTCCTCTCCCTCTCTTTCTCTTATATCTTCAACATCCTCATCCCAAGCCTTCACTTCTGTCTGTTCATTTTCTTCACTTTTTCCTTTCTTGCCTTTTTTGCCTAGCAGCTTCGCTTTATTTGGTTTTCCAATACTGTTCTTGTAATCTATAAAGCTCTTCACACCAACTATGTCAAACTGGCCACAAACAGGCTTTACATTGCTCATACATGAAGGTTCTGCAATACCTGCAAAGGATAAAATACAGGTATAATTGCTTTAAGGTGATCTTGGTCAAAATTGCAGGGGTGCATGCTTAATATTGTTACAACTCAGTAGAGTCCCATTATCTTGAACCTTGCTTATCTTGAACTTCCTGCTATCTCGAACTTATGGCTAGGACCCGAGCATTTGCTTGAGTCTAACACTGTTATTTTCAAACCTCTCATATCTCAAAAACCTCATTAAGTGGAACCATACGTATGCCGAGAGGGTTTTCCCACTATTCTATTCCCGATATCTCAAACTAACATTGAATATGTGAGCCATGGTAGTCTCAGGTTTGTTTTCTCTAGAAAAAATATGTATTCAGGAAAGGATTTCAATATCGGCCATATGAAATAAGATAAATGAGTAAAACATATGTGGTAGCTTTGTTCCATTTTAGGTACAGGCATTATGCTGTATTGTTAATTAAATCATTTGTCATTTCACAGCGTTTGCTGTTGTTATCATTAGGTGTGGGATCGAGACAAAAAGCTAACATAACTTATTAAAAGTAAGCTTAATTAATTAAAAGCTAAACGGTGAAGATAAGTTTTAAAGGTGATCCGTGCATGAGTTTGTTGTTTCCGAAGCACAAATGCACAAATGAGACTTCTAATTTTACTTCTAAATAAACATGAGACTTACCTTCGCCACATTTTGTGCAAGGGTTTTGTTCAGGTAGTAGAGTTTCGCCGCAATTTGCACTATACATGACGGCAAAATCGAAGAGTTCAGACAGGAAATTTACCGCCAACGAACAAAGGTTCATGGGACTTTTTCGTAGTATACCTGCTGACATTCTTGATAACAGGCGCGACGAGGTTTTCCACTTCCACCGCAACTTCTGAGTAAGTTGTGCCGTGGCTTACTTATATGTGCCATACAATTTGTGGTTTGTGCCGTTGAATTTGTGGTGGTTGTGCCGTGGAATTGGCGGTTGTGCCATGACATTCTCGCTTGTGCCGTGACACTTCTGGCCCACTGTACAAAGGCGCCATTCCAATTCCACAGCCTCTGCTATCAAGAGTTCCTGATCGGTCAGTATAAATTTCAGACTTCAGCTGCAGACCAGGTATAAAATGAAGACCAGGTTACAGTGCAGACTGGGTTAGAAAAACACTCACGTAATCTTTATATGATGTACAAGCAAACGCCATTGACTTCACACGGACTATCACTGCCGCTGACTTTCTTGCGAGTGCGAGCAAAATATATTTTGGCTTTGTGTTAAAAAGAGGGAACATTACTAGAAATTTGAGCTGGTAAGCAATGCCTCTTTTTTCTGCAAAGTCCGAGCACAGCCCAAAACGGCAATTTTGGGAACGATTCGGCATTCATTCACGTGCGAAACGACTCCGGGAGGCCAATGGAAATTACTAGCGATTTTGCAATCGTATGGCGAATTTTATTTCGCAAATGTTTTTTTTTCTTCATATAATTTAACTTTCATAACATTTGCGCTCATTTTTGGCACTTTAGGCTGCAGAATTTGCCATCTGAAAGCTGCCGAGTGCTGAAGAACAGTTATCTTCCAGTGTCCGTGAAAGTTAATGTGTGTATAACCTTATGTTGTGATATGAATTTGTCCTCCTCTATTCAACCAAATATTGCATAACATATCATTTTTAATGTTATATATAGTTTTATCTTCAAGCTATGGATAGCGCTATGAACATTCGGATAAGGGAGGCAGGGTTCAACGTTTGTCATGATCCCCAGAATGATGGCAACTGCTTTTAGTGAGCAGTCGCCTGCCAAATTGGCATCGGATGGAGGACAATAAAGAGTTGGCTGGAAAATAATTAAGGCGATGTGAGTGAAATCTGATTGGTCACGTGGCAGTTGGAGCGCAGTGGATGAAAACTACTACTCTATTTTATAGATATAGGTGTGTTATGCTAACACAGAAAGAAGCCTCACTTTCGCGTTCTATAGGCTTTGATAGTTGACTCGGGGGCTGTCGCCTCTTGCCAACTATCTGCCGATAGAAAGCTCAAGTTTGCCTTCTATCTGATAAATAGGCGGCGGTTGGCGCGCGCGTGGATACAAACTACTTTCTTAGCATCTTGTTTCGTACTTTTAGTATTGAAAAAATAAAAGATAGATCGTTAGACAAGTTATGCAACCTTGGTTCGGTTGTGTTTTTTTAAGCTTGATGTGACTGTATCTTATAAAAATACACAGGGAGAGGATGTGCCACATACCTGGTTGGAAGCGCTGAAGAAGCTGGAAAACAACTATGTAAATGAGCTTACCATCCAGGCGATCGAGATGACCTAAACGTCGAGCTCATGCGCGACATAGGCAATGCTATAATTGCTGTACAACAAGTAACCACTTTCAAAGACGGGTTAAACTTTGATCACGACACAGAGTTACAACAAGCACAGGACCAATATCGAGTAAACACAAAGGACACCCATAGAGCTGACAAAAAAAAAAAAAAACGAATCTTTTACAACAAAAGATACTGTTAGCACCAGAACAAAAGTTGTTTCTTAGGCACAAAATCAACTCTTTAAAAACACGTTGAGAGGATTAATATGGACCTTCTAAGTTGCACTTCATCAATGGACAGGTTCACGTGGAATAAATTATGATATCTAAGAACGAAGTATATTGCACCTCAAAGGGATGTAGGGTGTCCACGTAATGTTCGTATTCCATTATGTTAAGAAATTCTCGATCGCTTCCCAGAACAAGTTCGAGTAATTGAACTGAAGCGTGACACGAAAGAGTACATTGTCAGTATTCGTTCCTCTCGGAATGCCAAATGTACAAGCCAGCACCGATGGGCCCTACCAAACACTACAGGGAAACTGGGTGAAAAGAACATTCTATTTTTGTGTGCGGCAAGCATGCATGGGGAAACTACGGGAATGAGTTTAACCTTCGCGAACATAACAGCTGAAGAATTAACACCGCTTCAAATGGCAGACCCAAGGCTAAGTGGACCTCCTAAGCGGAATACTATTGCACCTAGTTATAGACTATTTCCATTATTGTTCCGTAAAGGAATCTTAGTTATAAGCTTGTTTTGGGTTGGCATCCGGGAAAGAAAAAAACCATATCGCAAACATTTCTACACGCAAAACAAATGAACAATACCACTACGTTTCTGGTAACGATCGTATACGTTAGAACAAAATAATTAAAAACAAATTAAATAAAGCTGTCTTGTTTTTTTCTTCTTTATTTTATGCTAACAGTCACAAAATTAAGGTAACTCAGATTCTACGAAATCTGCAAAATCGCGAACATTATACATTGATGTACAATATATATATATTTTAACTTATCTGTTTTTTTGCACGTAAAATCCCTGGGCTTATGCAAGTTCGTAAGGATTATAACCTCCGGGGGTCATAATAATGCAAAATAACTTAATCTGCCTAATCGAGTCCGGTGTTTATTTTATGAGAGTATGTTTATGAGAGTATGTTTTCTGATTTGCTTTCTAGTGCTTTGTAGCTACATCAAATATTTCTTTCTGCTAGAGACCAGGCTTTCTTCAAAGCACTTTTCTTCTCGGGCGATCGAGCAGCCGATTTATATGTGGATAAATGCAATTTTACGCAAATTTGCTCCCGCCCCTCCCGCCCCTCCCGCCCATTGGTAAGTATGGTTGGTAAGTATTCCACTGACTAGGTTGGTCAGTGTGACAGGTATCAGGTGGTGGACTGTGGTAGGGGTGCCATGGTTACCTCCTTGTGTGTGGACATGCGCATCCAGCATGACTATCTATTGGCACCTAATCCCAAGCTCATCTTATGCCGTTGAGTTTAAGCCATGTTAAAACACAATAGATTTGGCGTCTTCCCGATAACTCGGGTTTTCTCTTTAACCACCTGTGGTCCAAGCCCTTATGCAATAGAGACGCCAATGTGTTCGACCTGAAGAGGTCGACTAACAAGCGTGTATGTCCCGTATCAGCAATAGAAATGTATGTAAATATTTGTAGTTTACTCTCGGTTAACATCACTAGCGGCTTCCTTTTTAGAAGCCTCTCAAAAGAGAGACAGGTCACAAATATCGCCTTGGATTCAGCAGCAGCTCAAGCAAGACTTGACAGCCACACAAAATACCTAGCAGAGCACTTTAAAGGCAAGCGCTTAACTTTACATAGCTTTAGGAGCGGTGCAGTGGTATCCCTGGCGTTATCACAGGTTGGAAATCCGCAAAAACCGCTCTTCATTATATTAAATTGAAGGAAGTCTTAAATGCAGCAGGCCCAGCTTCAAAACTGGCCTCCTTAGATGAATCCTTGAATGAAACTCATTTTCATAGGAACATATTTCTCGCCGCATAATGTAGCCTTGGTAATACTTTGACAAACAAAGTTGGAAGTTTACATGCGAACTTGCTGTTCAATTGATTATTTTATTCACGATCTATCAGGGCGTCATACCCCCGTCATACCCCTTTTTCATCGGAAGAGAGGGGTTCCTTGGTTGGGAGTGAGGCTTGGTTTTGGTTTTGGTGAACAAACGCCGAGTCATTTATAATGGTGGAAGAAGAGTTAATAAAGTTATGATGTAAAAGATGTAGACTAACTTTCTACCTAGCCCAGAGGCGATTTAGTAAGAATTTTAAGAATACCGGAGTGACTTTCCCATAACTTATCAATAACAAAAGACGAATTCAGAATATAGTACTATTCAAAGTCAATTGAATATGCATATTCTGATTGAAATTCGTTAAATGCTTGTTGATAACTGACACATTCCTTAGCACCCGGATATCTGTTTGAATAGCGGACAGTCCCCATTGGCTAGCTGAGGTTATATTTAGTCGATGCTCAATTGGAGTCATTTCAAGCTCAAGAGTCGCCGGAAGCAAGAAGGTAAAGATCGCGAGGTACACTTCAAATAGCGTTTCTTTGGTCCCAGGCATAAAATAGAACAATAAAATATCAAGACATTGAAATAAAATTGAAGGAGAACAAAAATATAAGCGAATGTACAGCATTCTAGGCCCTCATTTGTTTTGCTTTAACAAACGGAGCACACACGCTGAAAGGTTCGTCCTGAGGGGCTCATCAATGGGCAAACGGTCGGCTTCACTTCAACGGCCCCTGAGCGTGCAAAGTGGACTTCTGACATCAAAACACTTCTTGCGTGCGCCTGGTTGAAGAAAAAGAACGATCTCACCCCGGCGGGGTTGCAATGGTGACTCTCTACGTTCGTGCTGCTAGCCCTCAACATATCTACTCTACTCTATCGTAGAGACAAAAGAAAGTAGAAAGTATGGCAATTGGACAACTCTTCCTCATATCAGCTGGCGTACTGTGCCTCCTTGTATCATTTAATAAGTACGACGCTACTTCGCGAAATAGAGAGACAACCATCAGCTCTAATGTGAGTAACCTAGTGGATTCCTAGTGCTAGAAAGTATCGCCTTCGTCGGACGCTGTCTTCATGGGGAAAGCATGGCCCCCACTCAAACTATCTATCTTTATGGATATTGAACTGAATCCTGGACCAGATTCTTCTACGCCTAAGATGAGCAAGTTGATCGATCTCTCTGTCAGTTTCTCCTTGCAAAGTAAAGGTTTTAAGATAATGCAGCTGAATGTCCAGTCTCTCGGCAACAAACTGGATCAAATTAAACTGCTTCTACAATCAAGATTGGTATTCTGGCCTTAACTGAAACATGGCTCAACGAAGAATGGCTTGACAGCGAGCTCAGAGTACCTGGCCACGATATTTTTCGTAAAGATCGCGGCCAAAATGGTAAAGAAATTGGGGGCGGGATACTCATTTACGTTAATAACTCTGTCACTTCTAAAAGGCGAAATGATATCGAGCATGGTGATTAAGATTTCGAAGACCTTTCCATCGAATTTTATCAACGACGGTGTGCTCCCATTTTTCTTGTGTGTATTTATCGACCTCCTGGCACACCTTCACACACCATCATGAACATTAAGCGCGGTATCAATGATATACTCAGCACCAATCGTGAAGTTCATGTTCTTGGGGATTTAAACATCGACCTAATGAAACAGCAAAATATCTCCAGAGGGCTACACAGAATGATGGAGAATCTGGGTTTTCAACAACTAGTCTCTTCCCCTACCCGTATCACTGAAACTACTAAGACTTTAATTTACCACCATTACAAAACTCACCCGGAACACGTGTTAAGTTGTATGGTCCCTTGCTTTGGTTTAAGTGATTACTATCCAACCATTGTTGTACGTAAACAAAATGCAAAATTGAAAACCAAGAAGTCGAAGCCTATAACCATCAGCTACAGACCATTTAAGAGGATAAACAACGATGAACTAATGCGTGATCTGGACAACATTCCCTGAAGTATTCTTGACACTTATGACAACGATCCTGATGAAATGCTTCACACATGGAAAGGGGTAGTACTAGAAGTGATTGACAAACATGCACCTTTGAAGAAGAAACAAGTTAAGTCACAAATTAAACCAGAATGGCTGACTAACGAAATACTCAGTGCTATTAAAGAATGCGACCATCTAAAGAAACTAGCCGATTCAGGCGCAACCACGAAAGAAGCCTACAAGGCTGCTTGAACTAAAGTCGTCCATTTGGTGGAAAAAGAAAAATCTCGATTTATCAAAAGAGAGATAGAAGAGAACAAAGGGAGTTCTCGGCTACTGTGGAAAACCCTTAAAAGACTTTACTCGACTGGTAATCAAAAGGAGAACAGTTACTGCGTCTTAATTGATAACGGTTCTCACAACGAAATTTCTAATCCAAACGAGGTCTCGAACACATTTAACAAGCATTTTGCTTCTATTGTTTCTTCAATCATTAATCATGACGTCAATACTTGCCAGGACCAACAAATCCTTAAGGACTTTGTCAATTCTAGGAAGCCTTCAGATGCTACGTTCATCAATTCCACCCTTCACTGAAGAGTCTCTATTCGAACTAATTAAGACCCTCCCTATCAACGTTGCCACAGCATTAGATGGCATTAGCTCTCCTCTTATGAAGCTTATTGCTCCAAAGGTGTCTGCTAGTCTATCTAAAGTATTAAATTGCAGCCTGTCTAGCGAAATCGTTCCTGACCAACTCAAGTGTGCTAGTCACTCCAGTCTACAAAAGTGGTCCTAAAATCGATATGAACAACTACCGACCAATATATATCCTTCCTATTATATCCAAGATCCTTGAAAGGCACGTGTGTACCCATTTAATGCAGTACCTACGATCTTACCGCCTAATCAACTCTACCCAATCCGGATTCCGCCCTCTCCACTCTTGTGAAACCATCCTAATCAAGATGACAGATGAGTGGCTTGAAGCCATTGACAAAGGACTATTCACAGGCGCAGTTTTCCTTGATTTTCGCAAGGCATTTGACGTTATTAATCACGGCCTACTGCTTTACGAACTCCATGTATATGGCCTCTCATCGCACTCGATAAATTGGTTCAAACAGGCATCAGAGAGTATGTATCAACCAGACTCTCTCTGATCCAGTGCTGATCAAAGCCGGTGTACCCCAGAGCTCAATTCTTGGTACCGTCCTATTTATTCTTTTTATCAATGATCTTCCTTTGCACTGGTCTAACAGCTCTGCCCTATACGCTGATGATTCAAGTTTCTATGCCTCAGCATCAACTATTACAGTCGTCAAGGAAAAACTTCAATCTGATCTTGAAACAACTGTCAAATGGACTTCTGATAATGGTATGGATTCACACCCACTTAAGACCAAACCAACCTACCAACCTACCTAAACTAAACTAAACTACTGTCAGCGTTTCGCGCCCTCCTTTATTTTATTTTACCGGAGTGACTTTCCCATAACTTATCAATAACAAAAGATGAAATCAGAATATAGTACTGTTTTCCTGAAATTAGTTTCGTAACAGTTTCATTGCAGATCTGTTATTGGGAACAGCAAGCGAACAAAGTTCCAGACCTACTGCTTAAAATTAACATGGAAAAGTGAAAAACCCAACTCGCCAAATATGTGAAACTGCTGATTCTTCTAACATACAGAGTCTTGTGAAGGAAGAGCTGGTAATCAGTGATGTAGCACTTGTAATTCAGAGGTTTGTTTATTAAAAAGTACTAAGTATTACACAATATGATACAGCATAATTCTAAAAAGCCCTAAAGGCATCATAGTCTGCTACACCAGGGGCCAATTTAATATAACTTTTACACGTGTATTTTACAAGTCTGGGCATTGTTTTTCGGCATTGAAACAATGGTTAGACTTGTAAAATACATGTGTAACAGTTTTATTGCATTGGCCCCATTTCTCAAGAAAATGCACATCACTATATAAGTTGTGTTGCCATGGACAATCGCAAAAGCATTCAGCTGCAATATCCTGTGAAATGGTGATTCGGGTTTCCGTTTTCCAGAAAGAACTGGATTAGCGGCAGAAAGTGAATGAGACCGTTCTTTACAAGGCATTTTATTCTATTTACTGGCTGGCTAAAGAAGGCTTTGCAAACAAGAAAGCAATTGGTTTGCTTACCCTTTTAGAGAATCTTGGTGTCAATGATCTGAAATACTTTAGTCATCGATCACCAGCATCAATCAGTACGAGAATTTTTCAGTACTCTGGGCAATGCAGTAAAAGAGGATGTTGTGAAGAGAGCTCAGCTGCGTAGCGGAGTGAAATTAAAAGGAATTTTGAAATCTCACGAGTGGTATTTATGCAAAATATCACAGGCAAATGCTATTAAATGTAATACGGTTTGACCCCCTGAAATGCTCAAAATCAGAGCAAAATATACCTTATGTTGTAACATGTCGCAATCGCAAATGATTTTAAGTAGAAAGATAATATTTTTACCTGCTTTAGTACTAAGTCCCGTCAGCATATTAAGACCAAAATCAACTAATTTTATTCATATTTTGTCGCTTCTGTCGAATTTTTATTTAACGCTACCTTAAGGTTACCGGATTCTTGGTTTTCACCCACGTGACCTAAGCCCTTGACAACCGTTGCTATCCGCCATTCTGGAGTCCATCGAAGCGTAAACACTGACTCGCGAAGCAGTAAACATAACAGTTTCTCGAGATGGTTTTGTGTATTATAGTTGGCTGTAGCACTAGAACTAGCAATAAGGACGGCATAGGACTGTTTCGTATACCTGCAGTTGTCCATAATCAAGGAGAAGAATACAAAAAACTCACTCAAGACCGAAGAAACGCCTGGATTTTGGCGGTGAGTCGAGACGATACTGAGACGAAAGACATCTTGAACACCGAGAGAGTCTGTGGCAAGCATTTCATTTCGGGGAAGCCTGCCTTGCCTTGGGATAAATATAACAAGGACTGGAAGCCCACCCAAAACCTCGGGAAGACAGAGTACCGAAAGAAAGACCTTGGGGCTGCAGAGAGGAAAGCTGAAAGGGTCAAGCTTCGAGGACAAGTCCGCGAGCAGGAGCGTGAAGCACAACGAATTCGAGAGCAAGAGATCCTCGAAGAACAAGAGCGCGAAGCACAAAGAATTCGAGAGCAAGAGATCCTCAAAGAACAAGAGCATGATGCACGATTTGAGTGCCAGGAATTTCTCGATCAGCTAGAAGAGGCAGGAGCAAAGCGGCTAAGACTGAATGAAAATGGCGACCATGTCGCAAACATAGACTTTGTTTCAGCGTCTGACCAAATGAACTCTATGACTTCTGACTCAGCAGCGGATGCCCATACACAAACAGAAGAGTTTGATTATATGTTCAGAAGGAGTGAATATCAAGCACCAAATCGCGAGTACTTCAAATCTGACGAAAAAGTTCGTTTCTACACTGGAATGCCGTCTTACGAAGTTCTTATGGTCGTGTTTGATCATGTGGCCTCGCATGTTTCTCGTGACACTCAAGCCCTTGATCGATTTCAAGAATTTGTGCTGGTGTTGATGAAACTAAGACTGAACGTTCCATTCCAGGACCTTGCCCACCGATTTATGGTTTCTCTGCCAACTATTTCGAGGATTTTTGTCCACTGGATGGTTGTCATGGACACCAGACTAAAGAACATGATTTACTGGCCTGAGAGAGATGAACTTTGGGCAACAATGCCTATGTGTTTCCAGTATTCCTTTGGAAAGAAAGTGACAGTTGTGATTGACTGTTTTGAGGTCTTTATTAACAGACCATCAAATCTTTTGGCAAGGGCTCAAACATTTTCCAACTACAAACACCACAACACTATCAAAGTCCTGATTGGTATCACCCCTCAAGGAAGTGTTTGCTATGTCTCTGAGGCTTGGGGAGGAAGGACCTCTGACAAGTTCCTTACAGAAAATTGTGGTTTTTTAGATCAACTCTTGCCGGGAGATATGGTAATGGCAGACAGGGGGTTCACAATAACTGAAAGTGTGGGACTCCAGCAGGCTAGACTTGTCATGCCTGCATTCACCAAAGGGAAGACTCAACTGGACCCAGTCGATGTAGAACGTACTAGAGGGATAGCTAATGTACGCATCCATGTGGAAAGAGTGATTGGTCTATTGCGAAGAAAATATACCATCCTGCAAAGCATCTTACCAACAGACTTCCTGGCATGTAACCCTGATGGACCACCTGACTCTCAAATCCCAATGATTGACCGTATGATTAGGGTTTGCTCTGCTATTGTAAATTTCTGTCCACCAATAATTCCTTTTGACTAGTGTATGACTTGGAGCTTGTTTACATGAGGAAGCCTAGTCCTGCTTAGATTCTCTTAGTCAAATAAATTTTACAAAGTTTTGTACATTTCAACCAGTACAGAGCTGGCCCAGCTAGCCTGCCTCATGTAAACAAGCCCCCACACATAGGAATAGGGGGCATTTCTGATATGGAACTAACTGTGAGTTGAAAAAAAAGTGCTTAGTTTTATAGTGCGACATCTTCAACTGGGGCTACCTGAGTATTTTGAGCTAACAATTGTTTTGATGTTGTTTATTTTGCTAGAAAATCCAAATTAAGCAATGCCAATATCATTTTTCTCTGTTGTAGTGAAAAGATTCTTACAAATAGAGTTTTAGCTGTTTTACTTTGAAATGCAAACACCATTATACTTAGTTTGCTCAAAATCTATATGTTAGGCTGAAAAGCCATATTTTATCTCAAAATGTTTGAAAGATATACAAAAACACATCTGAGTTCTTAATTATTTATTTCAGGTGTGTTATGTCCACTTACCATTCCTCTGCAAGTGACAGACATAGTTTATAAAATTATTTCATTAAAGACAATTTACTCGGTTATCTGAATGAGTTGTTTTATTGCAGTAAATGTATCATGATGACTAGCAACAGAACAGTATCCATAATATTTTTCTTGTTTCCACAGTCACTCAATCTGACTGGAAGCAATCTCGTTCCCAGAGCTCCTCCATTTTAGCTAACGGTCGGAGGCTCTGGTACCAGACGATTTGTGTCGGTTCTGATTGGCCAATATTTTTGTCCGCCATTTTGAAAAACAATGCAAATGAGCATAAAAGGAAGTCCTAGAACCTAGGACTTCCATATTTGGAGAATCGTCTGGTACCAGAGCCTCCGACAGTCAGCAAGACCGAGGGGCTCTGGGAACGAGAATGGACTGGAAGCTGTAGGCTTTGGTAGCAGACAGCTTATATGCAAATTTGACTGGGACATCTATTTTGTAGAGTGGTTTCTAAAAAGCTGTGTACCAATTAACTACATATTTCATTTTGTTTTGCTCTAATATATTGTTGACTATTACTCTGAATTTTACCAGGAGGTCTGATTGATCAAAAATCCATGTCATTAACCAAGCAAAAAAAAATATGCGTAATATTATGGTACAACTCATAGCATTTCTGGGATGTGAAATTTTGTTTCTGTGATGATATTACTAAAAATGTGGAAACATATCAATTTTCCCATTTCTAAGACATGTTGCCAAATGTGGTCGCATTCTTGAAACATCAATTGTCATATGAGTGGGGTCCTCTCCAAAAGTAAGGCATGTTGCTGTGGCGATAGCAAACACACCACAATCACTTCCATTACTTTGTTGTTGTGTTGGTACATACACCAGATCCCCAAGTTTACCACCTAGCATATCTTGGATCTGTTCCTCAACCTCTGATAGGATAACATTGTTATACAGGCTGTCAAAAAGATGCACAATGCCTGGTTGACATCCAATCGAGCTGACACACACCCAATGATCACTGCCTGTGTGCAGTATTTGAACAAATTCTCCATTGACTGTATCAAAATTTCGTGCAGGACCTAGAGTGGTACGCTGGAATCCGTCTATTAATGGATTATGTTGCTGTAATAGCACTTGGGCTTGCTGTATGATGTTACAATCAAGCCAGCCTGTCGAACTGTTGATTATATCAAAGTCACTTTGTGTGAGATTGCCAAGTACACCGGTTTTGTTTGTTGCACCCACAGATACACCTGTGACTTTTGCCTGATCATCAGTTTCACTACTTGACGAGCTAGAATAAGAAGCATAAGTGGTAGCCTTCAGTTTTGCAGTTTTGGATTTCCTGCAAGCTGGGCATTGCCAAGTGGTCTTGGAATTGTTAGGCATTCTCTTGAGGCCAAGGCAAGGGATGTGAAAAAACTTCCCACTTGTACAGTTCTGATTGTGGCACTGCACCAGTTTGTCATGTAGTGTGGCTTTGACACTACAGATACAGATACTGTCACATTGCGAAGCGGCCTTGTTTACAACAGACTGCTGGGATTTGCTCATAGCCACGGACTTGCCCTTCCCTCGTTTAAACTGGGGCAACCTGCTACAATTTGGGCAGTACCATGTTTTTGGCATGGTAACTGAGTCCAGGGCCAAACAGGATTTGTGGAACTCCTTGTAAGGGCAGTCAGTGTTGCTGCAAGTAACAGTTGTCTTGCCTGATTCAGCTCGGCAGAAACAGATTCCACCATCCTTGGGCATTGACACAGGTACTGACAATCTTCTTGTGTACCATCGCCCAAGGATCTCAGGAAGAATGCAGATCCTCCAAAATGCTTCCAGTTTAGGAAGCACTCTGTCCATGTGCCGAGTGTCTGGCATAATGCGTTCTATTAACAAATGAGCATTGCCCTCAGTGTCTACCCCACATACAACAAAGTCACAGCATGCCCTCTCAGGAAGCGTAAATAGCTGTTGCTGAACCTGATGGAAATAGTTATGATTTCTTTTAAGTGTAAACTTTCCATCATTTTCCTCAATACAAGAATGTTTACTTGCCGCATACTTCTTAAAGTCGCCATCATATAGAGTTAACGGGCATTTCACCTCTCCACAGCCCAAGCCGCAACAGTCACATGACATTAGAAAGTCTGGGGTTGCATGCAAAAAGGGATGTTTCTTGTTTATGAAAAGTCCACATCTCTTGAGTTCAAAGTTCTTATGGGTAGATTTCATTTTCACCTCATAAGCTTTGATAGCAAAGGCTTCGTATTTACATCCATGTCGGATCGCTTGAGTGTTCAGCTTGTATAAATTTGGGTAGCAGACTGATTTGATACATGACTGCGGGGGCTGTGCGAGGTTACTGTGAAACACTGTTCCACTGACTGAGGCACCAATCCTACCAGCTCGGTGCCGAAAAAACCCTGATCCCTTAGCTTGGTCCCTGGAGTCTCTTTCAACATTTTTAATTTCGTCATCAGAGACAGTCAATTTAACATCCATGCACATTTTCAGTAACTCCTGGTATCCCATATCAAGACAGTCGGTTTGAAACAAGTCAGACACAAGAGGGACATTTCTGCTGGTAGCCACAAATTGTTCAGAGTAAGCTCGATTAAGGCTTAAAGCCACAGCCTTTGTCTTACAGTTATTTAGCTTTTCGCACAAATGTGCCATTTCCTGTTTTGTAGGTTGTGAAGCTGAAACCTTGCCTGAACATCCTGTTTGTTTGTTATTTCTCTTTGGGAATTGGAGGTCTGATTCATTAAGAGAATCAATTTTCCGATCGAGATTTTCCTTTAGCTTTTTGGCGGAGGAAAAATTGATGTCCTTTATCCTAGCGTAAGGCACTTCGTTTACGTAGGTGGGCAATAACCAAGTGCTTTTAACTTGAGTGCAGCTCAGCTTTCCGTTGATGCGAATCCAGGCTTCAATATAAAATAAAACACATGCCACATGCGAGCAAGATTCTGCCAGGCCAGCTTTACATCCCAAGCAGTGAACTGATAAAATTGTGCCATCGCTTTCAGTGATAATCCAAATGTCTACAAGGGGATCACTCATCCTCTGGGAGTGTTTGACTTTACCGACTACCACATACCTCCCCGAGATTAGCTTCCCTCTTACGGATTTTACCCATCCAATCACCATCTGGTTGAATGCTTCTAAGCTTTTATATGCCTTAAATTGTTGCTTCGTGTAATAACTGGTCTCCAATACCAGGTACGAGACCAAATCCGTGGCTTCGATTGGTGGTAAACAGTCGGGATCGAACTGATCGCTTGGGATGCTTGCGGGGTCAACACCAACCAGCGAAACTTTTTGTAAATATCTCCTCTTTATGTGGCTGTCGAGACTTTTTGCGTATTCAGAGAGAACTGGAACAACTTTAGCAAGGTCTTCCAAGTCAACCTTGGCTTTGTCTTTCGGCAGATCCATGGAAAAATGAGGCTCGAAAAGTTCAGAACAGCGTAGATTTCATATAGAGTTGGAGTGGATTTGCATACATTACACGAGTGTTGGACTCCAACATGGCGGCCGCCCAAATATGGAAAGCCTGTAACGTCACGTGAAAACCAAGAATACCTTCAGGGTGCGTTTCCAGTCTAAATTATGTAGCGCCTCGAGGAAACATCGTAGGTAAATCATCCATGTATCATTTTAAAGCTTATAAAATTGGCTACAAGAATACATAAAAGGGTTTGAGTTCTTTGAAAATCTCGAATTTTCCGCCATCCCATTTCTCCGATCTAGTGAGATGGTTTTCAGAAGTTCCGACTCCGAAACTATTTTAAAGTTTAAAAATATGTTTGCTTTGTCGCATTTCAGAGGAATCGTATTACAAAACCGTGTCGGGGAATTTCAAAATTCGATTTAGTTCAAAAGTTATCATGCTTTCCGTGAAAAGGCGAAAAATAATCCGAGTAGATATGCGGGAAATGTCGTCAAGAGCTCTCTTTTAAGAATTTCCCAATTCCCCGACACGGTTTTGCAGCTGAGATATCAATTGACATTTTGTGAAAATTTCGCACAAATCGAATAAATTCCTCTTGAGTGGGAGCTTTTTTAAAACTCTATTTTGATTGAAAATCGAAAGCGAGAAAATAGCACTTCAAAAAATGTACCCGTCTGTCGGGCGTGAATCTGAAGCCCCGCCTCTCCAACAATTAGCGAGCTCTTGGCCAATCATTTCTCATCACAGTTCAACTATCTGTCAAGATTTCCCGCCAATGTTGATTTCCGATCAAAGCAACCTGCCGATGTTTGTTCTTTTTTGTGTGACTTGAAAAATGGTAGCGGTAAGAGTCAGCTGGTTTCCCAGGCTAGAAAAATGGGAAAGACAAAAAGACCTCGAGGGGCAAAGCCAAGGTGAACACCTATAGAGACGCCTTGAATGCCAGCATAGTTAGTAGAGGAGACAGCGATTTGTAGGCGTCTGAAACAGCACGGCAATAGCGAGATCGTGGTTCAACCGATTCAGGGTCACCGCCAAACTACGTTTCCATCTAAGCTTTCTTGGAAACAAATATTCTGTCGGCTGGCTCTTATCAATTCTACTTTATGTTCAGATGTGGACCAATCGGCACTGTCTGAAAGTGAAAATACGAACGCTTGTCGGGTTTTGCGAGGACTCTTATTTGGCTTTGTAATTGTAGTCGTATGCATTGATTGACCTCGTTTTGCTTTTCTTTTTTCTTTGTTTTTCAAGCTAAGGGTTAGGGCATCCTGCTTGCTTTTTGTTAGATATAAGGCCAACATCCGATGGAATTGTGGAATCGTGTGTGGAAAAACTTTTCTCAATAAACGTAAACATTGGTATATGAAATGATTTCCCACACCGTCGTTACGGGCGAGTGAGCACTTGTCATGTATTTATTGATCTGCTGTCAATCAAAAAGAACCTTTTACTTCCGGTTAAAAACTTCCTTTTGGTATTTCTCCGTCAATATAATTTTTTTTTGAACGGAGTTTTTGGTATATGAGACACTACTACTAAAACTACATTTCTGTGTGAAAAAAAAATTTGCCCATCTTTTTCGTTTTGAAGGTATCCGGTAACCTTAATAGGTCTTTTTAAAACCCGATAAATGCTGTCTGGCAATGGCCGTTTGCAGAGTTGCGGCTTTCTTTATTTTGAATTTAGAAATATTTCTAGATTGACTTACAATAGATCTCTGCATCTGTTAAAAAAAATCTCTGTAAAGTTAATGCTGGGTTAGAGTACGCACTCTCAAAATTCGCAATATTCAGTTATTGAACAAACGCCGATATGGTGACACGGCGATTTTTCCCCGATTAAAATCGAAATACGGTGAACTTCAGATTTTCTGCCAATAATTGCTTTAACAATTCGAATGTACCTTCATTTTCAATATTATTTTAGTTTTGAAGGGTGATCAAGTCCATCACCCGATATGCGGATGTCTAAAGTGACTGAATTATGTATCAGTCAATTCCAAACCCGTGCTCACCCTCCCCCCCCCCCCCCCCCTCCCACCCCCGGGCCACCCCCCGTGCATTTGATCAGAGGCTTGCTCCCGAGTGTGGGGAATTTGACGAGTATCTAAGCCCTCAGGGGCGGGCATTTGACAAACAGTGGGGGTGGGGCATTTGGATCGGTGTTCAAAAAATACATCTTTCTGTCTACAAATTCGCATCGCTCGAGTCGAAATGGCGAACGTACGTGTCTTCGAGGAATCCAGGATAATGATTGCGCATTTGTAGAGGCTTGATAGAGTAAACCTGCCAAATTTGAAGGCCACTTTCAGAGGTAAATTGCTTATGTTTAAACCTATAAACGTTTTGCTTCATGAACTTTGACCGACTGCGTGATATTAAGTGCGTGACAAGATTTCTGATAAGTTGAATTTGCTGCGACCCTCGACAGCACGCGAGTTAAAAACTTAATTATTATATCGGTAAAAGACGGGCCGATTGGTGCCTGTTGCATACTTTATATACCAAGACCATAAGCTAACATATTCAATTTCAAACCATTAATACGTTTATTATAAAGTTATAACTGAAACCAATAACGATCGAGCCGGTAGAAATGATTGTTCTCATCCCTGACCGGTTGAGGTGATTTTCACCGTCGGTCTTTCCTGTGAATTGCTTGAGTCAGAGATTTTGAATAAAACAATGATTTCATTTATTTGTCAATAGTCTTTGCCTTGTAAAATTTTCTGATCCGGTCCCCGATGGTGTGGCATTTGAACAGTTTTTCTGCTTTGGTAGTGGGGCATTTGATCGATTTTTTTTCAAAATGTTCAAATGCCCGGGGGTGGCCCGGAGGTTATGAGGGGCCAAACAATTCAAAAGTCTTGCCGGTTGAATTTATTTATATGACGTTTGAATTTATTTATATGACGTTTGAATTTATTTATATTGTCTTTTAATTTATTTATATGACGTTTGAATTTATTTATATGATGTTTGAATTTATTTATATGGTCATTTAATTTATTTATATGACGTTCGAATTTATTTATATGACGTTTGAATTATTTTTTATGGTCTTTGAATTTATTTATATGACGTTTGAATTTACTTATATGGTCTTTGAATTTATTTATATGACGTTAGAATTAATTTTTCGGTGATACCTTGATTAATTTTTATGGTCTTTGAATTTATTTATATGACGTTTGAATTAGTTTTTATGGTCTTTGAATTTTCATTACATGATGCCTTGCGCGCCCAACAGGCTTCAGATACAGCTGTCTTAGCGTAGGAGCATGCGTTACAATGGGTGATGTAATAGCGGACGAAGGAGCACGAGAAAATCTTTCTCGTTTAACAAGAGCGTGCAATGAGGCGTTAATAGATGCCATAAGCTCGATTAATTCTTCAGAAGTGAGAAGCATTGAGTTGGATTTGGTTCAAGTTCACTGAATGCAAGTGTGTCCAGTGTGGGAAATGAAATTGCTAGCTTCGCGATCGGGACCTAACCCTTCAACATGTGGCAGACCATCTACATCTACATTTATTACTGGACAACGCTTACGCATCGAGTCCAGGAGCACGATAGTGCACATCGAGTACGATAGTGCATAAAGATCTAGTAATAATACCTGACCCTGAAACAAGTGTTGTTCCAACCCATTCCAGTCGTATAAGACTTGAAAAAAGAGGTTTAGTGGTTCACGAGTTCCCGTTTAATCCACTGGAGTCCAGTGGAATAGCCCACTTCCGCGATATGCTTTACTTGTCACGCACAAAGGTTTCAATACGAGGCCCCGTGCTAAATTAAATTTATTCTTTTCACAGAGAAAAGAATAAATTTAATTTAGCACGGAGCCTCGTATCGAATCCTTTGTGCGTGACAAGTGAAGTATATCGCGGAAGTGGACTATTGCCGCGATTAGCAATCCGAAAGCAGCTACCAAAACAAGATATGCTTTTCGAATTTGCAAAGGTAAGGATGATGGATCCTGTATCTACTTGGGTACTATATCTTGTAATCGTTTATAATACGAATATAAAAATATTATAACCCATAAAATTCTCCTAACTGACACAGTCACAATGTCATTAACTCATCACATGCCCATGGATCTGTCAGAATGAATTTTGTTAATCCAATTGTGAATTTGGATCAAAACTTAAACTCTAAGTAGTACAGGTGTACATGTAGTTAGTCGTTCTATGAATGATTTGGTCTCGAAAATGGATATGTTTGGGTTACACTTTTAGGTTTGTATGAAGAAAATGAATTATAACGAATCAATGGCATTAATAATAACAATTCATGTCATTTTTCCATACAAACCTTCAACCAATCACAGCACACTTTCTATGGGTTATACTGATATTTTTATATTCGTATATATTATAAACGATTGCAAGATATAGTACCCAAGTAGATCAGTTCAGGATCCATCATCCTTACCTTTGCAAATTCGAAAAGCATACCTTGTTTTGGTAGCTGCTTTCGGATTGCTAATCGCGGCAATTCCACTGAACTCCAAGCCCAATTAAACGGGAACTCGTGAACCACTAAACCTCTTTTTTCAAGTTTTATACGACTGGAATGCGTTGGAACAACAATTGTTTCAGGGTCAGGTATTATTACTAGATCTTTGTGCACTATCGTGCTCGATGTGCACTATCGTGCTATCGTCAGTGCTACCATGCTCCTGGACTCGATGCGTAAGCGTTGTCCAGTAATAAATGTAGATGGTCTGCCACATTTTGAAGGGTTAGGTCCAGATCGCGAAGCTATAGTTCAGATAAAAATTGAGGTCTAGGCGCTACGATGGAAAACATCTGGCAATTTCATTTCCCACACTGGACACACTTGTATTCAGTGAACTTGAACCAAATCCAACTCGATGCTTCTCACTTCTGAAGAATTCTGAAGAATTCTTCTGAAGAATGGCATCTAATGCCTCATTGCACGCTTTTGTTAAACGAGAAAGATTTCCTCGTGCTTCGTCCACCATTACATCACCCCTTGTAACGCATGCTCCTACGCTAAGACAGCTGTATCTGAAGCCTGTTGGGCGCGCAAGGCATCATGTAATGAAAATTCAAAGACCATAAAAACTAATTCAAATGACATATAAATAAATTCAAACGTCATATAAATAAATTCAAAGACCATAAAAATTAATCAAGGTAACACCGAAAAATAAATTCAAACATCATATAAATAAAATTCAAAGACCATTTAAATAAATTCAAAACGTCATATAAATAAATTCAAAGACCATAAAAATTAATTCAAACGTTCATATAAATAAATTTCAAACGTCATATAATTAAATTCAAAGACCTTATAAATAAATTCAAACGTTCATATAAATAAATTCAAACATCATATAAATTAATTCAACCGGCAAGACTTTTGACTTGTTGAGGCCCCTCATAGGAGGTAGCCTGATTATCAGACGGTCGAGTCGTCCGCTCACTTCCTCCCACCTCCCCGTCTGATGGACTTTGGCAGAGACCATGTTCCTGACGTCATTTCATTTCGACAAATCAGAGCGAAGGTTTTTATTTTTAGAGAACTGAGGTATGTGTGGAATTTCAAGTGGAGCCTGCATGAAGGACAAGCCAGATGGCGGACGATACGACCGGACTTGATATTGCTTTGGAGAAAGCGTGCGAAACTTTCGGCATTTCTGATTTATTTCTCGAACAGCGAAAGGCAATATTACCTCTCGTTTCCCGGAAGGACCTTGGCCATCACAGCTGCATCTATAGGCGACGACCAGGTAGAGAATCGAGAGAGGAGAAAATTATGTAGCCTTCTAGTACAGCTTGCCAGAATCACGCACTTTCCTGCACTGCAGAATTCTTATGTTTTACCTACAGCTTCAAACTTATGTCGATTTCTCAGACTAACCCTAACCATATCCTGTTTGAGCTGCTGTGGTTTTTGTGGCAGCAGGAACAGGATATGGTTAGGGTTAGTTCTGAGAAATCATGGTCACAACACTGATCTAACTACCGGATTTGTTGTTCTTGTCAAAATCAAGACTGTTCAAAATTCTGATAACATTAATATTTAGGCAAATGTAATACAACTTTTACCATGACATATTCACTATATGTTGTTCACTCCTGTGAAAAATCCATGCCATTCTCATGAAAAGATTTAGTCTTCTTAAGGCGAAAAAGCTAAGATATTTCAGCTTTCAGGACAGCAAAATTGTCAAAATAAAGTGTGTTAAAATTTTTGCAAACATAAATAACTGCCCAAATGGTCGTGAAACTATTACCATTACATACTCAGTATGTGTGTTCACTGCTGTAAAAAAAAATCATTACATTTCATGAAATATTTGGTCTTCTAAATGCCAACATTCTAGGAGACATCACATTTTAATACAAAGCGGTCGAGGAAGATATTATTTTCCAAAGCCCCTTAAGCTAGTAGATTCATAAACATCTCGATATCGATAGCGCTTCCTTTCAGATTTTCCCGGTACAACGGTCTGAGGACAACATGTTTCTCCACGTTCTGTTGTTATAAGTTTGAAGCTGTAGAACATATTCTGCAGTGAATGAAAGAGCCGTGATTCTGACGATCTGTAGAAGTTGTAAAAGACTACATAATTTCTCGATTCTCGACCTGGTCGTCGCCTTATAGATGCAAGCTGTGGTAGCAAAGGTCCTTCCGGGAAACGAAGTATAATAATGCCTTTCTCTGTTCGGGAAATAGTTCAGAAATTTCGAAAGGTTTCGCACGCTTTCTCCAAAGCCATATCAAGTCCGTCGTGTATCGTCCAGCCATCTGGCTTGTCCTTCATGCAGGCTCCACTTGCCATTCCACACATACCTCAGTTCTCTAAGATTGGTCGAAATGAAAGTCCATCAGACGGGGAGGTGGGAGGAAGTGAGCGGACGACCTCGACCGTCTGATAATCAGGCTAGCCCGGAGGGTGCATGCACGGGTTTGGAATTGACTGATACATTATTGTCGAGTTTGACGGAGTCAAAGCTGAAAAATAGGTACTCATAGTTTATGGCAGTATCTTCGTTTAAAATTGTTTGATTGGATCAAAGACAATATATTTTCTTTGACTATGATATATAGAGGATTTCAAACTACGCTACGCTTGAAATTCAGCTTCTAATCCGAGTCACTCTGAATTTTTGCGAGCCTCTGTAGCGGGGTGAATGAGTGACAAGTAGAAATGCACGTACAGTCGTATTTAGGTTCTTTAGCCGATTCTCTATTCAAGTTTTTAGTTTTTATTCTGTAAAGAAACGATGTTTTCTTTTCATAATTAAAAAAAACCTAATGGTTTCGTTTTCTTGGAAGCCCTTTATTATATGCTCATCGTGCTAGTTCGTACCGGATAGTTGGCCAAGTGAGAACCGTTTAGATTCAGCGAAAGGAAGCCATTCTGATGTCGGTACTACCTTGTTACGGACTCAATTTGTTTAATCTTGTACATAATATTCTGTTCGTTCCGTTGAAATACCAACATTTGTGTATAATCCATGAAATCAAATGTGGTATCACCGAAATAGATGAAATCCCTGTAGTGATATAATGATATCTCAAGAATTGCGTGTCAGGAACTGCGTGTAACGTCTGCACGTGTATTTCCCGCCCTATCCACGAGATGGATTAGGACTTGATCAAGTGCTCATTTTGTGTATATTCAACGAAGGAATGTGGCATATCTTCTCGGCGTTACCAGGGAAAAACAACTATATTACCGTTGAAGGCATGAAAGGCATTGAAGGCTTTCTTCACTTTGTTTTCCGCTCTTCTAAATCAATGATTTTTTTGCTATACTATGAATTGTATGAAATGCGTTGGGACTTGGTGGGGATGTTGTTAATGGCGCGGGTCAGGTAAAATTATCATAAAATTTATAAATATTTTCACCTGTACTGTACTGTCTAGACAGGGTATTTTATTCATTTTTGATTTTAGGGCGGGGTCGTAATGCACTAGTCAAAGTAAACCCCATCCCCCCTCCTCCCCCAACCCGGGACAAGGTGGGGATTAGTGGGGAATTTGAAAAACGGAGGAGACAAATAGAGAAAAACGCCCCACCAATTGCGGCAATTGTAGACAGCAAAACGCCCCACCCCTAGGAACGTAAGCATGACCTATGACACATTTCAATCATGCTTGGTCAAGACAAATTGGACAAATCCACTTCCCTTTTGGAGGTGTAGTGAGGTTGACACATGCTAAATGGAACCATTCAATAGCACAGTCCTCATTATCACAATCATTCCTCTGGCATT
Source organism: Actinernus sp. WN-2022 (assembly GCA_030867875.1). Lineage (NCBI taxonomy): Eukaryota > Metazoa > Cnidaria > Anthozoa > Actiniaria > Actinernidae > Actinernus > Actinernus sp. WN-2022. The sequence continues at coordinate 5,466,608 of JAOWCC010000936.1, read as the reverse complement.
CCACAAGTGCAATAAAGCACAGTCTCATCGTAACGGTAGTTGTCTGGCTTCTCTGTCGTCTGTCTGCCTATAAACATGAACCAGACCTCCTCGGCCATGATAAAATCCCCACGTTTTGCTCCACATAGCAGGCCCCACCTCAGCTAGCGAGGGGTCGAATACCTGTTATTTCCCCACCCCCTCGTGCACTCTACCTCGATAAATGTGATCCTTAGCCCCACATTTCCCCCACCTTGTCCCGGCTTGGGAGGGGGAGGGGGGGGGGGGGGGGTGCGGGGGGTGAGGGTTTACTTTGACTAGTGCATAATGGCTCACTCTCCGCTTAAAGCTGCCTGTGATACACTTATATGCGATTTGTTACTGGCGTCCTCGTATCTCTTTATAGCGGAGCTCGTTGCATAAAAAAACATAGAAAATCAATATGGAAAACAAAAGATAAAAGAAACAACCCACACAAGTGAAAAAAAAATCACGCCGCGCGCCTCGCCCGCTCGCAGACGTAAAGGTCGGTACACACGAAGGACAAGTCACGTGTCCTGATATCCTGTTCCCCGTGGGACACCGGACATCCTACAGCTGAGAAACTACAAACCTCGTACACAAAGAATAACGTATTTCTTTACAGTTTTAAGGTAATAGGACCAGTTCGCGGTTAATTCCGACATTTTGAAAGGGGTGTAAACATGGCGCGAAATACAGTGTTTGTATGGGAATCCGATGACAAATAAAATCCGTAAAATCGAATTTCTGAAATATTCTTCAGATACAAACTAAAGATACCAGGTAAAAGATTAACTGATCGAAATTTGAGGGATGTAGCTGTGCTGGGAAGCATGCAATCGTGGTTTTAGTTTTCCATACATTTGTCTGTAAAAACGAGTCAAAGTCCGCGGGAAAATTTGCCCAAAAAAAAAAATCTACCAGGAAGGAAGACATTTTTCTGAAGCATTTCAAAGTCATTTTTTTGTTTCGATGAGGCAATATTTGCTTCCGCAACAATGTTTCCACATTGGCTATGGAAGAGAACAATGTTTACTAGGCTCCAGTGACACACAGTATATGTGTTTCTTAGCAACACAAACCCAGACCCCACTGGCAAGACAATGACACAGTGCGCATTCGTTAATTATTTCTGCAACAACGTTTCCTCGTTTAGCCACCCGTGCAGCAAAACATTTGTATGCTTCCTGCACGTTCAATTAGCCACCCAGGCAACATTAAGAGAAACAAAGAAGCGCAGTGTTCGTGCCTCCTCCTTTTCGATCCCTCGTGCCTCGGATGATCACGTAAAATGGCGGTCCCGTCTCGCGCAATCTCGTTCTCATCGACCGCGATCTTTTGGCCAGTATCTTGGCGCTGGTCAAAAGATCGCGGGCTCTGGGAACGAGATTGCGTCTCACGATGCTCGTATTCATCAGCAGCTGTGGATCACAGGACGCTAAGGAACCACTTTGGACGTTAAACAAATATCTGGCAGTGACCACCCTCAGTGCTTGTTGGTCAGCCGCATTAATGGGGAGATGACTAACATATAACTACCCATGCTTGTAAACTGCGTGGCTTACCGTGTGTACCTATAAACAGCAGTCTGAACAAGCGCCCCGCACATACATGTATATGTAAATTCAGCGTAATTCAGCTTCGTCTGTCACGATCCAAACAATATGTTTCATCGTTCACCCAGATGTTTTCTGAACCCTTTTCTAAGATAGTTTGTAGCAATAGCAACATACGTCAGACATTTCTGAACTTCGGTTTCCGGGATGGCACTGCGCTCCAGTTCGGCACCGACACAGCTGATTAGGCCATCCCAATAACATGCAAATACGCAGAGAGCTAAGAAAAGAGGTGTAGTTTAAAGTATGTTCTTCAATCCTTGGGTCAATGTCAAGCTTTGTATTTTTGTTAACTTTTCCAAAAAAATTGGGTCCGTCGGGCGATGGAAAACGGAACATTTTATTGGGATGGCCTTATGTGGGTCGTGTGAATATACATGGGATGTTAGAAACCATGTATAATTCATTGTTGTGACCTTGTGTATGAATGTGTGCAAAACATTTGACCCCATAACAGTTACATATATCATGTGCATCATGGGTAATTTTAACCTATGATCAGCTTGAAAAAAAAATTATGTAGATGTATTAAGGAGTGCATTATGATTATTTTCAGTTCTGTTTCATGAGATTCATAAATATTTCAATATAAATTACCCACACTGGTATATATGTTGGGCCCACATGGAATGTACACATCTGTGTTCGGGCTACCTGTGGTGCACAACAGAAGACTGGGTTCTAGTCCTAAACAAAAATGGTGGCTGCTACAAAGCCATTCCTGTATTTCGGGTAAATGTTGTTACGGTTTAAAATCGACAAGAAGATAATTATCGTAAGTTGTGGCTTCGAGACCATGACAGAGCTGGGGAGGAGTGCACAAATAAGGCTAGAATAAGGTATGCATTTATCGCTGATTCTTCCTTCGTATTAGTTTTTAAACTATTACTAATTTCTCTTATTTTGAAGTTGATTGTTAATTAGTTGATTGTTAATTGCAAAACCATTGGCCTAAGTGACAAATAAATTTATCACCCAGTTATTTTAGGGCTATGTTTCTCATTCCTGTCCGTTAGTTATTCTGCACGCGATACAGCTTACCTCTGGCGTTGATTGTTTATTTACGTTGGACCCAGCAGGCGTTGGGAGTATGTTACTTTGGCATCACTGCTCCTAAGCTGAATAAACTTTACAAACTTTTTAGTCCCCAGTTGTATTTCCAAATGACTGATCTACAAAATAATAACTCTCTCATCTTCTACAATTTCGCCGCATCGATAGTATTCGAATGTCATTTTACCCTAAAATTTGACTTTTTGAAAAATAATTTCGGAAGTCACTTGTACATGAAAGCCTTACTCCTTGAATACTGAATATTTTTTGGCACTTATATCATAATTAAATTGCAATTGGTCGTGTTTGTGCTGTAGAAACGTTTTGTGTATATAGCTTATATGGTTTGTTCAAAACATTTCTGTAAACATGAGTAAAAATACAAAGTGGTAATACCCCTCAAACCGAGGCAGTTCGTACTGACCCCCATATCTCTTACAGTTTTTGGAAGTCTAATGCCAGGCCAATAGTATTATATGTGCAAAATCTGAACAAAATCTGAGATGTACTATTTTTTCAGGGTGCATGGTTTTCACGTGGATGCCCTCTTAACTAATACGGGTATGGACTAATACGGGTATGGACTAATACGGGTATGGACTAATACGGGTATGGACTAATACGGGTATGGACTAATACGGGTATGGACTAATACGGGTATGGACTAATACGGGTATGGACTAATACGGGTATGGACTAATACGGGTATGGACTAATACGGGTATGGACTAATACGGGTATGGACTAATACGGGTATGGACTAATACGGGTATGGACTAATACGGGTATGGACTAATACGGGTATGGACTAATACGGGTATGGACTAATACGGGTATGGACTAATACGGGTATGGACTAATACGGGTATGGACTAATACGGGTATGGACTAATACGGGTATGGACTAATACGGGTATGGACTAATACGGGTATGGACTAATACGGGTATGGACTAATACGGGTATGGACTAATACGGGTATGGACTAATACGGGTATGGACTAATACGGGTATGGACTAATACGGGTATGGACTAATACGGGTATGGACTAATACGGGTATGGACTAATACGGGTATGGACTAATAGTAATACCCCGAGAGAGTTCAAAATTCCTTGTAATGAAAATTTCTGGGGCAATTCCCGCACTGCAATTCCCCCATCAAAAACCAACTCAGTAACTCATGGAGTCATGCTCAGACAGAAAAGGCATAACAATAAAAAAGATTTTGAAAGAATAGATCAGCCAAAAACAGTAATAAGTGAACAAGTCCAAGGACTACAGAAAAGCTGAACAAACAACGTATATATTGATAAATTAATAACATTTCGGCTGGCCAAACCAGCTTTCTTCAGGTAGATCTTACAAGTGAATAATATTTCACAATGGTAAGTAAAGATATAAAAAGGAAATGATGTAAGTAGACTAACCCATAAGAATAACCTGCGTAAAACATATACATGTTAAGTTTCATCACGCTTATTCATTCCAAGTGGTTCAAGAGTTTTAGCTAAGTCAATAAGGAATGACTCTCTGGCTTTACGAATAGAGTCTCGTAGAGAGTAAATTATTTCTAAGGGGATAAGTTGCATGTCAGTGTTAGTGGTTAGAACAGGAAAGTAAATGTTCAGAGACTGTGGTGGGTGTAGATTTAATATTAAGTTTGTCAACTGCTCGTCTGTGTTCATTAAATCGGTCTTTAAGTCGTCGTTTAGTTTCTCCGATGTATTGTAAGTGGCAGCGATTGCATTGTACCATGTAAATGACGTTTCTGGTGTTACAAGTAATGTGTGACTTAATGAAACTGGTTTCCCAAGTGGAAGAAAATGTGTATAATGTAAGGCCATGGTGAATGTAAGGACAAGTGGCACAGTTTTTACCACAACGAAAGAGCAGGGTTGTTAGATATATTACCTAGTTGCGATTCCACAAGTAGGTCACGAAAGTTAGGACAACGGCGGTGAGCGACGAGAGGTACGTTTTTCTAAAAACGTCTTTACAGCAATTAAGAGAAAATAGTATGGGAGAATGTTTACGAATCAATGATGAAATGTTAGGCAGTGCTGGATTATATGTGATGACGACAGGAACACGATTAGAATCTTGCGCAACTTTAGTCTGTAAAGCATCGTTACGAGAAATATTAGCAGCACGTTGTATTTGTAAATCGAGGAAAGGAAACTTATAACCTCGTTTTAAGAGGTAAGATTTTAATTCATTAGTTCGAAACTTGAATGTTTCGTCAGTGGAACAACTGCGATGAATGCGGAGTGCTAAACTAAAAGGGATAGCCTTTTTAGTAAGGGATGGCAAGAATAGTAGAGTAGGTGTTGGTATTTATCAGTAGGTTTGGTGTAGAGATCAGTTTCGATGCTACCGTCTTTAAGGATGACTGTAACGTCGAGAAATGAAAAGTATGTGAAACTGTAGGAAGAAGTGAATCTAATGGTGGGACGAAGAGCATTGAGATAATCGATGAATATTTTTAAACGATCTTGGCCCTCCGTCCATATCATAAAAATATCGTCGATATATCTCAACCAAGTGTGTGGTTGGTAAAGGGCTTTAGAAAGAGCTTTAGTTTCAAAATTACCAAGGAACAGATTAGCAAAAGAGGGGGCCATACGGGTTCCCATAGCTGTGCCGTGGATCTGGAGATACGTTTATTATTAAATGAAATGTTATTCATAGTAAGGATCATGCGTATTAAATCACAAAGCGTTTCAGTTGGAATGTGTTTGTTGTTACAAGTTTTAAGGAAGTGACGACATGCATCAATACCGTCATTGTGAGGTATGTTAGTATAAAATGAAGAAACATCAAGAGTGACAGGCATAGCGTTAGCTGGAGGTTTAGCAAGTTTGCGTAGTTTGTTAAGGAAATCGTTAGTGTCTTAACGTAAGAAGGAAGAGAAGATACCAAAGGTTTAAGCTGATGATCAACAAATTCAGAGATGCGTTCTGTGGGATGGCTATTATATGAAACTATGAGACGACCAGGATTACCAGGTTTGTGTATTTTGGGCAGTAGGTAAAATCGTCCCGGTTTCACGTCAGTATGTATAAGGTACTGTTTGGTTTTGTCATCGATAATTTTGCCGTTAAGCATACGTTGAACATAAAATGTGATACGTGTTTGTATGTTATTAGTAATTAGTAATGTTGTTTGTACAATTTACAGCTATCAAGTTGTCGATTACATTCGTCTACATTTATGTTGTCCATTTCCTTTATTTTATTTAAAAGTTCTTTATCGAGTTAAAGTCTTGTGACATTCTTTTATACTGGGGATCCAGCCATGCTGTGAATTTTTTAGTCAAACGTCAGCTTCTTTGAGGACCCAAAAACTAAACTGCTTCAATCTTTCACAAAGATTTTGCAACAGTAAAAACATTATTATACGCTTTTGTAAATTGTCCTTTATGCATATTTGCTTGTTTTAAGCTTTCCAAGATTTTCCCTTCGCACTTTCGGGTAAACATGTCCGCCATTTTTCAAGACAATGGGTGCATGTTTTCCAAATATGGCAACAGCTACCATATATGAGTTTGTAATACTTACATATAGGTATTACAAATTATGCTGAAATACTACTGCTCTCAACCAATGAAATGACAGAAATTTCTTAGCTTGTATTATAATATAATATATAAATTTATAAAGCGCTAAAAACTATAAATAAATAAATATACATGTATACTGTGTTAAAAATTATTAATGAAAAGCCTTGTTAAATAAGTATGTCTTGAGTTGGTTCTTAAATGAGTCGATGGAGGAGGAACGACATACCAATGTAGAGGAAGATTGTTCCAAAGGATGGGCCCTATCACCCAATGTCTTGCGGGTAGTCGAAGGAATGAGTAGCAGATCATAATCATTGGATCTCAGACTATAGCGCCCCACAGGCCTTGGCTTTAGGAGCTCACGGATGTAACCAGGGTGCTTTTCCGTGCAGGGCCTTTTATACCAGCAAGATAATCTTAAATGTGACGCGGTACTGCCAGTGAAATCTTCTCAAGACAGTAGTAATGTGGTCAAAATTGGGAGTCAGACACACAATGCATGCTGCAGCATTCAATACTCTCTGTAGGCGTTCATACTGGTATTTAGGAAGACCGTAAGGTAGGGGGTTGCAGTAGTCAGGATGGGACGTGACGAAAAGCATGAACTAGAGAAATTTCCTGATTTGCCTGATGGTGTACAGGCTGTGGAATGCTTTACTGCATACTTTGCCAACATGAGCATTCATGGACATGTGGCAATCAGACGCCAAGGTTACGGACAGCCTTAACCGGTTTGATAGCACACTCGCCAACCGTGACTTTCTCAATGTTAACCTTAGATAGCTGCTGCTGGATACCAATGATTAAAAACTCAGTCTTGGTATCATTAATCATGAAATGGTGAGAGATCATCCAGTTTCGAACTTCTGATATGCAATCCTCAATAATACTCACTGCAGCATCCTGGGACGCGATGGAGTGCGGTTTCAAGGAGAGATACAGTTGCGTATCATCAGCATACCCATGGGCGTTTGGGATCTGTTTGGTGATGATGTTAAACAGCCCTGATGCGTAGAATAGAAAGAAAACTGTAGTATATAGTAGTAGTAGTAGTAGTAATAGTAGTAGTAGCAGCAGCAATAGCAGCAGCAGCAGCAATAGCAGCAGCAGCAGCAGCAGAAGTACACTAATCTAATGAAAAACGAATAATTTACCCCTTCAACTATTCTAACACGCTCAGTGATAGAAAACTAAATGACAAAATAACAAATTGCTTACTCATCGTGTGAGAAATTAAGCGAAATTGCAGACTAGTCGGCCAAGCCGGGGTTATCCCATACATGAAGAAAACAAACAGCCCAGTGCTGGACCAGTATCTTTCGAAGCCGGCTTCCAACTAAATCCATGACTATCTACCGATGTACTCACCATTATTGGTCATTTTGTAGTCAAATTCTAAGTATTTGGAAAACCATGCAATGAGAAAAAATGTATTCCGGTTTTGTTTATCCTCTACCAACGATCATGCCGGAATTGTTTCAGCAGTTTGATCTGGCTCCTTTGACGTAGAAGCGTATAGAATCGTCTAATAGGCTTATTGGGGATTTAGACACCTCAAACCTTGAAACACAGCGTGGGTAATGGAACGTATGAATGGAATGCGGGATAACGTTCAAAGGGTTTAGCCGACGTACTTACAGTACACACCCACTTGCGTCCTCTCATGATGCTTGTTGGGCTCTACACTAACTTTTTCAGGTACTAGCCTATGGGCTAGTGACTGTGGGAATTACTAGTCCCTGGGTCTTTTCCACTAACCCTTATTAAAATAATAATAATGAGTTGCCCTAAGGAACACTTTAATAATGAAGTAGAAATATTTGGGCAAATGCAAAATCGACCCATTGATTTCTTGTTAAAATTGGACAAAATAATGACAATCACTACCACTGACAAAAATGTAACCCATAACTTGTTTCCCAGTCTCCTGAAAAGCAGCATTTCCCAAGATGGCAGCGTGATCTTCATCTGCATGTGTTTGGCACTCAGTAACATCTATCAACTGAACTACATTGTAGCTGTGGTGGCTACTGTGGTTATAGTTAGGAGTTGAGGTATCATGCGCTAGTCAGCCCTAGAACATTGCACCAAGCCGATCTCTTTGCTGACACAGCTGACACAGCTGTCACAGCCGGGGTTATTGCATCCACGGTGATTGCTTTTGTTTACACTTTAATGTGAACTACAGAATGACCAGTGTTGATAGCGAATAGGACACTAACCTATAGGACACTGATTGTTGTGCCAGGGGGTCCATGGCGATGTCGGGATGCTTATAGGCAGACGGGGTGGCGGGGGCCAAAGGATGTGACACCAGTAGGGGATACGGAGGGTGCCAGGAGGGTCGCTGGCTGAATCGGCGTGGGCCCCGGCAGTGGCTCCACGGGCTGAACCGTAGGCTGTGTGGTGGTGGTGGGACTGGTCCAAGCAACGGGTGGAGGTTTTTTTTTTTGGGGGGGGGGGCTGTGGTGACCATGACGAAGCGTAGTATTGAGCTTTCTTGGGGGGAGGTGGTCCAGCAACAGTATCAGTCGCGGGGGGTCCCACCCACATAAATCCAATAGGGAACTCGCACTTGGGATTAGGCGTTGGCGCAGCACACGTAAAAACACACGGTTAGGATTTTTCTCGCTTCGGCTTACCCCAACTTTCATCCACAAATTATGGCCACACTTGGGGATAGCCGCTTTCACCAAAGGAATGTCCTTGCCCGAAAAATAAAAACCACACCCCAATACCGGCGGTTGAGACTTGTAATTGATCGTTTGCCCACACTCTGGTGTTCCGGCCGATGTGATATAGGGCAATTGACTCAAGGCCTTGTTGATTCTTGGTATATAGACAAAGTGTAGAGCGAACAGGTGGACAGGATCTTCTACTTAGACTTAATGGTTAGACCTTCACGTCTTCTCGGATAAGGACGTTAAATCGTAGGCCCATCAGTGGATGAAGAGCCACCTCGTGGAAATGTCACTGATTAATCCGTTATTATTATATTATATTATTATTACTTGGAGTATTCCAGTGGATTCCATTGCATAGGAAATGTCGTAGTAGAGGTGACAAACACACCTGAACAGTCATCCACGACCTCTCGATGCGCTGGTTGTGAGTAGAGGTGTCAGCTATGAAGCTTCCTCTCCCTTCACCACTAGCTTTGACCACAGCATCACAGACAAGGACATTTTCAACCCCTTTGTCAACTCTGATCCTGGATGGCCAGAGGTCACCATCAGACTTGACAGCATCTAAAAACAGTTCAAGAACAGTTTCTGCAAGGTTGTTGGAACTGCAGCTTAAATATATTCTTCTTCTGGAAAAACCATCAATGCACCCATAAATTACAACTTTCCATCGAATCAATGAATGGTGTCCATTCTACGTGTCAAAGAGAATTTGGCCACGAAATGTGGTAAGTTCTTCGGAAACTACAGCACCCCATCTCAATGCAGTGTTTTGAGGATCCAGTTTTGTCATACTTTCTCTTACCCTTTTTCTCTGCATTCTTAATTCAAGGGACTTAATGTAACCACAACATACCCTTGTCCAATGGCTGGGCCATGAGTTGATATATAGGTTTTAACTAGATCATCCTGGTGTTCATCAGACAAATCACTAAATCCTTTCATATCTTGCAGATTGTATTTTTCAATCCTTCTGTGTATTGTCCATCTTGAAACGCGTAACAATTTCGCAATTTTACTCCAACTAAATCCGAGTGCACGAAGCTCTTCGAGTGTTTCAGATGAAATGTCATAGAATGGTCTACCAGGTGTCACGACGTTTGTTTCGGTGGTCGTAGTTTGCCCAGCAACAGTTGTAGGGGTAATAGACCCGTAGCAATGTAATTATGCCCAGAGTTCAACACATTTGCTAAAGCTGTTGATAACAAGTCCAGTTTCACGGCGATCGTTTGGGTCAAGATTGAAACAATCACGTAATCTCCTAATTTTAGCATATGCCGTTATGGCGTTCGGACGCGAGATACGGCGCTAAAGAAATTAAAATTTCTAACGCAGTAAAATGGCCTCGATAGATGATATTCTAGAGCTTATCAAAGAAGAATTGCAACCTATCAAACATAACTTGAAATTAATGGAGAATGAGTTCAAAGAAATTACCAAGAGCATTAAGTACATATCTGATAAATGTGACCAACACCTCGAAAACCAGCAAGCCACTGGGAAGAAGGTTCCAGACCTCGCGAATAACTTGAAGAGGCTAAAGGATGATGTCAAAAAGGTAGAGAATACAGATATCGCTCTTGAGGAGAATGAAGTATTTGAGACGCGACCTACTAGAAATAGCGGGAATAAAAGCGACTGATGGAAAGTCACAGCCATAGGCGAAGCTATACCACTCTCTGAAGCGGATATTTCAATAGCACATCCTATACCCACATACAAGAGTGGACCACCGAAGTTCATTGTTAAATTTACAAGAATTGTGAGAAACCGCTTCTATAACAACCGGATGAAATTGTCAGGAGTAAAAGCTAAAGATCTGCCAAACCTGAGTGAAGAGCTACGGTCGAATACCAATGTGTATTTAGGAGAGTCATTGACTCGAGAGAAAAAGGCGTTCTTTGCCGATGTCAATAAGTTCCGTAAAGAGATGAAATAGAAATATATATGGACAAATAACGAACATTATTTATAGTTGATGATGAATACGCTAATAGAACTACCATTCTATGATGTATCAGACAGAGACTTCGCTAAGTCCACAGGTGCTTGGGTTTATAATATTCCCAGTGTATTAGAAAACACGAGAGATCAGTTTGGAGACATTCTCGAAAGACCCAACAAAACTAGGGACTTGGAAGACAATAATATTGATAAAATATATAGAATCGAAATCTCTCACTATAAAACAAACATGAGCGTGTTTTGAAATTCCTGAACATAAAGGTGCATTGCATTGCAATACTCAAAGCCTATTGAAGAATCTTACTCTGTTAAATGATATTTTGATTACGCTTAAGGACGTTCCTAGCGTAATAGCCATCTCAGAAACATATGTAGGCAAATATTGACATTCCAGGTTTTAATTATCTAGGGTCAAATTCAGAAACATAGCCTGGCGGCGTGGGTATTTATGTTAGTATTAACCTCTTATATACCCTTATATAACGTACGCATCGTACGTACATGTATCTCTGTATGGGGCAGTGCATATACACTGTAAAAACCGACTGGTTAAAACAACCAAATAAAAATGGTAGGAGAGTGAATCCGAGGTAACCAATATTTAATGGTTGCAATAACCAATTATTTATTGGTTAATATAACCAGTTTTAACTTGGTGAAAATAACCACTATATAATTGGTCATAACAACCCCCCCGATTGGTAGAAACAACCCACAGGAAATTGGTTATTATGACCTATTACGATTGGTTGCAATTGGTAGTTTCAACCAATTGTTTATGGGTAGTAGCAATGAATCTGAGGTAACCATTTTACATGGTTGCTCTATGGTTATTTCAACCAATTTAATTTTGGTTAAACTCTCAAATGGTAAAAACAACCAATTTATGGTATGTTAGAAATAACATTTGCAATTTGTTTTTAATTTGTGGTTTAAAAAGAATACTGACAAGGAATTTGAATTAAATTGCAGTTTTATTCCTTATACTTTTGAATACAACATTAGGCATGCATGATAATAATGTAATGATAATTTCTGCATCAAAACTTTTGCTAAAAAAATGAAAAACTCAGGGTTGCCACAGGTCAGGGAATTTTGCATCTGGTCAGGGAAATTCTAAATTTCTTGTTAAAGTCAGGGAAAACTCAAATAATTTTATTTTCCAGTTGCCAAGAGGGCTCCTCATGCCTCAAAATGTATTTGAATGGAGGCTACAGGTTTTGATAATAACTTTTTGTTTTGGACGAGAGAATTTCAAACAGTCTTATTATGGTCAGTGAAAATCCAGGGATTTTTTTTTTGCCTGACGGGTGGCAACCATGTATAGACTTCTACTACAGTGCATTGTACATATGCAAATTATATAATAACAATAACAATAACAAAAATCACCAGCTCACTTTACAGGAACCCCTACCATGAATGTGCACCAGGTCATAAAGTGTTAACACTCCTGCATGATATACATGTATCTTACACTGTTCTTTTGTACATGCACACTACTGAAAGGGACAAGTTGCAATAATTTAGCTAATCCTACTTCACCTGCTTGTAAAAGTAACATTTGGGAAACCTAAAATTATAGATTTTCATGCTCCCAGCATAAAACAATGCAACATAGCATGCAAATGTATGATACATTGTACTTTGACAGAGAAAATTTACCTGAATATAAATAGATTTCATTGAAGTGAACCTTTTCATTTAAAAAAATTCTATAGTACATCTCAAAACAATTTCAAAGAATGAAAACCTGGCAAGGAATGTGTTCATATTTCCAGAATATATCATGCCATTTGAACTAAGAAAACATGAAATCCTGTATGTGAATGGTAAGGACACTTAGTTAAGCACATAGACATGCACCTATTAAGTCACACAGTAAAGCCAATCAGATACAATATATTTAATTCCAACTGAGGCTGGACACCAGATTGTCCACTGCAACAGGCATTTTGCCCGTGGACAAGCCAAGCATGGCATACTCTAGAAATATAAATACATTCTGTGCATGTCCAGTAGGGTACTGGGCATTAAAGGCATAAAATGTAGCAAGCAGAGTGCTTATTGCACTGACAATGTTCAGCGAGCGAAATTTACATACAATTACACTCTCACAGGCCAGCACAAGAGAAGTTATGTCTAGCTTTGAACCTGTGGAGATTAGTCTTGGGCTTGCTGATGCTTTAACTTCATCTGCAATATCTTTGGTAGAGTTAACCTGTAAGGTAAACATATAAAGTATGTATTAATGCAAAGTATGTCAATAGGGGATCTAAACTAAACCAGATGGAGTGAAAAGAACATTCCCAAGGTCTTGGTTGCAAATTTGTAAGAAATAAAATTTTCATCATTAAAATTATGATCTCATTTGACAGCCCTTTTGAAATGAAGAATGCCATTTTCCGTTTGTCAATATCTCGTCTCATTCCATAGACATTAAGGTTTTTGGAATATGCAAATTAGATGATGTGATGTCACAAATTGGACAGCCATAATTCAAATCACAAAATGAAGTATATCTCTGCAAATAGTGGGCAAAAACAATTGAAAATTTGTACATAAATGGTCCCAAGGAAACTACACATCACTGTGCTAATTATGTTAATTGTGCTGATTTCTCCCTAACCAAACCCTTTTTTGTTCTACTGTAGGTGTATCTGAAGATTTTGGATGATACCAGCATTGCACCAGAATGGCTTAAAGTAAATTATTCTATAGAACAGGAACAAAAGCTGCAATTTTATGTTTAAGGGTAAATGAGCCTGGTACGAATATCATTTCCATGGCAAAATCATGATACTGGATGTGTATTTACCTTAACATCATAAACATACAAAGTTTCAATAGACCCTTTACAGGACCTGGTCACATGACCTTTTTGCTCTTCCCATTTCTGGCATTCATGTTTTAGCACCAATTTTTTTGATTGACAGGGTAAAAAAGGGTCTATTGAAACTTTGTATGTTCATGATGTTAAGGTAAATACACATCCAGTATCATGATTTTGCCATGGAAATGATATTCGTACCAGGCTCATTTCCCCTTAAACATAAAATTGCAGCTTTTGTTCCTGTTCTATAGAATAATTTACTTTAAGCCATTCTGGTACAATGCTGGTATCATCCAAAATCTTTGGATACACCTACAGTAGAACAAAAAAGGGTTTGGTTAGGGAGAAATCAGCACAATTAACATAATTAGCACAGTGATGTGTAGTTTCCTTGGGACCATTTATGTACAAATTTTCAATTGTTTTTGCCCACTATTTGCAGAGATATACTTCATTTTGTGATTTGAATTAAGGCTGTCCAATTTGTGACATCACATTATCTAATTTGCATATTCCAAAAACCTTAATGTCTAATAATGGAATGAGACGAGATTTTGACAAACAGAAAATGCCATTCTTCTTCATTTCAAAAGGGCTGTCAAATGAGATCTTAATTTTTAATGATGAAAATTTCATTTCAGAGGCACTTTAAAACTGAAATACAACTGGTTACAAATTGAATTCTTTAATGTCTCAAAGTTACTTTGAATAGACCATATTGCAGTCTGGCGAATCCGAGTCAAGATCAAATAGGATTTTTTTTACAAGGAATGTATGGGCAGACAAGTTTCATTGCGATACATTGAAAAGAAAAGGAAATATTGCCTCAAATGTACTATAACTGGCAAGCTCACCCATACAGTGTACATTCCTTGTAAAAAAATATCCTATTTGACCTTGAACTTGACTTGGATTTGTGAGACTGCAATATGGTCTATTGTTCCACTGGTGGCTACAATAGCAAAACGTGAAAATATCAGGATTCAACAATTCATAGTACAGTACAATAACCTTTTAAAACATATTTCTTCTGACAATACATCTTCATTAATTTACTTACTGGAATATTAAGCCAAAATAGCTCCCCAGTGTTGGCATCCTTTCTCTTTGGCTCAAGCAAGAAAGGCAAAGCTGCCATGATACTTCTATTCTGTATTTCTGTAAATAAATAAAGATTATCAGAGATAAGGATCCATTTAAAGTATACATGTACATGCTCAGCTGATAATTTGAGATAATGGTTTAGCTCCCAAATATATATCTGACCTTATCAGTATTTAGTAGGTACTACCTAGATGTAATCTCCAGTCTGCACTATGTAAACAACTAGTTCTACCAAAAGGACATTAGGTTTGCTCCTTCTGTGTCTAGTTTATGTACATATATATATGAGGCATGTCAACACAAAAGGCGCCTTAGCAAGGTACACTCTTTTTGTGTTAACATGCCTCATCTTGTGTGGAATTCTCGATTTCCTCAGTTTAAAGCGCTGATAACTGATAGTCTAGGTTTCAATGGTTGTAAAATGACACTTGCTTCCATGTATAGCCTTTCTATCCCATAATTTCCTTGTTTGAGATTTGGAATTTTTCGAGATTTTCTACCTTATCACCTTTTTCCAGTTGATCAACTAAAAGTGACATTTTGGGGTGTTTCCAATGCCCAGGTGCGGCTAAAACGCAGTCAACAGTTGTTCTATAGACAAAGACGGTTCTTTTGCTGCAAACCGCATTAAAATCCATCAAGATGTCGAGCAACAGCGGCCAGTTGAAACTGAAACGGTGCACATATTGAGGCATGTCAACACAAAAGGCGCCTTAGCAAGGTACACTCTTTTTGTGTTAACATGCCTCATCTTGTGTGGAATTCTCGATTTCCTCAGTTTAAAGCGCTGATAACTGATAGTCTAGGTTTCAATGGTTGTAAAATGACACTTGCTTCCATGTATAGCCTTTCTATCCCATAATTTCCTTGTTTGAGATTTGGAATTTTTCGAGATTTTCTACCTTATCACCTTTTTCCAGTTGATCAACTAAAAGTGACATTTTGGGGTGTTTCCAATGCCCAGGTGCGGCTAAAACGCAGTCAACAGTTGTTCTATAGACAAAGACGGTTCTTTTGCTGCAAACCGCATTAAAATCCATCAAGATGTCGAGCAACAGCGGCCAGTTGAAACTGAAACGGTGCACATATTGAGGCATGTCAACACAAAAGGCGCCTTAGCAAGGTACACTCTTTTTGTGTTAACATGCCTCATCTTGTGTGGAATTCTCGATTTCCTCAGTTTAAAGCGCTGATAACTGATAGTCTAGGTTTCAATGGTTGTAAAATGACACTTGCTTCCATGTATAGCCTTTCTATCCCATAATTTCCTTGTTTGAGATTTGGAATTTTTCGAGATTTTCTACCTTATCACCTTTTTCCAGTTGATCAACTAAAAGTGACATTTTGGGGTGTTTCCAATGCCCAGGTGCGGCTAAAACGCAGTCAACAGTTGTTCTATAGACAAAGACGGTTCTTTTGCTGCAAACCGCATTAAAATCCATCAAGATGTCGAGCAACAGCGGCCAGTTGAAACTGAAACGGTGCACATATTGAGGCATGTCAACACAAAAGGCGCCTTAGCAAGGTACACTCTTTTTGTGTTAACATGCCTCATCTTGTGTGGAATTCTCGATTTCCTCAGTTTAAAGCGCTGATAACTGATAGTCTAGGTTTCAATGGTTGTAAAATGACACTTGCTTCCATGTATAGCCTTTCTATCCCATAATTTCCTTGTTTGAGATTTGGAATTTTTCGAGATTTTCTACCTTATCACCTTTTTCCAGTTGATCAACTAAAAGTGACATTTTGGGGTGTTTCCAATGCCCAGGTGCGGCTAAAACGCAGTCAACAGTTGTTCTATAGACAAAGACGGTTCTTTTGCTGCAAACCGCATTAAAATCCATCAAGATGTCGAGCAACAGCGGCCAGTTGAAACTGAAACGGTGCACATATTGAGGCATGTCAACACAAAAGGCGCCTTAGCAAGGTACACTCTTTTTGTGTTAACATGCCTCATCTTGTGTGGAATTCTCGATTTCCTCAGTTTAAAGCGCTGATAACTGATAGTCTAGGTTTCAATGGTTGTAAAATGACACTTGCTTCCATGTATAGCCTTTCTATCCCATAATTTCCTTGTTTGAGATTTGGAATTTTTCGAGATTTTCTACCTTATCACCTTTTTCCAGTTGATCAACTAAAAGTGACATTTTGGGGTGTTTCCAATGCCCAGGTGCGGCTAAAACGCAGTCAACAGTTGTTCTATAGACAAAGACGGTTCTTTTGCTGCAAACCGCATTAAAATCCATCAAGATGTCGAGCAACAGCGGCCAGTTGAAACTGAAACGGTGCACATATTGAGGCATGTCAACACAAAAGGCGCCTTAGCAAGGTACACTCTTTTTGTGTTAACATGCCTCATCTTGTGTGGAATTCTCGATTTCCTCAGTTTAAAGCGCTGATAACTGATAGTCTAGGTTTCAATGGTTGTAAAATGACACTTGCTTCCATGTATAGCCTTTCTATCCCATAATTTCCTTGTTTGAGATTTGGAATTTTTCGAGATTTTCTACCTTATCACCTTTTTCCAGTTGATCAACTAAAAGTGACATTTTGGGGTGTTTCCAATGCCCAGGTGCGGCTAAAACGCAGTCAACAGTTGTTCTATAGACAAAGACGGTTCTTTTGCTGCAAACCGCATTAAAATCCATCAAGATGTCGAGCAACAGCGGCCAGTTGAAACTGAAACGGTGCACATATTGAGGCATGTCAACACAAAAGGCGCCTTAGCAAGGTACACTCTTTTTGTGTTAACATGCCTCATCTTGTGTGGAATTCTCGATTTCCTCAGTTTAAAGCGCTGATAACTGATAGTCTAGGTTTCAATGGTTGTAAAATGACACTTGCTTCCATGTATAGCCTTTCTATCCCATAATTTCCTTGTTTGAGATTTGGAATTTTTCGAGATTTTCTACCTTATCACCTTTTTCCAGTTGATCAACTAAAAGTGACATTTTGGGGTGTTTCCAATGCCCAGGTGCGGCTAAAACGCAGTCAACAGTTGTTCTATAGACAAAGACGGTTCTTTTGCTGCAAACCGCATTAAAATCCATCAAGATGTCGAGCAACAGCGGCCAGTTGAAACTGAAACGGTGCACATATTGAGGCATGTCAACACAAAAGGCGCCTTAGCAAGGTACACTCTTTTTGTGTTAACATGCCTCATCTTGTGTGGAATTCTCGATTTCCTCAGTTTAAAGCGCTGATAACTGATAGTCTAGGTTTCAATGGTTGTAAAATGACACTTGCTTCCATGTATAGCCTTTCTATCCCATAATTTCCTTGTTTGAGATTTGGAATTTTTCGAGATTTTCTACCTTATCACCTTTTTCCAGTTGATCAACTAAAAGTGACATTTTGGGGTGTTTCCAATGCCCAGGTGCGGCTAAAACGCAGTCAACAGTTGTTCTATAGACAAAGACGGTTCTTTTGCTGCAAACCGCATTAAAATCCATCAAGATGTCGAGCAACAGCGGCCAGTTGAAACTGAAACGGTGCACATATTGAGGCATGTCAACACAAAAGGCGCCTTAGCAAGGTACACTCTTTTTGTGTTAACATGCCTCATATATTTATAAATGTATTTATAGGTTAGCTAGGTCATTTTAACTTTTTAAACATCTTGTAAGCCATATTATTGTAAGGCAGTTACATTATTTTGTAAAGCACTATTGGGCAATGTGTATTGGAAATAGCACTATACAAGTACACAAATATTATTATTATTATTATAAACAAATTTTAACATTTGTGTTTTTATGGCAAATAATTTCAAAAAACCGAGATGATTTTTTTTCAGATTTACTTAAATAAGTGAACATGTCTTATTAAGGTCGATTGGTTGTAATTTTCAAGACTATTCCCTTGAAAATTGCTCAACAAGCAAGGACTACATTTTAATAAAAATACTCTTTGCAACTTCAGAGTAAAATGCAAGAACAAAATTGCACTCTTGTCATGTGTTTTGAAATTCCTCACAGGTTTCTAACAACTTGCAAATCACAAGTCATTTTTATGATAAATTTAAACATGAACAAAGTTGTGATGGAGGCAAAACCCATGAGGGATTTCAAAATATATCCCAAAGTTCTGATAAATTACCAAACATGAGGTTTTAGAAAGCATTTTTAGTATGGAAGCTCACTACATACATGTACATGTATGTTATTAGTCGGCTAAGCATCTAATATTTTTTACGAGTTAATGTATTTGTATTTTGGTGAGCCTTAAGGTGAGCTAAAATAAGAATGACAAGTAAAAATATATGCATAGCTGTATTAGATGCTCTGCTGACTAATATATGTTGATTATATACATTCTACCAAGAAACAAAATTTTCTTTCCATTCTGAACCAAAATGTTGTCCATAACCACCAAAACCTTGCATGTCGTCCATGAGAGGATTGGTGCATTCTTGTGCATATTTTGCATGTTCTGCTCTGCTTAGAAAAAAATAACTTCGAATTGTCTGGTTTCCAGATATCAGCCGTATCAATGTTTATCCCACAATATTTACCATATTTGGTGGCTGTTACCGCCATTCTACGTTCTACAAAATGCATTTGATAGCTATTTCCTTTGTGTTGTTGCCGTTTTGTCCCCCTCCCACGACCGTGATGCTTAGCGTTTAAACAATTCTAGATTGTTTTGATTTGACGTCATAATGATATAGGTCAATTTAGCCCTCGCTTGTCAACAATTTCCAAGGGCTACATTGTCTTGAAACATAACACCAATCAACCTAAACATGTTCACTTAGTGAAAGAAATTTAAATAAAATCATCTTGGTTTTCTGAAATTATTTGTTTTTTCTCTAGAAACACAAATGTTAAATTTGATTATATCTTGAAAAATCTCGGTTTGACCACAAATGAGTTGATATTTTAAAAATATCTTTCAAAACTTTGTTATTAAGGTCGCCCCAAAATTTCAGAAATTCTTTAGTTTCATGTGACATCACATCCACTATATCTGGAAATTTAAATTTCCAGATGGTGGTCAATGCGCCAATTTTTTTACAAGCCTGCAATCATTTTTGGTTGATGCATCAGTACTTTCCTTGGCATAAACCAAATGTGATTTGTACAAGGTAGTGGACCCATCAACACACAAATAACTCTTAAGCTTCCATGCTTTTCAATGCTTTCACCTGCTTCATAGTGTAGTATGAGATATGCACTATGAGGTAGTTAGAGATATCATGGAACTCAAGTACAGTAGCAGTAAAACCTCGACATCAAGTGAGAAATCCTTCTTTTTCATGCAATAAGGATCAACTCCATCACATAGAGCAACCTTTTTATGGACGTATCTTGCATGAATATTGCCTTCTAAACTGTTGTAATACAGAGTACTCAATCGCACGTCTCACTAATTTGCCTCCATTTTGTTCTGCCTGACCACCAGCAGAAGACTGGAAATTGTATTGGAAGTAAAATATCATGCAAAAAGTCATGTGACTGAATTAACTAAAGAATTGTTTAACTTTTGCTGCTCAAAAAATATTTAAAATGAGATCCATAGGGCAATTGAAATACCTGCAGGCCACCTTAATTGAGTCAGGTGTGTATATTTGATCTGGTCTGACTATTTAAGTGGTTAATAGCAATAATGGTAAGAATTACCCTCTGTATCATTGGAATCGCTGTCCTCCAGGTGCAGCATTATATTGCTGACCTCTTTGTTCTTGCTTGTTTGAAGAACTTTCAGAATCTTGCCTCGGATACTGGAGAACTTCTCCCTCATTGTTACCACTACACCTTCGATTCCCAGGACTCGCCCCAGTTCTGCCTTAATCTGTAGTTTTCAAAGAAGAAAATAACTTTGAACTACATGTAACTACATGTACATACAACCTTAATAAGGAACAGTGGAAAACAAAATCTTGATTTTTGTTTCTTGATCCTCGTACAAAATACTAAATTCCCCAGCCAGAAAATTCATCAAAGGGGTCAAAATGACTACTCAAACCCATTTTATGGGCTGGAACCTTGAAATGGGGGCAAATTACAATGATGTATCACCAAGGCAAAAGGTCTGTGGACAAACTAAATTCGAGAAAGCATTGTTGAAGCAGTGTTTTGGACACATCCTTTTAAAAAAAAAAATTTTTTGCCAAAGCATGAATTTTGAAAATAAATCAGTTGTTGTCAGTGCTGTATATTTAAATGTATGAAACTTGAGAAGACATGTTGGATGTCTGGCCCACTCTATCCCTTTCTCTTCTTTATTGAGTGCTATCCAAAGATTGTATTTGGGATTCCTGTAATTGTGTGTACTCGCTGAAACAATGCAAAAGCAACTACATGAGTGGAGCCTGCCTTAAAGCTGCAACTATACTGGAGACCACCCAATTAGACCTACATGTACAGTGTAGTTGATGACTGATACCCCAAATATACAGTATATGTGCATTTTTAAGAAGCTATCAATCAAATATTGAGCTGTTATCTTCAGTGCACATGGACGGGCATGGAGATGTAAAACTCTACATAATATTTGTGTACCTCATTCCCTTGTCTGTCGGCCAGAGGAGGGTAGTTCTTAAGAAGACTGCTTACTCTGGCATTGTTTTCTATCACCTCTCGTCTTCTTAAGGCAAAGGTACTATTCATTAGTGACCTTTGCTTCTGCAGGTCCTGCTCCTTGGAGGCACACAGGATGAGGAGCTGCTGTTGCTGTGATTGGAGAGTGTCTTGAGTTTCTCCTTCTGGTAATGATGGGATGGTGGCAGCCACTCCCTTCTTCTTGCGGCCAGCTTTCCCTTTGGGTTTGCTGGCCCCTTCATCCACAAACTGCTTTCTCTGTGACCGACTGGCCTTCCTCCTTAAGTTTAGGAGTCTTTCTTTAATTTTGTCAGACCAGTATTGCTGTTGATAAAAAGGACCTAATAAACAAAAATACATGCATGCACAAAAATGTACAGGTCTTTAAAAATTGCCTTAAGTACTTACATGTACTTAAAGTATTTACGTAAGGGACCAAGCCCCTAACATCCATAATATGTAATATAATTATACATGTATATGTATGTACAGTGTAAATGTATAACTGATGTGAAATACATCCAGGATAAATAAATAACTGGACTTGCCTAGTTATTTATATAGTAAATTGTCATAAAATTAAACACTGAACTGTTTCCGAGCCAGAACCACAATTGACTGACTCTGTCTCTTGACAGTTTATATAACCCTAATTATCATAACACTGGCTCTCCATGCCCTCTCATCCACTTATTTCACTTTGCACTACCAATTCATTGCATTCCTTGTCCGTTATAAGATAAATACATTATCACAACAAACATGATTGTATTTATTTTCTCATAGAGCAGTTTTCAATTGAGTGCTATTATATTAAAACCAAAACCAAAGTTGGCATACAATAGAACTACCTGAGCATGTATTTAAGAAAGAGAAAACATTTCCCTGTTTCTATAGAGTTAAAAGCTATGTTTTAAGTTATAAATCACTCATACCACTTTTATCAAAAAAAAAAAAAAGTGAAAGCAACAAGGGACAATAATCTAGTTTAGATTTAACCTTAATGCCTACATGTACAATGTAGGTAGAAAAAATACAGTTGCTCAGGGTTTGGTAGTTGCATACATGTACATGTAGCTGCAGAATTTCAGTGTCCTCCAGATATTTTTGAGTAACTGGACCCAAGGCTAAAGTAGCTATCAAAAGAGATACAATACAGTATGCTTTTGGGTCAACTGTTGTTTTACCTTACAAAATGGGACCCCAGAGTAGCCTGATTTTCAGACGGTACGAGGTCGTCCGCTCACTTCCTCCCACCTCCCCGTCTGATGGACTTTGGCAGAAACCGTGTTCTGGTCATTGTTTCATTTCGACCAATCAGAGCGAAGGTTTCATTTTAGAGAACTGAGGTAGCGTGGAATGTCTAGTGGAGCCTGCATAAAGGTGAAGCCAAATAAGCGGCGATACAAACGGACTTGATATGGCTTTTGAGAAAGCGTGCGAAACTTTCGACATTTCTGAATTATTTCCCGAACAGAGAAAGGCATTATTATCCTTCATTTCACGAAGGATTGTGGCTACCACAGCTGCATCTATAAGGCGACGACCAGGTCGAGATTCGAGAGAGGAGAAATTATGTAGCCTTCTACACTGACTTCTACAGATCGCCAGAATCACAGCTCTTTCATGCACTGTAGAGTATGTTCTACAACTTCAAACTTATAGAAGCAGAACGCGGAGAAACATGTTATCCTCAGACGTGTACTGGGAAAATCTGATAGGAAGTGCATCGATATCGTGATGTTTTTGAATCTACGGCTTTGGAAAATCATTAATCCTCGACTGCATCATATGCCATATTAATGTAATGTCTCCTAGAATTTTGGCATTTAGAAGACCAAATCTTTCATGAAATCTATTGATTTATTTACAGCAGTGAACACATACATGTATACTGAGTATGTCATGCTAATAGTTTCACAACATTTGGGCAAATATTTATGTTTTCAGAATTTTGAACAGTCTTGATTTTGACAAATTGTAAAGTACAACAAATTCGGTAGTTAGATCAGTGTTGTGACTATGCACTTGAAATACTGTTTAAAAAGTTCCTGCTGGCCAAAAAAACCAGAGCAGCTCAAACAGGATATGGTTAGTTCTGAGAAATCGACATAAAGTTTGAAGCTGTAAAACATTCTGCAGTGCAGGAAAGTGTGGGATTCTGGCAAGCTGTAGAAGGCTACATAATTTCTCCTCTCTTGATTCTCTACCTGGTTGTCGCCTATAGATGCAGCTGTGATGGCCAATGTCATTCTGGGAAAGGAGGGGTAATATTGCCTTTCTTTGTTCAGGGAATAATTCAGAAATGCCAAATGTTTCGCACACGCTTTCTCCAAAGCCATATCAAGTCCGTTTGTATCGTCCACCATTTGGCTTCTCCTTCATGCAGGCTCCACTAGACATTCCACGCATACCATCAGACGGGGAGGTGGGAGGAAGTGAGCGGACGACCTCGTACCATCTGAAAATCAGGCTAACCCCAGAGGAGCCTGAAAAATAATCAATCACTTGCTCTTACGGACCGGTCATCATTTAAGGGGAGTACCGGGTTGGATAAAAATCGTACGGGTATGAATTTTGTTTCAGGAAGAAAACCTAAGGGGTATGGGATTTTTTAATCAACTATGTAATGGGATTTGAAAAATTCAGGTCAAAACTAATACAGGTTTGAATTTTCTTGGAAAAATATCTGACAGGGTTCGATAAAAAAATCTAAATAAAGTGTTTTTTATCCAACCCGGTACTCCCCTTAAATAATGACCAGTCCCTTATAGAGAACACTGAATTTACTATTTACAACATAAATGAATTGGGGCTTATTCAAAGGGCACATTTTCTGGTACCTTGGTACTTATGCTCTACAGTTCCCCAACCTGCATGTGTTCATCAGTAATAATACTCACATGGCCTGAGCCAAAAGACCCTTTAAGAAAGGGGAACTTTTGGACCAGTTGAATGGCCACTTGGTCTCTCTCAGCTTGGAACACTTTGTCAGTGTGTGCCAAAAGAGTGGTACAAAGTTGTCTGGTGAGGGCATTTTTCTCCTCCGGAGTAAGCCTGCCCCTTCTCAAGGCATCTTCAACCTCAGGTTCCCACTATAAAGACATGGATTTATAAAATAATAGGTTTACATTGTATACACGTATCAATCTTTTACTATATAAATTAATGCTAGTTTGCATATTTTTGTGTTAAACAGCAGCCACATAGAGTCAAAATACCCTAGCTAATAGACTTACCCTTGATGGAATTTGAAAGTCCCTTAACCAATATACATGTACACTATCCAAAGATTTTGACTTGTTGTCCTGCAAGGTACAAAATGTACATACGATGTACATAAACAGTTGATGACCATCATTCTTAGTGTTTATTACATGTATATAATTTCTTTCTTAGATCTCCCGGTATTAGTTCAACTACATGTAGTTGGGAGTAAAAGTTCCAAGTTCTCGCATCCTTTGCATTCAAGGAATATAACACATGGATAGTTGTAAGCTCTAGTGTATGCTCAATCAAACACACCAAACTACATGTACTACTCTTCCCAGTAAACTGCGACACCCCAAGTTTTTTTACGGCCCACGTGATGTGAATATTCTGTACCACGGATGACCATTTGACATACCGCCGGGTAGATTTCTTGTTGGCTGCAGTTGTAGACAAGTTCCGACTGCCTTGTTGATTTCAAAGTTTATAAATCGCTGGGAAAAAATTGCTTCTCGCTCTTCTTTGAGCTCTGGAGTTTATTACTAAACGTATTTGAAGAACCACATACTTTTAAGGGAAATAGACGAAATATTTTGCCAATCCATCTGAGATATTTTTAAGATTTAAGATGGTAGTTCATATTTTAAGATCTCATTGTCAGTCGTTCTGCGGTTTTGAAATGTCAAACTTGTCTACAATGTGTCATTCTACTGTCTCCATCGAGGCATTCTTTGACTACAATGTAGAACAACAGGTCGCTTTTCTCACGCCGCCACACAAAAATATCTACCGGCGGTAAGCAAAACAGTGATCACGTGGTACAGAATATTGACATCACGGAGGCCGTAAAAAAACTTGGGGTGTCGCAGTTTACTGGGAAGAGTAGTATAATTCACCATATTTGGGCACAGCTTATAGACCTAATGTAACCCAGTGACTTGAAGTGAGCATTTATAGTTCCTGTTGTAAAATTTCTGAATAGTTCAAGTTAAATATGTTTATAAATATATGTTGTGGTTCAATTTTAATTCTGGTGCAATTTTTTTTGCACCAGTGCAATTATCAAGATGCTAAACAAATTTACAACTGTCTTTTTTTAGATAGTAAGCACTATGTTTACTGATGGTTAGGGTGTTTTTTAATTGTTGGGTTAGGTTTTTTATATATTTGGTTAGTTCACATGACTATTGTCTATTGAAGAAGGATTAATAGACTCTGTTATTTAGTAACTAGCTCTGAACACCCTAAATTAGTGAGCACCCGTTGTTAAATTTGTACCACAACATATACATCTTCAAAAGCTTAAATTTCACTACTTACAGCACACACAAAAAAGCTTAAAAGTAACGAACCTGCTGTTGTGCTGCACCATCCCCCTCTTGATCACCAGCTGGCTTGTCCACTCGTAACGTTTTTGGTCTGGGTTGTCGTTCATCTCTTGGTGTTTGTCTCTTTTTTCCTTGACTCCCGTTTGGAGTGCTGGAGGTTATATTTATAGGTGACAAATTCTCCAGAGGCCCTGGAGTACTTTCACACTCACCGTCAGAATAGTTAGAAATGTCAGCAATAGACTCGCGGGAAACACGAGTCGAAGGAGGAGTGGAGCTTGTGCGTGTGCTGCTGCTAAGGCTCTGCTCTTCGAAGGACGACTCCGAGGGGGAGGCCGAGATGTTCGAAAATAGGCGATCTGCAAAGATCTTGTTACCAGATTCGTCAAATTTCTGCAAAAATTATCTTCGGTTTAGTCAACAAGACAAACATGTAAGTTTGGCAACGACCGCTGTCCAAAAATCTTTTGGGCGTAATATTGGTTCCCAGACTCACGCGTTGCTAAAAGTTTAGGCGGGAAACCTATAAACGTGCGGCGACGTGTGACTTAGCCTGTTCACAGACTCTAGATACTGGGGGAAATGATGAAAATACCAGTTCTCGTCTTCTCTTTATTTATTTTTTAGTAACCAGAGCCAGGGCCTGTGAACAGGCTACGTGTGGCTAGACCACGAGCTACCTTGAGGCAGTAAATTTAGTTTCTCTGTAGCGCACAATGGTGTTATCTTAAGCAATGTCTACTTACCATGGTAGTAATCTCAGTCCATATTTGCATGAATTTTTTGCGGATTCTGAAGATGGGAATTAGACTATTCATGTCGTCCTGATCCAGTTCGAAAAAATCGACACCATTGATATCATTTGCTGCAAAATAAACGGTACAAAAAGGAACCTTATAACTTGGTGAACATGACGTTTGAACACGAGGCGAAAGCCGTTGCAAGCCTTTATAATTACCTTCAAATTTCTCGGCTATTTGTTCCAGTCCAGCCTCTCGTAGAAGTGCTGAAATATCCTCCACGCTTGATCCTCTGGAAATACCACCACAAACTGAAGCCATATCGAAACTAACGGTTAATACTAGAGGTTGAAATTCGTTTCTCGAGTAGTTCACAGTATGATCAACTGTCGAAGAAGTGGCGCTCAAAGCAGGAAATGCGCTACGTTATACCGACATCAAACGACCCCGCAGTGACCCGCCAAATACCAGATATACTTATCACTTGTTCCTTATACGGGAAGAGCTGTCAGCCGGCTCGGGATCACGTTTCCGTCCTATTGTCCCATATTCTCCCATAATTGTCCTATTGTCTGGCAGTAATAATATTCTTTACACTCGCAAAGAGATCAATTTGGTGAAGTTTCTGGTCTAACTTATATTTCATGTATTTACTATATTTTACAAAGAGAGGATCTTGGTAAAATCCGTGATATCAACGCTTGTCTGCTAGTCCGATTTGTCGCTGGTTGAGCACTCTTGGCATCGCGCCTGAAACTCAGGTTTATAGATTAATAATGGTAATAGAACTGAGTGGAGTGCAATTTGTATAGGTAATCATACGAGTGATACAAAATTGCACGACCGCTTTGAAGAAGGCTAAAATCTACTAAGAACGTGCGCGAGTGATCCCGCCGTCCCTACGCTGTGAAATGGCTTCTTAAATTCTGCTTTTTGATTAGTTCAGCAAAATTGCAAAAGGTGCAATAACAGACACGAAATGATGCAATTTAGGCTGAAATCACTGCTGCTTTTAACCAATCAAATTACAGGAAACACCAATGATTTCATAATGAATATAATTAAGCTCGATACGGCGCACTACGGCTGTCAGGGCTCCAAAGAACAACCCCTTTCACTGTGCACGTGCATTGAAAATTTCGCGCGCTAGCTGGTCCTGCGGGCTACATTCCGACATGTTTGTAGGTAACGCTAAAGGCCTTACTTCAGCTTCGTAAACCTTTAAAATAGCCGGATAAAAACTTTTAGATCAGTGACATTTCTGAAAAATAAACGGTGCTTTTTTCCGCTACATGAGCTCGGTGTATTCACTGTGTTTGACTGTTGTTTTGATTGTGGTTGACCTCCAGTTCGGCCTTGACAACGGTAACCAATGACGCTGTAACCGGTCTATTACTACAGATACATGCTGACATGTATAATGGCGATCCGTTGTCAGCTGTGTCAAACATTTTGTTCGTTGACGCTGTCTTTGATGCTAAGTCACTTGATAAAGGTTCATAAGAATGATCCTTGTATATATATAGTTTGCGAAATACCTGGATGTCAGGCATCGTTCAAAAACGTACACTCCTACAAGACTCATATTCGGCGTGCCCACAAGGATGTCAACGTCAACGCGGAGCTCGCACATGAAAATATAACTGAAGATGCCGAGGAGGGCACCAACCAAGCAAACGATGACGTTGACATGATGGAACTGGATCCTGATAACCTCGAGGACAACCAACAAGATAGTAAAACAAGGATAAAGAGATTGAACGCACTCTATCTCCTGAGAACCAAAGAAACTCTAGGCCTAACACAGCGGGCACTGGATGACGTTATTGAGGGATCAACAGCACTGGTTCGGAATACAATCGATCTCCTTCATGAAGAAGTACGAAATGTGCTCACTGACGCTGAAATTAGATTTGACTCCGTTCCAGGTCTGAGTAAATTATTTCAAGAGAACCACCATGCTTCTAACCCATTTACACACGTCAGCACTAAGAGCAAACAGACGGCATTCTACATAGAAAACTTCGGCTTAGTTGTAAGTATATGATTAATAAAGGACAGCAATAATTTACTTTGATCCAAAATAATCGTCGCGGCACGCAATATCGTCTCCAGGGCACGCTGGACACAACTCTACACTCTGTTGGTAGTACACAGGAAACCCAATGTGTTAGGTCATCGACTTTTTGTCTGGTCTCCCGGCCGAAAGACGAGTGTGCCTGCACTCAAGTTCTTTTAATTTATACTGTTTATTCAATTGCTTTTGTCTACACACGTCTCAAATCTAGAAGCCAAGACGAATTGTGCTAGGCCAATGCTCAAAGCAGAGAAGATCGGGTACAACATACAAGCAGGTTCTTGCAGATGATGAGATGATGTACATCCCACTACTCGAGACATTACAGGCGATGTTGAACAATAGTTCAATATCTTCTCAGGTAAATGAACTTAAGCTTAACTTAGGGAGTGGTCATTAATTAGTGGAGGGGGGGGGGGGGGGGGGGGTGGTAACTTTTTGAAATACTCCCCCAAGTGCTGCACCCAGACTTTTGTGACCCTCCCTCTAATTATACACTTCAAATTTTGTACTAAACTGATAAAAAAGTAACATTTCCCCAAATGTGCACTCAAAAACATTGACCTTCCACCAAAACTTACCAGCCCCCCTGATTATTAATAACCACTCCCTTATGGATCATTGTTTTGATTCTGCTACTTATCTTATATATATATGTCTTAATTTACAGTAGAGAAATTAACTTGTGTTTTATATTTTAATTCATTTAAGGTGTTGAATAGTCATCAGCGTGCAGATGGAAGAGTGGAAGATTTCTGTGATGCTGAATTATTTAAAGGGCACCCACTTTTTTCAAGAAATCCAACTAGTTTGCAGCTTTTACTTTACTATGATGAAGTAGAAATTGCCAACCCTCTCGGCAGCAAGACTGGCAAACACAAATTGGGTAATAAACTGATTTCTTTTTAACTAAAAACATTTTGTAAGCTGATTACCTGTTATTGACCACAAAACTTCACACACATCACAAACAAAGAATTTACTGATTCCCTGGATTGAAAATAATTATTTATTTTTGCAGGCGTTGTTTACTACACCTTGGGCAACATCGAGCCTAAGCATAGATCCCAACTTGATGCAATTCAGCTGCTCTGCATTGCAACATATCCAATAATTAAAAAATATGGCATAGATGCCATACTGGCACCATTCATGAGTGACCTAGAAATACTGGAAAGGGTAAGAGTTGACAACAACAACAGCAATTTCGGTACAATATATATATGTATCTTGTATATATACGACAAGGTACAAGAGTTTATATCTCATTCATTGGCTCCCTACTTGGGGAGAATATAGCAAAAATTCAAACCTATTTCTGTAAAGACTGACACACTGAGCTATCTAAGTTTATTATTGTTGTCAGAAATTAATGTATGAGTGTAAATATGCAAATATACACCACAATTAATGTGCATTTATTGAAGCTTAATTGCAGTCACTCAGATATAGACAATAATTGTATGTACTGTACTTCATAATATTGCAGGATGAAGGGTACCAATTTAATGGGCCATTATCACTACAAGGAACTATTGGGTATATATCTGGTGATAACTTAGGTTCTCAGTTAATTGGTGGCTTCAAGGAGGGTGCTGGTGCACACCTTAAGTGTAGACACTGTATGGGAAATTCAGATGCTATAAAGACAAGGGTAAATTGTATAACACTTATAGCTATTCATTTTATTCTACTTTCAGTCATCCTCAACAATGTTGCCCACCACTTTTATGAACTCATATAATAGTCATATAAATTGCCGGATCTTTGCTTCTATATAATGAGTGTTACAAACTTAATTGTTTGAGTTGAATAGCCTGAATAACTGGTTTACAGCTAGCTAGTGAACCAGGATTGTGCATTTTGTATTTACTAGCTGTCACTCTTGTTTAGACAAGACAAAGGCGACATGTAGCCACATGAGATTGATGCGACTATACAAGTATATCAAGTGGACAACATTTTTGGGGATGACTGTATTTTTGTAGTTAAACCTAAAATAATTACTAAATCACACTTTAATTGTATGTTATTTTGGTGGTCTTGGTAGTCCATTCTGTTTATGGTTTGTGGTCATTTTCTCCAGGTCATTAAGATATTAGCTTATAAATTATGTTGTTTTATTCACAGTTTTGTGAGTCAGATTTTGTCCTTCGAACCAGGGCTGGGTATAATCGCCAATGTGATCAGGTTGAAATAAACCCAGAACTCAGCAAGACATATGGTGTGAAGAGAAAATCAATCACTTGTCAGTCAAGGTATTTCCATGTCATCGATGGGCTCCCTGGAGATGCGATGCATGATATCTTTGAGGGAGTCCTTCAATATGAATGCAAAGAGATGCTCAAGGTATTCATCAATGAACAGAAATACCTCACAATTGAAGAGCTCAATGACAGGATAAAAAAAAATGACTATGGGTATGCCAATGACAGAAACAAACCATCACCAATCACCCGCCAGACATTGTCCAACAACAACAACAACCTCAAACAGAAAGGTACATGTTGACAATTAATGTATTGTACTATGGAGCTCTTTTTACATGATTGTACAATTAATGTACATGCATGCATGGCTGCCAATAAATATTTGGGTTTGAATTATATACTACAATTATCTTACTGAATGAAAGGTAAATCAAGCAATTTATTTAAATATAATACACAATTGCTAAGTTAATTACAATGTAGTTAGCTCAAGGAAAGCTGTTTTAGTTGATTGCGATCACCAGTTCCTGCATTTGAATGGCTGTGATTTACATTTAATTTTATCACACTGGTTTGAAACTTGGCTTCTGTTTTGGTCTTTCTTGTCTCCTCATATTTTTGTAATCAGGGCTCATACAGCACTAACTTAATTATGATTAACTGGCCCATAATGTCCAGTTGATTCAGATTTTCACTGGCCAAAATACAAATTATACTGGCAAGGATAATTTACAGCAGGAAGTGTGCAAATCATTCATTAAAATAATTTCTGCTGGCCAAGATGGCCAGGTTGCCAAATTTCTGCAGGCCAAAATGTTTGTTTTCACTAGACAATATAATGGCCTGTTGACCACCATATAAGTGTCAAGCCCTGGCAATATTTATTTCTATCACAAACTCAGTGATTAAAATTATATAAACTTAATATAAACATGCACATTTCTTTTTGTTTTACAGCTGCTCAGATGTGGTGCTTGGGAAAGTTCCTTCCTTTAATCATTGGAAGTAAAATACCAGAAGAGGATCTGCACTGGCAACACTTCTGTTCATTGCTTAAAATTATGGACATAGTATTTGCTCCAGTGACAAGCATGGATGCTATTGGCACTCTAGAGGGTCTGATTGAGGAACATCTGTTGACATTTTGCCGGCTTTATCCTCATAAATCTGTCATCCCAAAGATGCATTACTTGGTGCACTACCCCTCCCATATGAATAGGTACTGACATGATTAGTATAATAATGAATGCTCAGTACAGTCATTTATCCTAGGAGTATTAACCTACATGATGCATATGTTACAGGCTTTTTTTGTTGGAGATGAGGTGCAAACTATATTTCGATTTACTTAATTAATCTAATATAACAAGGCGTGTAGCCAAGGGGGTCCTAGGGTGCCTAGGACTCCTTGCTTGGCTCAAGAAATTATAGAAAACAACAAGAAAACTGTTGTCTTACTTATCAGTATATATCAGGCAAGTGACAACCAAAGATAAATCTTGGATATGCCCCTAATATTAGATGAGTTGACTGAACCACACAGTCGTAAATGCATTGCCCTACATGCACAGTGTATATATCAGTAAATTCTTCTTCTAGGTTTGGACCCATGGTTCGGACATGGTGCATGCGGTATGAGGCAAAACATAGAAACTTCAAAAGGCTTGCTGCAATCATGGGAAACTACTGCAATGTTGCCTATACATTGGCAGAAAGGAATCAGCACCAGCAGTGCTATGCAATGAGCCTGAATGCAGGTCAAGGGGACAAGTTCCTAATCAAGCCTACAATTGTAGGTAAGTTCTATATATCCACTCAAAAGATAAAGTATAATATGTACAGTTATAGATAAATAAATGGCAGTTAAGTTGGTGACAGTTATCACTTATGGTACTTTATAGATTCAGTGAGAGGAAACAGATCTATGTGGAAGTAGCTTACTCTTCTTTTGTACTGCCATTTTAAGTGAATGAACTATAAAATGGCTTTTTGTTATTTCACGAATTTGTGCAATTGAAATTTGCATATTATCTATTATAAGATACTAAAGGGTTTGTCTGCATTAATTGTTACATTAATTAGTGTGGTGACTATTTTGCTTGTAGGTACTGGATGCCAACTCATAGCTGGGGAATCTGAGTACTTTCAAGCTTTGAAACAGAAGGTGCCTTACATGCAAGAAATGGATGTCCTATATGAGTGAGTAGTACTTCATGATGTGCATCTGCATGCAATGTTTATCAATTAAAAGATAATAATTGCATTACAAGTTGTAAACAGACATGAGTATTTTTTTTACATACCCATGACTCATATGTTATAAAAGAGAGGAAATATTAAAAAAATGTGCTCAGGGGTAAACTAAATTCATTTGCATAGAAATAGGGGCATAGCCAGAAGTTCCATGAAGGGGGATGGGAGGGTTCTGACTGTGATCTGGTAATCATATAAACAGTGACAATGTTTTGTCACGAGGGTAGAGGTTCTGTTTGGAACCCTTGAGAATGTTTTTTTTGTTACAGTAATATTACCTTCTGTCTCCTTTATTGATGTTTAAGCTTTCTCCAATCTTATTTATTCACAGAACAAAAAAAGTAACCATCAGTGGGACAGAGTATAGACTGGGTGCTGTAATTTGCCATGGAGTAGACGACGAGGAGCTTCCTAAGTTTGCGTCTGTTTCAAAAATTGTTGTATTGAGCCCTGATAACATTCTTTTTTTGCTGAAGCATTTTTTTACAATTGAATTCAATTCACATTTTCATGCATTTGAAATTAGACGAGAGCAACAGGCAGGTACTTTTGTTTTGTACCAGCATGAATTTTATATGTTTTTGCCAATGCACACACTTCGTGCTTTTGGGACAGATATCAACACACCTTTCTATGTTGCACCAAGGTACAGCCCTATTTAGCATTATAAGGCAGAGTCTGTATATACAATATATGTATTCTATTCTATGTATATACATGTAGTATTCTATATATTGTACAATTGCAAGTGATATACAATAAAATTTATTATAGCATGTCAAAATGTTCCATCCTGTTTTTGTCCCAACCTGGACCCCATTCAAAGTCACCAATAAATGTGGTTAAAGTGACCAATTCCTGTGGTTGAGAGCTAGTGACCATTCTTAAATGTTATTTCAACCAGGTAAGATTTGGTTATTTCTACCAATTTTTATAGCTACAAATTCAACCACTAATCAATTGGTTATTACAACCCATTAAAATTGGTTATAACCACATACATTGGTTGTTTCAACCAGTCCATTTTTACTGTGTAAAACGCATGTTAAAAAGATTCAAATTAAGTAAAATAAAGTGGTTAGATTACAATTTTTCGCTAAGTCATATGTTAAGCATACAGAAGGTGCACTACCCTTGTTGAATATATTATATATTTTAACAGCTGCTAATGTGTTTCGGTTGTATATACTTAAAATCGCTCACTTATGGCATAGAAAACAGCTCAACCTCGTCTCCAGGGTCTTCTCGGTCAGATCCAAGATGGCGGCTACCCGAGAGAAGACCCTGGTAAAGGCTGGATCACCGCGATCTAAGATGGCGGCCAAGCTAAATATGGGAATAGTTCATGACGTGTACAGACCATAGGTATCCCAATCCGGAGTGAGCGAGAAGCGATTAACGGTATTTCCATGAGGCGAACGATGCAGTGAAAACAGGTCTACTAAATGGCTCGAAATGGAGTTTACTTGGATAAAGAAACAGTGGAAATGTATCACAAAGCTACCAGGATGTATCTAAGCAAGAAGAAAATCCTAAAAATCCGTTCATTTACCGTTAGCGTTGAAGCGAAGCGATCGATAGCACATGTTCAAGTTTAACGGCTTCTCCTGCCTTTCTCACTGATGAATCTTACCAGAAAACTACCCAGTAATGCACTTCATCTATTGCTCTACCTACACGACGTATTTTAAGGTTATTTAAAATCGTTTTATTGAAAAAAAATTGAGCAATCTAAACTATATACAAGTTCATCTCTCTGGACTCAATCCGTTTGGCCAATAAAAAGCATTGTTAGAACAACCCTTGCGTCATAATCGGAGAGCCAATCAGAATACGTGACAGTTCAGCGTTTACCAGGGTCTTCTATCGGGTAGCCGCCATCCTTTATCTGACCGAGAAGACCCTGGGGACGAGGTTGAAAACAGCTCCCAAGTTTGGTTGAGAGCTGGTTTTGCTATGCAAGTGATATCCATTCTCACAATACCAGATATGCTACAAAGCAAAACTTCTATAAACCAAAAGTGAGAACTAATATTGGCAAACAAACTCCTTCATTGCAATTGCCATGTGGAAAAAAAATCCTGAGACAATAAAGTCTTCGAGTACCTTTTCTTTCTCAAAAAAACTTAATTTCATTTGTTCTTATTACTATAATTATCTTTATAATATAATATAAGTTAAAAACTGAATATATTAACTCAAATACATAATATTAACCTAGGGACTAACTAAGAAAACCAATCGGTTAATTTAGCCCCTAGGACGCACAAATGTCTT
Organism: Actinernus sp. WN-2022; assembly: GCA_030867875.1. Classification (NCBI taxonomy): domain Eukaryota; kingdom Metazoa; phylum Cnidaria; class Anthozoa; order Actiniaria; family Actinernidae; genus Actinernus; species Actinernus sp. WN-2022. The sequence goes on along the minus strand of JAOWCC010000936.1, from coordinate 5,431,155 downwards.
GCAGATTGAAAATTAATTGATAATGTAAGTTTGTATAGATTGTATTATTGTAGAATTAAGTATGTACAAAGTGTGTGAATAAAGATGATGACAATTAAAGACACAGTTTTGTCAAGTGTGCTGCTCTAAAGCACTTTAGGGTTTTCCATTTTATTTCACTGTTTACCTGTGAGCCCTAGCTCTAAATACTTGAGAATTCGTTTTGTGACGGTTAGGGTTGGTTTGGGGGTCAGGGTAGAGTTTGTGTCGATCATTTACTCGTGCCCAGTGCATTTTGACCGTGGGAGACGACACACTGTCACTAATGGCATGTGGATCATCCATACTTCCTTCCCCCAGCAGAGCTCCTTTCAGAAACATCGCTATCTTCTGGAGCGTCGAAGATAACACAGTGAATTTCATTCCTGTTATTGTAGAAGGCCACCATGTTACTGTAGAAGGCCACCCAGACAATTCGATTCAATAACAATTAAGAACAGGCTCGAAGAACTCGGGAAAATCAAGCCAAAACCACATCAACATGCCGCCATTTTGAAAAATGACGTGCATATGAAGAACTGAGGAGGTCTGGTGCCAGAAAAGTACAGTTTAGTGCCATTTCTATGGGAGCGCTCAGGGAGCAAAGGATTAATATGTGTTCTTTCTTTCCCTTTAAGGACTACCACTCTTACTTGGAGTATGCACGACTGGCAATCCTTTGTTAATGGCCACACAGTTCGATGGTGTTGATGGTAAGTGTGTCACCTTATCTAGTGGTCTCAGAACCCCATTGTGGAAAGCAATTACAGAACTGGCAAGAATTTTCAAAGAAACAGCAGAGGCACTTCAGTATGTTCACCATAAAGGACTGCAGCACAATGATATTAAGGGTTACAATGTCATTATAACAAAACCCGTCAGTTACCACCCAGTTCATATTGAATTTGGAAAATGCAGGAGAACTGTGGATGCCAAAGTGTATATATATACTCAACAAAGAAGAGCAACAAATGTACCGTAAACGTCACTGACACATTGCTCCTGAGTTAGTGAGGGGCACACGAACTTTATGAGTGTTTTTTTTTCTTTTTGTGCCTTGATCAACATTGTTTCTAAATATCCAAGGAATGTATGAATGAGCCCAAGTAACAGACCAACACTTACTTCTGTCCAAGACAAACTACTTAAATTAATGAGTGCAGTCTGAATAGTATCATCTCCTTTTACTGTCAGATTATTCATTTTCTGTTGCTACACACGCTGGGCACCCGCGCGGCCAAAATGGCCGAGCGTCCTTCTGACATGTCGCCATATTGGACGGGAGGAGTTTTGGGGAAGCTGGTAACGAAATTAACGAACAGGGTAGCGTCATATCGTTCGGCCTTTCGTATGGTCATCGTTTGGTTTCGGGGAATAATCGGAATGCGGGAAGATGTAGAGCTCTGAACGACCTCCATTTTGGTACCAAAGTCGAGATGTCTTTCTCCTGGGATCAATTTCATAACGACCGTCAAAGTTCCTCATTTTCTTTCACAATGTAGTTTTCTTGAAAAAGGGCATATTTTGACCCTTGTTTTAATTTCCAGAGGTTTATCTTTTTGGAAATGAAATAGCAATTCCTACAGAGATTATGGGTTGAATGAAATCGACTTCTTTTTTGTTTGTTTTTGAAATTCTGCGTTGATTTGCCATGTTTTGAGATTTTAAGTCCTCCTTTTCTGCACTTCCGGTCGAAATGCATCGATTTAAAGTTGGCGCTTTCATGAAAAAGCAGAAGGCGTTGAAGGAGCAGAGGTTGGTAGCCGAGAAGACGATCAAGGAGCAGACTAAAGAATTGGAAACGGCGGAACGACTGATTGAGAGAAACGTGAAAGACATAAGAGCAAAAAACGACAGGCTTAAGAGGCTAGACAATAAGGTACAAGGCTTTATAATTACCATTTGAATTTGATGATGAATTACATAGAAGCCAGCTGGCAAGGCTGTGTTATTTTACGAGTCACACTAAAATGTAAATTACAATTATTGTAAAAACTAGTGTAGTTTATAATATAGTTCAGTGTGGCAGCCGGGAAGCAATTTTTCCTTTGGCCTTTTTGGGGCTTTATTTATACTACTCAAGTCTGAAATACATGTACATGGCATCACTCGCTCAGTTTTTGATTTAGACTTTATTTGATTATAATTAGAAATGCGTGTAGTGTATAGTATTAATTTGCAAATTATACTGCATGTATATAAATATAGTTATTGGCTAAAGTGAACAAGTTGCACCGTAAATTTGTTGTTGGTAAGTGGTCGGCCGACCACTTACTGACCACTTACCAACAGCTTACCAACCACTTACCGACAGTACTTGAGAATTTTCGTCTCAAAGTAAAATCCAGCTGATAGTACAAACAGGGAATTTTCGAGTTGCATGCAGACCACTGAAGTCTCAAAAGATCGCTTGAAAACTGCGCTAAATTGTCCACTTTAGTTCAGGCGCTATGAATGATTTTGGGTCGAAAATGGTTAGATTTGTTAATGAAAAAGTTGAGAAATGAATTATTAATTACCATTGGAGGCGGTATTCTGCACTTACTCAGTCTCGGCTCCTGCTCCGTATTATGCACCTATCAATGTTAAGCGCGAGGATTTGGGGGGGGGGGGGCAAGGGGTGGGGATTTGACAGGCAGGGCTACCCTGAGGATGGGGATTTTGACATTTTTTGGAGAGAAAATGTCAAATACCCACCCCTTTCCCTTGACCTTAACATTCATAGGTGCATTACAATCCTGGATTACAATACAATAGGATCTTTTTATACTAAAAATTGCTTCAGCTTAAATACATGTATGATATTTCTACAAAAGGTGAGAACAGTTGTGGAAGATATAGGAGCTGAGAGAGATAGAAAAGGAGTGTGAGGGGGAACCAGTCAAGAAGAAAGGGAGATTTTTATCAGATAGGTCAGTCCAGTGGAGAAGGAAGACACCAACATCTCTTAAGGATGGATGTATAGGTGGCAGTAATTCAGTAGCTAAGCAGCGCCGGAAGGAAACATTTGAGGCAGTAATGAAGATTCATGGAGGCAGTTCAGTTTCGTCAGTTGCAGCACAAGTTGGTCTAATTGACACTGCAGTGAAGCGGTGTAGCAAGGGTGTTTTAACTGAAGTTTTCTCAAGCAGTAAGAAAGCTCCCAAAGGGGTTTTACCTAAGGTATATAAGTGTGATTTAAGGGAATACGAGATATCCAATGAGAATATGGTTAGAAGTGTAGGGGTGTATTACAGTGGAGGGATAATGGGTGAGAAGAAGTATAGAAAGATATATAGAGATAGTGCTTATAAGAGTAGTTGTTGCAACAACAAGCAGACTGTGCGTATATCCATTTCTCATTTACCATTTCCTAGGCTGGTGCCGTACAATAAGCTAATGGCCTTTGTTAAGTCCATACCTATAGGTTCAATTTACAGTGTTTATGAAACTCTTTGTGATGGCATACAGGAGGATGAAAAGGTACGTGGTTGCTACAGGGATTTAAAGGAAACGTTACTGAATCTTGCACAATTTTATCTTTCTAAAAACAGTGGATTTGATCTTGTATGGTTTGATGAACCATACACGTTTCATGTTACTCTAGGTGGTGATGCTGCTCCCTTTGGGAAAGATGACTCTGCATGTGCCTGGCTCATTGGATTTTTAAATATTGGACGAGGCATTCTGAGTAGTAATGAGAATTACTTGTTATTTGGTGCTAATTGTAGTGAGAATTGTCTTCCTGTCCAGAGGTACATCAACCTGCTCATGAAAGACATCCACCTGATTGAAAATGAAGTGTTTACTCTAGAGCATGATGGAACCACTACAAACGTAAAGTTTCGTATTGGCGAACTACCAAATGACATGAAGATGATTGCTTTTCTTGCTGGGGAGCTAAGTAATAGTGCCAAGTTTTTCTCTTCTTTTGCAGATGTCAGCAACGATAATGGGCATAACATCAATGGGACATTTGGAAAAGAGGAAAAAAAAACATGGAAGCCATGGAAATATTCCCATAGATTGGAGGTGGTAAAGGGGGTTGATGAGCTTAAGAAAAAACTTGGAAGACAAAAGTTAGCTGAATCAACCAAGCGTGGAAAGATCACGTCTTTTATCGCCAAGAAAAACAGCAGGCAAGAGTTTGTACCACGTGTAGCGGAACTTATCGAGAGCTCACGTTGATCCTCTTCATTTAAAAAACAATGCGTGTGCCCTTGCACACCGTTATCTTTTAAATGAAGTAATTGCTTTGTCTAACTTTCCCTCTTCAGTCAATTCTTTTTCCCAGGTGAAATCAACCTCTCCATTGGCCAAGTATGTGAAAGCTTTGAGAACGGAATGCCATCTCTCTCGCTTGGCCAATAAAGTAGTAAGGTTGTTTAACGAAACAAAGAGTGAAGGTAAGAGTTTTGATTACCGTTTTACTGGTAAAGAATCTAGAGGATTTTTGCATAATTTTATGTTTTTGATTGCTGCTGTTGAGCCATCTGCAGAGAGTGGTGCAGAGAGTGGTACACAGATTGAATTTTCTTTGCATGTTATTGCTTGACTTTGCGAGACTGTGTTTCACTTTTTAATCGTCTGGAAATTTCAGACAAGCAGGTAAGTCAGCTTGAACAACTTTGTACCAGGTATGTCAGAATTAACAACATATTTTTTGCTTTCCATCCTACTTCTTGAACTTTAGGTCACATCATCCCAGCTCATACAAAGGAAATGAAAGGGAAGTATGGTATGGGTTTAGGACTCAACTCTATGGAAGGGAGGGAAGCTAAGCATGTGTCAATTGCTAGATACAGTCTTAACACCCATTACCAGTCACGATGGGAACATATTTTCTTGCATGAATTTGTTTCTCTTGTATGGCTTCGTGAAAGAGGATACAATGCTTCTAAAGCAGTCTTCAATACATTCCAAAGCGAGCTACGGGTGACCCATGCTACCGTTATTGCGAATTACACAAAGCTGTAACTGAAAGTAAGTGCACATTTTGCCTTCACCCTTTTAGAGATATGATTTTTCTAGTGTTGTTGAGGGGCGTCAATTGATCATGATGAGCACCAAATGCAAGTGATGATCGAGACAAAGTAAATCCACGTGAGTGAGGGACATGTGGCAGTTAATCTAGGTAAGTCAATATTTTTCCATCAGATGTAATGTAATTTCTGACTGAGATTTGTTACTAATGTAACATATACTACAGTAAAGCCTGTGTAAAGCAGAGACCCCTAAATGGGGAACAATGGGGAATGCTGTTTAAGTGGATATGTTGTACAGACCTGTAATTTAAATGTCATCTTGGTTTAAAAAAATTGAACTAAATGTAGGGAAATGTTTTTGAACTACACCTCTCCAGTCAGTGACACAGTGGTTGCTAGCTGGTTCAATTACCAGCAAGGTAAAATAAATATGGTAATAATTATACCGTTGATTCAATGGATACAATGTAGCACTGTAAGAAGACACTGGGAGAGGGGTAATGGGAGAAGTGATGAGGGAGTAGGAAAACAAGAGGGGGAAGGTGGATTTATATATTTAGTACACAAAAAAAACCTACTTAAAAAAAATATTCCTAGTTCAATTTTTTTTTTCTTAAGTTAATTTTGTTTAAACTGAGATGAAATTTGAACTACACTAGATATACAGTGCTTTAGAGGCTCAGGCTCTTGCTAAAATAAATATCTCCCGATGGCTAATTAGTGAACATTCTGCACTGTAAAACGTTGGTGGTATCTGGTTGGTACATGTACATGTACATTTAGGTGGGATTATTTTTAACTCCCATAACTTGGATGTACATTTGTAAATGAGAGCAATCCTGAATTGGTTGGTAGGGGTGGTCAGCCAACCACTTACATAACACTTTTTATGGTGCAGATTGTTCACGTTAGCCAGGAGACTATATCAACAGGGGGTGGGCATGGAGTTGACAGGGGAAGGAGATTCATGGGGATGAGGTGATTACATGTATCTACTGATTACACTATTTATGGGATTCTAGGGTATCTAGGACCCACACTAACCAATAATATTGTGCTATGCACTATCTACATGTACATATATAATAATCTGCACTATACTGCAACTAAAGTTCCAGTATAAAAGTATCATATGGCAAGGATATAATCCAGGCTTAATGTCTTGAGTGTTGCCTAATAGTACTGATTGCATAATTAATTAAGGGCAGGCCTATGAAATGGAATTTATTTTTATGATTTTAGAGAAATTTATGAACATTGATTTTATACAACTCCACAAAAAGTTTATTGAAGTAAATAATTGACCAGATAAATAGTTTTTTGTAAACCATTTCAACCAAATTTCATGTGGCAAATTTTAGGGGGCCTGGTACTCAATTGTGACATAAATACCTTTGCAGTCACTTTTGTTTAGAATTGGAAAACAAAAGCAATTTCAAAAGTATTTTACATCACAACTTACATGGCAAATTTGACCCAGTGCTTGACCTTAACTTTTTTAATCATTGGTCCTGGGACTAGTAGAGCTGAAAATTTACTAGTCCAGAGAAAATTCCTGGTAGTCCCAACTCCAGCATGCCAATATTTGACTTGTGCCCAGTCCTCACCTCAACCTTGTTCAGTCTTCTCGGCCTTTTCGCAATTGTTTTCAGAACAACGATCACAGGACAACAGGTTTTTGTTTTTATCTTTATTAAACATTACAAATTATAGAATTATAGAATAGTTACTAGTCCTGTGACTAGTGGCTATAATTTTTTACTAGTCCAGGACAAGTGGACTACCGCTAAGGTCGAGCACTGTGACTGCACAAAATTTGAACCATAAATGTTACCACATTTGTCAGAACTTCTCGGGCTAAAAAGGGAACGTTTTTTTTTAAATTGGGAGGAAAATAATTTTCATTTCACAGGCACTTAAGCTATTGAACAACTTAGTATCAAATCAAACATGTACCATTGGCACAGTCATTAAGAACAGCAAACATCCCTCTATGTTAACTGTTTTTATGACTTGTGTAATTAAGAATCAGGGAGTGCATTATAATAGTACCTACTGTGTAAGTATATGTCTAATTAAGTCCTAATGATATTAAAGGCATTACATTCAAAGTGAAAACATGAGATTATAGTTTTATGATCATCCCCATTGTTTAAGAGGGGTTTGAAATGATAAATTGGCCAATAATTTTATTAATTGTTATGGTAGTTTCATTTTATCACTATTTGTTAATTGTGCCTTTAATATCAAGTAATTATAAAGGAATGAATATATGCACAGCCTGCATTATAATATTAATACAGTACCGGCAGAAATTATAGGCCGGGACATTTACCCCAGCTTTGCTGCATGCAATGCCCACGGTTTTACCTAAAAAAATGTGGTCATTTTTGACCGCAGTCACTTTTGAGGTTGCCGCGGTGGTTGTGCTGCACTGTTAACCACAACCTCTGTACATCTCATACACTGTACATTTTATTTTGAAGCAGTTGGCTTTGTTAGTTAATAAGAACGCGAACAGCGGTCTTGAGTAAGAAAGACAACTTACGAAAGTTAACAGAAGATTGTTAGCGGGTCGTGTCTTAAGAAATGTTTATTTTGAAGCAGTTGGCTTCGTCAGTTAATAAGTTTAATGCTGGTAATTGTTCTTTGGGTGAAAGGTTCAACGCATAAACTGTTTGTCATCCATCACATTCAAAGCTTTCAAGTACGAAGAGTGCTAATGACGTACATGTATTTCCATTGCGGCTCAGCACCGCTGCACGCAGCAAGCACCTCGCTTTATCACTTCAGTTTGCAACCGCGGCATCCTCAAAAACTGCTATGGCCATTTGTTTGGCGCCGCATCTGTTGCACAAGGTTTTTCGGATGTCCCTATAATTTCCGGTGGTACTGTAGTTGCAAAATAACCTAGCAGTATTAATATTGAGCTATTTATTGACTTTTTCATTGTAATCAACAGCAGTGCCAGTTGCTATATTCTGTTTAGTATATGCACCATACAGCAACATGATCCCTAATGGTATCAGTGTTGATATATTTAATGATTAATTTCTTGTAAACAGCAGTGCCAGTTGCTATGCTGTTTAGTGTTGTGTACAGTATATATAAGGTCACATGACCCCTAGTGGTATCATTCCTGATAATATTGATTGATTAATTTCTTGTAAACAGCAGTGCCAGTTGCTATGCTGTTTAGTATGCACCATGCCATATGGCAACATGACCCCTAGTGGTATCAGTGGTAATATATTTATTGATTAATTTCTTGTAAACAGCAGTGTCAGTTGTACCCTGGGTGCCAGAGGTTCTACTGCCCTCCCTAAGCCAAAGTTTAGGATTGACGCGAAGTATGAATCTCACTTCCATGCCAGACTAATCCCTTTTGATTAACACCTGAGAAATTAACCTTTTTCTACCAAATAGATTAAATCGGTTTTGTCCATGTAGGCTTAATTCGCAACGGTTTATGAAAAGCCAGCACTTTCGGACAGCTGAAATAAATTAGAATTTCCTCTCCCAAGGGCCGAAGCACTACACAGAACAGGTCAGCTGGTTTAAATGGCCTTTAATTCGGCCGTTTTCTGGAGTGTTATGGAGCTTGAGGAAAACAAATTTAACTCATGCGAACTCCAGCATTGCGACTGGTTCAATGACATGGACCGGGTAAAGAATGGCGACCTTGGAAACTGCTATGCTGTGATGCAATCGTTACAAATGAGTTTGCTCTAGGCCAATCAGAGGGCCAGGGTCAAATTCTGACTCAGATAGGGTCAGACATACTTTGCACATCCAGAGGTTCTCCCAGCCTTCTCGTCGATCCTAAATTTTGGCTTAGACTAGTTAGAGAGGGCAGTAGAACCTCTGGCACCCAGGGGTATGCCAGTTGCTATGCTATTTAGTACGTACCACAAGGCAACATGACCCTAGTGGTATCAGTGTTGATCGATATACGTATTGTAAACAAGCTGCTAAGTATTTATTGTATATAAGAGCTATATCCAGAATTTATTGTAAACAAGGCACTCATTGCCTGAGTGTTTGAATTTATATTTATTGTTTATAAGAGCTATATCCAGATTTTTTCGTAAAAAAGGCACTCATTGCCTGTTTGAATTTCTACTTATTGTATATAATAGCTATATCCAGTAAACAAGCCACTCATTGTAAACAAGCCTCAGCATAGCCAGTTGCTATGCTGTTTAGTGTGTATATAAGGTAACATGACCCCTAGTGGTATTAGTGTTGATATACCTGTATTTATTGATTAATTTCTTGTAAACAGCAGTGCCAGTTGCTATGCTGTTTGGTACATGCAGCATACAGCAACATGATCCCTAGTGGTATCAGTGTTGATATATTGATTGATTATATTTTTGTAAACAGCAGTGCCAATATTGCTATGCTGTTTAGTGTGTATATAAGGCAACATGACCCCATGCCCAAATGTTGTAAATAAATAAAATAAAATATATGTATTGTAAACAAGCTGCTAAGTATTTATTGTATATAAGAGCTATATCCAGAATTTATTGTAAAAAGGCACCCATTGCCTGAGCGTTTGAATTGCTTTTTATTATAATTTATAAGAGCTACGTATATCCAGAATTTATTGTAAAAAAAGCCACTCATTGCATTTTTGAATTTCTATTTATTGTATATAAGAGCTACATACATGTATATCCAGAATGTATTGTAAAAAAGGCACTCATTGCATTTTTGAATTTCTATTTGTTGTATATACTAATAGCTATATCCAGTATTGATATTGTATTTTGAATGTATTTATTGTATATAAGAGCTGTATCCAGTACTTACTGTAAACAAACAACTTATGGTTCTAATGTCTGTTTTAGTTGTTGCTTATCTTTGACTTGCGGCACGTGCACTACAGTTTTTGTCTTGATTCAATTTCCATTTTAAAATCAAACGCAAATGTTCTGTAGATTCTGTAGTCTGTCTGAACAAGCTTGCAATGGCGGCTGAGGATAGGAATCTACATGTATGATTTCCGTTTGACGCGCGGGCGCCCTGTGCCAAAATTCAGAATCCTTTTTGCATTCTAAAGAATTTTCTAAAGGTATAAGTGATTGTAATTGATGTAATTCCCTTTTACTAATCAACTTGCTTTGTTTGTAAGGCGTCGAAGCCGATTTACCAGATGCTCTGAGGATCAAAATACTCATGAATCCTCCAGATGAACATGGTAACTATCCGACAGACAAGAAAAGACAATGGTATTTGAGCACTCCTGAAATCGGCGGCCTGAAACTTGCTGCAACCATTAAACTATGGAAAGAATATTTTAAAACAAATCATCATCTGAAAGTGTGTTACCACGATGGCGAGGAATTAATGGAAATAGTGAATGATCGGGACATAAGGGAAGCATGTATGCACTTCAAAGACTGTTACTGTCGTTATGAAAACTACCAGCAGTTCTTGAAACTCTATGTAAGCGAAAAACTCCAGGATGCTGCAACCGCTGTACAGATGCAAAAGATCACAATGAATAAAGGAACGGCGAAGACAGCAGGCCAACTCTATGAGTCCTATGAGAGTGCAACTACTTCGACGCAGAGAATCGATGATACCAACGAAGGAAGAAATAGAAAAAATGAAGACAAGAGACTCGACCGAATGAAATGCAAGATCGATAGAAAGTTCAACGCACAAGAGAATAAAGCGGAAGTCATTGATAAACTGTCAGTGAAGTGCTTGAACTGTCGGACTGTCGTTAAATTGGGAAGAGCGTACATGGTCCATAACTTCATTAAGCATTACAACAGGTGCAGCGGCAAATCTACTTCCACTGAAACAAGTAGGCAAGGGAGTATTTCAAGCCTCTTTTTGGCAATGACTGCCATTGCTCAGAACGTGTCTTCCAAAGCAAAGGAAATGGACGCAGAGTGTGATAGATTACTGTCCAACGAAGTTGAACCACTCTGTGCTCTAGCAATAAAGGACTTGAAAAAAAGGCTAGAAGAGATCATCAAAGCGCCAGTCCGCCTTGAAGCATTGGCTACGGAACTGATTTCACTGAGTGAAGAAATCAGCGCAGAGGGGGATAATCAAGTTCTGGATATGTGCCTGGACGACTTGTTTGACGCTGGCAAAATTCGCAGGAACACAAATGAAGATGAGTCTGATGCTGAGGAATCTGTCGAGAAGGCGTCGTCAGTGGACAACAGTTGACTATATCATCAGCATAAGTCGCAAGTAGAAATGCTTCTTGATTTCGAAAAATTGGACGAGGCAGCAACTATGTTTACGTTTCTTACAGCTTCTGGCATTCTTCCAGAAACGCACGTTTTCTACCAGCAAGTTCATGCATTTTGTGCAAATGCCCTGGGAGTTATTGAGGAGCAAACAATGACCAAATTGTACCCAGCATTGACTCGCCTGCAACATGCCATCCAATTCAATTGCAAGCCTCTGGCATCGTACCTGTTATCCGGTCGAGGGAAGCACGGGCAGGGGAGAAACCATTTCCAAACACCACAGGAATATGTAGCAACACACAATTTTAGTTTTCTCCATCCTCGGACTGTCACAAAAAATTCGCCACCTGCGAACATACTAAGTGAAGTTATTGTAGAAGACGTACAAATATGTATCCAGATGTGCTCTGACAAAGAATGCATGAAGATCGAAAATGAACACGTCTGCGGCTACTTAACTTGCCTTTCAACAGATGAAATGGCGCTAAAGCCAGCCATCGAGTACGCTTCGTCTCATGGCCTAGTTGGTCTAGTGGAACCCCAGTGTCTGACTCCTCGAAATGTGGAAGAGCTCATTGAAAAGCCTAGTGAGGAAATAATAAAGTACTTGGAAACGCAAGGCTTTGTCACACAAGCGAGAGAGGTGAGGGCTGCATCCCTAGACGGAAAGGTTGATTTCCCTATTGGAGTATACTACTGTGGCAACAAAGGCAACGCTAAATACGTAGAACGTGTTTATGAAGACATCTTAAGAACAGCACAAAAATGTTCAAGTTGTTTGGTTTCTGAATCGGAGTGCGATTTCCATTGCTTGGAATGCTTTCACGATAAGTCGTTGTGTGACCAATGTTCTGCAGTGGGATATGTTGACTGGCATCCTCTCCTTCGTCCTTGTTACTCATGTATTGAAAACCAAGAGGTATGTAAGCGACTATCGAATGTTGGTTGGTCAACGGACTGCGACGCGAAGCAAAAAGCATTCATGAAAATCATGCTAAGCAATGTCGACAAGTATCCGTACCAGGTACCTCTGCCAGATTGCCCGCACAATATAAAATCTGTTAGGTCGGCGGAGTTCTGGAACTGGCTTAACATCGATGGCTATCTGGTGAACGCAAGACTCCTGTTACTGCTGCGACGGCATGAGCCCGATGACGGAACTAAAAACGAAATGAAGAACTGTGTTTCCTTGAATGCCCTCCGAAACAAAGACAGGATGGACGTTGAGACGGCTATTGAAATACACCGCAAGTGTGTCCAGGATGCGATTCCAGACGGGAAAGTCGCCGCCACCCTTGTGCCTGAACTGGAGTTCAATTTCTGGAAGCGAAATTCTGGGCAGCCTCTGACGTACCCTCATGGGATTTGCTTTAGTGGGAAATATAGTAAACTGTTTGTATCTGACAGGGAACAGCATGCCATCTATATGGTCGATATGCACAGTCCTTGTAACGTCACTCTTATCGCCGGCGGAATATATGTAGGACATTGCAATGGGAAAGGAAAAGATGCACAATTCAGGAGCCCCGCTGGACTTGTCTTTGTTGACAGGAAATTGTATGTTTGTGACTCTGGAAATGGTGTGATTCGTGTCCTCGATTTGCATTCCTTGTTTTGCCATGCATCGAAAATTGTTACGGAAGCTGATGACCAGGACGATACAGAGAACGAGAGTTCTGACTGCGCTACTCGACGTATACGGCATGTCAGAGTGCATGATTTTCTGCTATCGTGTGAAATGGATTTCGAAGGTCTTCTCTCGCCTGTAGCCATTTGCAGTTCGATCAGCGATGATGTACTCTATATTGCAGATATCCGCCTCCGGCAAGTGTTTGCAGTATCTGAAATCCATCAAGATGAAGAAGGGTTTAAGGGGTTCGTAGAGGAATTGTTTAGTCTGGCCGATTCAGCGTTACCAATGGCGCTTGCATGTACGCAAGATGGCAAACATCTTCTGGTGGGAGATTGCGACAAACAGTTGGGCGCCCGAATATCGGTCGTAGACATTGTAAATAGAGCAATTGTGACAACCGTGACTGTTGCATCACCAACTGGAATTGCTGTGACATTGAATGGGAAGCTTTTTGTTTCTTCAAGTGACGATAATTGTATTTATGAGTACCCCGTTGAAGATGTGGTTAAAGGAAATGTTGCTGGACCAGGGACAAAGTATGGCAATAGACCTATGCATCGGGACGGTTTAGATATTTGCTTCAACCAGCCGTCTGGTATTTGTAGTTTCCAAAATACCATTTTTGTTAGCGACACTGGTAACCGAGCAGTTAGGCTACTGACCTCACCGAAAGCCCTCGTGCCGCTGCAGAAGGTAATGGCAGATTATGCGATCGTGTTTGGCATAGACAAGAAATCCAAACAAGACGGCGTTAACAAGTTCGAGGATAACCTCCAGCATGTGCGAAAGGTGGTGGAGTTCTTTGGTGCTCACGAAGAGGAAGCATTCGAGCGAACCGGCAGGCGGGGTACGAATGGCCCAGATATGACAGTTTCAAAAATAACTCGGGAATCATTCTCTGTTTGTTTGGACTCACTAACGAAGCTTTCCAATGTTCTAACTGAAATCGGCAAGGAGTCTCTTCTTGACAAGATTGTATTCTACAGTCTAACCACGTTGTCTGTAGAAGGCTTTTTTAGTGGAATGCGTGCTGACCATGATATGCCGACAGTGCTGGAGTATGCTTACAAGAGGGCACGTTGTGTGGAGGATAACATGATGCGAATTTACCAGAAGGACTTCTCGTACTTCACTGGTCCAAGTTCATATTATCCAGAGAAAATTATTGCCGGCCAAGAACCACCCAACTTATCCAATCGTCATAAAAAGAAGAGAGACAAAGGCCTTATCACAAAAGAGGACGAAGAAACAATGAAAGAGTTCGCCAGAGAATACGGTAGAGGTGTCAGACAACTGAGTGTTCGTTCAAAGACTAAGGAGCAAACTGGAACACTGCCTTACTCCATCAGCAATACACCAACCACTATCACTCCTGTTGAGGGTAGTAACGATATTGTTAGCGTATCCGAGGAGGGTGGTGTTGTTAGAAGAGGACAGGGTCAGGTGGTTCGGGTGAGAACTATATACCATTCTGGAGACGTTGTTGCCATTAAGCACAATAGAGCAAGAGAGACTGTTTGTTATTGGCTAGCTGTCCTGAAAGAAGATGTACATCTGAATGTGAGCACCGACGAGTTCGCAAAACCTACACTTGTTTTCCAATGGCTTGTGCTGTCAAGTGACAACCATCTAGTGTACACGTTAGGGGAAATGTGTGATATTAATTCCCCTAAATGTATCCTAGGAAAGATTGAAAGAATCAGCGAAAACGATGGTGCATATTCACTGACACCGGAAGAGGACGTGCGTCTTACAAGACTCGCCAACGGAGACGTGATATGTGAAGACAGTAACGAGGAAGCCGAACTGCATGACGAGGAGCTGCAGGACGTAGATGAGAGCCTACCGACGCGCCTAGAAGGTGTAAGCTCATCAGGACGTCGAACGACTAGATTCCAGCTTCCAACACGTAGTAGGCGTCGTTAAAGAGTCACAGTCAGCCTCTGTTAATGGTTACATTTATCCCTCGTATTCCGTCGGAATTGCTATTTAGATAAACCGGAGTGAAGATGTAGTGTTTCTATGACTCGGTAATGTTTTCTTGTGAACAAAATGGCGGCCGAGTGAGGCTCTTTAAAACGACATGTGACTGCGTCAGCCAACAGGTACGCCATAAGCAATTTGTAGGTGCGTTTCTTTGGTTAAGTCTGTTGTAATTGGATTCTGTTTGAATCCAGATTAAGGCTGAATCCAATAAATTTTAAATTCGTTACAGTATGAAAACAAATCCTGATGCTGATCTGAATATAGATTTTATCTCAGAGGAACGCACTTTTAGTATTTATATATGCGATAAATGACATATGTAGGATCTGTGCGGATTTCGTCGATCGACGTCGAATAGTGGCAAGCGTTTCTTAAAAGTAAAAAGCATGGACTGTACTCCATTTTTTGCTTAAAAATGATTGTTTTGCTCAGATGCAGATATTTCAAGATATTAGCATATTGTTTTTCGGTGCATGCCACATCGATGGAATTCTTCATAGGGGAAGGGTTTCCACGCTCAAAGATAAATAGTGAAGTATACAGGGTCGAACACATGATTCGAACACATGATTCGAACACATGATTCGGAATAGTCGAAATATCGCTAAATTGCCAGCCAACAATGAACACAATTATACATACAGTGGTGATAGTGACAGTAAGATTGAAGTATAAAAGTAATACATACAGCCTACGAAATTGGCTACCAAGAGGATTCCTGGAAGATCTTCAGTCCAGTGGGCTTCAAACTCCCTCAAAATTGTTCTTGTTATTGCACGGAGTTCTTCGCACTGCAACCGTTTTTTATATATATATACCGTTTCGCGAACTTTGTAACAGAAAATTGCGGTGCACTATCGCGTACCTAGTCTACCCCTGTGTTAGACACTCTATAAATTCTAAGCAATACCTGTACGCAAACCGCCGTCTACGTTTTGTTGATGTGAATGACATTTTCAGCTATATCGTAAAGTGGGCGTTAGCTACCTACCGTCCAGCGAATTGAATAATTTTTTTATTGATTCAAGATCATTCCATATTCAAGTCCATATTATAAAATAGACAAAGTTTGAAGAATTTGCTATCTTGCTATGTTTCAATAATTGAACATGAGTGGAAATCTAGCTGTTGAATACATCGAACACATATCGAATGCAGTTTATTCATATCGAGCTATACGAATAATTGTACTCTGTCTATTAGAAGATCGTAAAAATTGAATGTTATATTCCGAAGTTACTTATATATGATTGTTATATTACGGTGAAGATACCAATTAAATCATCACGTTTTTATAGTCTATAAATGTACTTTGTATTTCTTTGGGGTCGTAATGTCTTAAATACGCTCTCACATAATCGTTCCAGTACCATGTTTGCAACGAAAAGGTAGTATTCGATCGAATTCGGCAAATTAAAAAAATCAGGACAAATAGTGATTTAGCATTCGGCATCCACCGAATGCTGGGAAAAGCATCCGCCATCCAGGGGTTAGGCATCCGGCATCCAGGGGTTAGGCATCCGGAATCCACTAGTACTCTGGATGTCCTTACATGGGGCGATTTGGTGAGCCTCTGACTGTACATGTAGATAGTCATATTAGTTGTTTAACTGACTCAGGCACCCTGGGACACAGCTTTCGTTTTTGAGGATACGGATGACATCCTCGACTGTTGGTACGGAATATTTAATGACGTGTTGGACAGCCAGGCACCGATAAAGCGAAAGAGAGTAAAAAGCAAAGCACAACCAAGTTGGTTTACCAATGACTTGAACCACGAAATTCACAAAAGAGAACAGCTACTAAAAAAAAAGCAAAGAAATCCGGCAAATGTGATGACTGGATGCTCTTTAAGCGTGCAAAGAACAAAGTTAGCGAACTGATTAGGCGGGCAAAAGAGAATTACTTCAAGTCACAAGTAGCTGAAAACAAATACAATCCTAAAAAGCTATGGAGTCTCATCAAGAACTTAACGAGGAAAGACGTAAATAATCATAGCAGTATTCGCCAACTGAAGGAAAACAACAAGACGTTTACCGACAAGCTAGAAATCGCCGAGTTATTTAATACGTTTTTTGCAACTCAGCCCTTGAAACTACTCAGTTCATTAACAGCAAGTTTCCCGCCTGCCTCCCTACATAGAATTATTGGCCGAAGGACTAATTCTTCTGTTGTCTTTAAAATCCCTCACATCACCCCTAACAAGATCCTGATCCTACTGCACTGCATGCCTTCACACAAAGCTACTGGTGTTGATGGTCTCGGAGCGAAGGTTTTGAAAGCAGCTGCTCCTGCCATATCCTCATCTTTGAGCCGACTGTGATTTTCCGTCTGCATGGAAATCTGCTAAGGTAACCCCTATTTACAAGGGTAAAGGGAGCAAGGAAGATAAGAACAACTACAGACCTATATCAGTGCTACCGTTACTCTCCAAGCTATTCGAAAAGCATATACACCACACACTCTATAGCTACTTAAAGGACAATGACCTACTTTATCACCTTCAGTCTGGTTTTCGTAGATCCCATTCTACAGAAACAGCCCTCATCCGACTTACAGACCAATTACTCTCTGATTTGGATAGAAATCATGTGAGTGGTCTTGTGTTTATCGACTATAGCAAGGCATTTGATCTCATAGATCATGAAATTCTTCTCTCAAAGCTGGAAGCCTATGGCGTGGTATCAAGAGAGCTTGCATTGATTACCAGCTATTTGAGAGGTCGCAGTCAATTTGTGGGCATTGATGGTAGAGAGTCAGCAGCTAAGCCAGTCACACACGGTGTTCCTTAAGGATCGGTCCTTGGCCCGCTGCTGTTCCTCGTGTTCATAAATGATCTTCCTCAAGCCATGACGCAATCTGTTGTGGACATCTACGCAGATGATACAACACTGAGCGCATCAGCTACCTGCGAATCATCTCCATCTGTGATTCAACAGCAACTACAGGAAGACACTGATCTAGTTACTAAATGGACACTGGAGAACAAGATGGTTCTAAATGTTTCAAAAACAAAGACCATGCTTGTCACTGGCAAACGATTGGCGAGTAAGCTCGTAAATTCGGAGCTGAATGTGTTACTCCATGGTGACACGATCGAACATGTAAACTCCCAGAAACTTCTCGGAGTGAAAATAGACAAGCAGCTAAACTTCTCTGAGCATGTTGATGAAATGTGTAAGAAATTGTCGCAGAGGATTGGAGTATTAAAAAAGATCAAGCGGAACCTCCCACTAGAAGAACGAAAACTGTACTACAATGCGATGATCAAGCCCATCATGTTATATGGATGCACTGTGTGGAGCTCGTGTTCGGGCGAAAACATGGATCAGGTGTTCAAGTTACAAAAGCGAGCTGCGCGCGTCATACTTGACGCGGATGCGAAGAAAAGGAGCGCAAGCTTATTTAAAGACTTAGATTGGTTACCCTTACGTGACGAAATAAATCTACAAAAGTGCTGCGTAATTTACAAGCGAATCATTGGCGAAACCCCAAGTTACATGGAACACTTACTTGTCAGAAACTCAGACCTGCATAATAGATCTAGCAGATACTCTAACATAAATTTAGTTTGTCCCAGATATAAGCGCGAAACTGAAGGTGGCAGAACATTCAAAGTGACAGGAACAAAGCTATGGAATAGCATCCCACCTGCAATTAGAAAAAAAGACTCCCTAAATTCTTTTAAGTATGCTTTGCGAAAGTACTTTTTAGATAAATAGATATATAGTCGCTTATTTTTAAAATTCATATTTTACACATATTGCCTGGTTATTTTTAAATTAGTTTCACATAGTAGTAATTATTCGCTAGTAGCTTTTATAGATACATATAATTTTATATATATATATATATATACATTTATTTATTTTGTATTCTTTTTTGAGGGCCACGAGTTTATCAGTTTTAACTGTCAAGTGTTTATACCCTCGGTAAATAAAGTTGTTATTATTATTATTATTATTATTATTATTATAAGTTCTTTAAATATATAAATCTTAGAAAACATGGGGCAACCAGAAGCTGTTTTACCCTGTGTGGGGGGAGGGTGGTCTGGTACCAAAATCACGGGGGTGCTCCATGGTGATTTTGAGAATGACCCCTGAAAGGCATGTATTTATTAAAGGTGATTTAAAAACCATAATGATATTGATCCCAAAAAGGTTTGTAAATATAATATTTATAAAGTGATTTCTTACGACTGTTGTAAAAGAACATCAAAATTAATTATTCTGAACCTCTAAACGCTATGATTTGGATTGCATAACTATATGTAACTTGTACGAACAGGACCGTCTAAAAGATACAGTTATCAGATTTTTTACCCCAATAAGGAGTGCTGAGCACCGCCGTTATTTCAATATAGCTAGGAGTCCCCCCAACTGCATTGGGTCAGTAAAATAAAATGCCTCATATTTAGTTTTTCCCTTGTGCATATTGCATGTATTTGTCTTTGCAGATTTATATATTAATAAAGCTATAGCTATTTATTGCTGCAATACACAGTTGTGTTGTGGAAAGCCATAGGCATTCCATTCTCCATAATGAAACTGGATGTTCAATTGTCCTAGTTTGGTCTTGTAGACTAAGGCAAAGTCTTTGACATTGGAAACTATCAGTTCCACTTTGTGTTTATTCTTTCGGCCTGACAATGTTCGGCTGAAGAATTTCCTCACTTCTTTTTTGCATAATCCAGATAACAATGACAGAAGTGTCTGTAATGAGCAAAGAGAGGTGAAGGAAATTACTTCAGCTTTTCTATTGCATGCAAAGTAGCAGTAAATCCATCGTTAACATTCCTTAAACACGGCTAATGACGGCAAAAATGTTATAAGGAATGTTGCGATGGATCTCTGCATAGTATGGTCTCCTTATGCTAACTCTACCTGCCAATCTCCTGGAAGTTGACTGAAGCCAGAGCCTTGCCTCACTGCTGAGTATGGATGAGGCACTTATTTGTGAGGATGACAGCAGTTGGGCAGCTATAGGCAAAAAAGGTACATGTACAATCATTGGTTATTGCTTGTCATTGTTAGATAAACATACTTTTTACTTTTCCCATTTCAGATCATATGATAGTTCTCTAGAGGATTCAGTGATTTATTGCTTTAATAGAGTTCTAAAAATTTATGCATTATTCCCTCTTGGGATACCCAAAAAAGAAAGAAAACTTACTATAAAGCCCAAGGTAAAGTCAGGATATCTGAAATGGGCAGTTGCAAAAGTAAGCTGAATCTGTTCATTATTATTAATTAATATAAGGAATTAACTTTTTAACTTTCAATATTTCAAATATATTTACATGTATCCCATGCGCAGTTTTTGAAAAACAAAACATGCGTCCAAAGTGCCGGGTTATTCTTTTTATTTTCTGTTTGTGTGCAATAACAATATTATAAATGTCACTGGAAAATTGGAATAAACGAACCTTTTAACCTTTGTGACTCTCCACTGGCGTTTAGTGAGGATTGTTGAACGATCGGCAGCAGGACTTCCAATGCACTTTCCTTAAAAAACTTCAAATTAAATCCATCACCTCCTTCAAAAGTATTGATCCATTCTCTCAATGTATTCTTCTCGGTATCTTTAACCTCCTCGTCTTCACTCGACTCTTGCTCATTTAATTCTTCGCTGACACTTTCTGAAATTAACTGCTCTATCACCTCCTCCCGGGAAAAACGAGCCGCCATTTTGTTTACCACTCACGCGCGAGACCGCTGAGCAAGAATAATGGCGAACCTCGGCCATTTTCAGGCCTTTCGTGCCCAGCGTTACAGCCATACTTGGCAATTTCTTGGGGTAAGGCACAACTATATATGTATAGTTATCACCAACTAATCTTGGAAAGAGACATACACATTAGTAATTAATGCCTGAGGTCACATTAGTCTCCTTCGCAGCCATTTATAGCGCTATCTTCTGGAGCGTCGAAGATAACACAGTGAATTTCATTCCTGTTATTGTAGAAGGCCACCATGTTACTGTAGAAGGCCACCCAGACAATTCGATTCAATAACAATTCAGAACAGGCTCGAAGAACTCGGGAAAATCAAGCCAAAACCACATCAACATGCCGCCATTTTGAAAAATGACGTGGGTGCCAGAGGTTCTGCCAAAGTTTAGGTGCATATGAAGAACTGAGGAGGTCTGGTGCCAGAAAAATACAGTTTAGTGCCATTTCTATGGGAGCGCTCAGGGAGCAAAGGGTTAATATGGGTTCTTTCTTTCCCTTTAAGGACTACCACTCTTACTTGGAGTATGCACGACTGGCAATCCTTTGTTAATGGCCACACAGTTCCATGGTGTTGATGGTAAGTGTGTCACCTTATCTAGTGGTCTCAGAACCCCATTGTGGAAAGCAATTACAGAACTGGCAAGAATTTTCAAAGAAACAGCAGAGGCACTTCAGTATGTTCACCATAAAGGACTGCAGCACAATGATATTAAGGGTGACAATGTCATTATAACAAAACCCGTCAGTTACCACCCAGTTCATATTGATTTTGGAAAATGCAGGAGACCTGTGGATGCCAAAGTGTATATATATACTCAACAAAGAAGAGCAACAAATGTACCGTAAACGTCACTGACACATTGCTCCTGAGTTAGTGAGGGGCACAAACTTTATGAGTGTTTTTTTTCTTTTGGTGCCATGATCAACATTGTTTCTAAATATCCAAGGAATGTATGAATGAGCCCAAGTAACAGACCAACACTTACTTCTGTTCAAGACAAACTACTTAAATTAAATAGTGCAGTCTGAATAGTATCATCTCCTTTTACTGTCAGATTATTCATTTTCTGTTGCTACAGTCATACTTGGCAATTTCTTGGGCTAAGGCACAACTATATACATTGTATGTATAGTTATCACCAACTAATCTTGGAAAGAGACATACACATTAGTAATTAATGCCTGAGGTCACATTAGTCTCCTTCGCAGCCATTTATAGCGCTATCTTCTGGAGCGTCGAAGATAACACAGTGAATTTCATTCCTGTTATTGTAGAAGGCCACCATGTTACTGTAGAAGGCCACCCAGACAATTCGATTCAATAACAATTCAGAACAGGCTCGAAGAACTCGGGAAAATCAAGCCAAAACCACATCAACATGCCGCCATTTTGAAAAATGACGTGGGTGCCAGAGGTTCTGCCAAAGTTTAGGTGCATATGAAGAACTGAGGAGGTCTGGTGCCAGAAAAATACAGTTTAGTGCCATTTCTATGGGAGCGCTCAGGGAGCAAAGGGTTAATATGGGTTCTTTCTTTCCCTTTAAGGACTACCACTCTTACTTGGAGTATGCACGACTGGCAATCCTTTGTTAATGGCCACACAGTTCCATGGTGTTGATGGTAAGTGTGTCACCTTATCTAGTGGTCTCAGAACCCCATTGTGGAAAGCAATTACAGAACTGGCAAGAATTTTCAAAGAAACAGCAGAGGCACTTCAGTATGTTCACCATAAAGGACTGCAGCACAATGATATTAAGGGTGACAATGTCATTATAACAAAACCCGTCAGTTACCACCCAGTTCATATTGATTTTGGAAAATGCAGGAGACCTGTGGATGCCAAAGTGTATATATATACTCAACAAAGAAGAGCAACAAATGTACCGTAAACGTCACTGACACATTGCTCCTGAGTTAGTGAGGGGCACAAACTTTATGAGTGTTTTTTTTCTTTTGGTGCCATGATCAACATTGTTTCTAAATATCCAAGGAATGTATGAATGAGCCCAAGTAACAGACCAACACTTACTTCTGTTCAAGACAAACTACTTAAATTAAATAGTGCAGTCTGAATAGTATCATCTCCTTTTACTGTCAGATTATTCATTTTCTGTTGCTACAGTCATACTTGGCAATTTCTTGGGCTAAGGCACAACTATATACATTGTATGTATAGTTATCACCAACTAATCTTGGAAAGAGACATACACATTAGTAATTAATGCCTGAGGTCACATTAGTCTCCTTTGCAGCCATTTCTAGGGTCGTCACACAAAACAGTAGCCCCACTAATAGCTGGTTATTAGGGAGTGTTCATTCGTTGAGTGAATTAGCATATTAGCTTATGGCGGACGGTCACGCTTTCCCTCTGTGAAGCAATACGTGAAGATTCAGATAGTTTTATTACATCTATATGTACATATGTCTGCTAATCTAACGGTGGATGATCTTAGAACTCTGGAAGAAGGAATTCTTCCCCAGTATCCAAAAGGAAATTAGGACTGAAATGGACTCACTAAAATTGACCATTTCGAACCTGGAGGCAAAATTCAAATCGATCGAAGAATCTCAATCGTTTCTGTCAGACAAATATGACAACCTCCTAAAAGGAATCAAATCAGCAAACAAACGGTCTGCTGCCACTGAATCCAAAGATATGGAACAAGATCAAGCGATTGGAGAGATTAATAACAGACACTACGAAACGGACAAGGCATTAGACGAAGTACAGCAGTACTCAAGGCGCGACTGTTTGGAGATAACGGGTATTCCACCCAACGACAACCCCAAAAAGTAGCTGCTCTAGTCGAGGTTACAGTAAGCGACGATCAGATATCGACTGCCCACAGACTTCCAAGTTCCGAAAAAGTACACCATCGAATAATGGTTAAGTTTACGAAGCGAGACAAAAGGAACGAACTTTACCAAAATCGGAGCCATCTAAATGACAAGACAGCAAAGAGCCTCCAAACGATACACTCGGAAATTGGCACTAGCTTAAGATCTGCAGATCTGCCAAAAAGGATCTTCATCAATGAGAGTCTAACTACTTATCGCAAGAAGTTTCTTGGTAGAATCAGGCAATTCAAATCTGACAACAACTTTAAATTTGCCTGGACTTATAACGGTAAGATATTTCTTCGCGAAACCAAACTCTCTCGTTCGCTAAATTTTACCACTCATGAAGACTTTGATGACTTTTTAGATAGTAAGCTTATCTGTTACTTATAATTTCTAACTTAAATTCGATTGGATCCCTGACACATGCTTATATACTTTCGGCTTGAATGAACTTCCATTCTTCAACCTTAATAACAATGAATTTAATGTTCTAAATGGTTTATTGAATAATGATCTTGATTTGGAAATTAATCTTTATAACCTACTTCTCAACCCGGACAAATTTGATGAAAGTGACTGACTTTATGCTAACTACTCCATTTTCTCAATATTATTCTATTGATAAATTGAACAAGACTCTTGAAGGATCTTGTAAACAATCTATAACACTTCTCCACCGCAACACAAGAAGTCTGCCAAAAAACTTTCCGTTACTACAAGACTTGTTATATTCTCTCTCGGTTAAGCCAGACATCTTAGCAATAACAGAAACAAAATTAAATGAAAGATCGATTTCCAACATCAACCTTCCCTTTTATAATTTGTTTCACACTTACTCGATTACTGCAGCTGGGGGTGCTGGGTTATATATATCCAATAATCTTGAAGTAATAGCTAGACCTGATATTACGTTTGATATGCTACTTGTTGAATCCTGCTGGGTAGAACTTAACCCTGGCCAAAACAAACCTCACATTATTGTTGGATGCATTTACAGGCACCCCATGGCTGATCTAACTGACTTTGCCTTACAAAAATACCAAGTATATATCCTTGGAGATGTCAACATTATTTGTTTTTATTTTTCCAATCATACTCCAAACTGAAGAATATTTAGAGATGCTTTACTCAAATAACATTTTGCCGATAATTACCAAACCTACTAGAGTAACTCACCATACCTCCTCTCTTATTGATCATATTTATACAAACACTCCAATTGACCAGATCACTCCTGGCATTATTTCTCTGAGTAAGAAGAAACAATTCAATAAACCATGGATAACTAATGGCATTTTAAAATCTATAAAAAATAAGCAAAATATGTATAGAACTCACTTTCTCAGTAATAACAGTTAAAAGCTGAAGAATACAAACAATATGCTAATAAACTTAATCATATAAAAAACATTAGTAAAGAGAATTATTACACCAAAACTTTATAAAAATGACCTAAAGTCTACTTGGCGACTCATTGGTACCTTAATTAAACGAAAAACTAAAGGCCAAACATTCCCAACTCGAGTTATCCCATAATAATAGAACTTACACTAACCAACAAGATATTGCAAGTCAGTTTAATGATTTTTTTGTAAATGTAGGCCCATCTCTAGCAAAGAACATTTCTGACACAACACCCCACTACGACAATAACCAACTAACACAATTTTTCATCAATCACCAATATCCAGTTTCTTCATATCTCCTGTTACTGAATGTGAAGTTCAAATGCTCTTTGCATCACTAAATGAAGGTAAAGCCTCAATTGACATACCCAACAAATTGATAAAAATTGCAAGTAAGCCCCTTTCTATTCCTTTACTCATTTATTGAATGAGTCAATCCTGACTGGTATCGTCCCTGACATCCTTAAAATTGCTAGAATAACACCAATTTACACAAATGGTATTGTAACAGATCCAGGTAACTACAGGCCTATACCCTTACTTTCACCCTTTAGCAAAACTTTAGAAAGATTAATTTACAATCAGCTTATATCCTTTTTATATAAATACAATATCTTATTTAAATACCAATTTGGTTTTAGGAAAGGCTATTCAACCAAACAAGCAATTTTGGAAATAACTGATGGTCTAAAACATGGAATTGATAATAAACTGATAACATGTGGCATCTTTCTTGATTTCTCTAAAGCGTTTGATACCGTTAATCATAATATTCTGCTAGCTAAATTATATAAATATGGGATAAGGGGACCCTGCTTATGACTGGTTCTCGAATTATTTTATAAATAGGAAACAATATGTCAGGATTGGCAATACAAATTCTCCCCTGCTCGACATCTCTTGTGGAGTGCCTCACGGCTGTACACTCGGGCCTTTACTCTTCCTATTATATATAAATGATATGTCAAACTGTTCAAATAAACTTTCATTCAGAATTTTTGCTGACGACACAAACATATTTTACACTTGTAATAATCAAACTGATCTAGAATCAGTCATAAATAGTGAAATGCAATGTGTACTTAATTATTGTGCAATTAATAAATTATCATTAAATTTAAAAAAGACCAACTACATGATTATTACCTCGCCAAGAACTGTTGTAGATATAAATATGACTACACTCAAAATTGAACGAAAAAGCCATATTAAGTATCTTGGCATATATATATTGACGATCATCTAAACTGGTCTACTCAAATAAAACATGTAAATAATAAAATTTCCAAAAATATCGGAATAATAAATAAATTAAGGTACTATGTAGATCTATGGTTTAATGAGCTGGGTAAATACGTACAAGACCAAACTTACTAAAATAATCACTAAACAAAATAAGTGCATCCGAAACATTTTCTTGCCAATCATAGGGAAAGTGCAACTCCATTCTATCAAGTCATAGAGCTTCTCAAACTAGACAATATTTTTAGGTTCAAAATGTCACTCTTTGCATATCAACTAATTAACAACAAAAACAAAATTCCTTCTGCATTTCATGATTTAGTTAAGCCGGCTTCTGAAGTCCACTCACACAATACCAGATATTCTGCAAATCAAGAATCTTCCTAGACCCCTGTAAGAACTAAATATGGGGAACATACTTTCAAGTTTATGATCACTAAAATTTGGGAGGAAATACCAATTTCTATTAAAAAACTACCTTTTTGCAGTTTAAAAAAGTCTTACAAGAAATATTTACTGAGTAAACAAATCTAGTTTAATTCTTATAATATGTAACCTTATAAATAATTAATTACATTTAGTTAATTAGAATGATATATACACTTAATATCATAGTTACTGTACATTTAACTGTTAGATTAGAACTACTGTATCTTTTCATAGCTGACTCTTCCGCATTTATGTTCTTAAAAGGTAGTGGTCAACCCGAAAGCTATGCTCCTTTGACCACTACACACCAATCTATCAATCAACTCAACTGTCACTTTCTAAAATTATCCTTATGTTCTATTCGTTGTACAATTAATTATTATCTTTGTATGTAAAATGATCAGTGTGTAAATAAACAAAAAACTGACACTATTTATGTCATCCTTCTTGCCGGATGGGATTTGAAATTGTACTGTTAATTTGAACAAACAAACCAACGAAAAAGCGCTCAGTAATGGTATAACTAATTTCCTGGATACCAATGCATTATGTGTCCTGTGGTTATGTGTCTTTGGTCACGACCTTAGAGAATACCATTTTGTGTATCCAGAAAAAAAGCAGTCTTGCAACATTTTTGGGATTTGATGGCTCTCTAAAATGCTGGTTTCATTTGTTTCAGATACTATGCTAAAGATAAATAAATAGATAAATAAATAAGGCCTGTGTCCAACAAGGGCATAAGTGACTCCTGATCGCATTCTAAATTCTCCTTCAAATTCTTTGTTTTCTAAGGGAGAATTTGCAATATGATCTGGAGTCACTTATGCCCTTGTTGCACACTGCCCTTCGATTGTCTTGGGATTAATTACAACAACAATTTCATAATTTTTTACAGATAAATGTCATTTCACATGACAGGAAGTAAAATCTTTGATGACCCCCTATGATTTAACCCCCAAGCCATAACTAATGATCACTCCCTTACACCAACCAGCCATTCCATTCCAACTGCATGACCAACTTACCCTTCAAGCTCCTGAATCATCTTTGAGTTTATAATTAAGTTAGTTTTTAAAGAACACAAAAGCTACGAAACTGGCACATTTGATAAGGTTCCTCACATACGATTTTCTTTATAAACGACATATGGAACCACCATGTAAATCATTTCATCAAACTTTAATAAAATCGGAGAAAATGATACGTATATTCAGGGAGGTGAAAGAAGAAGGAGACGCAACTCGAAGCTCATTTATATGTTAATACCGAAATAAGCGATTATGATTGGCTAATAGCTTGCTAGCGCTTTCTGCAGACTCTATTGCGCTCTGGTGTTAAACGATCCTATTGTTTAAAAGAGAAATATCCCACGTGCTGCATGGTTGCCAAGGTTTTACCAAAATATTTCGAAGAAAAGCGTGAAGGAGCTGATCTAAACAGAACGCCACAAAAACGAAGCTCGAGTCTTGACAAATCCGCGTTTTTTCTTATGAATCTACTTTAAGGACACCATATTTCACACAGGATTCAACGATACCCAGGTAAAGCTCAAGCCTCAGAATTGTCTCATAAATCATACCTGATTCTGCTTTAATATTACAGTGTTCGACTCTTGTTCGAACAAGAACTGCGATCGAGACATGCATTTTGTGTTTATAAACTGTAGGCTGTGGTACTGATTTCTCTCGATCTACCCGGTCTTTGAAGATTCAAGTGTGTTTCATTGTGATATTTATATGTTCTAAAATATTTTTAAGCATTTTAAATAGTTTGGACCTCTAAAAGCAGTCGAAATCGGTATCTAAACATCTAGATATTTCAGTTTTTCGCAGTGTTTACTCTCGTTCGAACAAGAACCGCGATAGAGACATGCATTTTGTGTCCAAAAACTGTGGTACCGAGTTCTCCCGATCTACCGGTCTTTGAAGATTCAAGTGTGTTATATTGTGATATTTATGTGTTCTAAAATGTATTTAAGTATTTGTAAGAGTTTTGGACCTCCAAAAGTAGCCTAAATCGAACTCTAAACATCTAGATATTTCAGTCTTTCCAGTGTTTGACTCTCGTTCGAACAAGAACCGCGATAGAGACATGCATTTTGTGTCCAAAAACTGTTGCACCGATAATTTTCTCAGACTTGATCTACATTTGAATACTTAAGTGTGACATTTACACGTCACATTTTGAAATGTGACTACTTGAAATAGTTTTGGACCTATAAAAGCAACCCGAAATCGGTCTCAGTTTTAACTCGATGTTCGACTCATGTCTCGATCGCATTTCTGCATTTTGTTTTCGAACAACATTTTGTATTAATAATGTGTTACCGATTTCTCTTGAACAACTGGCCTTTGAAGACTCAAATGTGATATTGCTTGTGATATTTACATGTGTTGAAAAGGCACTGGAGTATTTGAAAAAGTTTTGGAACGCTAAAAGCAGCTCTTAAAACATCTAGATATTTCAGCTTAAGCAGTGTTCAATGTTCGAACAATTAAGGTATCGAGACAGGCAATTTGTGTTCATAAACTGTAGTACCGATTTCTCTCGATCTACTGATCTACTGGATATTTACATGTGATTCTAGGTGAAGACTGTTTACATGTAGGTTATTAAGGAAGACATTTGATTGGTGTATTACAACTGAAATGATATTTATTGCTTGATTAAGATGGTTATGGTACATTGCGTCAACACCATGTTCTCTTACTTATTCAAGTTCTATATTTATGCTGTCAGCTAGTGGCCTATTCAATCATTATAATATTCATTCAATCTTTTCATTACCGGCCACCTCCCAGATCCAGGCCACATGTTTAACCAACCTCCCTGGTCTAACATTACTGCATTATCAGAAACAAGCTACATCTATATAAATCACCCAATCCACAATGTACTTATTTACCCATGTATTTACATTCTTTTTAGAATTCTGTTTTATGTCATGGGGAGAATGCCATGGATGTGCCCGAGTTTGGAGAGACATGTGAAACACTGCATCCAGTTGATGTAGTGAAAAAAACACTGGCATGCCTTGATCCAAATTCTCCCAAAAAGCAAATTTCCCAAAAAGTATTTTACTCTTACCGCAGAAAAATAACACAGTCAGTTGGTGAATGTGAGAATGAGGTGCAGCCAATGGAGGTTGATCAAATGCTACATACCATTCGTTTGTCAGCCACCATCAGTGTGTGTTTGGTGAACTAATACGGGATAATGCAGGTTATACGTCAGTTGCAGAACCATCTTGCAGTCAGGAGTGTATGCAAACTGTTACACAACCTGCAGCTTCCACCCAGGAAAAAGCAAATATTGATATTGAACATTTGGAAAGCTCTGCTTCAGGAGTTTCAAGGTATTATTGTTGGACATGCAGAAAACAGAGTGGCATATTACACTACCTTCGTCATGACAGCGGGCCTATCGTAACACACTATTTAGAAGTGAAGGCAGATTTGTCGTGGACATCTAAAGTACATGGACTAACACTTAATGACAATTTAGGTATCCTCTCAGATGTTCCCTGTCACCTTAATTCATACTGGCTTTTGTATCTGTTGACATTCCATGCAACATCGAATGTTTGCATTGGCCATCCAGAGGACAAGTTTAAGAATGTTATGGCTAAGGATTCCAGTGTATTTCAAGTTTATGGTGAGAATCACATGGGTTTTGAACACACTGGATACACTATTATGGACAGGTCTAGTGGTATTGAGTACTCAAGTACAGTTAGAACAACCAGTTGTAAGTTGCTTGTAACTGGAGATCAGTTACGCTGTAAAAGTTGCAAGGACTTTCGTAAAACCCTGAGAACACAGTTATCAAGAAAGAGAAAAAGCTTGAGCCACATCAACGACTAAGACGAGTCTCACATGACTCAAACACTCCAATTGACAACCTTAATCCAGGGGAACATAAGGAGAGATTGATCAATGTACAGAAGGAAAAAGAAAGCTAAATGACAGAATTGTGAAAATGAAAAGATCCTTGAATGTTTATGTTGAACGCGATTAAGTTAATGTTGATGAAACATTGCACAGGGAACGTATTGAGATAGCAGACAAGGAAACGGATGGAATAGAGGCATCTTTTGGTCAAGATTATTTCCAACACCTGTTTTGGACTCAGCAGCATGAAAGGGCAACCAAAAAGGATGCAAGGGGAATGAGATGGCATCCATTAATGATAAAGTGGTGCTTGGGTCCACGAGAAATTTGCGGATCTTGGATACACCTAACATATCTAAATTATTGTAATAACCTTAAGGTATGGCTATTGTAAAAATAATTTGTATTTCAAACCATTATAAACAATAATTTGGTGTAATTTACTTTGGATGTACGGACACTACATTTGACACTTTAAATTGCATATAACTCTGTAGCTTTTTTCATTACTTTTCAAAATAA
The DNA here is from genome assembly GCA_030867875.1 of Actinernus sp. WN-2022. NCBI lineage: Eukaryota > Metazoa > Cnidaria > Anthozoa > Actiniaria > Actinernidae > Actinernus > Actinernus sp. WN-2022. Next base: position 5,400,269 of record JAOWCC010000936.1, on the reverse strand, counting down.
TTGCTGTATTAGTTTTGGATATTTAGTTGTTTCACCAGGCCGTTACATGAATGAAGTTATTATATGGTATACAAAGCATGATCTACGAACACTACAAAAACCTTCGAACATAATAAAATCGTATTTCAATGCAAAAATTCACACAGTAGGACATCAAATATTTTGCCGAAGTCGGTTTTTTAAACTAAGCATGTAATGACCTTTTGAAAAATGAAAAAGAAAAACATGAAATCAGGCTATATTCCAAATAAATATTTTTTGTTAGGTAGAATCGGCAAAGATTGAAAACTGATAATGATGCACCACTTTGTTAGTAAGTCCAATAAATGTGGTCATAATGGTTTAACATCCATAAAACTTACCACAAATATTGAGAAACACCTTTTCTACATTTTAGAGGTTTAAAAACATCCAGCTTTTGCATTTTACACAATTTCGTGACATAAGACTTTGACTGAAATCGATCCCGCGATTTCGCCAAATAATGACGTCTTCAGCATTTTCTCGCCGTTAACGCATGCGTGTAGGCCTTGACACAAATATCCGGATCCTTTTTTAGATATTTAGAAGCTCCTGGGATATTTAGAAAAACACGAGATATTTAGAAAAAATATATGATATTTTTGGATATTTAGGACATAATCTTGGTTCTAAAACCCCAAATGACTACTAAAAACGACCAAAACTCACTGAAAACTAGTGAAATCCAACCAAATTGGCGCTACGGGATCCCTGTGATCATGGGATCTAGGTTGGGGGCCGCCCCGCATATTTTCAGTGCTCTCAAGTACTTCCAGTCACCAATTTGCAGTCGTCCATGTTTTTTAGAGCCGTTTCGACCGAGTTAACTCAAGGCTATTTATTTCCCTTCTCATTATTTGATCTTTTACTACAATGGAAGCCAGTGAAAGTCAAGAAGAGAGTACCAGTACTGGTGTTGGTGACGAAGTTTCTTCTTCACAAGCCAGAGAAAGTGAAGTAGTTTCGATATTAGACCGCCTTAGAGCTCCCACATCTAGCGAGTTATCCAGAAAGAGAAAGTTCGCAACTAACCCTCCAGGTCCAGGGAATCGCCGTACACTCTCACTGTCAGCTACAGTTCCTTGGAAGAATGAGCCTAAGATTTCAGCAAAAAATCGAGTAGATGAATTCAAGGGGGAAACATTAATTGCAAGACAGGACGGAAGTTTGTTTTGCCAATCGTGCCGAGAACCACTCCGTGAAAAAGCAGAATATCAGCATTCACGTCTCTAGTACAAAACACAAGACAAACAAAGTGAAATTGTTGGAAAACTCAAAAAAGGATCAGAATATCGCGGAGGCCATGCAAAAATATGATGAAGTCAATCATCCTAAAGGCAAGACACTGCCCACTGCGACAAGAGTGTTTAGAGTAAAACTTGTTCAAACTTTTTTAAAGAGCGGCACACCTTTAAATAGAATTCAGTACTTTCGAAGTTTGTTTGAAGAGGCAGGATTTGCGTTAACATCAAGCACCCATTTACACCAGTTAATTCCCTTTATTCTTGAAGAAGAATACAATACCATTTCCAAAGAAGTAATGGGCAAGAACGTGTATATTATTTTCGATGGAACTACCCGGGATGGGGAGGCCTTGGTTGTACTTGTTCGTTTTGTAGACGGCGAAGAAGTACGTAAAAGGCTTGTAAGGTTTCAACTTGTAAAGAGTTCTGTAAATGGAGATGAACTTGCACGCATTATAATCGAAGTGCTGCATAGGAAAATCAATGTGCAGGCATGTAATATCCTAGCAGCAATGAGAGACAGGGCTCCTGTGAATTCGAAGGCCCTGAGAACTGTATCAGTGCTTTATCCTGATATGATTGATGTCGGTTGTATCTCGCATTTCATTGATAGAGTTGGCGTGAAGTGCAATACACCGATACTTAAGTCGTTCATGAATGCGTGGAACTTCATATTTACAACGAGCATGAAAGGTCGTAGGGTGTGGAAAGAAATTAGTGGAGGAAGATCGATGCCAAGATTCAACGCTATTCACGCTATTCAACGCTGAAACCTCACGGGAACTGATTAAGAAACTAAATTCCACGCAAATGAATGGAATTCACACCGTATAACAATCCCCTGGCTATAAAGAGCCGTAGTTTTCCATTTCAGTCCCTTTTCTCAAGCATCGAGCCACAGAGTGAAAGCATTGGCTATAGTTAGAGCCTAAGGAGGTGGGGGAAGGGTGGGGTATAGGGTAAGGAAATCGTTTTTGTTTTTTTTCCCTCCCACCCATCCCGACCCCATTATATCTAACTTGGGCTTTCATTCGGGATCTATCAATCTGGGTAGCCGTAGGAACAATGCTTACCCCGTTCTCCCCATTCTTAATCAGTGATCCGTGAATGAAAGACCAGTTTGGATATACTACTACCAGATGGTGGAGCCTATGGGAATGCGCAAAGGTGGTCTTTGAGAATAGAAAGCGATGAGGAATTCGCCCAGATCTCTAGAGAGAAGCTTAGTCAGGTTGTTGCCAACAATGCCGTTGAGCTAGGGGTAGAGCTTGCCACTTTTATGGAAATGGAGTCATTTGTGAAAGCCACCTACATTATTGATAGGGGATGGAACTCTGATCTTCATTGTCTTCGAGAAACTTCTCTCTATCAGCTTTTATTGAGGACCAGAATTTCCCCACACTCACAGGGACCGAGATATTTTCGAGATATTTAGGATTTTTTTGGGAATATTTAGAGATTTTTTCGAACATTTCCGGAAACATATTTAGGCCATTTTGCGAGATATTTGTGTCAAGTCCTACATGCGTGCATTTTGAGCAAGGCCAATTGAAAATGGTGTGCTTGGAGCGAAATTTATCCAGCTTTCTGTAGGTATTAAAATCGCGGTGTTTTTTTTTGCGATAAATTGAAGTCTGTCATTTCTCAAATATCGTCAAAAGGATCCACTAAAGGGGTTTTAGTGGGCGAAAAGGATCTGTAACTTTAAAGTGATCTAAAAACACCTTTCTGTAGCCATTTCTTCTAACTACGAGTTGCACGTTTGCTTGCATGTTCCCTGAGGCTTTTTGTCAAAAAAAAAAACATTTAAATTGCATATGAGCAGCCAAAAACAGAATATAAAGTGGACTCGCTTGGTTTCACTTGGGGAGTCGTTGCCGATTACAGGAAGGATAACAGCCCGTGGATTCAGAGTTCGGGAGGACGTGATTACTTAATATGACCTGCCTATAAAGCACTAGCTAGTGTAGAGGTCTGCCAAGTGTTTTGTGAAGTAATTAAACCATAGATTGTGCCTTTATTCAAGTGTACCTGCGAGGAGAAATCAGTGGAAATAATTGCTACAACTCCAACAAAAGCAGCAAACAATGTGTTAAAAGAGCTTGGATTACAGACAAATAAACATTGGACAGGCCCCAATTTTTTTGGATTTTTAACGAAGGATATTTGTACAGCAGATGGGGGTTTTGATACTCTTTTAAAGTATATTTGAAGGCTATTTTGAATTTTTTGATGGTAAAATGGCGTCCACTAAAAAATCCAAGTCAAAGTCTATCGAAGTGGTTGATACTGGTGAAGTAACAATCAAAGCAACTGTGCAAGAGGCAGTAACGATGTATCTGCAGTCCAAGGGTTTTGTAGACCTCATTCGACAGTCTTGTTAAGGAGGCCGTGGGAAATACTATGAAGGAGATTATTGAGACACTACAAGAAAAGATGGCCGCCTTGGAGAACCGTGTGTTTGAACTTGAAAAGACAGTAGCTTATTTGTCAGTAAAAGTAAACGATAATGAGCAGTACTCAAGGCGTCACAATGTGCGAATTTCTGGCATTACCGAGGAGGATGGTGAAGATTGTGTGGAGAAAGTGGTGAGCTTTTGTGCACAGCAGTTAAAAGTGTCCATTTCTGATGGTGATATTGATCGTGCTCATCGAGTAGGCAAGCCAGGAGAAGATGGTGATCCCAGAGTGATTATTGTGCGTCTTAAGGCACACAGCGAGAAGATTCGCCTTCTGACAAATCGTAAGAACCTCAAGGATACGGGCTACTTTATAAATGAAGATCTTTCCCGCTTCAATCAGAAGTTGTTTTACACGGCGAGAAAGAAATGTACTAATGTTGAGTCTGCCTGGATAAGTGAGGGGAGGATCTTTGTTAAGCGAAAATCAGACGAGAGAAGGTTTCGTATCATTAAGGATGCGGACTACGCAAAGCACGGTCTTTAGAGATATGTAAGCCTGGACTATTGATTTGTATGCCCTTATTTTGCTGTATTCTTTCTATTATGAACTTTATTAGTGTAACTTTTATGTGCTGTTGTGTGTATATTTCTCGTTACGGCGTCAGTAAGGTGCAGCATGAGGTAAGTTTGATTTATTTTCACTTTGTAATTTTGACTGATGGGGGGTAGCCTTGAAACGTATCGGGCAGCTATCGGGTTGTTTAACCGTTTAAAGATATATATTTCAAACTTTGCTTGTTTTTTGACTCGTCTTATCGTTATATTAAAGTCTTGTACTCACTGGAATGTTTTTTGCGTTTATCACGATCATTTTGTCGAACGACATTCATCTAAATCCGGGACCATTTTTCTCTTTTAACTTTGGCCATTTAAATGTCAGAAGCCTGAATATTGAGGATAAGTTTCTTGAATTGTCTTACTTGATTAAAGAGAATAATTTTGATATTTTTGCGCTTTCTGAAACTTGGCTCAATGACTCTATATCTAGTGATTGTTTTGAAATTCATGGTTACAATCCAATTATTCGACTTGACAGAAGGGATAGAATAGGAGGCGGTGTTGCTTTGTATGCGGCTGATTCCCTTGTGGTTACGCAAAGAAAGGATTTAGAAATTCCTGGCTTTGAGTTTCTATGGACTGAGTTCAAATTTAAACAATATGATTTTCTATGTGGTGTTTGCTATAGACCCCCCGATAATGATAGTTCTTCCCTTTTGTCTTTCTTGAGTAATTTTCAACTGACCCTTGATAAAATACGCCAATCACCGAAACAATATAATGTTGTTATTCTTGGTGATTTCAATGCTCATTACGATCAACAGAACCCTTTGCTAAATTCTACTGCCGGTATAAAATTGTACAGTTTCCTGGAAAGTAATAGCTTGACCCAATTGATTTCTGAACCGACACGCCCGACCGAGCGGCATTCTACGATTTTGGATTTGGTTATTACTAATTGCCCAAACGAGTTTCAGCAATCCGGTACTCTCAGTTCCCCTGCCAACTGCGACCATTCTATTATTTTTGCTAAAATGAATATTCAATCTCGCAATGTTGATTCCTCAGGTTTGAATAATGAACTTTTGCAGGTTGATTGGGATGTTTTTTTAGAAGAAGAGACTGATATTAATAGTATTTATGATGGGTGGCATGGGAAATTTCTTTCGATTGTTAAAAAGTACATTCATTTGAAATCAGTGACAATTAGAGTGAAGGACAAACCCTGGATGAATAGTAAAGTTCGTTCAGCCATTCGGAAGCGTGATCGTCTCTTGCGTTGTCACAATAAAATTTTATCTGCTGTATCATGGGATCGCTATCGCAAGCAGCGTAATTTTACAACTTTTCTTATACGGAGTGCTAAAAGATTGTTTTATGACAAAGTAAAGAGAGATTTGTCTGATCCGACTATTTGTTCTAAGAAGTGGTGGACTATCGCTAAGCGTTTATGTGGCAAAGAAAATCAATCCTCGATACCAGCAATTATTGAGAACGAAGTTGCTGTGACTGACCCCATTGAAAAAGCCTATAATACCTCCATACCAAACCAATATTTTTATTTCGAATATATCTGCATCAAGGTTGGAAGTGCTCGAGTTATTGCAAGGTGTTGATACGTCCAAAGCATGCGGCCACGACGGAATCGGAAACAAAATTATTAAGTCATGTGCAGAAGGTTTCTATGTTTTCTTTACTCATTTTATTAACCTACATGTATCTTTCTCGGTTGGTCAGTTTCCAAATGTGTGGAAGTTAGCAAATGTAATTCCTTTGTTTAAATGTGATAATCGTCAGAAAAAGACCAACTACCGTCCAGTATCCTTGTTACCTTGTTTTTCCAAAATCTGTGAAAAAGTTGTTTTTGTTCGACTTTACAAGTTTTTGCTGGATATTGATTTTTTTGTACAAGTTTCAGTCAGGTTTTAGACCAGGTGATTCAACAGTGAATCAATTGATTTATATTGTTCATCAAATTTACCTAGCTTTTGAAAGCGGTAAGGAGGTGCGGGCTGTTTTTCTAGATATCAGCAAGGCCTTTGATAGGGTGTGGCACTGGTTTGTTATGCAAATTGAAATCCATTGGCGTTCGTGATCCTTTGTTGAAATGGATAAAAAGTTATCTTCAGGAAAGACAGCAACGTGTTGTTATTGATGGTCAATCTTCTGAATGGAGAAGGATTAATTCAGGAGTTCCCCACTATCGGTCCTTGGACCTCTCCTGTTTTTAATATATATAAATGACATAACTGTTGGTCTAAATTCTTTTCCTTTTATTTATGCGGACGATACTACTCTCCTTGAAATTGTAGAAGATTCTGATATTTCGGCCGTCCGCCTCGGGGATGATCTGAGTAAGATTTCTAAATGGTCTGATGAGTGGCTTGTTACCATGAATCCTTCGAAAACTCGGAGTATTGTCTTTTCCTTAAAACGTGATAAGCCTGTTCATCCTACCTTGACATTTAATGGTAAACATATAGAAGAGTTTGAAGATCACAAACATCTAGGATTAACTTTACAAAGCAATATGTCTTGGCGGAGTCACATTTTGAGCATTTTTGAAAGGGCATCTAAACGGTTGAATATGTTAAAGTCTTTGAAGTACAAGGTTGACAGGTCAACCTTAGCTTGCTTATATAAAAGCTTAATTCGTCCCTTAATGGAATATGGAGATATAATCTGGAGTAATTGTAGTGATGTAGATGCTAATCTAATAGAGAGTGTCCAATATGAGGCTGTTAGGGTTGTAACCGGAGCAATTAAGGGTACAAGTGCTACAAGCTTGAGAAAAGAGCTTACTTGGGAGAGTTTAAGTCTAAGGAGGAAAATGCATAAGTTAATACATTTTTATAAAATTGTAAATGGATTAGTTCCCATATACTTACGAGAGCTACTATCCAATACTGTGGGTGAACGTGTACATTTTAACCTAAGATCAAGTGAAGATTTTTCAATTATTCCTTGTAGAACCGTTAAGTTTCAGCAGTCTTTCTTGCCTTCCACAATCACGTCTTGGAATTCACTAAGTTTGGATGTAAGGAATTCAATTTCGCTTTCTTCTTTCAAATTTAATTTGCGATCTGTGATTTTTCCTTTTAATTATAATAAGTTACTTGATTATTCCTATTCGAGACTAGCATCAATTTTTCATACTCGCCTCAGGCTTGGTTTTTGTGCCCTGAATAGTTATCTTTTCAAAATCAATTGCTGTGACTCTCCCAAATGTGAATGTGGACTAGCTAAAGAAACACCTAAGCATTATTTTATATTTTGTCCCCGTTACGCTGCCCAACGAACTTCCTTTTTTGCCTCTGCTGCACAGTTACTGGGTGAGAAATGGTGACAGAGCAGCGACAAGAAAAAAATGGAGTTTATTCTGAACGGCGTTAAAGATTTTGATTTTGATATAAATTGTCGTTTTTTTTGCAAAGTTCAAAGCTTTATTTTATCTACAAATCGTTTCTCTGTGACTTATGTTTAATTACTTTATTTTATTATTAATTGTGGTGTGTTTTTTTTTGTGTGTGTCTGTTCGCGTAAAAAAGAATGTACAATATTTAGTGTGAACCCCCTAGATAAGTCATTTAATTGTACTTTTGGGGTAAAACACTTCATTATATGTTTAAATTAACAAAAAAAGAAGAGTTGATCAGGTTTCTGATATTGCTGAAAATGATGCTATAAGGGATTTCAGTGAAGCTGGCACTTATAGCAGTGCTCAAGTCATTGTAAACATTGCACAAAGATCTGGCCGATTAGTTAATTGGCTGGGAATCTATTCACACGGAGAAGACCCTCATAATAATTGTGCAAGCAGTACTGTGGCCAGGTTATGATGCTCAGCTTGCTATATATTGTGAAGAGAAGTCATTTGAGATTTCATGCAAGATAGTTTTGGTCCTATATTTCAGTTATTTTTTTATAACAACCCAAGAAGTTAAACAAACTACTGCTGTAAGGAATGTATTTAATTATTTTTTTTAAAGATCAAGGAATATAAGATGAAGTTGAAGATCTCAGGTTATGAGTTTTTTGGTTTCCAGAGATCAGATGTCATTAAGCAGCTCCAAAGGACTGTTGATCCTGAACAATCTACTACTACTGACACCAGAAATATAAAGAGAACATATGTATCACAATATAATCTGTAAGATAAAATAGCAAAAACAAAGATCAGAAATGCAACCAACAGGGTCTTTGCAACCAAAGGCGAGAACAGAACGAAATGCCCTAATACGCTAGACAGTAAAGTTTACATCATTTAACGACGTACATAGTTACGTTACTTACCTGTGTCAAAATGATCCAGACCTAGTCACTAGTGCCACTGAGGAGAGTGGTTCATACTTAAATGACATTGTATCCAAATTAGAGATTACTGGCCCAAGGCATTTAAGTCTTCATAACTCAGCAGAGTTTTTGCCACAGCTAGGAAGGAAGACTCTTAAGAAAGCAAATGTTCACCTGTCTCCATGTGCTGCAGTAGTGAAATATATATCAGAACTGGAAGTTGATGTAATCAATTTACACAAGCATTGTGTTGATTTCCAGTGGAAGGGACTTGATTGTATGTGCTCTAGAGAATAATATCCACGGAAGCACTGTTTCACAAATTAGAATTTCCTACTGAAGAACAGCAGACTAGGCTGTTTGCACATTTGAAGAATGAAAACCCACAACTGTATGGCAAATTGGATCCCTGTTAAGCGTACCTTATTCCTTATAGAAACAGGAGACAATTTTAGAGCTAGTGCTCACCAACCTACTGAGCAGATGTCATTCAACATTCTAAATTTAAGTAAGCTCCCCTTATGGTCAATTTCTTACAGCTATTTGTAGGGGTCCTGAGAGTAGGAACTTTACTAAAGCTCATGCAAAGAGAGATTATGATGATGTGACATCAGCTGTACACAATGATTAACTTTAACATTGATCGATGGCACCATTGAGACATTTACTGTCATTGCATTTCTTGTAACTGACCTTGGGCATCTAAAAGAATCCCTCTGTAAATGCCTTATACTGCAATGTTTGGTTGCTATTGGTGTAAAAAGAAGATACAGAATTGGGACAACAACCGTCCAACCTTGTCACCACTTCTGAAGATCTCTGATATGATAGAATTAGGCAGACAAACAGAACGTGTGCTTGGAGAAGTCATCCACAGCATATACAAGATTTTAGCATTCCCATTTTGGCCAGACAGTAAGTGTATAACTAATTAACATGTGGATTCCTTAAATGATCATTTTAATGAAATTTCATTACACTGCCAGTTGATGTTTTATTATGGATAGTGGCTATTTTGCAATAATTTTATTTCTTTCTAATTTCAGGACACTATTTTTTGTCATGTTTACATTGTGTACATGTAACTTATAAAACTGGGTACATGCATGTCCATTTTTTACTTCACTGTTCTTTGAACACAATGTACAAGTAAATATTAAGAGTTGAATGCTGATCATAAACAAATCTGTACTTATACAGTTAAATTTGTCTAAATTTGATATTGTGTTTACAGGGGTTGCCTCTGTTCACTGAATTTAGTGAGAGCTGCCTCCTCCCATGTGGTTTAAATCTAGTTCATAGATACTTCTAGAGAATGCTCTTTGGAATACTTTATAAAAGAGGGCAAAAATCCTGTTACGCTAAGGTCCATAAACTGTGGATACCCTTGCATATCACATTTGCAAGTTACCAGAAAAGGTAAGATCTAAAAAATGTATTCATGTGTGTGAATATTTATATATCCATGGATACACAATGGAGCAAAAGAGAAAGTGAGCATCAGATTGGGGAGATATTGCGGAGATGAGAAGGCATTTGAAAGGGGAGTTTATCCCCTCCCCATCCTGTCCCCAATTAATCTGTTCTCCTCTCCCCTGCTTGCTTTCTCTTTTGCTCCCTTCTCCACTATCTGAGAGCTTGGCACAGGCTATAATTGAAGGGCTGTGTGCAACAAGGGTGTCCTGATCACATTCTAAATTCTCCTTCAATTTCTTTGTTTTCTAAGGGATAATTTGAACATGATCAAGTCACTTACGCCCTTTTTGCACATAGCCTTCAATTATTCAACATGTACTCGTTTGCAATGCCTTAAAATATTTTTAGTAAAAACAGGTACTACGATGGAAGCACCACCTAGAAAATGACTGGTAATGACTGTAAGATGCTTGAAGGAAACTGCAAAAAAATTGTCAATCAATTCTTGAAGGTAAAAAGTTCAATGTTGTTTGCATATTGACCACCATATTTTTTTCTGCAATGCAAATACACCATTTATGGTGATCTTAGGGAGTTCTCGTAATTTATTTGGTGGAGGAAAGGTGGTCTATGTGGAAAAAAAAATTTTGAGCCATTAAAATTTTCAAACACCTGAGCCTTCTTTTAAGAAAATATGACAGGCCTCCCTTCTAGAAAATTACGTTATGGATTATACAATACATAAATACTAAAAATAAATACTAAAATAAATAAATACTTAAAAAAACATGGACGCTCCGTTAATCGCTTTTAAAATTAATTTCAGGATACCGAGACCTGGGAAGATAGCAGTTTCCTTAAGCTGAGGCAGCTTCACTATTTATGACAAGTTTGATGATCTTGCTAGGTATTAACTTAAGAAGCTTATTGAAAGACTCATTTTATGTTTCATTTGGGGTTTCAAAAAAACCTTGAAAACATTAACCTCTGAATAAACATTATATATTAGCTTGTCTTTGAAATACTTCATATATATGTTACTCTCATTACATTTTAGGGACCTGCAGGATCATAACACAACAGCTGCCAGAATCGACTCATTCCAGACCAGACCAAAAAATGAAGCAGTATGTGCCTGCACAATGTACAGCAAAACTCCCTTATCTTCATATTCTGAGGGATTACATTGGTATACAACTGAAATGTTGGTTTGAAATGCTAGGTTGGGGTTATGGGTACTTTTCGTGTGTTGCATCAGAGCATCGTAACAAGCTGGTAAAGACCATGGAGTGGAGTTGTACCAATCAAGATAAAAGGAGGTTCTTTACTATAATTAGGATGTTCCATTCCAAATGTGTTTACTTTAACTCGGGATATCACATGTTCTGCATGTCATCAATAAGGCCTTCCCGATGCACCCCTCCCAACCAGCAATCCAATTTAATGAATCTGATAATGAAGACAGTTAAAACACATGCATCCAAAATTTACTATTATATATTTGTAAATGCATTTTACACTTTTATTTCCTCTAGGATTTTATAATCAAGTTTTTACTCCTGTATAGTTTTTATCTTTATATTATAATAGGGAAAATTGTGGAAGATAAAAAAGCCTAATGGGGCTGATCTAAGCCAGGACCTAGCTACATAAAAAGCTACATAAAAACAAATGTAAACGAATTTAAAACATTTTTTTAGACATTTAAAAAAAATTAGACTAGCGAGCAGCACTGTGATAACAACCGTGTTCCAAGAAGTATTCCTCTTAGACATAGCCCCGCTATCTCTTTCTGTAAACAGCCCGGTTCCTCTACATGCATACCACGTCTTACAGGGTGTTCTGTTTTGGAATATATATACAGCTAGCTTCCCGAAGAAGTCTGCTGAAGTCAGACGAAATTCGTTGGAGAAAAATAAAAGGTTTACGAGCCAAAGTTACAGTGCTGCTCACTAGCTAGTCAAGTTTTAAGAAAAATATGTTGAAATATGTTATTCTTTGTAAACATCTCAGTCAGTTCCACCGCGTTCACAGATTATTGTTCATCATTTTTTGATACCATTCATCTAGTGCAGGCATACTGTAGTGTTTTGTTCAGCTATGACTCCAACTCTTCCACAGGAATAGCAATATCATTTGTCATAATGCCACACTTATTGAAAGCGGCATTAAAAAAACTTATCTGTACCTCGCCTTGCTGGAGTATTTCATCTTCTTCGTGATATTTAACGGATACCTTCCTCGTGTATTTTAGGTTAGTTAAAGACAAAGAAACTGCTCGTGATATTATTTTGACGGGCCTCTTTACTTGGAAGATACATCGCTGGGCATTGAAACTTGGTGATCTGTCCAATCTAACTATCTAAGATCTCTGGAAGAATCAAACATAAACCTGACAACAGCAATCACATAGAAAGTCATGTTACGAATAACTAAAGTATCCTCTGGTACTATAATATCACATGAAGAATACACAAAGTTATATCCCTTAAAACGTTCAAGGTGCCTACCCCGTTGTATTGGGGATATTCTAACGTATTGCTATTAATTTCAATGGTCTGAAGAGAAACCCCATCTGGTAAGGTATCTTCCTCGTCCGGATTCGACCCGCCATACGGTATTAAACATTTCATATAATTCCCATCTTGATCAATAGCAAAAACGAGCTGTCCGTTTGAGATTTCAAGAGGTTTTTGCTCTGGTAATTGATATAAAATATTCCCTATAACAGCGTAAAACGGCAACAAAATCTCCAGAGTTAAATCTACTTACCAAATTAGCTTCTCCCAAAACATTACATACGCGATGTAGAGTTCTTAGTTAACATATAAGCGGAGATCTCTGCAGCACTTCGTTGTTCTCGGACCCTGAAGCCAAAGATTTGACAAAGACCAGCTTCGAAACCTCTAAAGAAATTACTTTCTCCTTTGGACTCTCCAGTGTCACAGGAAGAAGGTTGCTATCTTTCAACTTTCGGATAAATTTGCCTTCAAAAACTCGTACTTGCCTTCAGTAAAAGCCTTGCAATTGCTTGGAAGGACAAATTTCCAGATTGTTGCCGAGTGGTGAACTCTCGGCCGCCATATTGGATGGTATTAATGCGCATGCGTACAATGAAATACGCTGTACAGTAAGCACTAGCGCCTGCAATATGCTCGCAAAGGCCGCTGGTCTAGCAAACTAGCCTCAGGATCGCTGTGCTAAAATCTATTGAAGCCTTTAGCTATTTTTGGGGTTGCAACATGATAACGCTTCAAAATGACTATATTTTGTCATTATTAATCAGCACAACTCAAGAATGCCCGAAAATCAGTCTCAAATGGTTTGCACGTATAGAACTAGTCTGTTAGATGAGTTTAAAGGTATATTTAACAAGATATTAATACATTGCATGAAGTTGCAGCATGATAACATAGCTCTGTTAGGTTTGTATACCCTGATTGTGTTCTTGCCGAGAGCCCTAGCCAGAAATAGTAGATATGGGTGCAGTAAAGTGTCTTACGTCTTTTTGGGTGATTTATGACCGCTTTAAAATGCATTACAAATCCTTGAAAATAATGATGTCATTTACTTAAAATTATGTAAACGGTTGAACATGAATTGAGTCATAAACATGTACATTGAATGTGTAAATTAGTTTTTTGAGTTGTTTTTCAGGCTTCAAATATATAATCCTTTCAATCTTATTGAAAATTATTAAAATTTTAATAAGTGGAGCTAGCAGAAAAACAGACAAAAATGAACTAGAATTGGCTTTTGACTTAAATGACGTCATTCAAATTTGATGCCTTAATAAACGAAAAAGGCAGATGGTGTTCGTTACTCGAGGCGACTCCCTACTATATTTAGATAATCAAGAGTTAAAAGCCTTCTCAAATTCATGGGTGATCCTGAAGTTGCAGCCGCTGGTATTTATGTACAATTATCTTTCAACACAACACATAGCAATTTGGCTTCAGAAGACTGCATTCAACAATGGCAGCTTTAATAAACTCCACAAATTCGTGGCTTGTAAATATGGATCGTAACCTGTTATTTTACTTGACCAAAAAAAAGCCTATTAATTATATTGTATTCTAACACGGCCTCTATATAAATCAGTGTAATACTGTTAGAGACTCCGTGTACAAATAATAATAAAGTTCGAATAATTCTCCGGAAATTCAAATCCTTTTGGACAACCAAAAATATTCCATCTTGGCTGCCGTCAACTGGCAGATTTAGGCACTTTAAAGTAATCTCTTTATAGGCTTCCCAGATAGGAGAACTACAATCCAAGTTTAACCACAGGGTTCCTAAGAAGAGTGGTGCAGCCTTAAAAGCCTTGGACCTTGGGAATATCTCCAAAGCTAAGGAAGAGCTGAAAGAAGGTATTAACAATATGCAAAAGATAATCAAATTAGCAGATAAAACGGAATTTGGCTGGGCTACAGTGCAGGAATATGTTTTTGACGAATTAGCCGATAACGATGACAAAAAAATCAAAAAAAGCAGAAAAGAGGTCCTTCAAGAGAAAGAGAGAACGACTAGCCAAAATCCCTCTATGCCCCCTTCAGCACTCAGCTCTTCAAAACTGGTAGTGGTTAGGCTCTTCTTATCTTGGTAATTATTTTCGTCTCCAAAGCAGTCGGTTTCCCCGCACTTCCAACAGAGCCTTTGGCATGTGCTTTGGATGTGGGAGAAGAGGTCACTGGGCCAATTTCTGCCCTTCCAGAGTCAAGCCAAGTTGTTCTGAACCAAAATGTTAACGTTGTACATCCTTTAGAATTTGAACAAGGTACTGACACATATCATTATGGCGTGATGTTGTGCAAGCTTCACATTTTGTTTTTGACATAATACAAACACGGTTATAAGATATTTTTTTATAGAATCACCGTCTCTATTCTATTGAAAATAGGTTTTCTGTGCTTCGTCAAGAGAGTTTTGTTCAGGGAGCTATTCTGGCTGTACTTGATCGTAGTTGTATCAGAGAAGTGGATTCTTATCCGAATTTGTAATCTGTTACACGTTGCAAAACAATCTTCGGAAAAACCGACTCATTTAACGATTTATCGTATCTTAACAATTTGATTGCTAAGAAGTCTGTAAAGTACGAAGAATTAAAGTGCCTATAACCCCTGTTCACCTTATTTTTCCCGAAGGTATTTGCCTCATACAACATTATTTTGCCAATCTTTGAATTGGTATTTTTACAGCTACTCAAAGTTAGCGAAAAATCGTCATTTTGGCTCCCTGTGTTATAATTTCATAATCATGAAAAGGGCTGATGACGTAGCATACGGGAGACGCTTGAGACAGTCTTCGCATCTCCACTACTTTTTCTATATACACGGTCTACTAAAATCATCTCAAAATCGCTAAGGAATGCCAGATCGATGCATAGTATACGACTGTTCAAACGAAAAGGGTATATATGTTCATCAGATTCCATTTTGTAACGATCAGGCAAAGAGTAGAAGGAAGAAGTTTGTCAAGAGCAAGCGAGTGAATAGGACTCCGTCAAAGAGTTTGGCAGTGTGTTCAGACCACTTGCTGCCTGAAAGACTACGAGACATATGTTTTCCCAGTTCCGAAACAAAGCCATACACGCCGAGGTTGAAAAAGGATGACTTTGGGATAGCAGTTTATCTGACTGTCTTCAAAGTTTGCGAACAGCCACAATCACACCGAAGTTGGTGACATGTTTTTCACACATTTTACGTTTTAGTTTATATGGATTGAGTAGACATTTCTTATTATATTTCTTGCACTTGACTTTCTGATATATTATAGGCTGCTAAAGAGGCCCAGAAATCCCGAGCGGCATGCATGAGCACAGTGATTTCGCTGCCAGAACAATCGTGCCAGCAGCCAGATCTCCAACCTTCTACATCATTCGAATCTTCACCTCCCTCAGACGGTGCCTGATGAACCAGAGCTTCAATTCGAAGTCAGATGGTGTTTGTTTTGTTTTTGGTGTTTTTGATGCTCCAGAGAACGGTGTTCGTTTATGATAATTGTCAGAAATGTAAAGCAGATCGTAGGTACAGACAAGCAATTTTGCTCAATGTTCAATTTCTATTTCACTGTAGGGTGTTGACGAGGAAAATGCCCCATAATGTGAACATTGTGTCAGACTGACAAAGCGAACAAGGCAACTTAGGAACAATTGGATGGCCACTAAGTTCAAACGTAACGAGTGTAGACAGCTGCTTAGCTCCTCAAACACCACAAAAAGATGTGGTAAGCATAGTGTGGTTGATACTGAGTGATAATAATGCACTGCACTAAAGTTAACAAGTGGATATAACGTTTCTTTCATTTTCTTTTCGTGATTGGATGATGCCGTAAGTATTATTTTGTCTGTCATCATGCGCATTTGATCATGTGTACACATTTTAATCTGCGCAATAGCAGTATTAGTATATTAGTATTGTTATGTAATATTATTAGTGACATAAAGCAAATTACTGTTGGTATTTCCCAATTTGAGTTTCAAGAAAATATTACAAAATCATAGGTTTATAAATACAATAACCCTCTTGTGACATAATCACTAATATTATTTAATCATTCAAGAGAGGAAACTGTTTTCTTTTCATAACAGATGTATGCAGACTATCAGTGCATATTTCAGCACTAGTAGGGTATTGTTTATATATCACATGTAACTAGGTTCTTAAAAAGTAATGTGACTTTGGATGTTCCTGTATTGTGTGCTTTCAGAGTGCAAGTGTGGTGTAAATGAGCCATCCAAAGAAGAAATCCCACCCACTGAACTTCAAGTTGAGGAGAACGAAATGGTACCATGTGTGCGAATCCAAAGTACCATAAGGAATTTTCCTGGAAGAGCCAGCCAACAATGCCGGGAACGAAAATTGCAGCAGGGAAGTTTTTGTTGTCCTTTACCATTTTGGTAGCAGGTAGTTCTGCCAGCGAAATCTTCCAGATATTCAGCCATATGGGGCTAGGCATTTCCCTCAAGACCTTCTTTGTACATCAAAGGGTAAGTATAAGTGAAACAAGAACATGTAATGGTGTGATACAGTGATGTCCATCACAGAGAACAGAATACATGAATGCTTGAAGATAGGAAATTTATCTTCTTGTGCTAAACTTGATATCTGATTCACTTTGCTCACTTGTGAGATATCAAGTTGATAAGAAGATAAATTTCATATTTGTGCACACCCAAGTATTCTCTGTGCAGTACATTTTTTGTAGTCTGTGATAATATGTACGAGTGTTAGTTCTAAAGAGGTAACTTGGGCATATCCTGTGTCTGATTTAGGAATTCAGTGCACCCAAAGTGACTCAGAAGATGATATTTAGGAGACATTATCTAAATGTCATAAATCAACACCAATATGTGCTCTAGATCAAACACTTAATATCACATGGTAAAATAAAAAATGCTTTGAACAAAGATATTATTACTTCCAACCTGTGGAGGTGAGTTTTTGCAGGGTTTTTGCTTTGCATGGTTGTAATAATTTTTCAAATGTCTTTTGTCTTGACAGAAAATTATCTTCCCCTCCATTTTTAACTATTGGAAGGAATACCAGCGTAACATGCTTGACAGATTGAAGTCCATTGGATCTGGTCTGGACATAGTAGGAGATGGGCGCCATGACAGCATGGGCCAGTGTAAAATATTGCTCATATACAATATTCTGACAACATTCTTTTTCCTTAGATACTAGATTACTAGTCATAAGCCTACTTGCAAAAAAATTACTGTCAAGTTGGAATCCGATTTTAACATGTACTTTACATGCACATTTTTCGTGTGTAAAAAGTACAAGTATATGTTGAGTTCAATTACTACTTTCGTACAATGTTTTTAACTGTTACAACAGTCATTGTTTAAGTTAAAGTTAGAGGGGGAGTGGAGTCTGGAGAAAATCGGGGGTCTCAAAATGAAATATTGGAGAAAAGGGAGGTCCCAAAATGTTTTAAGGTACTCTTGGGGGGGGGGGGGGGATGTTGAAAATTGTGAGAGAATTACAATTGAAGATTCCAGTGCAATAACAGAGGGAGTAACTTTTATCAATTTACTACCCTATAAACTAGCTATAAGAATATTAGTTAGAAACTCAAAATTGATCAAGGTCACTGCGTTCTTGTTTCAGTGAACCCAGTGGCATATCCAGCGGAAGCTCAGGGTACTTGGACTTAGGAATGCCACTGGGCATGGGAAAACAAACTGACATAGGAAACTGGCATGGGAAAACAAACTGACAAACATTAAAGGCTTTAACAGCTATGGTTTTATCAAATTTTCAGTCTAAAAACCAAACATGCAATTATTTTGTTTTTGCACACATGATTTTAATGATGGGAATTTCAGCAAACTCATCTGCATTACCTTTAGAGCTATAAAATCCATGAATTAATTTCAGATTTTTTTATTAACTTTAAATTAACATTTTAACAATGGTTTATTAACTCAGCTGGCCATAGTATGCAAGGGGAAACCATAATAAGTCTTTCTCGCTGTGGCTGTATACTCATGCTACCTTGACTTTCTTCATTACTCTTATTCCTTGCCTATTTCTGTACTGTACACTCTTGAAATTGTTTTATCTTTTATTCCTATCATCCCCACTTTCAATGTACATAAAATGATGATATATTAGCTTTGAAACTATAGGCTTTTTTTTGGGGGGGGGGGGGGGGGTTGACAATTTATTGGATACCTGAAGGGGAGTTGTTTAAATAGAAGTTATTAAAAGAACAATTTCTTCTCCACCCCACCCTCCAACTTAAATATATATAATGACTGTTCTCTAAGATTTCCACACTATGGAAGAGGTCCAGTTTTTCCTGTGATTAACTTTTACATGCATGTGCACAGTCTGCTTTAAACACCAAACGGTGAAAGGATAAGGCCTCTGCCTCCAGCTGCCAGTATACATGTACATGTTTTGTTGTATCTTAAATAAAATACAGTCTAGCCTGTGTATTTCGTGATGTCACCACATACTTCAATAAGCATAGCTGAGATAATCCTGTGAAATAGCCATTCAATCCTGGGTTGGGAGGAGGGGGTAGGGGTGATTTGGGTTAAACCCTTCTTGTTCAGAATCAGTTTGCTGTCTTGTTTTCTTCACCCCATCAACTCTCTTTGCTGGCGGATATCCCAAAGCTACAATCTCGGACAAATTGAGTAGGAAAAAAAAAAAAACCTCCCCCCATTTCAGTGATGAGAGCGTAGGCAAACTGAAATGGACCATGATTTAACATAATTGAAATGGGGGGAGGGGAGATCTTAAATTTTCAACAGATTTGACCGAGATTGTAGTCAGTAATTGTCAACTTGACCTGATCTGCCTCACCATCTGTCTCCCCATTGACATTTTTCCTGATAAGGTGCAATCTATTTATGTCCAACCTCCACCTGGGCTTGCAAGGGTCAGCTCTTGCAATGCAGATATTGTGTAAGGCTATACAGGCCATTATGATGTGCCTAATGTTCTTCAGTTTACACTATATCTTCTTGTACAGAATCCTCCATCTACCTTTAAGCATGCCAAATGCATGTTCTGACACAACTCTAGCCGAACAAAGCCTCTTGTTCAAGTATCGTTTCCTTGGATCTCTTGTATTTTCATTGTATGGCTTCATCAGCCAAGTGTATTGTGGAAATGCTGAATCACCAACAGTTGTGAATGGTATGTCCCCATAGTTCCTCAGTCTAAACACAGCATTTGGGAAGACCTGCCCAAGTTGAATCTTAGAATAGAGGAAGCCTTGAGTCGTGTGTAGACCCAGGAGCACCAACCACAGCCCAGAGGAACCTGTTGTTGGAACCAATACATCCCATGCTGAACTATACAAAAATAACTATAACTAAAAAACATACTCAAATTTACGCTACGTTTTTCTAATTACTTATATTTATTGCCATTAGATTTGTGTTCCATTTCTTATAATGTGAAAGGAGTTTATTTCTTAAAAGAGTGATAGACGTTTTTTTTCCTCTAGCTTTATATACACATTTTATATTCTAAAATTATATAATTTATAACTTGATCATCTACACCTAAAATGATATTTACTATATTGGACTCTGGCAACTTAATATTGACAGTTTCAAGCCAAGTTCTAATTTCAAAATATAAGTTTTTTGACTCAACACACTCGACAAAAAGATGATCAATAGTTTCGTAATATGTTTGGCGGAACGAACAGTTTGGATGAATACTAATTTTAAAGCGAAACAAATCATAATTAAGAAATAAACAATTGTTTAGAATACTGTATTGAAAAAACCTAGCTAGAACCTGTATAGTTCAGTGTTAGATGTGTAATATTGTAAAATATATTAAAGAAAATAAAAAGAGGTTGATAAAGACAAAAAAAATCCCATGCTGGACACTGAATATCTCTTCTTGAAGCTAAAAAATATTTTTTTACTTCGCGCTCACATAAACGTGAAATCCATCCCAAGCTCCAACACATGGAAATTCCCTGATACCATTACCTACCAAATGTCTACTCATTCAAGAAATGTTATCAGAAATACTTACTGAATGAGCAGCTTTCTCTCAATCATTTTAGACCTTAACATATTTTATTTTGTCGTTCTTTTAAAATGTATTATTTTGTACAATATCTCACATTTTAGAATTTACATTAGAACTTAAGCATTTTTATATTTACATTTCTCTGGGTGGGGAGGTGGAGACTAGGGGGCTTAGCTTATTTACTTGTTTGCGAGGGTGGGGAGTGATGGTTGGCGGAGGGGGGGGTGGTGACTTAGCCTGTTCCAGGCTCTCAGATAGTGGAGCGAAAGAAAAACGGGAGAGGGGGACTGGGGGGAGAAAGGGGAAATGCGGGAAAAGGAGAGCCTGTGGAACTACTCAGAACAACCTTGTTCCAGTATACCAGCTCCTGGTATACCCTCTGATTGGTCAATTTTGACAGGTCGCGTCACGTGATGACAAAATATTTTGACAGCTAGCAGCTCAGTGGTGTTGCGTTATGTCCGATAGTAAAGGTTAATCTGTTAATGAATAATGTTATCAGATAAATCCAGTACTAGTTTAGAAGATATCATTTCTAACTGTCTTGAACAATTCCCTGATATAAAGTCGCTTAAGAAAGAGCAACAGCTTTGTTTGCTGAATCTAGCGAAAGGGAAAGATGTCTTTGCCATTCTACCGACTGGCTTTGGGAAGAGTTTGATATTTCAGCTCTTCCCGAAGATAATGAAAAGTTTGTTTGGGACAACGACAACTATAATCGTCGTCACTCCTTTAGTGGCCATCATGAAGGACCAAGTCGACCACCTGAAGAGTATAGGAGTCTCTGCAGCAGCCATCGGCGTCAACGAAGGAGACGACGACGTCGACGAACAAGCAGTCAAAGATGGCTGTTGTGAAGTTGTGTATGGGAGTCCAGAAAGTTGGCTGTCGAAGGAGTGGAAGAAGGAACTGAAAGATGGAAAGCTAGGTCAACATGTTGTAGCAATTGCCTTTGATGAAGTTCACTCAATCACTGAATGGTGAGTTTGAAAAGTAATGTACCGCTGCAACTCGCAACGCAACATTGTTGCGCGCCAAGTTCCAAGAAATTGTTGCCCGTATTTACTTCACCTTTACTGGGACCGGTTTCATCGTAATTTCGATAGTTCAAATTCTTGTACTTGAGTCACTAGTTGCCGCTGTCCCTTGCATAGAGACCAACATCTCGATCTTTTATATAATTTTCTAAACTCTTAATTTTTGCAGTCGTTCCTTGATCTAATTCTTAGCGTTTTAATGTTACGTTTTGTTTGTTGCTTGCATTTAGTCTTATCTGTAGGACTTATATTATAGGTGTTTATCACCTGTTTAGCCCCTCCTCGACAGCAGTTCTTCTTTGTTATTTTTCCGTGTATATATAACCACTGTCTGAAGCTTAATAAATAAAAACAATAAATGAATGAAAGTTTTCTTTACGAATCACTTGAAAATCAAACATTTTAGAACGACAAAAATCCTAAATATAATTGGTAGCAAGTTCATGTGGAGTTTTTTTCATTTTTTCATTCTAAAATGTTTGATTTTCGAGTGATTCTTAATGAAATTTTGAATTGGAGTTGTAAACTTTATTATCCATTCTTCCTTTTACCGCTTCGATGTGGTGCAAATTTGAAATACTGTACTTATATACCTATCTAGAGCAAATTTGTGTATGGGTGGGAAAAACTATACAGCATGATTACCGTTCAACATGCTGTGATGGTTAGACTTAACTGTTCTGTAGGTCATATTATCCTATTTGACTTCACTGAAAGAATCCCATTGTTTTAGGGTTAGGGTTTGTATTGTTATAGGGGTAGGCTATTGTTTGGGTAACCAATAACATTTCAGGTTGCAAACAGTGCAGTCTGCCCCTGCTGTGATGTTGAAATGGTTTCCCATTGTTTTTGCCCTGCTGATCCAATCAAATTACAGAAATATGGTACAGCATTCTTACAGTACAGTTAGAGCAGATTTTGCATGTGGGGCAAACTACAGCACACAGTTACCATACAGTATGCTGTGTGACATTGAAATGGTTTCCCATAATTGTTTTTGTCCTGCTAATCCAATCAAATCACAGAATTACAGTACAGCACGGTTACAGTATGGTTAGAGCAGATTTTGTAGTGGGACAAACTACAGCACTGAGTACAGCACGGTTACAGACATGCCATAGTTTGCCCCAGTCATACAAAATCTGCTCTAGCTATTTCAAAAAAGGTTGTCTGGACGAGCAACAAAGGATTGTCATTATAACTGGCAGCAGCTAGCTATGCGTAATGCATATGGTGCAATTCAAAAATCCATTTGAAGCCTTTGCCTCCAACAAGGAACAAATTCACCCAAATTTTAGCAACCACCATAATCCATTTCGGTCCGGGTATGTTGTTTGCCACTTGTATGGGACAACCTTATTTTCCCACCATGTACCAAAAGTTGATATATTAATTACAGACAGACAGAATAGGTTTATTGGTACTTTGCAGATATTATTGTCTACATCAGTGTTAAATCCAATAAATAAATAATGACTATAAGTAGATGAATACTAAGTCTTGTTGTAGATTAATGTATAAAATTTACATTAATTTATTGAAGTTACTTATAATGCAGGATCTAATTGAAAGGCAATCAGATATGTATTTAGCTGCTATTCTTGCAATTTTGGAATCTGGCTTAAGTATAAGGGTTGAAATTTGGTCATAATGACTTTTTTTTAGGGATATTTTCAATGTGTTTTCCAGTGAAGCATAGACTTCATTTCTCGGCCCAACCCGGGACAGGGTATGAGGTAGTATTTTGAATAGTATTTTCAATCACAGTTAATACTGTTTGTGACTTATGTACCATCTGTCTACATCTACTATTGAATAGCTTGTCCTTAACGTGTTTAATACCCCGGGCCAATATAAAGTAGCTAATATAAAGTTACAAATGCCACCCCTGGATGTAAAATTATGCAAATGCCCACAATGACCCCAGGGGGAGGGGGAATGGACAACACTGAAATTGATTCCATGTAGGTAAACACCTTCTATGATTGGACAGTAGTTTTGATTAGGTACACTTACATGTATCAGACCAGATATACTTACATGTATATGACATGTGTATTTGGCAGCTACATGTACATGTAGTCAGCTTGCTTTATTTATAAATGTTTTGTTTCTTAAACAGGGGATTTCCACAGAAAGAAAAGAAAAAGATGAAAAGTGATCCATTTCGAGAAGCTTTTGCTCGAGTTAAAGATTTAAGATCACTTTTACCTGGGAAACCAGTGATTGCTTTGACAGCAACAATCCAGGAGCCGATAATTTACCAGTTGGACAAGTGTTTGGAAAATATATTTTGTCAGAGCTTAAATTGTGATGAGTAATTTAAATGAGTGGAAGTATTTTGCTCTGATGAAGCACAACTTCAGAGCTTCATGTTTTTTTGTGAATACAATTCACATTGTTTATGTGACAGCAAATCAACTCACCGCCCCACCCCCTGGAACTTATTTAATTTCATAAATGAATTTATTTACACATTTGAGGAAACCTTAAAAAAGCAAGGATTTCTTTTCTTTATGCTATCACAAATTATATTATTGTGACTCCATCATTCCAGCACGAGATTCTAAAAATTATAGATAACGTAGCTAGAAATCCTGTACTATAGACATTGTTTACATTTTTTCTCATCATAAATCAAATTTAAAGCTTCAAACAAGCCGACTCCATAAATCGAAAAATAATGTCAGACTTTAAATAGTTAAACCAACGAAAATTTGAGAGCGATTTGTTGAAGACTGAATTGGCTTTTCAAAACTGGCAACTCTTTTTTATACTATAGTATCCTCGGAGTTCGTGAACGAATTAAGTTTGACATTCTTTTTCGATTTATGGAGTCTACTTGTTTGTAGTAAATCTCTTAGAATTTTTTTAGGGTTGCTTGATAAATTATGCAAGCAAGGATAGGTTTTTCTGTCAAATTACTTTTTCGGAATAATTTTTATGTCGCAATTCTGGACTCACCTTAATGATTGTATTGGTTGAATCTTTTGGTAAATTCATTGCTGACTTAAGCTGCATATCCATGTTTCCCTCGTCTTCTAGTATTCGGGATTATTTTCTTTACCATCTTCAATTGGTAACGACATAATAAGTGATCGTCTTGAGGTCTTACCAGATGTAGAGACATCTTTGACAGGGAAAGTGCATGAAAGACCCGCGCCATCACAATCGTCTGTCGTAGGACGACCCCGCTTTCTTGGCGGCGAAACACCGGTTGGCGAGTTTGAAGAACATCTTTTTGGAAGTTTATTTACGTTGGAGGTTAGCTTCACGAACGTTGCTTTTAACCTTACAAGCGTTCTTGCACATGAAAGGCAACTCACTTCAGAATAACCTTCCCGGCGAAGACTACATCCCAGAGATCTCACCACATCTGAAATAACTACACTTGCTGTACTCGACAGTAAGAGCTCTTTGTTTTTTAGCTCGTTATACAGTGATACACGGGGAATCTTCGCTCCGCTACAACTTACATTCTTATGACAAAAGCGGCAGGACTTCGAGAGCTCGTTTTTAGTTTCAACTGCTACGGCTTGCTTTTTTGGTGTGTAAACAAACGACATAACAACACAACACACAACACGTACGAAATGGACTTTCCACCAAGGTTCTCATTTTACCTGTCGTGATCTGACATAAATTATGATTGACGTGTTTGATTGACAGTTGTAGGTATCGCACGTCGCATGTGGGAGGAACAAGGTTGTTCTGAGTAGTTCCACAGGCTCTCCTTTTCCCGCATTTCCCCTTTCTCTCCCCCAGTCCCCCTCTCCTTTTTTGCACTGCGTTTTTCTTTCGCTCCCTTTCCATTGCCCTTTCCCACTATCTGAGAGCCTGGAACAGGCTAGTGGTGACTTAGATGTTTACATCGTATCTGTTATAGTTTAACTTATATATTTATTAAATAGATCATATGAATAGCTTTATTAGTATATTAGTATTAAGCATTTTATATAAACTGTATTGTATTATTGTAATGAGGGCTCTTTAAATAGAGACGTTATTATTATTATTATTATTATTATTATTATTACCTTACACACTTCGTTAAAAATCACTCCCGCAGTCGATTCTGCTACACCAAACAGGTCCCCTACTGCGCTGTAGGTACATCCATGAGCCAATCGATATAAACATATGGCAAGCTGCGTGTCCGGGGGTGTCGGTTCTGGTTTGAAACGTGTCGGCTCTTTAACAATGTTGTCTCTTATCTCTTCAAGAATGAACTCAAATGTTCCTCGGCTTATTCGCAAAGCTATGTCATCCCAATTCCGGTACCAATTTCTCCACCACGACTTGTCCCTCTGGGCTTCTTTCTAGCCTTGCCTTTTTACTTGCAGCCACAGCACCCAAGACGAGAGCTTTTGCCAGTTCCATATCCTCATCTACATTCTGCAGAAGCCCTTCCTTGATTTGTTTTTCTTCCGATGGAACATTTCTAACTCCATTTGTTCTCTTTCTCGTCGACGCTGTGCAAGCATCTTCGCAAACTGTAGCGAAGGTTCCGCCATGATCAGCTTCAGACAGTTAATATTTTCGCGGAATTGATTTTCGCGCCAGTACGTATCGATAGTATCCAGTCTCTTCCAAGAACAGTACCCAGTCTCTTTTTAAGATCGCGTTTTTTATTTTTCGCCATCCAAACTTATACGTCTCGTTTTTATATCAGTCGCACTTAACGGTCAGACGTTTAATGCATCTAGACGTCTTAGACGTCTGTAGTATAAACACGGCCATTCTTGATTCAGCGTGGTGGACCAAGGGAAAGCATATCACCAAGGCTTCATGGGGAACAAGGGTCAGCCTTACACAGCATTCATAACACCATGGGGACTGTACGAGTGGGTACATATACCCTTTGGACTTGAGAACGCCCAACAAAGGTAATGACCAACTACCATCTGCTACACCTGTTACTTGGACTGAGGATCATCAGCAGTCACTGGAGAAATTGACCAGTTACCTGACCAGCACACCAGTTATGGCATATCCAGAGAGTATACTAAAGCATTCATCATTCACACTGACGCATGCAAATAAGGACTTAGAGCGGTTCTCTACCAGAAACAGGAAGGAAAGAACAAGGTCATCGCATATGCTTCCCATAACCTGCTGAGAAGAGGTGCCAATCTTCATGCCACAAAGTTAGAATTCCTAGCTCTTAAAGTGCCTATAACCATATTTTCTGATTGAAACTTTAAACTATTCTTTAGAACTTAAAGCAAAAACTCAACTGTATTTTTTACGGCCTTTGAAAGTTGAGAATCAAAACATGTGGCCGTCAGTTTAGGCACTTTAAATGGGCCATAACAGAACAATTCCGGGATTATCTCTATTATGCGCCTGAATGTATTGTTTTTACTGACAATAATCCCTTTATTTACATCAATAAAATTTGACGACCTAACTTACACTAGTTAAGTTTATAAACAAAATGGCTGACACATAGAATTGGCCTTGTGTATTTGCGTGTTGGGTTAGGCCTGGGCCCGAGGCAGAAACACGCGACCGTCACAGAGCACCTCTGGGATTTAGGTCCTAACAGACTTCCTAATCCCTGAAGAAGGGGTCTGTTAATCAGAAATACACGCTTGGCAATTCAATTCTAATGCAGCCTTAATGTGTAAAAGTATTTTTCACATATTTTTACTCTAAATATTTTACTCTAAATATTTTAGATAAATAAAATAAAATGCAAAGGGAGGGGGGGGGGGGGAGTGAACATCATTTAACCAATAATGATTACAGTTATATACTAGCTTAAGACATATTTTTATACTCAATATTCAAATAAACTATTTCCATAATATATTGTTCCCTACATAATTTATTCACATATCATATTTTATCAAATCATATCCATGGCATAATTACATAATTTATTCACATATCCTATTTTATCAAATCATATCCATGGCATAATCACGTTAACCAATTTCATACCACTATTTATATATTTCATAATAACCCACTCTTCAAATTATCACTCAACACTTTTAAAATAAGTATGAATTGGTGGTGCTTGCTTGCACAAGCACACTAACTCACTCTCGCGCATGCCATTATATAATTTAGTCGTGGATGCAGCAACACACAACTTGAGCGCTCTGAAACAAAAACCGAAAAACTCCCGAAACTTAATTCATTACGGCCACTTTTCAGATATATTGTGATTATAATAGCTCGTATAAGTAATCGCAAGCCAAGGGAAGACCACAACGCCACTTTTGAAAGTGTTGTAGAGCCGCTGGTTCCGTGGCTCCAAAATGGTTGCTCGGTATTACCATAAGGTACGGTGGCCCATAAGTACAAAACACAAAACACATAATATAAAACACAATACACAAACTGAAAACACAAAACACACACCGAAAATACAATACACAAACTGAAAACACAACACACACACCGAAAACACAATACACAAACTGAAAACACGTAGCGAAAACACAATACACAAACTGAAAACACAAAACACTACAGAGGCCCATAAGTACAAAACACAAGGCACATAATATAAAACACAACACACAATCAAAAACACCATTACAAGCAGCAAAACATAATTCAAGGATTCAGTTCACAATGTTAAGACGTCAAACCATAAACAACCGCATGCAAAACACATTAAACAAACGCCAAAGCACATTTAGAACTTCCAAAACACATTTAGAACACAAAGAGTGGGAGATTGGGTACTACCGTGCTTAGGTGGCAATGACTGCTGACTTACTTTGATGCAGGCAACTTAATTACATTCTAAACAAACATGGCGATAAGATATTACTTTTCAAAGAATTACGATTATGCAACTATATTAAGCTTTCTAGAAAGTTTTAATGACATAAAAATATCAAGAGGAACATTGTTAAATCGTTTAAAACAATATGTTTGTGCCGGCGTGGACGTGATGTAGATGAAGATATAGTTCGAGAGTACATAAGGAGAGAACTCGATGGCTCAGGCTCTCTACTTGGGTATAGGTCGATGTGGAGAAGGCTACACTCCAAATACGGAATCAACGTACCAAGATCCACCGTTCAGTCTCTTCTGCGTGAGCTCGATCCAGAGGGAACGAAGTTAAGGCAAGCACATCGTCTTAAAAGAAGAAAGTATTCAAATCCCGGTCCAAATTTCTGTTGGCACTCGGATGGTTATGATAAACTGAAGCCATACGCCTTTCCAATACACGGATGTATCGATGGGTTCAGTCGACGTGTATTATGGCTTAAAGTGCCTAGAAGTAACAATGACCCACGAATTATTGGAAGGTTCTTTGTGGAAAGTGTTCGAGAATTTGAAGGATGTCCATCCCTCCTACGAACCGACAGAGGTACTGAAAATGGTATCATGGCGACAGTTCAATGTTATCTTAGACGAAATCACGACTATTCGTTGGCAGGTTTGAATGCACACCGTTATGGGTCATCACATAGCAACCAACGCATTGAGGGCTGGTGGGCTTACCTTAGACGATCATTGAGTTCTTGGTGGATTAATGGTTGATAAAGGACAATTAGACATAAGCAATCAACTACAGATGGAGTGCCTCTGGTTTTGCTTTAGTTAAAATCATTGACACAGAGCTTAATCAAGTGAAAGACAACTGGAATAGTCACTTACTCCAGATTTCAAACATCACCTGGTATTCCTGATAAACTTTATTTCTTGCCAAGAACTGTGGGAAAAGAAGATCACAAACATCCTTTTGATGCCTCTGACCTACAAGAAGCTGAAAATGAATTCAGTTCTTGTGATTCAAATACAGCCAATCAATGTAATGACTATCAGTGTTATTTTACTTATGTTCTTGAAACACTTGGGATCAGTGCACCAAACAACTGGAGATATGGACTGGCAACATATACTACACTTCTTACTGTTGCTGTTTGAGGACTGGTTAATGCACTCAGAAGAAATGCAGAATATACTGATTATTTTTATATGATAAAGATAGTCATCAATATTACTATTGGCTGCATTTTATTGAATTCAATATGGCCAATATAACACCACACCATGTCACAAGTCAACCTCAAGTCCGAGTCAAGTGCATGTACGAGTCAAGTTCAATTCGAGCTCTAAGAAGTTACAAATTATAAACATATTCTTTCAATAATGTTTCCTATTTTCCTTTTTGTTTAATTTTTTTAATGAATCACCTCAAGTGCAGTTGATTCTGCCATTTGAAAATGTTGTACAACACTCAGTCTCCACTCAGAACATGGGTTTTCTATATAATAAGACCCCTTCTCTAATATGCCCCCCTTTTAGAGATACTTCCAGGGGTTTATGAATTAATAGAGGATTTATGGTATGGGTTCATTGTATTTAGCGGTACCCATTTGGATATATAAAATCAAAGCTGTGATAATACACTTTGAAAATTAATAATTCAATACTGAATTTTCGTCCTCGATACCACTTTACAAATTATATAAAAAATATTTTGATATTGTTAACACCAACTTTAACTGACCTTGCCCCTCAGAGTGGTTCAAGGTTTTGTAGTTTCAGCATTCGAATGAATTTTTCAGACAAAATCTTAAGAGCACAGGGAACCTACTCTGGCTAAGAGATTCAACAATTCAGATCTTACAATAATATTTATCTCCAGTTCTCTACCATTTCATTACTATAAAATGCATCAAAAATGAAATTGCATGAGTTAAATGACCCCAAAACCTGGAGAATTCATCATACAAAATGTAAATTCCTCTGAAAACTTAGAATAATCAGACATGTTTGCAACAGGAATGGTGAGGATGTTTGCACAAGTGTTTGTACTCATCTTTCTCTTGCACAAAGGGTCATGTGAAAATCTCAATGTAGGCCGTGGGGTGAAGCCAATCGCTGGGATGTCTTCGGCTCCAGTTACAAACTGAAGCACATGCCCGAGGGTTATGATTACATCCTTCCCCTCCACTTGGGTTGTAATTGTCCCTCGCTCGACATCTTCAAAATACTGGCTAAAGTTGAACATAACATTCTGTTCAACTTTGAACCTGTTGCTGTCCTGGGGGCTGCACACTGGCTCAAAAACATCATCAACTTGTTCAGCCGTTAGCTGTCGTGATACTTGAAAGACTTTCCTAAACATTTCAGGGTTTTCTCGTACCAAGTTTAGTACATTGCAAGTTTTTAGGCCATCAATAAACTGGTCAATTTCAGTGATGGATGAGAGAACAGTGTAGTGCAAGCAAATGCACCGGAAGAATTCTTCTTTGTCTGTGAGGTGAACAAATGGTTTGGAATACCCTGCTTCAAATCTAAATTCACAGCCAAATGAGGCAACATTTTTAAATTCCTTGTCATCTGTGATGGTATTCAGATTTTTCAGAAAGCTCTTGACTTCAGAATTAGGCACCTCATCTAAAGTTGGTTGGAGATCATCTATTCTTCCAGACAATATGTAGTCCACTAAAGACTTGCTGAAGCACTTGGGGCCAGGGGAGCCTTGCAAAATGCATAAGGATGTCAGCTGGCCAAATGCAAAAAAATATTTCCTGTGCAAGGATGAAATGTTATGTCTAAAAACAGCATCTGACATCAATTTTGCTTGAGCTGTTGAATTTATTAAACTGTAAAACTCACGTGATGGCCCACCCTGGTCTACAGCTGGTTCGCCTATGAACTGCACCTTAACTGGCTTGTTCATTTCTCCTGGTTGAAGACGACCCAATTTCACGAGTGTGTCTTCCCAAATAGACTGCCGTCTAACTTTCAAACGCAGATCTCCTTCACTTTTCAGCTCTGATTCTTTCAGCTCCTTTAACTTCTCCTGGAGGGAATTATCTGATGCAAAGGTGCTTGTTTCCCCAGTTGTTTCACTATCAGTGATACAAATATCCAAGTCATCATCACTACTTCCATTGAAACCACAATGATCAGCTGTATTTGCAGTCAGTAAGGATGCATAAATATCATTTAGGGAGTTGCTGGAATTCAACAGAAGGTAAATTGCTTCCTCAAGTGACTGGGTGCTATCCAAAGCTGTTACTATCTCCTGCTCACCATTGACTGGAAACATATCTCTCAAAGTCTGAATTCTAGCAGCTCTACTTGTGGATGACTCCTTTATTGTGCTAGAGAGGGATAACTGCTGCCTATCCTCTGGATGACTGTTGGTACATGTACTAGTACTTGCAACTGGTTCAGCCACTCCCATTGGTGGCACTGTTCTTGAGGCTTGGATTAATGATACATCAGGGCTTTTATTCTCACAGGCACCTGTAATAATTATTGGTTGAGCTGCTCCTGTTGTTGGTGCTTCCCTCGAAGCCTGAGCTGGAGATGTGGAATTATCATTATATAATGAGGACTGGCTTGCGGTGGATTGGGAGATAGAAGAGGATTTGTGGATAGAACTAGATCTGCACATCCTACTAAGAGTGGTCTGTATGGATGCAGATTCTTGCTCCATTTCATTGTCAGAATCTGACTGGTCCTCCCTGTTCATTTCCAGTGTTTCTCTCTCAACCAAGTACCAAGTGATTCTGTTGTATGGTTTTCCAATATCCTCCTTGTATTTATCTAATTGGAATAACTGGTTAGGCTGCCCGGAAAGGGTCAGGACTTCTGTACCATCGGGATAAACAAGTGCGTAATCCGCAAAATGTTTAAAAGTGCGGTCATGAGCGGCGTGTTTGTCTATCCCCTTCCTCATCAATTCTGGCTTCCGTATCGCCACAGGAACACGGATGATCATAATCTTACCCTTGACAGGCTTCAGCTCTCCGCTTACCAGCTTCATGCGGCCAACATTTATCATGGCCTCGTTTGGGGCGTCGGTTTTCTTCTTCTTTCCTTTTTCGAGATTTTTTCTTGTCTCTTTGAAGACAATCTCTTTCGGTATTCTTGGAAAGTCTGCGGAGCCGGACTGAGTACTTCCCGGGGTAATTGCACCGCTTTGGACATCGAGGGTTCTACTACAGTTTCCCTTTTCTGGAGCGATATTCCACAGCTATGGCAAAATCGAAATATATCTAAGACATCTGCCTTGCAATATTCGCATTTCATCTTGTTAAAATCGGCTTGAAAACCTTCAGCGCTTTCTGACGTGGAATATTACGAGCATGTGCTTTGAGCGTGCCCACAAATAATGATGGTCAGCAGTAAAGCACGGTAGTACCCAATCTCCCACTCTGTGTTCTAAATGTGTTTTGGAAGTTCTAAATGTGTTTTGGCGTTTGTTTAATGTGTTTTGCATGCGGTTGTTTATGGTTTGACGTCTTAACATTGTGAACTGAATCGTTGAATTATGTTTTGCTGCTTGTAATGGTGTTTTTGATTGTGTGTTGTGTTTTATATTATGTGCCTTGTGTTTTGTACTTATGGGCCTCTGTAGTGTTTTGTGTTTTCGCTACATGTTTTGCGTTTTCAGTTTGTGTATTGTGTTTTCACTTTGTGTATTGTGTTTTCGCTACGTGTTTTGTGTTTTGTGTTTTCAGTTTGTGTATTGTGTTTTCGGTGTGTGTATTGTGTTTTCGGTGTGTGTTTTGTGTTTTCAGTTTGCGTATTGTGTTTTATATTATGTGTTTTGTGTTTTGTACTTATGGGCCACCGTAATAAGGTCATTAGTAGTGTTATTTTATACTAGGCTCAAACCTCATGTTAAAACCGACATATACGATTTATTACATGCCTCGCCAGTGGCTTATGGTTAGGTCTGCCGCCCGGATTTTCTCAGTAATATTTGCATTCTGCAAAACGCCTGCGCTTCTTCCATACTAGAAATGAATCTCGAAACTGGAGCCGTGAGCCACTTCTTGTTGTAACTAAGCACTATGCAGAATAAAAAAGTAGTTCCACGGAGCCACTTCTCGTTATATGTAAACATAGCACAGAATAATTACTTACGTCCACGGGGCCACGGAGTCAGGCTTTTGTTGTAACTAAAGGAGGGCTCGAAATTAAGAAAAAAAATGAGGCGTAATTTTACGCCCAGCTTAAAAATTTTAGGCGTAATTCTCCAAAATTTAGGCGTAAATAATTGTGCATTAGTAGCTGAAATTTGTATGTCATAGGAAAGGGTAAAATATGTTTTTTTTAATGTTGCAAATCATTCGCTTTTTTGTAATAAACATTCGACTAAAACTCATTGAGTTCAATATCGCTTTTTTAAACAAGACAGGGAAAGACAAAGGCGTGGCAGCCTTTTTTCCATGCGGTCACGCAAAGTTTCGCAGGAAGCCATGCACATGTTTAAGTGTAACGTACATGTCTAGGCTGAGCTAGGCTGTTAAAACAGATCTATCGCGCCGGCTTTGAGACAAATAGAGCGGCAAGCAGAGACGATTTCTTTCATCTTTCTACAAAAAATTGTTTGCATTTTACTACTATTTGCAAGCAAGCGTTTAGTGTAAACTTTTTGTCTGTTGTTTCAAGTTTGAAACCCATAGTTTACTAATTACGCGGCAACGTTTGGCGTGTGAAGTCTGAACTTTTAACCGCAAAATGTCAAAGTTTGGCAGCTCCTGTAATGTAAATTATTTTCCCGCACGAAACAAGTTGTTTTGCATGACAAAAGGCTATGTTTTGCATGACAAAACCCAGACGACGTGCGCGCTACGTGCGCGCATTGTGGTAGTAGTTTTTACACATAAAAAAAAACATGGCGGACGGTTGTAGATTTCGGTAAGTTTAATCACTCATTCCATATAAATTACTTTACATTTTAATGCTATCTATGATACTAAATGATAGTTAATTATCTGATGTACTTGTTCCGGATGAAATACGTGAAAAATATTATCCCTGCGATCAATTTGTTGGCTGAGTAAAAGCATGAACCGTTTTCAAAGTTTCTGTTTGTAATTTGATGAGCATATACTTTTTGTCCCATAGTTTACTAAAAACTCAAGATATATTACTAAAATAGCTCAAATATTACTCTTGAAATATAACATTGTCACGTGGTATAAACGCTCCCCATCGCTCCCCGTGGGAAATATGTGTTTTCGTTGTTTAAAGTTATCGCTTTTATCTCTCACAGTCACTCACGATGAAGAAACGATCGTCTGTTGTGGAGGGAAATACACCAGGGAAACCTGCTTCCAAGCATGCATGTGTACCTAGTAATTCAAGCTGCAGCAACGGTAGCAACGGTAATGGTCTCGGCACGTGCACAAAGGAATGCAGACTAAAAGGTTGGCGTTTGTGGGTGGAGACAGGCTGTGTTTTTTCCCTACGATTCCACACTACGGTGGATTCCGTAGTAGTATCTATCGTCAAACTAACCTTGCCACAGCCATAGACAAGCAAGTCTGAGTCTTCTGTTATAGCCAGGTCTGCAAAGCCTTCTTTTAGTATGTAAGCTATCTGAGCATCGGACTCGTAAGGGTAGACAATGTATTCAACATTTTGGCTTAAACATATCTATAAAGATAAACGATAAACAAAAACTTATCAATAAACTTTAAAGTTTACGCGGAAACTGAACAGACTTTCGTCCAGACTTTCGGCAGAAAAGGAACACCAGAAACATACTGAACATTCAGACTCAGACGACGTGCAATGTGTCCATATCGCCATTTGTTTTTACCTTAATACACTCACACACATCTTCGTATGTTATCGAGGCACCTTGGCCAAGCAAACGATTAGCACAAGCTACATTGGTTTGGAGATCCGCCGTCTTCAGACGTTCTTCTCTTTCTCTGTTTGACGCATATAAAACAAACAAAGATAGATTAATTCCCACAAGAAATTACGGCATTGGAGATGATATTAATTAATTAGAATATTATTCTTTATAATACCTTTGTCTTCTGTCATTTTCTTCGGTCTTCGCTGGTAGTTTTTGCCCGTCAAAAACTACTAACGGAGTAACTCCAGCTTCTTTGAATAACTTCAAATATCTTGAAACAATTACGGTTGCCCTAACCAAAAGAGAAATAAAAAAGTAAAAGCTAAATATAAAAGACGCATAAAGCAGATGACTTTCTATATAGATAGAAATTACGGTTGTCAAAAGCAGAAATAACTACAGTATAAGTTTGACAACGCGACATGTAAAATCTCTCACCTTTCACGAGTTCCAGTTTGTGACAAACTCACATATAAATCCTAGTGAATCCAGCAAGAGCTATCTATTGCTGCTGTCTTCCCTGCAAAATCACTCAACTTAACTTTTTTTTTATGATCTTTCAAGTAAGGAAATAAGCCGCTTATCCCCATACGGAAAATAGCATTCAGTCAAAGCGCAAAGAGCATATCAGTTAGTATCGTGGAGCCGTCTAGCCGTGGAGAAGTCCTCACTCGACCGCGACCAAATGCAAATGATTCGAATTTCAATAAACGACCATGATCCTTTGCGATCGTAGCGCGCACGTCGTCTGGACAAAACCTATAGATAGGAGCTGTCAAACTTTGACATTTTGCGGTTAAAAGTTCAGACTTCACACGCCAAACGTCGCCGTGTAATGAGTAAATTATGCGTTTCAAACTTGAAACAACAGACAAAAAAGTTTACACTAAACGCGGCTTGGTATATAACGTGTTACAAGATACAATGATACGGAGATACCAAGATACAGTGATACAGTGATACGGTGATACGGTGATACGGTGATACGGTGATACGGTGATACGAACATCTGGCCCCGCTAAATACAGGTTTCTGTATGAAACGGACTGTTGTATGGGTCACTTGAGCTCTTGTAGCCGTGGCGTGACGCTAATTTAACGGTATTATCTTTCAGCATGACTGCTTTGTCTGACTATTTTGTTATTTAATTTTAACTTTTGAACGTTACGCATTTAACATGCATTGAACCACTTTATTGCCCATGTTGAAGAAAGGTTTTTGCAACACAAATACGAAATTAACGCTGAAAGCTTTATCATTGGCAACTAGATTTAGGGACGGACCATTTGAAAATTGATGGAGGGGGGCCCGGTTTTTTTTGCTCGAAATTCTTTTTCGACTTCTCAGTTGCTGCAATAATTTTTTCTGGCATCAGAACCTTGCACGATTTTTTTAAAGTTTCGCCCTTGCTTGATTTTTTTTCTGGGTGATATTGCAATTGGCTCGCTCGATTATTTTCTGTGCAAATTTTGTTTTTTGTTATTTGGGGGGGGGGGGAGGGGGATTTTGAAAATTTTCCGCGATCCCGTTTCTCCGATCTAGTGAGATGGCTTTCAGAAGCTCCAACTCCAAAAATATTTTATGGTTGCTTTGTCGCATTTCGGAGGAATCGTATTACAAAACCGTGCAGGGGAATATCAAAATTCTATTTGGTTGTCATGCTTTCGGTAAAAAGGCGAAAACATAAATCCGACTAGATATAAGGGTAGATATGCGGGAAACACCGTCAAGAGCTCTCTTTTTAGAATTTCCCAATTCCCCAACAAATATTTGTTTTGCAGCAGAGTTAACAATTGATATTGTATGACAAATTCAGACAAATCGAATCAATTCCTCTTGAGTTAGAGCTTTAAAAAAACTCTATTTTGGTTGATAATCGAAAGAGTAGAAAATAGCCCAAGATTTCACGAAAATGCAATGTTGATTTCCGATCAAAGCTACGCGCCGCATCGAGAATATTTTATAGCCGGTTCTAGTTTTCTTATGACTTGGAAAATGGAAAAGACGAAAGGTCCTTGAGGGACAAAGCCAAAGCGAACACCTATAAATGACAAAGGAAGGGCACAGAACTCGGATCAATGGCCTTAAATGCCAGTGACAGCGATTTGCAGGAGTCTGAAAGGTCCTGAAACAGCACGACAAATAGCGAGATCGTGGTGTTGGTTTCAAGCGATTCAGAGTTTTTTTATGTTTCCATCTAAGCTTTCTTGGAAACAAATCTTCTCTTGGCTGGTTCCTATCAATCAGATCAATTCTTCTTTATGTTCAGATGTGGACCACTCGGCACTCTGTCTGAACTTGTCGGGTTTTGTGAGGCTCGTAGTCGTATGCATTGTTTGGCCTTGTTTTGCTTCTTTCCAAGCTAAGGGCATCCTGCTGGAACTTAGCCCTGCTGGAGCATTTAGCCCTGCTTGCTTTTTGGAAGACATAAGGCCAACAACCCATGAATCGGGGCTGGAAAAACGTTTCTCAATAAACATGAAATGAATTTATGCTAGCTTTCGTTACGGGCGAGTGAGCATATGTCATGTGTTAATTGACCTGCTGTCAATCAAATAGAACTTTTTACTTCCGGTTAAAAACTTCCTTTTGCGTACTGATTTTTTTAAAACAGTTTTTGGTATGTGAAAAATTGCTGCCAAAACTTAGCTTGAATTTCAGCCGTCTCCTCCGGTTCGGAGGAACGAACCAGAGGAGACGGCTGAAATTCAGGTTAGCCAAAACTACATTTCTATGGGAAAGTATTTTCCCCCCATTCGTATCACTGTATCACTGTATCACTGTATCACCGTATCACCGTATCACCGTATCTTGTAACACGTTATATACCAAGCCACTAAACGCTTGCTTGCAAATGGTAGTAATTTTTTCAACAAAAAAAACAGATAGTTTAAGAGATTTGGAAATAAGACTAGTCTTCCGATAATTTTTACCTTCGTAAGAGTGGTGGAAAAAATGGAAAACGTTAGGCGTAAAACGAAAACATCTAGGCGTATTTACGCCCGTATCGGGCGCAATTTCGAGCCCTGCTAAGCATTGTGCAGAGTAATTATTAGTTCCACGGAGTCACTTCCCGTTATATGTAAACATAGCACAGAATAATAACTTAGATCCACGGCATCTTCCCGGCATGTATTGCGCCTAAAGTATATTATCAATGGTCCCCCGCGAATAATTTAGTTCAACATGGATGCCATGAAGGTAATGGGTCTCCAATGTAGTGAGTTCGATAAATTACAGCTTCTTTACGTGTACTGTGTCGATTTTGCTACAAATTTTCGTCAGAAATGTGTAAATGTACCATGTTTGTCGTATGACATGAAGTTAGGTCACATCAGCTACCCTGAGGAGCTAAATAATCGAATAATTGTGCTGTTCGCGAATGGTGAAGAGTATACCTCTTTTCAGAAATATGCCATCACCAGCGGTGATCGAGATTAAATCGAGTTGTTATGTCAAGGTAAGAGTTTCTTTACTTGCTTCACTGTTCGTAAGTTCAGATCAGGCACAGTGCTATGATTAAAATGGAAAAGTTTACATTTTAATGTGTTTTAGATTAAAGATTAGGATGATGAAGAACGAGAAATCGTAATGATATACGAGTGGAATGTTAAGCGAGAGTTGTCTGCTGTGGTAAGAACCTTGAAGCCAACTATTGATTAACTTGAAAGTGGAACTTGTTCAAAGTTTCCAGCAAAAGGCCCTGTGCTGGATGGATTAAGATCATAGACTAGCGAGCCACCGAGCCAATAAGAAAAATATATGGAGCTTCAAAAATGGCCCTGCATTCTGTAATTGCTCCGACTACATGTATGCCACATGGTCAGTTATCGTAAGACCCGACCTCCCACAAGACAGACCGGTGCTCAACCCCTGAGCGAACCAGGAGGTAGTCTTCTAATAGATAAATGTAAAGATTACAACTCCAGTTGAACACATAATAATCACATACACACAAAAAAACATTTTAAGAACAAAATTATCTAAACATTAACACGGTATAG
This sequence comes from Actinernus sp. WN-2022, assembly GCA_030867875.1. Taxonomy (NCBI): domain Eukaryota; kingdom Metazoa; phylum Cnidaria; class Anthozoa; order Actiniaria; family Actinernidae; genus Actinernus; species Actinernus sp. WN-2022. The sequence continues at coordinate 5,361,192 of JAOWCC010000936.1, read as the reverse complement.
CAAGATTATGTGGAATTTTGTTGTTCTCAAACTAAAAAAAAACATTTTGAGTAATACTCAATAACATGATCCCTTCTAATTAAAAACGGTTATAGACTGTTATTTATTGAGCTTTGAACATAATTGTGGTCATAACATTCAAAGAGGAACATAACTATGAAATACACTGATTTCATTTATCATCTCTAATAAATTGACGCTAGAACAACATGGTTGCCAGAAATGGGGCTGCCAGTCAGCAAAAAAAAGCCTCACAAACTATTAAATTAAGCTAAATTATAGAGTTTTCAAAAAATTGCCATTCCTTCAGTTTTAAAGAAACTGTATGAACCTAAAACGTGGGCTTTTTTACTAATTTTGGCTTGCTCTTTCTATTTCTGGCATCCATGTTGTTCTGGCGCCAATTTTTTTTTATTGACAGGCTAAAAAGGTCACGTAATCAGGTCCTGCAAAGAGCCTATGTGTGCTTTGATTTTATCACCTCTCAAATGGTACAACCCCCTTACTATTCAAGGTGCAGGTTATATATTTTTTTAACACCTACTTGAGAAATGGACACTCTTCAAGCATCATCACTTATATACACAATACATACAATATACAATACTTTATTTCACATTTTACAATGATTTTTTTTCAGTTACATTTTCTATATTTAGTTAGAATTTTTATTATTTTTATTATTATTATTACAAAAATATACTAAATATAGTAACACAGAAGGAAATGCCTAGAGTCTAAATAAACCGTGAGGTTATCGAGTTAGACACTAGACTGTTATGTTATATTTGAAATGTAGCACACACACACATTAATCTCAATTTGAATAACAATAGAAAAGAAAAATTTTGATGTACATACATACGTATATATACACACACAGCATGCTAATCATGCTATATCTAACACACTAATTAGTAAATACGAAGGAGAAAAGTTGAAGATTCAAAAAAATTTAGTAGAGAAAATTAGATGGAGGAAATTTAACAAAGAAATTCAATTAAGTTGATCGAAGCAATTAATTTTGCTTAAGGAACAGTTGTTGTTTATTTTTTTTGGCGAAACTGAGTTTATTGAGCTGTTTTAATTCATAGGGAAGTTGTTGCCATAAGTCAGTTGCCATGGCGGAAATAGTTTGTTTGCCAGCGTTTGTTCTATAGTGAGCCTTATAAAAATTATCTTTTGATGCAAATCGGGTATTATATGAATGTATATCTTTGGCATAACGAAAATAGTTATCAAAAATTCCTGGTAATTGTTTTTTATGCCATTGATGAATAAATTTTAGGGCCTGAAGTTTGTATACATTGTCAACTGTCAAAATATCTAGCAAGTTTAGTAGTGCTAAAGCACTTTCAGTGTTTTTTCCATATAGAGTGGCAAAAAAACAGGATTCTAACAAGATGATTTTGTTTGGTTTGGATTTTTTTCAAGTGGGATTTATAGGCACTGCCCCAGGCAGTGATCGCGTATGAGATGTATGGATAAATGAGGTTATAATAGAGTTGTTTCGTTTGCTGTAGAGAGATATAGTGTCTAAGTTTATAAAAAATTCCAATATTTCTTGATATACGCGAGCAGATAAATGAGATTTAATATTTCCAGGAAACAGTATCATCTATCATCACACCTAAGTATTTGATATGGTCTTTTTTCTCCAGGAAATAACTGGTGCCATCATTGTTATTTAGTTTTATATTAATAGGTGAGTTCAGTTTCTTTTTGGGAGATTTTATGATCATGAAGTTTGTTTTCTTAAGGTTGATTGAAAGTTTATTTAAGTCACACCATTCTTTTACTTTGATTAGTTCTTGGTTCATCATGGTTTCCAATTCAGAGCTGTTGCGGGAGGAGGCAAATAAATTTGTATCATCTGCAAATATTCTAAAAGACAGTTTGTCTGAGCAGTTTGAAATATCATTTATATATAATAAAAATAACAGGGGGCCTAACGAGCTACCCTGGGGAATTCCACAGACTACTGTCTGTTTAGTTGATTGAACGTTATCTAGGGATACATACTGTTGCCCTATTGGTTAGATAGCTGGTGAACCATTGAAGGGGGATTCCCCTAATTCCATACTTTTTCAGTTTTTCTAACAAAATTGAATGGTTTACAGTATCAAAGGCTTTGGCAAAGTCTAGAAACACTCCACAAGTGAATAGGTTATTATCTATTGCATTTTTTAAATTGTCTGTGATTTCAGTAATCGCCTGTTCAGTGGATCTGCCTTTTCTAAACCCAAACTGGAATTCACACAGGATTTCATATTTCTCTATATAACTAATAAGTTGTCTGTGTACAAGTTTTTCAAACAACTGTGTGAACACTGAGAGTGTGGAGATGGGTCGGTAATTTGTTGGGTCTATAGTTTCTCCACCTTTATCAACAGGTGTCACTTTTGATATTTTTAATATATCAGGGAGAATGCCCTCCAAGAGAGACTGGTTATAAATCAGAGCCAAAGGTTCACTTAAATGATTACTTGCCAACTTTATACACTTTGAGGGAATGCCTATTGTAGACTTGTTTACATTTAGGGCCATTATTAAGTCATGGACTTCATGTATTAAAATTCCTCGGAACATGAAGCTGCTCTGAAAAGTTCTCTTTAGGAATTTAGTGGGATTGGGGTTTTCATAGGTAGGTATTTGTGCAGCTAAATTTGGTCCTACATTGATGAAGTAGGAGTTTAGTTGATTGCAAATACTAGCTTTATCTACGTAACATTTATCATTATGAATAAGTTTTGAGATAGGAGAGCCCTTATTTGTCCTCCTCTTAATTAGCATACCAATCAGCTTCCATGTCATTTTAATGTTATCTTTGTTTATAGTAAATTGTGTTTCAAAGTACATTTTTTTAGCTGTAGCTTTAATTTTATTCAATTTATTATTATAAATCTTGTATTCCTTTACTTTTATGGGGTCTCTAGTAAGGTAATGGGTCTTAAATAACTTCTGTCTTTTTTTAATTGACACAAGTATACTCTTTGATATCCAGGGTTTTCTAAGTTGTTTTTTCTTAGAGTTAGGTACCTTTCTGATAGGTGCATGTTTATCAGTTATCTCCTGCATTGTGTTGGCAATATTATTCATGCTTAGATTAACATCATTCTCTATCAGGCTCATAAAGTTTATTTGATTTAATTCCTCAATAAATAAATCATTATTAAAAGAGGAGAAATCTCTATAATATTTTACTCCTCGAACAGGAGGAAGTCTTGTTGCTATTGTACAGAAACAAGGTAAATGATCGGAGATGTCAGCAAGGCAGATGCCAGACTGTATGACTTTTTCTGTCGAGTTAGTATAAATGTGATCAATAAGTGTGGCAGAGTGGTTAGTTATTCTAGTGGCTTTAGTGATTATTGGCATAAATCCTAGATTTAGCAGCATATCAAGGTATTCAGAAGTAAATTTATCAGAGCTATAGTTAAAGAAATTTATGTTTATATCACCAGCAATAAAGGCATAAATATGTTATTTATTATATTAGTATTTTGATAACTAGTATTATTTTGTCTAAAATTTTACTTTAAAAAATTAAAATCCCTTGTGATTTGAATTAACATGAAAATGCAATGTACATGTGAGCAGAGATTCTTAGTATTGATAATAATTATTAGTCAATTAGCTATAAATGCGGGCGATAGTCTAATCTTGCTCAGTAAAGCTACTTCTAAAAAGATTTATCATTGTTTTATTTCCAACTGCAAAAGGATATTTTGATAATTATTTTGCTTCGCAGAAACAATCCATCGATTGGAAACTCATTTATTCTATTCCTTTCAAATGCACATTAGAAACAAAAAAACGAGAATTTCAATTCAAAATCCTTCACCGTATTTTATACACAAATCATTTGCTCTATAAAATTGGCAAGATACAGTCTCCTCTCTGCTCTTTTTGCCATATTTACAGCACCTCCTATTTTATTCTCCCTTAGTTCAATCATTCTGGCTCGCAGTACAACAAGTTCTAGTTAAACATGATATATTTTGGAAAAATGTAAATGAACTCGATGTTATTTTGGCGTTGGCAGAGCCAATTGAAGATTTCATTTTAATAAATCACATTATTCTGCTAGCTAAATATTTTATTTACACCTGTAAGCTTAAAGACCAACTTCCAAGAATCAGTACATTCATCAACAAACTAAGAACAGTCTACACTATAGAACTAGTTATTGCGAGAGAAAAGGATAAACTTTCTTTTCATTATGAGAAATGGAGCAAGCTATATATTTTTTCTCGAAATTGTTTCCATTTTTTTTCTTCGTTCCTATTTTTGTTTTCCTGTGTGGCCTCCGGTAGTGTCTTAAATATGCATGTTTTTTTAAATAATATAAGTCAAGTCTGTATTTGTTTCTTCCTGTTGTAGTAGTTGTTACGTAATTTTGTAATCATTTTTTTTTTAAATCTCTAATCCAATGACTTGATAATAATAGACATGATGTGATCAGTGACAGGAAGGTGTTTTGCTCTGGAGGAACCCTGAACATGCTTGATCCCCCTAACTACCCTTTGTAGCCTAGGACAATCTGCTAACGGATCTGAAAAGCCTAGTTCGATGTGAAGAGCTCTGACCGCAGAAAGATAAACCTTGATTGAAGTATGTTGGATAGAGCCCGCCAAGAACGTTGCAAAAAGACACAGGGTCCCATTCGTCTGCAGGGCGATAAGGAGGCATGTAGCTTGCCAAGTTGCTGACAGAAGTTGATGAATTTGCGCTGACCAGATGCATGATCGTCTCGTAGAAACAGCTAAACCATGAGTGAGAAAACCCCTGCACCGGTGCTCGTTCAGGAGCCATTGAGGGATTGAGATGAGTGTGCCCTGGGGGCCAAGCGCCTGAATTCCTTCCAATTGAAGCGAGAGAGCATCAGCAACAGAATTCTTAACACCTGAAATATGTTGGGCAGCAAAGGCAAAGTTGGATCGGGCTGCTGACATAAGTAAATGCCGAACGAGATGCATAATGCTCGGAACCTTAAAAGTCCTGACGTTTAAAATGGCGACCACTGCCTCATTGTCTGACGTTACTTCCAAATCAGACTCGAGGACCATTCCTGGAAACAGCCAAAAGTTCACCCCGTGCCACTCAGATAAAAAACTGGCGCCACCACTGAAGATCTAATTGGAACTCCTTATTCAGGCGAATGGGGTGATCTCTCCTGCTGAAGCACTTAAGAAGATCAATCATGCGTCTAATGAAGGTCCGACCAGGCCATACCACTTTTGCTGCATGCAAAAGGATCCCAACTGCTGCCTATTGCACCAGCGTCTCACAACCCATGACTCAATTAGCGCCTGCAGAGCAATTAATGTCAGACGGGAGACGAGCTGTCTGATTAACAGAATCAAGTTGAATGCCAAGTACTACCAGATATGTAGAGGGACCTTCACACTCATCAAGGTAATGAACTAAGTCCGATACCAAGTAATTCTTGACAAGAATCCATTCAACCATGGTTGCCACTGAGTCGAAAAAAAATGGGGCCAAGCGCAACCCAAGGGAAAATTAAGTCAACGAAAAATTGACCACGCCATTTTAGACGCCATTGTGATAGGCTGCCTCTACATCGAATTTAGCCATAAGAGCACCTTGACCATGTTTGGCTACCATGCGAATAATCTCGTCTTTCCCAATGTATTACAGTGGATGTTGATTAGGATCAATGCCATCATTGACGCTAAAGCCCCCTGGAGAAGACAGATCTACAATGAGCCTCCATTTCCCAGGCTGTGCCTTCTTGGGAATGACCCCAAAGCTGCTGATATGCAAGTTTGGTAAGGGCGGGAAGGAAAAGGGGCCTGCTACCCTCCCCAAAGAGACTTCATTAGCCAGATAGTCGTCAATTACCCTAGCACATAGGTAGGCCGGTTTAAGTTTTGAATGATGATAAAAACCTAGCCTAAAGCCATTATCCTCTAGCACATAAGAAACTCGGTCACGGTCTGGATGATTCCTAAGCTCCATATCGAACTGCTTCACTAACAGGGGCTGACCCTAGCTACTGGGAAAGGCCAGCAGCTGCAGGAAAAGAGAAACCCCAACATAAATACTAACAAACCAAAGATAGGATTTATTACAGATAACCGTTAAGGTATACAAGTACTAAGGAAAATCATACAACTTGTCTGGGCATACATGCAGCCTCATAAAATTAAGGAAAATTAAACAGTATAGAAAACCTCTGTAGTACAGACTAACCAGGCTTCCAGGACATGAAGACAGTCAAATAATCCTAGCCAGGCATGCAACTTGGACAGAATAATATAGGTTAAGCCTGTCACTATTGACTCTTAGTCTCGTATTTTCAGTTGATGGCTGTCAACGAATCCTAGCTAAGCATGCGACTATTGTCTTTTGGCCTTAGACCCATCCCGAGATCACACTGGAGGGAGATCTATGCCTGTCCTCAGACTTAGATGAACAGACCTGTACCCTATGAGCGCCTGCACAGCCACTGCACTTATGCGCATACTTGCAATACGCGTAAAGAGCAGAGCACCTCCCACAATTCCACGACTTGCACACAATGTCGGAAGAAGTGAAACCAACGGCTACAGAAGACTTGGGGAAACACTTTCCCAGGGAACGAACGAGCTGATCCCCCTGCTGCATGAAAGTACAGCTGTACATTGATGGAGACCAGTTGGTAAGTTTGATCGCAGCCGCATGTTCGCGGAAAGCTTGTTCATAAGAGAGCGACACACGCACCCAACAAACTGGCGATAAGTGTGCAAGATAAGTAGCTTGTAAGCTGTCAAATCACTCCAATGGTGAGAAGAATAGGAGGTCATAACCAGGGTAAGCAGAGTGAAAGCCTCCACCCAACTTAAGATGTCCTCGATCCGGAGGTAAGCACTACGCGGCCATCGAACAACAATTGCGGTTCAGCTTCAATCAGGACAACAGTAGCAGCCATTAAATCGCTTAAATTGATGTACTTTCCGGCAATAATTTGGGCCACAAGCTTGGCCGGGATAGGGGAAAACTCAGGGCCCACCACGACAGGCTGATCAAGAACGGGGGGCAGGAAGCTCAGGAATGCTTGGAACGCTCGAACCAAATGCGAAACTCGTTTGAGGCAACGTGCTACCCAACGACAGCAAAGTGGACAAAGGACGGCACAACACTCGAAGACCTACCTAGCACACCAGGGGGTGCTGTAGACGATTGAAGCGCCACAAACCCAGTCCCCGACAACAACAGATCTGTGGTTCTCGACGGGAAATAGCTTGATGAAACCAACGAAATTGCCGTTAGAGCCGGATTCGAGGCTTGCACTGCCGCCAAAGCCGCTTGTGTGGCTGCAGCTTGAATCGCCGCAAAAACCTCCGGTGACAACTGCACACTCGGCGAAGAAGTTGAAGGGAATACCGAGCTGGATGTTGTGATCCCAGCACTGGGGGATGCAGACGCACTGGCCACATCCGAAGTTGTCACGGACGCCACAGGAAAGAGCGAAGCATCCAAACTATTTCGTGTCAGGCGAGCCATGACTTATCAACTATCTTAAGCGTGTTTTAAGCAAGCAAATTTGCGTAACGCAGCGAGGAATAGATCCGCAACGATCTGCAACGTTGTCCACACCAAGCCCCTGCTGAGCTTAGGGGTTGCCCCCACAGTAAGGTGAGACCACTGACCAGCAATGCCTCAATTTTAACTTTGCCTAAATTGCATTTATCCACATTTCAACTTGCCTCCCGCTTCGAATGGCTCATTTAGGTAGCCTGCAGGAGACAAAAATTGTAATGACCTATTTCTTCCCCAAATAAAGTTGTTGTTGTTTGGTAAGAGAGGATCTGTTTCGAGTGCTTTGTTCACCAATAATGCACTGTCATTAGCCAATCACCTGCTTGGATTTTGTACTGTGCACGAAATTTGACCATTAAAAGTAAGGGTTAGAGACTGGCTGCGAGTGCTTTATCGACAAATACAGGCAGCTGATTGTACGATGAACGAAAAGTAATGAATACTGCACGAGGCCGAAGGCCTAATGCAGTATGAAGACATTTTGAGTTCATCGTACAGTCAGCAAGTGACTGTATTTTGCTGATAAAGCACAAACAAAGTCTCTAACCCTTTTAATATTCAAACTGAGTGCACTGTCAGCAGTGAAGTTTAACTGTAATACCATAGAGGTCATACCATAGAGGTCAATAACAATTTCATAAAGAAGTCAAATATTTTGCATGAATTAAATCATTTTACGGTAAATATCTCCACAAAGAAATGTCGTTTCAATAGACAATGAATAAAAACTGGATTTTTAATATCAAACTAAGTAGATAACTTTGCAAAGAATATTTTACTTTGGCGTTCGGTCAGTTTAGTTGACGCCTTGCGAGTATGATTTGTACATTGTACATTTAAAAACGTTTCTCTTGGAGCCATGTATTCAAATATCAAGTCTTTAGCCGGCTTAACTCCTAGATAGTCTACTTTCTTTAATAGTTTCTTTCATTCGAAAATAACTAACCTGCAGATTCCAGTGAATTGAAATCTTGAAACCGGCCTCCAAATAAAACAATCCTAGGTTTTAGAACCATCCACTGAATTGTCGCTTCATTGTCTCCTCTTATTGACAGAGTAAGGTCTCAGAAATAAAATCCATTTCTTCAGTAAGACTACTAGAGTGTTGTAGAAGCTTTTGTTTTCTCGGACACTTGTTGACTTGTTGTACTTTCAGCGCTTGCAAATCAGCCATTTTTAACGAGCGATTATGCAAATGTTCGCCTCAAAATATATATATTCTGTCACACAGGAAACAGAGTTCAATCCTGCCGTTACCTTTCTAGTAATTGTCTACATTTTCACTGTTGAATAGGCGATTGTAATGAGGTTTTGCAAGCCGTCCAAACACGTAACTAAGCGAATGCTCACTCAGTCACTGTGTCAGGTCTCTCTTTGCCTAGGTAAGAGAGGGTCTGGATCGAGTGCTGTAGTCACCAATAATGCACGATCATTAGCCAATCACATGCTTGGATTGTGTACAATGCGCGAAATTTGAACATTAAACACGGACAATCAATTGCTATAATTATATAACCCATATTGTATATTCTCCTAAAAAAGCAACGTAATATAAATATTCTATAATAAAGTTGAACTTGGACTACTGCTCAATTAGTGCCGCCTAGACATTGTATTTGTACACAGATTTAGAAAGCAACCTCCTTTTAGTTTATTGTATGCAAATAATATTATTTTCGATTACATTTAATGGAGTGGTAATTTAATTTCTCGGTTAATCACCATTAAAAGTGGCTTTACTGTTTAATGTCATATCTATGCTAAGCTGATTAATTTTGATGTCATAATTATATAAGTTAACATGTTACTTCTAATTAGGCATTAAGAGTGCCTAAATGGATCTCTAAAACTTACTGATTACACTTAGTAAGGGCTTTCAAATAAGATAAACTTAATTTTTAATTCACATAAAGAGTATATGAATAAATAATTTAGTTGATCTCATTTAAAAGCCCCTTCGAATTGATGAAAGATGTTATTTTCCGTTTGTCAATATCTCATCTCATTCCAGAGATATTCAGGTATTTGCAATATATATGACGTCAATTGATTAGAACCTTAAAACAAATCACAAAATGAAGAATACATCGGCAAATACATCATCTTGCAACATACATCATCTTGCAAGTTATACTGTTGCCATGGTAACACTCAAGCCTGTTCAATCCAACTGACGTCATAGATCACTCATTTCCATAATGCAAAAAATACTGAATATATATGGAATGAAATGACACATTAACAAAATGAAAATGCCATTTCCGTAAATATCAATGCCTTAATCATTTTGAAAGGGCTTTCAAATGAGATCAACTTCATTTTTAATTCATACACACTTTAACATATTACATTGACTGTTCTACTTCCTCACTACCGCCGTGTTTCTTGGATTCTGCATATTCCTAATTTACCGCCATAGACGATACAAACAGCTCAAGAAACAATCCCACAATTACGTGGGTCGAGAAACTCAAGAACAAGAGCCACGGCAAGAAATTATCCTTCAGCAAATCAAGAGTATATGGAGTGGAGTCCTCGGCCAGATACATGTGAAGAAACCTATTATGAGCCGCTGAGACACATTACCATGGAAGGAGAAAAAACATCCAATAAACACCATGACGTCACGCTTTACAAAGACATTAACTAATTCTGTATTAGTCCTGGCCTTAAGAAGTATGCATAAATTTTCATAAACGCATAGAACTTGCCTTAGTATGTTACAGGCGACCTTCAGGAAACAGTATTTTCTGCCTTTCTTACAATGTCAGTGCAAGGCATAGCGATGTTTCGTGTTAATAAACACATTAATGACAATGGATGACGTGCATTGAACATTGCTATACATGAATACTGGAAAACTACAAGGACCAACGGACGAAGTATAGTACCGAATCACCTCGGAGGGACCTAATCAGCGAAAATGTGTAAACAGTAACAACGAAGTAACAGTAACCAATATTTTGGCTGGTATGGCCAACCTTCTTCAGGCACAGGCAGCCCAATCTATGGGTTTGTGCATAACAATAGAAGACACGTATGGGGTTTTATAAATCCTTTCAAATTGCCGTACAATGGAGGACAATGTACAAATAAACATACCTTTTCGCTTCCATATTGTTTCCTTTGTGTCTTTTCTTGACTCCATTTTAGGCTGTTTTGGGGAGTTTTTCATCCACCTCGGCCCACCACCTCTAAGAAGAAGAGAAGGCTGGAATCTTCCGAAGTCTTCTGTCACAATCACCTACAATATTCACCTCCAAAATCTCACTTTTCGTTATCGAAATGCCACGAAACTCCTATCGTCGCTAGAATGATAAATAAATTAAGACCTGCCTGAATTTTACGATACAGCGATCCCTCATTCTGGAAAAAATCGAATACTATTTCGCGACTTTCGACCAACTTCAGGGCTCCATACTAATGAATTTAGACACGGAGCGCCAACCATCAATCAGCATAACGAGGCTAAAATGGTTTCAAGACAAGTACAAACCCAAAGGAAACAATATGGAAGCGAAAATGTATGTTTATTTGTACATTGTCCTCCATTGTACGGCAATTTGAAAGGATTTATAAAACCCCATGCATATCTTCTATTGTTATGCACAAACCCATAGATTGGGCTGCCTGTGCTTCAGGGTTTACGAATGAATACGCAAGAAAACAAACGTAGGGATCTGACGCTATGGTGTGAAATTACAAACATGGTGATTACGTGAGTCATGAGTGTGATGATAGACGGAGGACTAATAAAGGAGCTTGGGACTTCGATATACAAGATATATTTACAGTTCTTCCTTTCTATTAATACCTTTGGTTCTTGTCTTTGACCCTTATCAACAAGATGTGCTTCGCGAGCTTTGCGTACACTATCTCAATTATAATGAATTCTAAAGGAATTAATTGCATGTCATTAGGAGAGTGACTATTGGTGAGGAAGTGATCCGAGACGGCAGTGGTTTTAGACTGGTTAGACGGTTTATCAACGGGGCGGGAGTGTTCTTAAAGCGATCTTTGAGGTGACGTTTAGTTTCTCCAATGTATTGAGCGTTACAGCGTTTGCATTGAACCATGTAGATGAGATTTAACGTTTTCTTGCGTATTCACTTCTAAACCCTGAAGAAGGTGGTCGTGCTAGCCGAAATATTGGTTATAATACAATACCCATTACCGTATAATCAGCCTTTCTATTGCTATACATGTCTGTTTGGCTGGACATATTTTGTAACTGAACAATGGTTAGATTTGAAGAAACTTCATTGAGGTTCAGATCTATGTTATTAGTTAAAACATAAGATCAGAATTACAGTGAATCGGTAAACATTTAACAGGTATCGACTGAAAGGCAGCATAGAAGCGGTATGCTATGGAATCTCCAACGAAACTGTTAAAACACCTCAGATTTGGCTAATAGTGCATCCAGCCCCGTCGTTTTCTAAGACCCCTTCTATAGTACATACAGATTGCGTCCGTTTAACCATATCAACATAAAAAAACATAAACAACTTTGAACTCGGTTGGGATCAAACAAATAGGTCAGTTGCATGATGACGTCACTTACTACAACTACCAGAACTCTTTGCGCGATTCATTTTGTACTTGTAATTTAGACCATAGGCCTTTCTCACGCGGCAGCCAACTTGAAATGACAACGTGGCTAATAACGCATGGCAGTCCAAGATGGCGGCGTACCACTGCTGTGTTCCTTTGTGTGTGAGCGATTCTCGGAAAGAAAAGGGAGTATCATTCCATAGCTTTCCATCTGAACCAAAGAGGCGTTCCGAGTGGATTGTTAAGATCCGTAGACCCTGGAGACTTTGTTGGTGTGTGTATATGTTATTTTATCTCTAGCTTAATATGCAACAAAATGTTGCAATTTGATCCTCGTGTGAATTTATTATTTGCTTGTGGCCAACAGATTAAGCTTCACACGAACGTTTGCTCTGCGCACTTCAAAACCAGCGACTTTAAGAGAACTTTAACAGGATGAAAAGATCCGTTATCGTCCGCTATTCCTCAGTTTTTGGCTGGACTACTGAAACGGTTACACGACCTCCATCTAAAAGACGACGAAGTCTAGAGGCAGACCAGGGTGCAGACAATTGCGATTCTGTAATTATCACTACACCACCATCGTTGGAACATGATTATTGCCTTCCAGTTAAAGAAGAGGATGAGGATATTCGTGATGAACTTGTGGCAGCCAAGGAGGAAATGGATAGAATAAAGCGAGAACTTAAGAAGGGTTAAACTTTGAGTAGGTTTGGACTGGCAAGATATATGTGCAATGATGAAATGATAAACTTTTACGCTGGCTTCTCTTCCTGGAGGATTCTTGAAAGGTTTATTTCTTTGGTAAAGCCAAAAGCAGAAACAATGAGAACATGGGAACAAGTTCAAAGGGCCAGAGGTAAACAAAGCCCTGAAGAGGCGGGAGTCTCACTTTCTGATGCAAATTTTCTGTTTTCTTCCAAAGACCAAGCCCTTTCAATTGAAGATGAATTATTTATGTTTCTGTGTAAAATTCCACATGGTCTATTTGATAAAGATTTGGCTGAGAGGTTTCAAATCTCTTTTGCTACTGTAAGCAGAACTTTGCTCACATGGACAAATTTTCTGTATTTTCTGTCAGCAAGACCATGCCAAAATCATTAAGGGTTATTATAGATTGTACTGAGATGAAAGTACAAACACTATCTTCTTTAGCCCTTCATTCAGAATTTTATTCAGATTACAAAAGTGGAACCACATTAAAGGGATTGCTGGGCATCACACCAGCTGGAGCAGTATGAAGTGTTATTCCCGTTAAAATTGAATTTTACATTTTGTTATGCAACACTAAATTATGCTTTGTGGCGATCTCGAAATTATGAAACGAGATATCAAATTGTGGTTCTGTAGATTACAATATCAAACACTTATCATGAAACGAGTTGAATTGTGAAACCGGCTAAATTATGCAACCTCGAATTGTGGAACGCTTAAATTGTGAAACACTAAATTGTGCAACCTCGAATTGTGAAACGCTAAAATTGTGAAACACTAAATTGTGCAACTTCGAATTGTGAAACCGGCTAAATTATGCAACTTCGAATTGTGAAACGCTAAAATTGTGCAAACTCGAATTGTGAAACGCAGCGTGACGATTACCTGTACTCGGACCCAATCCCAATCGGTTACTAGCGCTACCTGATTACTCGGCTGGATTACGTTGATTTCGCGCCACAAATAAATGTTTCCTTTCCAGCATGGCTGACCAGTGCCGTCTGAGTGTTGTGCAGGAAAACTTCACAAAAGTTGTGAGCTTGTTAACACAAGCGGAATCTCTGCTCTCTCGAACTGCTGATTGCACAGGTGGAACTGCCGTCCCTGGAACAAGTGGAGCCGACGCTGCAAATAATGGAACTGCCGTCGCTGGTACAAGTCATGCCATCGCTAGTACAAGTGGTTCAGACCGATCTCTGGCAAATTTTCGCTCGTTGTTCGGCAGATGTGCGAATAATGGTGCATCAGTGAGGCCATTGCCAACCTCTTCCCGAAGGTCTTCTGCTCCGCCATCCAAACGCATGAAGAGTAGTAATGTTGCACGTCCATTCGTCGCCAAAGACACGTGGACACACGAGTTTTTGTGCTTGGCAGATCAATTCCAGAATCAGCAACCTTCCCGGGCACAAAAATTTGCAGGGCTAGGAAGGAAAAAAATCGTCTTCACTAAAAATGACAATGCTTCAGCATTCTTGGCTAAGGTGGCGGAAGTGTTTCCAAAGCTGAAAATCTGTGGTGGATTTGAAATTATCCGTAGTGGAGCAACTAACAGAGAGTTGATTGAAGTTCATCCTCCGCCCAGTGTTACATTGTTCCATTCTTGATAGAGGTATCAGGACTGGGACAGGCGTTAGCCTATATTCGACCGCTGCAGTTCTCCCTAAGTATGGATTGCCCTAGGTCAAACAGTGAGGTACAGTATCTACAGTATTTTTTGGGAATATAAAGACCTACATACGCCCTTATCTTATTTATTTACTAGTCACCAACCCCACACCTAGGAAAAGAGGTGGGAAACATATGGGCAGCATCAGGCAAAAAGGGCCCTGACAACATTTAAGTTAAATAATTTGTATAATAATGACAGGAATAATATATTAAAAGTTCTATTGTATCCTTTACATGTAGTGCTACATTTCATTCCTAAAATAAAATGTCAGTTCCAAGAAATTTGCAAATAAATCGGATGTCAAATTTGCGTGATTTAATGATGCACATGTCCGATTACAAATTTGACCACCAAAACTAGGAATCCTATCATATGGGATGATCGATGTATAACATTCATTTACACCTATACTGGTGTTAAAGAGAAATAAATAAAATACAATGAACAAAAAGGTTTAAAAAATGCCTTTTCTGGCATGATTCTGCCTCTTCTTGCATAATGTAATATGATTTTAGCAATAGCACAATAACCATCTGATATGGGATGAAAGGGGAGATTTGACTATTGCATTGGGGTTATAACTGTAAGTAAACATTGAAACTATTATAATTCTACAATTTGAACAGTACTATATTCTTTTGGTAAAATAGGCCACATCATCCAGTCTGCTGCAGTGCAGTGAAGTGAAGTGCAGACATTGCAATATAGAGTTGCCCGTGATAGAGGTTCGACAGCACCAGCAAGTGTGTCCTGAGCTTAATCCACATCGAAGGTTAGTGAAAAAAAAAATCGTTATATTGTGGCTAAATGTAATTTAGGCATAGTTAACCTCGAGACAATGCTGGCCAGCGGTCATCCCCATACGAGACAGGGTTGGGGTGGCCCAGGGGTTTTGCCAGTGTCACGAGTACATTGCTTGTTTGTGGCATTCTTAGCGTTTCGCTGATCGTCGCGGATCTCTGCTTGATTGCTTGCTTGGTTTGTTGGCTGATTTTTGCAGATCATGGCAAGACGAACGAGAAATAGTTTGGACAGCAGCATGTTTACAGCATCGTCCACGGAATCTTCAGTGCCCACTACTTCGAGTTCGGCGACCACGTGCTCGTCAGCGTCGAACACGGACAACTTCTCCTTCGCCGGAATTTCTCGCCAAGGTCGTCCAGGCTGTAAAATCGGCATTGATGGATGAGCGTACCCCAACCACGGTCACGGGAATCTCACAAGCGGCAGTTGGTACTTTGGCAGAAGGAAACCAACAAAACGTAGTGGTCGCTCAGGGAACGGATCAGCTTAGCTCAAGGGCGGCGGGCTTTTAATCGCCAGGCATTGGTTTCGCAACGTCCTCCTGCCAAACAGGTATGTCTTCAGTTGTTGTACCATCGTTCGTGAACACGTTTTCGGCCCCGCTGCCCTCGATCGCCTCTTGTAATCCAAGCGCTTCGCTGGTGAATTGCGTGCCGAAGGGCAACATAGCAGACATGCCGGACATTCCAACACCAACTCTACAACAGTCCTTTGTGGTCGGGCCTGGGTTTTCGCCCGTCCCCGCAAAACTTGTAGCGCTAATTACGGCCGGGAAGTATGTTGAGTTGAGCGATCTTTTGGCCGCTAATCTGATCGTAAATGAGCCAGAGCCTCAGCCCTTGTTTGACGGGCGCCTGATGTTAACGTCGACTCCAAAGAGAAACCGCCGCCGTATTGACGATATCGTCAGTTGGATGTATTTACTCTCTTGTTGACATCCTACTCCATCGTGCCATCGTGCACGCGATCTACTACAATACCAGTTGCTTATCCTTCGCACTCACCGCCAGTTTATTGGCCGAGCCTGGATGTCGTACGATATAGCTTTTCGCGAACATGCTGCCGCTGCCAAGATCACTGACTGGTCTGTCATGAACGTAGAGTTGTTTAATTTTCATTCCGCTGGCGCGTCAGTACGTAGTCAACCTGGAGAAATTTCTTTAGATTCTGGCATTGAAGCAAAGGGTTCTAGTGCTTCCCAGGTGGTTTGTAGATCGTGGAACAGAGGCCGCTGTTCCTCTCCGTACGCAAAATGCCGTTTCGCCCACAGATGCAGCAATTGTTCAGGCTCTCACCGGGCCCAAGAGTGTTCCATTCATTCGGAAAGCAGTCCTCAGTACGGGCGTAGGCACAAGTCCCGTTCCCCAAGGCTAGAGAACAATAAATGCAGGAAGCAATAAGAACTTGGCTGTTGTTGTGTTTCACTAATGTGTGCATGACTTTATTAATTGTTGTTGTTGTTATTATTCTGCTGTGGGACAGAAAATGTGTTATATTTAGGGCATACTATTCTTAGCTTACATGGCTCAGGTCAGATATCCTGCTTTTAATATGATAGACGTATTGTATAGGCTACACTATTACAGGCATCTAGCATTCATGCTTTTACCTTGATCACGTTGAATTAGAGTGTTATACTATGCTACAAGTCATTTAGTGGGTGGTTTTTCTTTTATTGTTAAATATCTCCCTTTCAGCCACACCTGTCCTCCCCCCAGTTGGCCAGATCTCTCCATTAAATGTGGATGGCTTCATACGGGAGCTGACTTACCACCCTGATCAGCAGCAAGTATCCTTTGTAGTTGAAGACCTGCGGCATGGTTTTAAATTGGGCTTTCATCAGTCTCTCAAACTCCGGTCAGCTAAGAAGAACAAACCGTCTGCCTATCATCATGCCAAAGTGATTGACTATTATCTGGCAAATGAAGTAGCTAGGCATAGGATAGCGGGCCCTCTCCCTGCCCCCCCCCCCCCCCCCCCCCCCGATTCACAATTTGCACATAAGCAGTTTTGGTGTTATCCCTAAAAAGGGTCAACCAGGAAAATGGCGGTTAATTCTTGATTTATCCTCGCCCAGGGGGGGAAGCGTAAATGATGGGATTGATCCTAGTTCTCTGTGACTTTGCATAATTACGCGGGGGGAATGGTGCTTGGGGATTGTTTGGAGTCGGAGGTTCCATGTTACCCTTTCACAGGCCCCTCCGTTCTCCAAGCACCTTGGAGTATGGATATTGGTGGTGGGCTGTGATTCGGTTGCCATGGTAACCTCCTTGCGTCGTCGGTAGGATGAATCGTTGTGCATCCCCACCCTGAAAAGGCACCTACCTCCAAGCTCATCTATTGGTGATGAGTTTAAATTGTGGCTAAATGCAATTTAGGCATAGTTAACCTCGAGACAATGCTGGCCAGCGGTCGTCCCCATACGAGACAGGGTTGGGGTGGCCCAGGGGTTTTGTCAGTGTCACGAGTACATTGCTTGTTTGTGGCATTCTTAGCGTTTCGCTGATCGTCGCGGATCTCTGCTTGATTGCTTGCTTGGTTTGTTGGCTGATTTTTGCGGATCAGTGCTCCCTCCCTCCCTAATGGTAAGTCTCTTGCAAGAATTAGGTGTAACCAAAAGAGGAGATATGTATGCCTTGAGAGCCATGTGTAAAACAGAAGTCAATGACGAGGAGTGGGAAGGAAAGAAAAAAACACTTCTGGAAGAATGTAAGCAATCCAGTGCTAAGAGGGTGTCATTACAACCAAGAAACAAAGTTATCAAGACACGAAAGATTTCACTAGGGTGGAAACATTATGACAACAAGAGGGAAAAGTATGTTACAGTTGTGTATGACAAAGGCGGGATGTTGAGAGATATTGAGGTACCATCAACTGCCAACAAAGCATATCTCATAGATGAGGGAAATAAATAGTTTTTTTTCAAAATGGGAAATCATACCATGGAAATAAAGCAGATGTTGATTTCAGTTTGATAAATTTCAAGGGTGATCTTATACATGATATGATTTCACTGTACAGCATTATTTTGAAGAACACAAACGTGTCTTCAAAGAAAAAGGGAAAAACAAATGAAACCAATAACAATGGCCTCAAATGGAGACAAAGTCTCAACCAAAGTGATCCAAGGCCATCTACATCATTTATAACTACAGTGGACGACCATCAAGAGATAGAGTCCAGTTCTGATGATGGATGTGTAAATGATAACAATGATTTGTCAAGCTCTGATTTGATTGGGAGCTCAGCTGAAAGGTCTGCTTTGAGAGATCAACAAGCCAACAAATTTCAAAAATCTCTTGAGGCAGATAAAGAAAAAGAAAGAAAAAGGGTTGTTGAAAATGAACTCAAAGAAGTTCAGAGACTTGAGAGAGTGAGAGAATGTAGGATGAAGAGAAATCCTCCTGAGCCCAAGCCAGAAAGTGCATGTGTAAACATTATAGTCCAACATGTTTCAAAAGGAAAATTGATTCGCACTTTTCCACAAGACTCAAGTGCTCTAGCTATTTATGACTGGATTGGATCGCAAGATATACAACCTGAACACTTTGAACTGTGTGCAGCAAATTCAAGTCTTTCCCAAGCATATACAACAAGGCTGATATCTCCTTCTGAGAACATTGACATATATGATGGCTGCATCATTTATATGAATGCATTACATGGTCCATTGCAACTTGATATGGAAGATCCGGATGTTAGTTTCAGACCATTTGGCTCATCCTATCTAGTGGATACTGCAAATGATACAATACATGATGATACAACCTCAGTGGACGTGTCGCATGTGGAAACCCCAAGTGATCAACTTCCTGTTCAAATCATGGAGGATGACAGGTAAGAGCAATCATAATAATATCGGAAAAGTATTACAGAGTATTCTATTTATAAGGGGGCTCGAAAGAGTTTCAGCGAGTGTGTGATGAATTCGGACAATAAGCGCGCACTGGCCGTTGTTTTGTACTGCACATGCTCATTGTAATTCTTGCATAAATTAGTGTAGGGTTGAAATTTAATTTGTCCCCTTTAATTTTAAGTCTTAATTTTTATGATTAGCCTTCTTTCCACCTCAGAGTGTATAGACTCAGAGTGTATAGACTCAGGGGCCTGAAATTAACTTTTTTATGCAGGCACCAAGTGGCGAGATAGAAAAACCTTGGTCGCCAAAAGAAGTCCGTAAAATGTTTGCTTCACATCGAAACATGAAAACACAAACTTTTTAAATTAGTTTCTTTGCTTAAAACATAGTCAAAGTCCCATATATAAAAGTATTAAATATTGTGTACCTTCCTTTTTAGTTGTAAGTCACCTGCTGGTGACTATAGCCTTAAAATTCTGGTTGCATTTTTGTCTTTAAAAGGCGGTATTTTTAATGTCTTTAAGATTGGAGCCCTTCTGAAGTGGCTAACTGGCTTAAAGGAGACGAAGGAAAGCTTTTTGAAGGTACTGAAACTTACTTCAAGCTAAATTTCATACATAGAATTCAGAAACATTTATCAGTGTTCTTGTGAAAGGGGCATAACTTATAGCCCTAGGGATTGGGCTTCAAGGGGGCACAGTTATTAAGGGGCGATCAACATAAAATGAGAAGATCCTTTATTCTTTCTGGTTCATTTTAGTTTCTTTGCAAGTCCAGTAGATTGTTTGAATCCCGGGGGGTACACATAAGGCGGGCAGGGATGATTGTCGGAAAAAAATTAATTTGACCCCTAAAAGATACCAATTTAGGCATGGCTTGGTAGTGGCGGCCGCCAAGCCTTAGAGTAACCCCTAAAAGATTCCATTCACAAACACATAGAAAATCAATGCGTTTATTTACAACATCAAGGCTCTCAATGTCTATAGTATTTTATTGAGAAGTCAGAACTGATATCTGGTACGATATATCAGAACTAAGTATCCATCAGAGAGACCCTTAAAGATACATTTAAACAAAATGGTGGTTTTCGTTCTTTTACCCCTAAAAGAGACTGCAGATCACGATTTTACCGTCTAAAAGATACGACGATCACCCCTGCCCACCTTATGTGAGAGTACCCAGCCCCCCAGGGTTTGAATGTTCGCTTATTTTATAATGGTACCACTGGCATTCATTATCATGTTTTTATGTTTATTTAGAGGCTGGTGTGTCAAGGATATTGGGATTAGAACTGTGGGGAAGCAGCTTGAGGTTACGAGTGCAATCAAGCAGCTATTAGGTATAAATGTTTTTATTCTTACTCAGCTGTATTTGATGTATTTGAGTAATCTGTTTGATTATTTCAAGGGAGACATTGATGGAAATTGATGGTCTTAGTTTTGCTGTACCTTGACACTGTATTTTTTTAAGGAACCCAGAAACCGTTGCCCACTAGCGAAGACCCACAAGGGGACAAACCGAAAATAAAGAAGGAAGACAAAGCAAAAATGACCCCAGAACAGCTGCGGCTATACAATAAGAAGTTACTTGTTAATTATTTACATTACATGTAAGTACTCAACAGTGCCATTGAGCACCATCCTTAAAGGGGCCCTTAAAGCATTCTGTCGAGTTAATTTTTGAGGGTTTGGTTGCCATATGCGTGTTTTATGACATTACTGATAAAATCATACCATATGGCCATAGGGTAATGCACCCCCTTGCCCCCTAGAATAATTATGATATCCAAGTATGGATATTGGACAGTGTTTCCTTCTTGAGATACTATAAAAGCCCTATTAACATAGTGCAAAACTTATACCGTAAAGTACCAAAAGTAGCGACCCTCCAAAAATAACAGTCAAAATGATGACTGCTAACAAATTCCGAAAGTAACGACCCCCCGAAAATAGCGACCTATGGTGGCCCATTGTTCTCATAGCAACAATGAGCAATAAATGGATAAATTTACTTAAATAAAGTACCTTTTCCTTTTTTTTATAAGCAAAACATTTTTGTGATGAAATTTTTGTTTTAAATAAAATAAAATAAAATAAATAAATAAATAAATATAAATCAATGAAATAATAAATAGATAATAAAACAAACAAATTTAAACATAAAAATAAATAAAAATAAAATAAAACATGAAAATAAATAAAAAACAATTTTAAAAAACGTGGGTTGAAAATAAAATAAAAATATAGAGTTTGAAAATTAAATAGAGTTTGAAAAACATCAAATTCAAATCAAACACGAACAATGAATTTGAAATTGATTTGCGATTTTACTATGAGAACGATGGGCCATCCCGTGGCCTGTCATTCTCATTGCAAATTCAAAATCAATTTGCAAAATCACATGTTCCCATGTGGCCCATCGTTCGCATTGCGCATGCCCTTTTTTTATCCTTGACTGCTCTTGTTACAGTTTGTAGGCCACTAACCAAAATCTTACAGCTAGGAGCAGAGTACGTCAAAAATATTTATTCCGAAATATGTCAGTTAGAAAACGAAGAATAGGAACCGAAAGTCTGGTTGTAAGTCTGTGAGTAATGTGAGTTGATGGCGACTGGCCCATTGTTCTCATAGCCCGCGATATCTGTGATCAGCAGGCTGTCTGTTGTGTGTCAATATGGCGTACGGTGGAGCTGAACGCATACGAAACCCAGAATGGGAAGATGATGAGACCTTGAGAGCGGATCTCGAAAAATATGTGATGCAAATCCTTTCTAGGAGAGAGACAATGGATTTTTTGAAACGTTATTTTCCGCAATATGCGTGGAGTTTGGGAACTCTCAGTAGGAGGTTGGCACATTTCGACATCAAGTATGTGCGTTACAACATTGACCTAAAAGAAGTAGAGAACGCGGTGCGCGAAGAAACAGAAGGTCCAGGCCAGCTCCTGGGATATAGAGCTATGCAAAGGAAACTTAGAGAGCAGCATAACCTAGCTGTTCCTCGTGCTCTAGTCCATAATGTGATGGGGATGGTTGACCCGGAAGGCCTTGAACGCCGAGGAAACGTTGGTCAGAAAAGGCGAAGAAGAGGAGCAACGGGCACATTCACCTCACCGGTAAGACATGAAAACTACTAACGTGCACTTGTAAAAAATTCGAAGGTAAACTCAACAAGCCCGATATTTTGACAGTCGCCATTAAGCTTATATAAACCAATCAGCCACCCACGCACGTACAGTATACTGAGGGTATGAAATGATTACTAGGTGAATGGAGATCTATGTTTTTGTAAGATACATGTACAAATGCATCTACATTGTTCGATGAATGTCTTTTTAATAGCAGGTCTTTTACATGATTCTCACAGTTATCTGTTTCTGCAGGATTCAAATCATACACATTCAGGTGATGGTCATGATAAATTAATGGGCTTTATGAAAGACACATTTCCAGATGTCTTCAGCAGCTACATTGTATACTTAAAGCTATGGAATTCAAATTCGGATCCCAAGTTAATAGGAAGATGGTATCTGGAGAATCTGTACAATACTAGAGGTACGTATGTACAGAAACTCCACATTATTATATCAGACTCTACTCAGTATAGTCCAAATATTGAGTGAGTAAGACTGGAGTGAGTACATATATAGGATGGTATTTGTACTCCAAAAACTAGTTTTAGTGTAATTAATTGATTTGTTTTTTCAGTATTCGACAGTTTAGCATGCAGTATGTCTGGATATTTATAGTTTACCTGCTCAGTTTGCCCGAGCTGACTCGGTAAAGATATTCATACATACATGTACTGCACACTAAAAATCTGAATGAGCTGTACTTCACCTTTTGATTAGAGTACACACTTCACCATGCCTCTTTTCCTTGGTTTTCATGCCAAAGAGATATCTGATATATTAGTTCTGAATAGGTGTCCACAATTTTTCAAAACAGTCTAAGTAGAACTATCATTATTATTATACCTTTCATTCACAGTTATAAGTAATCACCTGAGGCTTGACAAAGGAACAGAAACAGGCCACATGGCCGCTATTCATGCCTTTCTGAGGCAGTATAATTCTGAAGAGGATGATGACACTGCTGAAGAAACTGTTCATTATGGACCATCTACCAGCAACAAGGTGTCTCCGCCTTCTACATGTACATGTAGATGTAAATGTATCTACTGAATCTACATAAATTTATCAAACTCATTAGTAATTTATATACATCACTGCTGCTCATGTTGTAACCATAAAAGTACAGCTGTACCATAAAATTTAATTGATATAGTATTTAATCCTTTCGCCTACATGTTATGTACAGGGTGTAAAGAAAGTATTGGTCCATTTTTATTGTAAAAATAAAATTCTGAATACTTTTCCGATCGACCTGACATTCTCAGTCAATATCCGGAGTGGCCTCCTTTTTCTCTCAGAATGCGTTTAATTCTGTTTGGCATGGAATGCACCAAGAAAAGAAGGGTATCTTGCGATATTGATCTCCAGGCATTTATAAGGCAGGCAAATATAAGGCGGGCCTTTAACTGAACCATGGTTTTAGGTGCCTTGGTCTTATAAACCTGTTGCTTCAATATGGACCACAGATTTTCTATCGGATTCAAATCTGCAGAGTTCCCTGGCCAGTCTCCTTTCTCTATAAAACCAGGTAGCTCATCTCTACACCACATTTGTGCAGCTTTCGAGGTATGAGCAGGAGCTCCATCCTGTTGGTAAACAAGGTTGTTACGGTAAGCAATCAGTTTGCGTTCATCGATGCGCCCAGAAGATCTTGTTCGCTTTATTGCTGGTTTTAGCACTTTCTCAAGAACCTCTTCAATGTAGTACTTGGCTGTAATGGTTTGGCCGACTGGAATGAAGTGTAACTTTGTTAATGCTGTTGCAGACATTGCTCCCCATACCATCACAAAAGCACTGTGATTCTTGGGATCCCCATACTATATCATTCTTGGCATTAGGCTTGTTAAAAAGGTAAAACAGTGCTTCATCAGAGAATACATAGTTTTGCCAGTCCATTTCTGTCATGCTTTTGTGTTTTCTCGCAAATATCATGCGCTTGTGTCTTTGTTTACTGGTTAAGAGCGATCTGCGTTTCCTTTTCATAGGTTTCCAGCCCTTTTCCTTTCTCAAGTAGTTGTGGATTGTAGTGTGTGAGATGTGAATACCATTAGCAGATAGCTTGTCAGCACATTTTCGTGTAGAATTTCCTCGCTTGTACTTTATCTTGTCTATTTTCTTTTTCATTGTATTCGTGAGTCTTGGAGGCCTTCCCTGTCTGGATGTGTCATTCAGAGTGTCTCCCTTCTTTGCCCTTCGACTCCAGTACTTCACCCAGTTTTTGCTGCGATCAAACCTCTTTGCAAGAGAGGATATAGAATATCCAAGCTCATGAAGAGTAACAACTTCACTTCTCTCTTGAATTTTAAGAATATGTTTACGTGTAAAATTTACTTCTTCATCCAAGGAAGCCGCCATCTTGAAATCGTACATATAACCGCTGACCATGTTGTATGATGTTGCAGGTATGACGTCATGCGTTAACACACTCCTCTATTTAACCTAATTAAATTATCTAAGTTGTGGCTTAATATAAATTCATTTGGTGTTATATATACCTCAAAATTGGACCAAGACTTTCTTTACACCCTGTAGTTATGTAATAAACTTATATTTTGGGGTAATTAAGGGTGGGTTAATTGTGTAATTGAATAAGTTTAGGGTTTGTCTATTTATATAAAATAATTATATATATATATATATTATCTGTAATATTAATTAGTTGAAGGCAATGCGTTAGGTTACCCTCCTTTGGCATAAGCATGCTTTCTCAGTAAATAAAGTTTGTTATTATTATTATTACTGGCAAATGTTTTTTTCTATTACCGGTTCGGTTCGGTTCGCGTCCGCGTCCTCGTCTTCATTTCATTTTATTTAAAAAAACATTTTCATCACAAAAATATTTTGATTATAAAAAAAACGGTACTTTATTTCAGTAAATTTATCCATTTATTGCTCATTGTTGCTATGAGAACAATGGGCCACCATAGCGACCCCCCGAAAGTAACAAGTCGTAGGGGTCTCAAAGAAAAGCTTGACCATCTAACTCTAACGACAGACAACACTATCTGGGCTATGAACTATATAGCCAGCGATGATTACTGATTAGATGACGAGAAGCACTGCCAGATATACATAAGCGAATGTAATAAAACCAAACAATGATACACCAACCAATGAAAAATCAATAGATTTTTATTCATGAATAGAGTCCTGATAAAGTATGAATGCTCTTTTTATCGCTTTTTCTCTTGGGATTTTTAACAATTCTATAAAATCTACGCTCGAGTGAGAAATTGGTATTCTATGCAATGAGTGCCGTTGAGTCCAAAAAAATAATATTAGTGCCGATGAAACTGAAAAGATTATCGACAGCAAAGGCGGTATTTCATGCTTGGAAGATGATGATGAGAGGGCCATGTTTGTGCTCAAAACACATGTTAGAACGAATTTTGTAGCTTTACTTTGACACAGAATATTTAATTAGGCAGTCATTTCAAATGTTCAACCGTCAATTCTGTTTCAGAAAATCAACGGTTTAGAAAACCATTGACTACATAGAAGCTGGGTTGATGATAACAGTCGAAGGAAGTGGACCTGGGTCTTGAGGGTATACGAAGAATGGCACGAGCGAAGCACAAAAATCTATCAAGTGAACCTTATCTTGGGGAAGATGAGATTAATGAAGCACTGGAAAATATGTCTGATGCTGAGCTGGCTCATGTTCTGGCAAAGTCGAAAGACCGACGGAGAAGAATACCCAAGCAAGACACTGTACGAGATGGTGAGCTCTATACAAGCATACTTACGAAGCGATTGTAAGCGAAATATTACTCTGGTAGATAAACGGGGTTGTTTTAAGGATTAATTTTCAAATGAAAGACAGAGCTAGTTCAGGTATTGATTTAGATGTAAAGCAGGCAAAGGTTATTTCTGAAAGTCATGAAGATTTTTGTAGTCGGGGAGCTAGGATCGGAAAAAATTGGTTTCGTTCAACCCACTCCACAGTAAAGATTTGACAACGGATTCTGGTAGAGTGAACACTCCTGATTAATGCTAGGTACGTTGTAGTCTCAGATTGTGGTATCAGTTCCGAGTTACAGCGATATTTTGGTCGGCTACCGGAAGTGCAGCATGAAAACGAGGCTAAGATAAATTACTTAGATAAATTACTTGAAATTAGCAGCATCAATAGCAACGAAATGGGTATACCCGGATATGTGCTTGAAATAAATGACCGAAATAGAAGTGGAGGGAGGAGTGGCACTATTATTAACTACGATCGTGACACACTCTTAGTTTTAAATCTATCCTTGGACTGCTACTTTTTATAATCTATATAAATTATCTTCCATCTTGTAATCTTTACTCTAAAGTGTGGATGTATGCAGATGATACTAGTCTAACTATTGCAAATACTGATGAGAAAATCCTAGAGCAACAGCTTCAGGGGGTATAGGGGCGCGAGACGAGTTAGGCATCTTGTACCTCATGAAACGCTAATCACAATGTAAAATTCCCTTGTACTACCGTATTTCAATTACTGTAGTGCAGTATGGTGAAACTGTAGAAAAGGGATATCTGACATACTCCAAACTCTACAAAATAGAGCTGACAGGGTGGTACCTTTTCTAATTATGATAGGCGGTCAGCTGAGTTGTTGAACGAACTTGAATGGGATCATCTTGAGACAAGCAGATCAAAGCAACAAGGTATATTAATGTACAAAACTATGAATGGGAGCACTCCAAATTATTTGAAGGAAATCTTTAAAAGCACAACTCTTGTACATTCCTATAGCTATAATGTATCTGTACCAAGACCGCACACTGAAGCTGGAAAGCACAGCTTCCATTATAGGGGGCTGCTCTCTGGAATAGTTTATCTAATCATACAACAAGACAGACAATCGTGGCATCATTTAAATATATGCTATAATTTAGGTCAACCAAGTAATTTTGAATAAGAATTATACAATTTATATAATAATAATAATTATAGTATTTATATAGCGCTAAAACTATAAATATTCTAAATCGCTGTTAAAATCGTTAATATATATATCAATGTTAGTTTTGAAACGCCTAGTTTTTATTTAGTTTAATTATTCACTGTTTGATTTACTCTGATTATATAATCTTCCATGACCTCAGTATAGTTATTTAGTAATGTCAACAAAGTACACGTGTATACTGTTTAAGGGGTACAAAACCCATTTAGGTTTTAGTCACGCTACATTATATGATCTACACGCTACCTTCGCTATCGCTACCTTTGCTACCTTTGGTGCAGATGTAAACCAATGTAAGTGTTCTATAAATCAGTATAATTAGTGCCTACAATGTATGTTATTTACAGCCATTATGATTCATGCATTTATGTACTGGCGTACTATTTAGTAGTAACTCCGTGTAAGATTGTACGTGTTTATGTTCTGTTAGTTAGCATTACATTGTATGTTATGTTAAACTCTCGTAGCTAAGATAGCTCTATTTCTATCGTATTTCAGTACGAACCAACAACAACATTTACCAACATTCACCAACTTCAATAATAAATCTATCAACTGCAACTTCGAGCTTATATTATATACATGCAACGAATCTAAGTGCCACCATCTCAACATTCTCTGAGTTACACGATGTTATTAAAGCTTGATCATAATTTACCAGTTGTGTTCGAATGGTCATCTCATCTATTCAACCTGTAGTTCCGTTGGGAATCGAGTCGAAGATTTTAGCTACCAGACGGCTACAATCAATACTAAAAAAATACTAATGGTAAATACTATAATAAAATAACCATAAAATACTAAAAAAAATATAAAATAAAGTAATAAATTACTATACTAATACTACTGCAGAATGTAAAACTTGTAAGAATGTATAAATCAAAAACGACCAATAGTTAAAGCAGCTATGGAAGCGACACTATGTAATAATAGCATTCTTGAACAAGTATGTCTTAAGGCGACTTTCAATATTAGAGTAATATTAGGGTAACATATTTTAGGGATTTATACTTTTTACAACACATTTTAACTAGGGATCCATTTCTGTATTTTTTATTATTAGTTAATGTATGCACGGCTCTCGGGAAGAGCATTACATGTATGATGAGACACTGTGTTGAAATAAAGAGTATGTATGTATGTTGGTAAGTGGTCTGCCATGGACTTTTTTACGGTGAAGATTGCTCCCTTTAGCCACTTTATTAAGCTCTGCCATGTGTAGGTGAAGAGGATTATATGAAAAGACGAACTACAAAATAAACTTAGTCGAGAATCGGCACAAATACACGGGAAAAGGTTATGATGGTTTCACACTTTCAGGAGTTCAATGTTTTATTAAACTCTGCTGTTTGTGTGAACAGAATTCTATAAACAGAATTATATAAACAGTCTAACTGCAAAATAGATAATTTAATACTTAGCATATTTGCACAATAATAATTGAAGGGCTGTGTGCAATAAGGGCGTAAGTGACTCCTGAATACATTCTAAATTCTCCCTTAGAAAATAAATTGAAGGAGAATTTAGACTGTGATCAGGAGTCACGCCCTTGTTGCACACAGTTCTTCAATGGTTTAAAACTGCATACCAGCTACAGTACAAGCATAATGGTAGGCGGGGTCCACAAAGAATCTTGCATTGCAAGATTGAACGAAATTTTTCATTGGTACTAAGAATTGCTCTCACTACGTTGAGAAAACCTACTAGCCAGCTACAGGCTGTGTCGTCTTTACCAAAAGGAGAACCATCACCACCTAGAGATACAAAAAAGTGTTATTTTGTCCTTGAAACTAATCGAGCTTGTACATATCGTGGTCAAGGTAATACTCGGCAAGCGTCAATAATAGCGTTCTTTAACAGATCGATAAACACCATTTACCTTCTCCTCCTCTTTAACGTTGTCACAGAGTGTTTCCCTGACACTATAAAGTGTCAATGTCAATACTAGGTGCTTGGCAGTTAGTAACTGTTTATGCGCTCAGCCTTTGTACCGTGTGCTAATATGACGTATATTTTATACTGTTGTTATTCCATTTTCTCGTTCATTAACCTCTGATGCAATAGACTTGTGGTCTCAATATGATATTTGGACTGTCGTGAAAACTGAAATCGCAATAAAAACGATTGTACTCTTCTTGCCCATCCATAATGCTCTTACACCGGTTTCTTAACATGTCTATGGCTGGCTGAATGTAGCAATATTCAAAAAGCTCAATTTTCAATTTCAATGCAAATTCAATGTTAACTCAATGCATTCAATGTCAATGCAATGCAAATTCAAAATCAGGTTGTATGTAAATTGCAAAGAAGGAGTATGGTACAGAGCTATCTAACCATATGCAGCCAGCGGAGTGAAGGAAACCATTTTGTTTGGAAATTAAGGTGTGGACTACATTATTACACATTAAAATATGGAATGGAACACAATCTTCGGCAGTTGGTTTCCTGCTTAGATCAAAAATCAGGTTTAGTAACAAGCATTTAGATAACGATCAAGATGTGACTACAACCTCTACATATCCCTCTGATGATCCAGCAGTCATCAAGGGATGGCATGTACTAAAGGTTGGGACAAAGGCAAAGAGCATGGCTCAGAGGAAGGGAGTCAGCTGCGACAAGTTCAAGTAACGAACCCCAGGGAAATAAACAGTGTTCGGAAGGGTCTCAAGTTTTCGAGTTTGTATTAAGTAATTCTTCATGTAAGAACGATCGCATCAACGGCAAAGGAATGCTGTGGTGTTAATTTTATATTGTTAAACTCATCGGCATTAGATGAGCTTGGGATTAGGTGGCTAGAGATAGTCATGCTGGATTGCGCATGTCCACACACGACAAGGAGGTAACTATGGTAACCCCTACCACAGTCCACCACCTGACACCTGTCACACTCACCAACCTAGTCAGTGGAATACTTACTGCATAACGCAGTGAGGAAAAGATCCGCCACAATCTGCCAAGTTGAGCACACGAAGCCCCTGCTAAGCTTAGGGGGAGCCCCACAGTTAAGCGTGAGACCGCTGACTAGCAATGCCTCGATTTTATCTTTGCCTAAATTACATTTATCCACATTTAAAACTCTTGATTTGATTGGTTTAAACATAAAAATCGTCCAAAAAGTAAGAAGTATCATTTTCTCTGATATTATTAAAGTTTGATAAAATGATTTATATGTTGGTTGCATGTGTCGTTAATAAAGGAAATCGTATGCGAGGAACCTTATCAAATGTGCCAGTTTCGTAGCCGTTTTGCGTTAGGCAATTCCTATTGGTTGGAAATGGATTTCCTCATTAAAATGGAATGAAACAAGCACTTTCTACAAATTATATTTCAGAATATTTAACTCTATCGCCCAGTGTATCTATATTCTACACGAGAATCCTAATGAGGGAGGCACATTGCCGCAGAACAATGGGATTCTGCTATAGTTCTTAGCTGCATCATTACTTAATGCAGCTCGAGGAAATCGGTCAGCCCACTGGCGTTTTTGAGGAAAGCGTGGTGCTGCATGGCTTTGTAGATGTGAATATACATGACAAAGAGGATGAAATTAGACGCAAACTACGAAATGCCATACGCATCAAATATCCATTGATCGGGAAACTTTGAATTTCTACGTGCCAATCGCTGCAAGCTTTCACAGCCGGTAAACTGTGAGGAATACAGCTACAAACAATTGAATTTACCTGAATTTAAGGAGAAATTTGACTGGCTTTTATGTGTTTTATGTGAAGGTGGCAGTGATAATGAGGTAAAAAAATGCTATTGTTTATTAAACAAAACAAATGGATCGTCGCCATATTCGGAATCCCCCGTTTCCGGTTTCTCTTTTTTTTTTGGGGGGGGGGGGGGCAAAACTAACGTTAGTTTTGGGCATGAGTTAAGAATAAAACAGAAAATATACTTTCCCATTGATTTTGTTTTCGTAGTTTTAATTGAACAATTTCAAATGAGCTTACATATTGAAATCGATCTGGTCTAGGAAGCTGCTATAGACATTGTATATAGTCTGATAGGTCCCGCACATTAAAACATAACATGGCTATCTAACTGAGACTCAAGTAGTTACCAGTAAGTAGGAAGACACTTCTAAGAACAAAACAATAGCCGGATGTCTGTTCTTCATGGATGTCTAAATCTACTGCGGTGGTTTCTATAATCAAGCTGTGCTGCATACGCTATTGACGGACAGGTTGTTAAGCATAATCAGCCCCATGGGCGCCGCCATCTTGAATTCCAATGACGTCTTTGTTCTTTGACATTAGGGAACTAAAAGACCCTGTGTGTCCGAGCTCATGGTGTTTGCGCCAATGCTATAATTAATGAAAGTGATACACTTTGAACTCCTCCAGGTAAAATCATATTGTTATGAAAATCTTGCACATTTAAGTGAACAATTTCTGTCAGACACTGCATGAATAATTATTACAGCTCCAAGTAAAATGAGAAAGTTCCTAGAATTACAAAAGCATACACCTAACTCGACATAAGCTGTTTTATCTACTACTGTAAAATGCAACCATTACTCAATGCAAATTTGAAATGAGGCAATTAATGCAGCCAATTGACAAAAATATGAGTTTGGCAATATATGGTGACTGGGTTATACAGTATGCTTTGTGTAAAGGCTATTACAATATATAATGGTTGTACTTTTCTTCAAATCTAGGCAAATGAAACTAAAGGGAATTCACCGATGGAACTGGAAGGAGCTAAGAGGTCCTTCGCCTTCCTGTCAGGCATGGGAATTGCCATTTGTACTTTTATTTCCGACCGTCACCGTGGGATTGCCAAGTGGATTAGGGAATGCCAGCCATTTCTACGATATCTGGCACATTGCAAGGTCCATTGGAAAGGCAATGCTGAAGGCCAGCAAGTTCAAGGGCTGTGAGCGAATCAGTGCATGGATCAAGGGTGTCCGCAACCACCTGTACTGGTGTGCCATCTCGACCAAAGAGGGGTTTGAAGGCATGATTGTTGCCAAATGGAAGTCCATTATGCAGCATGTGACTAACAGACACAGCAATCACCCTGATCCCCTCTTCTCAAAGTATGCACATGGAGAAGATATTGAGACCCGACAGTGGATAAAACTTGGTTTGTAATGCAAATTCCTTATTCATTTTGTTAAAGTGCATATAATGCTAAATTAGTTTTAATCATGAATTTAAACTAGACTTAGAGAAAATAAGTATGCAATTTTCCATTCTTCAATATCTCTTTTTGTTCAAGAGATATTAAAGTTGTTAACTTATGCAAATTAGGTAGTTAGTGACTTCAGACAGGTAACTAAATGAATTAAAAACTAATTTGTTATTATATACACTTTAACAATCTAATGGACTTATACTATGATGATCCCTTGACAATCATGGCGATCCTAAGTGTGATTTTTATAAGTTGTACCTGTTTAATGGACTCTCACCATTGGCTTATAAAATAATTAAACTAATAAATAATTGAAATTATAAGTGTGTACAATTGTGACACCGCTGTGAAGTGCTAAATGCTGTGCTTGATCTTGCCATTATAAGAACCTACTATAATACTCTAAAACAAATAAAACAATTTTAGGGCTCTTGGAAGAATCTGATTTTTGTGTATTCTGATTCATGGCTTCACCAAAAGTCAAACAAAGCCTTTTATTTGGACAAATAAACACAGTTGGATTTTAAGTAAATGGTTGCCTCTAAAAATCTTCAGGGATTCTTAGATATTTGCTTGCATCCTATTGGGAGTTCAAATCACTTCACTGCCAACACAAATCACACACATATGTAAATATTACTTATCAATAAATATTGGCAGGAACATTCACATACATTTTATTGAGTGCTTTATCTTTTGCTTCTGAAATTAATTTCAGGGACTTGTGCATATACGAAACTTAACAATGTGTTGACCAACACACGAATCCTAAATGATGTGAAGAAGCTCTCCCCTGAAGCCCAGACAAGCTGTCTGGAGGGTTTTCACTCCACTTTGAACCACTGGCATCCGAAAATGATAGGATTTTCCTGGTTAGGCACATATTGCAGGTTAAGAAATTATGCATTATTGTTACTAAGTAACATACATTGTATTCGTTTACAGAATCTACAGCATTACTTTGAATAATATCCCCTTCAACATATTAACATGTTAGTTATAATTCTACAGAAAAACTAGTTATATTAGTACTGGTGTATACTGCCCAGGTTCATGCCCGAGGGTCCAGCAATGTTTTTACTCAGACTCCAAAAGTCCACCAGAAGCACTTTTTTTATTTATCTTTATAGGCATGTCTTGGCAAGCCTTCATTTTAATGAAAATATGAGACGAGATACAGAGACTACCAAGGATGTCAAAGTGTTTCAGAGGGTCCATTTCCCAAAGGGATGTTGCGGTCCCTCCAACATACAGTGAGTACTTAAAGTAGCATAAAGTTGATTTTATTTTTATGAAAATGGAAATACAGAGGGGATGTTCTATTTTATGTGGTATCTACCAAGTCAAGCATGTGGTTCTCCTTGAATCACTGTCAATCAGAGTTGCACAGTGAAAAAGGTGGAGGTTGTTTCACAGGTTAAAGTAAAATCAATATATTTAACCTGTGAAACAACTTCCAGTTGGTATCTAATAGTCAAATAAAAAATGGAACTAGGGTGTAATAGTGGATATTACTCTACTTATTTCATGGCTAAGGTAAAATCACAATTCATGTTGCTGAAGCCAAAAGCAAGTTTCCTGTAAACACGTGGTAATGTATAGGCTGTTGTCTGTTAGGTTATGTTGATGAAATGAAGAGGCTTTTGTTCAGTATGGACAAGTCTCAAATCCAGACAGTCTCTAACAAGTACAGTGCCCTCGCACCACCACCACTCAACACCCAATTCCCTGACCGATTGAGCAAAGAGGAGGCTGTGAAGAGGAATGCCCAGAAATAACAGGCTCAATTAAATCAGAGAATAGGAATTTAACGTTCAAAACACTCATTACTGAACTGTTTCGCACTATTTTTGTGTTTTAAATTTTGTCATAACTTTTGTCATTATAGCTGAAGAACAAGACCTCTTACAGGCCACAAGCAGTGACAGACAAACTGGAGCTACTGGCATTTCGGGGGAATCAGAGGTGTATGTGAGGAGGACCCGTACGTGCCGAAGCTGTCACAAGCCAATGAAAGGACATCCAAGAAATCAATACAAAGACTAACTATTAGAAGAACACAGAACTAACTGAGGATGTGATACATTGATTGCATTTACATACATGTACATAACAATTTTTTTAAACTTTGAACAACCCTAGGGTAGTTCCAGAAAATATCTGTACCACAGCCATGGGTGGCATTAATATTTTAATATGAAATCAACCAGGGTAGCCACAAATGTTATCTCAAGGGAAATACACGTGTGTAGGATGTTACAGCTACTGAAGCCACTATCATTGCTTGGAATGTTTGATGAAACATGAAGAAAGAAAGAGTTTATATATATATATATATATTAATGCCAATATAAAATTATCTTTGTGCCTAAAAAAACATATATGTATACCACGTTAATGTTAATGAAGAAAGAGTGTAACATTGATGACTATATAACATTGTTTTTGTGACCCCAAAAAAGATTCAGATTCATTTATTTTGCAATCAGATAATACAATAAATTATTGAAATGCAACGTAAATGTGTGGAAGTACAAGCATGAAAATTAAAGCCCAGTCCTCACTAGTGACATAAGTATAAGAACATATGCATGCATATTAAAAATCTCTGGTTAAATTTTCTTACCACCTCTCAACAAGAAAACAAAATGGTGGACAAGTCGTCCTGGAGGTGTTTCATTACATGTGTATTTTCTTATGCTTATGTCGTGGCTGTCCTCACTACCTTGCGCTTATGTTGTGCACTGCCTCCTGGTTAGCTCAGTGGTTAAGTGCCGGTCTGTTGTGTGGAAGGTTGCGGGTTCAAACCCCAGCTGGACCAAAACTTGGGGTCTTAAAATAACTGAGTAGAAGGTGCTGCCTTTACATAATCCAACAGTAAATAGTTAGACACCTCAGATAGGATGTAAAACCGTAGTACTAAGTAAAGAGAGGGCCACGTGTTATATCACTGAACTACATGTTAGGTGGTAAACATATTGAATACCCTCTATAAATAAAGCGACTTTACTTTGTTGTCCTCACAAGGAAAAACAGTGACATAAATAAGCAAAAGAACAGAATGTTTTGATTTTCTTGTGCTTATGTTTATGTTGCAGCTGACCTCACTACAACATAATGTGTTTATGTTGATGCTGCTAAAGAGGACAGGGCTTATAAGGTAATGGAGGAATGCTTGTACACCAGATTACATTATTTAAAACTAACATAAATTATTACTGTCAAAAATTAGGCTGATTCATTTTACTCTCTTTGTTGGGTTGTTTTGTAGCTTTTATTTTGTTGTGATGGAAACCTTTGCCTGATTTCCCGGTAAATATAGGCTGGCAGTAGTATTGTGTTTTCCCAGCCCATATACCCACATATCCACCTGATCCCCCATCGGTAAGCAACAGCTGTTGTATCTGTCAGGAAATTAGGAAAAAGTGTACACGATTACACACAAACGGTAATTAATATTCAACAGCCCAATCTGTCTAATTATATATGCTATATGCATAAGATGAAAATAGAATGCTCTGTTGATCGTTCTGATACACACCATAATTAATAAAGTTCTTGGTTTTACAAAATTCGGCCCTGGTTATTCTGGATATTTTTATTTAAAAATAGAACAATTCATTAAATACAAAACGTGTTATGTTTTGATTTGCTGTCTGCTGATTATAAACCCAACCGATTCACAATTTTCTTTGTTTATATTTCACTCTTGCATGTCTCATATTTAATACGCCTGTAGGCCTATAATCGAACACTACACTGTAAAAACTAAAGGGTTGTTTTGACCCCTCTGAAGGATCAAACTGACCTTTTAGGCAGAGTATGTTGACTCTTCAGAAGGGTCAGTAGACCCCTAGAGGAGTTGATAGAGAGTCATGTAACTCTTCGAAAGGGTCAGTGAACCCATAGTGGAGTTGACAGAGAGTCCCGTGACTCTTTGTCGAAGCCATTCGACTCGTTTGTAGACTAAAACAACCCTTCTGTAGGGTCCACTGATACTTCGAGAAAAATTAGTGGAATCCTTCAAATTTGAAATATTTTGTTACTTAGTCAAAAAAGCTAAAAAAGCAGATGCCTCACGATCGTTGTATAACAGTTTGCCCACAGTCGGGTGCGCGCGAACTATAACGCAGGCCCTATACGTCTCGCATATTTGGAGTCAATACGCATATTTGGAGTCAATACATATCAATATCAATTTTTGGAGGGGGTGGTATAAAAACTCCCGGTCAGCTAAAATTGTTTTTGTTTCTCGCCACTCACTCAGTCGGCCGAGTGAGACTAAACCGAGTTTACCCATATTTGGAATAAAATCAGGCCTGGTGCCCTGGTCTCGAATCTGTTAGTTTTGGCGCCCAGTTTCGAACGTGGTGGAGTACTTTTCGCTGAAAAAAATGTCCGAAGTTCTGTCCTTTCATCGTCACTAATGGAACAAGATTATCTTGATAGAAAGACTCGACTAACTGCTTCAGTTGTGAGGGACATAAGTTCTGGATGATATGAGCTAATTCCGGAGAAATCGGTGAAGAAGGCCGCGAAGGTAAGCATTCGAATTCAACTGAAATGTGTCATGTAAAGCTAAGTTCATGCAATACACTACGCTAAAAACACACTCAACCTAAGTAATTCTTGTAATTTGCTAATTCTGCTCCAATTTCGTCGACGACATTGCCGAGTACATTTGCTAGGAAGTATTTGTTAACCATAAAATAGGGCACAACGCTCTACAAAATATGTGCGTGTTTAACAGATGTTCGGTTCACTTCACTCCGACGAGAGATTACTGTAGCTAATTCTAGTTTCGGACTAGTTTTTCCAGAAATAATTGTTCTCTGTTTATAGCTTAGGTATTATACAAGGTCCTATACATGTATATTGTAAGTTTTCCAAAAGGAAACTTGCCATCTACATGTATTGATTTGTGTAACTCACATTCAATAATGGAGTCACATGTAAGTTTAAAGGGGCACTGTCAATCGAAATGAACCTTCAAGTTTATTTATAAAAAAAATACAAAAATAACACCCCGAGAGAGAAGAGAAATACCATGTGAATGTTCTGATCTGCATTTCAAACTTTTTCGACAGAGGATGGCAAAGATTAAAGTGCATTACAAAAGCTTATTGTTGAGACTTGATTTCGGTTACAGTGAACTGATTTGAAGTTGCTCTAAATTTCTCATCAGTATTTTTCATCCACTCGAATCTTTGCCACCCTCCATCGAAATTGTCTCTAATTTTCTCCAGTACATCTTACACGTATTCTGCTAATCTGAGTAGTTATTCCTGTCTTTCTTCATCGGAAAATGTGTCATTTGAGGATTGACAGTTACCCTTTAAGGTATGGTCTGGGTATTTTCTGAGGTGGGTGTATTTTCTGAATGCCCACCATCTTCACCAAGCGGTATGCTTCCACCCAGATTGCATCACACAGCTTGGCCAAGATGACGGCCATTCAAATAATTGGGGGGGGGGGGGGGTGCAGGTTGGTACAGTGGTAAAACACTCGCCTCTCACCACTGTGGTCCTGGGTTCAATTCTCGCCTCGGGCACCACATGTGAGTTATGTTTGTTGTTGATTCCTTATCTGCATTCAAGGGTTTTTCTCCGGATTCTCCAGTTTTCCTCCCTCCGTAAAAAAATAAACTGGGAGTCAAGTGTAGTGTGACCAAAACAGTTAATGTAGTGGGAAGTGTGTGAGAAATAAAAGCAGGCCCCCACCAGCTTTATGCTTTAATACTCAGCCTGCTATAACAAATAAAATATTGAACTTATTTTATTTATTATTTATTTTAATCATGCAATACATGTCTGTTTTTGTTATTAAGGAAAGAACATTCCATTTTTGGCAGAATGTATGTAACATATTAGCATAACCCAGCTGCCGTCTATTGACAATCTCCCCATCTGATTGGGTAGCCAGGTGCTATCTTCCAATTGATAGTCAACCGTGCATGTCCTGCAGACAAAAATAACTTTTTTTTCACATTTTTCTTGATTGCTAAGTTGATAGAACGTTGGCTTGGTTAAAGATGTAACTTATGCCTCAAAGAAAAATTTCTAATCATCTGCCGACCTGAACTGTCCACACTAAACAAACGTAATGAACTCGTGTCTTCCTGCCGACACAGAAACAAAGCCCTCCTACGTAATAATTGAACTGTTAAATTCCGCGCTGCATATATTAGACTAGTTTGATTAGGTCATCAATACTATTGTTATGTAAATCATTCTGTATATAAGCGACGGTAAAAGTATACTCTTATTAAATCCCCTGACGAGTGGGCAACCACGAAACAGGCTTGTAAGGATGAACTTGTAGTTTATTTGTCTTTTTTCTTCACCAATAAAACATAGCGCATGAGGGATGATATATATATCATCCCTCATGCGCTATGTTTTATTTTGTAAAAAGGATGTGGAACAAGAGGCTGAAAGAATAACTACCCCAAGACTGATATGAACTGGATCAATGGACAATGTACAAAGTTTGTTATTGGCTGTGAAAGGGATGGTTGTCTATTATTATTAATATGCCATACAAACATAATTTTGGAACACAGTCGTAATATTGATTGGAACTTTGTGAGCTACTAAATATGCATTCAGTGCAGTTTATCTAAAGGATTCAGATATCATGAAATTGCAAGAATATGTATTCCTCTTTCTGGAATTACATGTATAAATACTTAGGGAGTGATCATTATTTATGGCTTGGGGGGGGAGGTCAGTTAAAAGCACGGGGGGGGAGGTCAGTTAAAAGCACGGGGGGGGGGGGAGGTCAGTTAAAATCATGGGGGGGGGGGGTTTTAACAAGAGAAGCAGATGAAATGCTGACGGCCCCCCAAGCCATAAATAATGAACACTCCCTTAGGTTATTAGTCAGCTAAGCATCTATTTACAGCTGTGCATGCTCTAGATTTCGATCTCACTTGATTACAAAGCTGATCTGCCTGCTTTATTTATAATATGTTAGGGAGCAGGTCAAAACACATGCCTCAGAAAGGGACCCATTTCTTTCAACAGCCACAGCTGTCAGCGCATGGTACCACCCCCATTTTTGACCATCTGTTTTCCATTCTGGGGGGCCTACCCGT
This sequence comes from Actinernus sp. WN-2022, assembly GCA_030867875.1. Classification (NCBI taxonomy): domain Eukaryota; kingdom Metazoa; phylum Cnidaria; class Anthozoa; order Actiniaria; family Actinernidae; genus Actinernus; species Actinernus sp. WN-2022. The sequence goes on along the minus strand of JAOWCC010000936.1, from coordinate 5,321,726 downwards.
AGTGGTAATTTTAACAGAGAAAATGAAATGATAATGTAAGACAAAACATGCAGAGTATTTGTTTCTAAATTATGCCTTTTAGATATTTAAGAACAAATTATTTTTAATATAGTTTTCTCTCCAGCGGAGATGGCTGGCAGCAGCCCCCACCCCCTACCCCAAAATGGGTCTATTGAGAGGGCATGTGTTTTGACCAGCTCCCTTAGTGTGTTGTTGTACAAAAAAACAATAGTGCGCTGTTTGCTTAGATTTCAAAAGAATATAATAGACCCTTTCACTTGACTGTTTGTTGCCCCATTTCAGGCCATGTGACCAGTTCTCCAGAGGATTTACAGTAGATCTTTGTTTTCCAATAGTCCAGTTTCGTATTCTAATTTACCGCTGTACGTGATGACTGTAGACACATGTGCTCAGTGTTAGCCTCGTCTTGGTGTTAAACACTCGGACATGAATTCCAGCAAGAAAGTGAACTATTCAGAACTCTGCGTATTGTTGTACATGTAGTTTTGAGTTTTACACCCTCTTGCTGGTATGTATGAATATTTAACCTTCAAATGAGGCTAACACTGAGCACATGCGTCTACAGTCATCGCATTCAGCAGTCATTTTCGAATACGAAACAGAACTATAATGATAGAAATTGATATTTTTCTCTTGAGATACAGAAAAACCAAACAACTTTACTCAAGGGAGATGTCAGGTGGTGTGAAATGGGGCAACAAAGTGGCAAGCTAGAATGGTCTATTAAGTGTTAATACAACTTAATGCCATGTATTTATGGTCTGCAGTCATACTCGATTACAAATTGCACTCCTGCTTCACAGTCATGCAATTTTGTAATGACCCATACGATTCAGACCAAATTAATTGCACTCCACTCAGTTCTGTTAATTATTATTATCATTTTTTGTAGTTAGTTCTAAATTTATGAAATGACTTTAACTTACGATATTATTAGGGACACTGTCAATCATGAACCTTGAAAGTTATTTTAAAGTAAATTACAATAGTAACACCTTAGAAGAGAAATACATTTTACATTTGTGAATATCCTGATTGTTTTTATATAGAGGATGGCAAAGATTAAAACTGGGTTACAAAAGTTTATTATAGAAACTAGATTTTGGTTACAGTGAGCTCTAAATTTATCATAAAAGCAATATTTTTCATTCACTCGAATCTTTGCCATCCTTAATCCAAATTGTCATTGAACTTTCTGGAAAGCATAATAAGCTAATCTGAGTAGGTAATTTTGTCTTCCGTCAGGAGAAAGTTTGTCATTTGGGGGTTGACAGTGTCCCTTTAACAGTTTATATTTATTTGTAAATCTGCTATCATCAATAATATTGCAATAGTTCAACATTAAATCAGTCGGTTTTTTGTGCAATTTCCATATTCATTTTTCCAGTATGTTTATTTTGACATTATCAATGTTATATAGACTAAATTGCTTGAAGTATTAAATGAAAATATCTATTTTAATGGTATGTTGTTGTATTCCTTTCACAATATCGTATGTTAAATTAGATCTTTGCATGGGGGCACAAAGCCACCTACATCATGTAGGTTTTAGGAGGGTTGGGCAATGTTTTTGAGGTCAGTGCAGATATAAAAACGACCTCTGAAGAGTAGATTAGTCATATTTATATTTATTTTTATTTGTAAATCTGCTATCATCAATAATATTGCAATAGTTCAACATTAAATCAGTCGGTTTTTTGTGCAATTTCCATATTCATTTTTCCAGTATGTTTATTTTGACATTATCAATGTTATATAGACTAAATTGCTTGAAGTATTAAATGAAAATATCTATTTTAATGGTATGTTGTTGTATTCCTTTCACAATATCGTATGTTAAATTAGATCTTTGCATGGGGGCACAAAGCCACCTACATCATGTAGGTTTTAGGAGGGTTGGGCAATGTTTTTGAGGTCAGTGCAGATATAAAAACGACCTCTGAAGAGTAGATTAGTCATTCAACCCTTTAAAAAAGAGCCAATTTAAAACGACTTATAGTTATTCGTCCCTTCAAGGGCTATTTTAAGATTACTCCAGAAAGAGTCAAAACAACTCCTTTAAGAGTAGATTACTGATTTGACTCTTCAAAGAGCCATTTTAAGACTACCCCAGAAAGAGTCAAAACAACTCCTTTGAAGAGTAGGTTACTAATTTGACACTTCAAAGAGCCATTTTAAGACTACCCCAGAAATAGTCTTAACAACTCGTTTGAAGAGTACTAACGACTCTTTAAAGAGTAGCGGTAAAAGGGGTCAAAAAATGACCCCTTTGAAGGGGTCAAAACTACTCTTATGTTTTTACAGTGTACTTAGCACAAATTAGCTAAGATAGATATAACATGAATTGTTGGCAAAGCTTACTCATTTTCTGATTGGCCAGCACGACGACGATAGCCACGGCCATTGCGGTCCTTCAGCAGCGGGCCTACTTGAGTCAGCACTGCCATGTGTGTCAATGCGCTGTAGTCTTCGTGTTCTGTTATGCAGGAAATTCGCTCCATACTCGCATCGAATGTAAGTTTTCCGATAGCTTGTTGAACCTCTCTACAACAACGAAACTCCAAAGCATCCTCCAGAGAATCATCACTGCAGTGTTCGCACTTACACCTACATGTAAAAGAGTACAAGTTGTTATGACTTATATGAATGAAATGGCAAAAGCTCAAAGGCCATTAGGTCCAAAGCAAATAATTCAGACAAGCTTACCAAGAATTCACGGGTACTGTCCCTTCATAACGAGCTGCCAGAATAGCCGGTGTCAACCCATCTTTATCTGCCTCCTTGTCTTGCACTTCTTCATCGCTCGATCGACCGAGTGGTTCGTCTTGGTAGGGTTCGAAATCCCCCAGTAGTACCTCTAACTCTTCTTCGCCACTCGAGTTTCCACTGCTCCAGGTTTCCTGCGTCCCCTCCTGCTCACTGCCTGATATATCTGTACCAGCTGACGAGCTGCACGTTGTAAAACTTTCGTTGTCTGACATGCTTTTCACGAGTATTTGCTGGTCGAATCACTGTAAACAGAGAGTATCACAGTTCACGTGCAAACCGTGTGACGTCACAAATAACAAACTCGTTCCAGGCTCCTATGTCAGTTTTTTGTCGTGTTTAGAGCGAAAAAGAAATTGTACTCAACTTAAAACAAAAAATTGCTTTCCTATTTGATATAATGTTTACAACATATTTAGCAAAAACAAAATTTCGATTCATATGCACTTTAAGCAGAAAGTATTGAAGAGTCCAAAAGGACTCAGAGTTAGAAACAAATTTCTTAAAAGAAGTTATAACGAAGAAATAAGGCATAGGACATATAAACAAGAGTTTTTAGCGAAGTCCGTGTACCGAGAAATCCTCCTCCTTGAAAATCCTAATAATACTCTCATCTTCAGCTTTCTTTACAAATATCTTGCCGTCCACGGTCCAAGCAGAGGATACGTTTGGGCAATTCTTTCTGGCAGTGTAGAAGAGGTGCTGATTAATTCTTGTGAGGTCTTCATTTACAAAAAAGTAAGAACCCTTCAATTTCTTCTTGTTCTTCATGATTATAGCTTTATGCTCATAGGATTTCAGCCTCACAATTATAGCTCGAGGGCCGCAGGCGCCATCACTATTCGGTCGTCCAACTCGGTGTGCCCTATCAATATCGTGCTTGTTAATTGCTACATCGAGATTTGAATTACAAAACTGAACAATCTTGTCACACGAGTCTTCGTGAATACTGCTCGTTTTCATTCGCCTTCATCGTAACTCGCTCGAGTTTTCTTTGAAGCATATCAATCTGGTCTTTCAAAGGCTTGATAACGTCTTGTAAAGCACTGGCCATGGAATCATTAACGTCCTTTTAAAATCCGGCGACTGCATGTAGCTCTCTATTTCCTTCTTGATAATGCCACCAATATCTGGTAAAGAGTGCGAGTGTGATCTCAGTCTTGGACCACCATCTTGGTCCACCATATTGGAAATACAGTATGTGAAACGTTTCTAGATAATAAATTGCAGCAAACCTTTTTCAAAGTCCAAAAATTATGCCCAGATGCCACTGACGTCAAGGTCATTCGTAGTTGAGAAAACTCAACGTATGAAACGAAGATTGAAAATATCGAGAGATAACTCTGTGTCTCTGTGTATCTGTCCACCACTTGTGAAGGTTATTCTACACGTTAACCTTTCGATTCTCTCCTTTCGTGACAATTTTCTCAGAGCTTCCCGTTTTTTTCTGTTTCGTCGGAGCCTCTTTTTCCGTAATTGTGCTAGACTTCTCTTTGGCTTGTTGATGGAACTCTCTGTCTGAGATTTGGTGTGCTGCGTTTGGCATGATCGACCGTCAGCAAGCAGTCGACTCGCACGGTCTGCTATTAAACACCGTTCCCCGCGTAACAGCTTGACCACGACTACTAACAACTACGACCCCATCTCTCTTCATGCATCCAACTTGTTGAGTTAATGAGACATCCATAGTTGAAATAGTGGAAAGATCATAAACTTTGAGTCGACATTAGAGAACTGAGACCTAGCAGTAGCACGCCCGTCGATCGAAATGTAAACTAATACACTAGGTCGAGCCAAAGGTCGTCATTTCAAGCATGGTTTGCACGTGAAAGACGAGTGCGAGAAATTTCATTGGTCGATCTAAATTTGTTTTAGCTTTGCCGATTGAACCATTTCGTTCTTGGGTACGGGTAAGCGTAAGTGTTAGCGATCTGCGGCAACAAATTTGGATTGCGGCATGGCGAATGTAAACCAAGAGAGAATTATTGGTGGCCAAGAACAGCTTCTTGTTCTAATGGAAGAAATCGCTCATTCGAGCAAAACATTAACCGAAGAGAACCGTTCTCTGTGGGAAGAACTGGCCAGGAGGGATGCTGCGAACAAACAGTTGTTTGCCATACTCGAGCAAAAGCAGAGGAAGTAAAGAATTCTCCACCGCAGGAAAATAACCCTCGAGGACGCAGACGCCGAAGAGCTTTTGCGCCAGCACAATGTCGGGTTAGTATATTTTGCTGCCAAATTATTCTGTTGTCTTTTGGAAAATATGTGTCCTTATTTCGAAAAAAAGCGGGAACGCTGCAATACGTGATCGAAGCTAGGTCCCAGTCCGTCATCAGCTCCCGATCCGCTTGCGCGCGATTGATCGAACACTTGTTTTTACTTGTAGAGGGTCACGAAGCAAATCTACAAGACGCTTCAATGGCTTTTATCTCGATGAAAGGTATCCTAATAGTATATACGTTATTTAATATGTCGGTTTTATGTTTCTTGTGCAGGTATGAGTGAAATTGCTTGAGCTTAGTAAGTTCACATTGGCTAGACTTGAAAGTCATTTACAGTAAGGTACCCAAGTTTTGATCCAATTTCAATCAGGGCTTTGGAGTTTTTTGGTACATGGAAGTTAGAAATTACTGAAATTTACGTTTCTTGAAGTACATTTAGCAGCAAAAGTTGTACTGCAACAAAGCAGGATAAAATACAATCTGTATTACATATACAAATATAGTGCTACATCTGTCACCCCCACCAACAACAATTACAACAACAACAATTTGTTAAATATGCAGGTGAAAAAAAGTTACATAAAACTTCCACCCACAAATAGGCAAGCTAATCGAGGCGGGGGAAGAAGGAAAACTAGATACAGATATATGTTTGTTAAGTAAAGTCCCCAGTCCCCAGCCCCCACCCCCCTCCCCTCCCCTCCCCCAAGACATAGTGGGAGAATTCACAAATGCAAATATCTTAAAAGCAAATAGCTTTCCCAATAGCTAGGGGCATGCAGATGGAATGTTTCTAGTTTATAGCTTCAACATACAACATAGCAACTTTTTGTGCATCATGGAAGTGTGTTTTCATTTTATATGTACTTTCAAGTTGATTGAAGGATACATGTATGTCAATTATTTTGCACTAATTAAGCAATATAACACGCTTTCCATGTCTTTGTTCTCTTATATAAACACTTGGGATATGTTGGGAGAACAAAGAAAAACTTGAAAATCACGAGCCGCTAGGCGAGTGATTTTCAAGTTTTTCTGCGTTCTCCCAACATATCCCAAGTGTTTATATAAGAGAACAAAGACATGGAAAGCGTGTTATATTGCTTTTATAAAATAACGAAAAGGAAAAACACGAGAGAAAATCGTACGCACGCACGATCAGAAGATCAATTCTCCTAACCGTAACAGTCGTCAGAAATCGACAGACGGTGAGTTTGCACAGCGCGGGAAATCCCCCGATACAGAACTGACCGGGAGAGAAACGAAGGAATGCTCTGTGTCCTCTGGTTCTGTGTCAGTGTGTGGTTCTATTTTAAAAACATCTGCTTCAACAGTCCCCGAAAAGACTAACTCGGAATTCAAGACATGCTTAGCGGGAAATTTAAGGCGAAAGGCATTCAAGGAGTGGAGGACTTGAACTGGGTGTTTTTGTCGCTGAATGACAGAATGTACACGAGGAAACACGATTCCCATGTTGAACTTTGAAGCAAGTTTTAGTTGAATGAACTTTTATTTTCACCAAACTCAATGGAAAGATCTAGCTGTTAGAACTTTCCTTCCAATGAGATGAGGCTAAGAGTGCAAAGTAAGAGGGAAAAACTCATTTTGTTAAGTGAAAAAAATCAACAAAATATCAACTTCACAACTGTCGCACGTGAGTTTGCAAAATTCATGTAGTTGTTCATAAAATGGCAAGGAGAAAGCTAAAAATCTTATCTGAATTATCTAAGACCAAACAGGGTGAATGATAACAATTGGCCTGATATGAAGGCTTATTATTTCGTGACTTCATCGCCGACAAATACGTACGTATATGTCCTTTTAGTTTTAGTTTGGCCTTTGGGATAAAAAAAGACAGAGAAAAACAATTGAAAGAGTGTTGCCTTGCTTTTCCCTCTCGTCTACTCTAGTCTCTAACTCCGTTTAAAAACTAGACTTGTTAGCCATTTGTGTGTTTTAGTTTTACCGTACGAAATAAGTTAAACGAAAAGTGGTTTCGACTTTTGTTTGTTGGACCACAAATAAAAATATATTGGCCGGGATGGTTAGCAAATTTGATAACTTCGTCGGTTGGCTGTATTTTTGTTAAATATATATGTCCGTTTTGCTGATTACAATCATAGTTATTGAAAGTCAACGTTTGGTGAAAACATTCTTCCTTGTCGTTTGCCATTTTGATCAGTTCATTCACAATCGCGTGCCAGCGAATTTCCATGTCTATGGACTCTCATATAAACATGGCTTTCAGCCAATCAGCGCGCGAGTTTCCTCTGGGTTATTTTATAATACATGTTATATATCACAAACTGTAACAAGTTGCGTGACTTGTTTTACCTACCATTTTGTATATGCTAATGTACCACAGCCAATCAGAACACGTCACGCTTGAGTGTCTACACGTGGCAGTAAAACTACTGAGACGGTCGGCTAGAACTCGTACGAGATCCTCAGTTGTATATGGCTTATTGTTTAGGAATAAACCACTAGTAAAAACCCAAGACCACGTCTTACATGGCGGCAGCGGTAAACTACTAACACAGAGTAAATCAGCAACGGTGCTTTGGTCATTTCGAATGAAAATATGGCCTCAGGATTTGCGTTACCGCCTCCGGCGCCTCTAGAAATACACAGCTCGAACGCTTCAGAGAAATGGAAGAAATTTCGTCTGGCATGGAGAAATTATCTTCTCGCTACAGAATTGAACAAGAAGTCTGAACAGGTTCAAGTTGCAACCCTTCTCACAGTAATTGGAGAGGAAGCTCGTGAGGTTTTCTCTACGTTCACAGGCTGGGCAAATGAAGGAGATGAAGCAAAGATTATCCCGGTGACCGAGAAATTTGAAGCGTATTGTATGCCACGCAGGAATGTCCCGTTTGAACGATACCGGTTCAATCGACGTATGCAGGAACCTGGAGAGTCGTACGACCAGTACAAGACCGCCCTACGAAAGCTAGCAGAAGGATGCGATTTTGGCACAATTACACCGGAAGAAATCCTCAGGGACCGGGTAATATTTGGCATAAGTGACACCAAAGTGCGAGAGAGACTGCTAAGAGAAACAAATCTTAGCCTAGCTAAAACAGATGAGATTTGTCATGCGTCTGAGAGTATGCTGGCCCAAATGAGAATCGTGGGTGACACCACAGGATCTGAAGTAAATCGAACAACAGACCAAGAACGCCCGAAGTCGGTCTCTAGAAGAAATAAAAACACACGAAGATCGACACACAAAGGTCAAGGACAAGGCAAATGTGGCAACTGCGGGTATCAACATCCGGCAAATCCGGAATCGTGTCCCGCAAAGGGAAAGGACTGCCTGAACTGTGGAATGAAAAATCACTTTGCTGCAGTGTGTAGACAAAAAGAAGTCAAAGTGACCGAAGATCCAGAAGACGATGAATCGGAAGTCTACCAAACAGAAGAGATTTCAGCAATTAAACTGGACGATTCGCAGCTAGTGTCATTGAAGCTGGAATCTGGCAGTTTCATTCGCTTTCAACCAGACACGGGGGCCCAGTGTAACGTGATACCGCTACACATATACAAAATGGCATCGAAGGATAGTCAGCTTGAGAAGGTGAAACCACTCAAAGCCGCCCTTGTCGCTTATGGGGGCTCGAAGATAAAGGTAATCGGGCAAGTACGTATACGCGTTTGGAGGGGCGAGGCTACGTGTCTACTAGACTGCCGACTAGTGGACAGCAACGAGATTCGCCCAATCTTAGGTCGGAAGGCATGTTTAGGAATGAACATTATTGTTTACAAAGACAATGACCTGTTGAATAAACCACAGACAGACAAAGCCCAAGTATGCGCCATAGAGGACCAGCACACCGTGTTGACCAAACAAGAGCTGCTGACAAAGTTCCCGAAGGTCTTCGGCGAGGGAATCGGGCAGTTAGATGGCACATATAAGATACGACTCGATGAGACAGTCTCGCCAGTTAAGCATGCACCCCGACGCATTGCAGTTGCGCTCAAGCCCAAGCTTAGGGATGCTCTGGATGATCTTGTGGCCCAAGAAGTCATAGCGCCCGTGACAACGCCCACAGAGTGGATCAGCTCCATCGTGGCCGTTCCTAAAAAGAACGGAAAACTTCGTATCTGTTTAGACCCGAAGGACCTAAACCGCGCCATTCAAAGAGAGAATTATCAGCTCCCAACAATTGAAGACATTGCAACACGGCTACATGGGGCAAAGGTCTTCACAATGATGGATGTGCGAAATGGCTTTTGGCACGTGAGCCTAGAGGAAGAATCAACCTACCTGACGACCTTCCAGACACCATTTGGCCGCTATCGGTGGAAACGCATGCCCTTTGGAATTTCCTCAGCACCAGAGGTTTTCCAGAGGAGAATGCATGAATTCATTGAAGGCCTCGACGGCATTGAGGTAGTAGCAGATGATTTTCTCGCGGTTGGGTTTGGCGACTCGTTTGAAGAAGCAACCCGGGACCACGACAGGCACCTGTTGGCATTTCTGAAGCGATGTGAAGAACGAAATGTCAGACTGAACGACGAGAAGTTCAAGCTGAGGCAGCCAGAAGTGCTATTCATTGGACACACGGCGACGGACAAGGACTCCGAGTGGACCCTGCTAAAGTTCGAGCCGTTGTTGAGATGCCAACTCCAACAGATAAAGCGGGTGTGCAGAGACTCCTTGGAGTGGCACAGTACCTCGCTAAGTTCCTCCCTCACCTGTCAGACATCACGAAACCACTAAGGGAGTTGACACAGAGTGATGTTCTGTGGTTCTGGGGTGATGCACAACAAACTGCACTTGACAGACTAAAGGATGCAGTCACGAGCACCCCTGTACTGCGTTACTACAACATAGACGAAGAAGTGACCCTACAGTGCGACGCATCGCAATCAGGACTAGGTGCTGCTATGATGCAAAACGGTCAGCCAGTCGCTTATGCGTCGCGAGCATTGACGCCAGCGGAAACACGATATGCGCAGATCGAAAAAGAGTTGCTTGCGATAGGCTTCGCTTGTGATCGTTTTGAAGCCTATGTGTATGGCCGCGAACTGGTCAACATTGAAAGCGATCACAAGCCACTGGAGCCTATTTTCCTAAAGCCGCTGTCTTCAGCTCCATCGCGTCTGCAGCGCATGCTCTTGCGACTGCAGAAATACAGTCTGCACGTCAGATACAAGAAAGGGAAAGACATGCACCTTGCAGACACGCTGAGTCGAGCGTATCTTCCGGAAGTCAACACATGCGCCTTCACCAGAGAGTTGGAGGATATCGATCATCGTACTTGGCTTCCAGTGACCGAAGACCGATGGCAGCAGCTAAAGAACGCTGCGGCTGATGATCCTGTACAGCAAAGGCTCCGCGCGGTCATAATGCAAGGCTGGCCAGACAACAGAGCTGAGGTACCAGAGTACGCACAGGCTTACTTTGACGTGCGCGACTCACTAACCATACAGGATGAGCTGATATTTAAAGGACAACTACTGGTGGTCCCAACAGTCATGCGCAAGCAACTGATCGAAGAAATTCATTCAACGCACATAGGCATCGAAGCATGCATACGAAGGGCAAGAGATATCTTCTACTGGCCATGCATGGCAACAGAGCTCAAAGATTACATTGCCAAGTGCGACATATGTCTCGCGCATCGCAGTGGTCAAGGGAAAGAGCCCCTCATGCAACATGAGCTTGTCGCCCGCCCATGGGCTAAAGTCTGCGCTGATCTCTGCGACTTTGATAACCGAACACTGTTAGTTATGTGCGACTATTACAGTAACTACATTGAAGTAGCCCGTATAACTACAACAACGTCCCGCAGTGTGATCAAGGAAATGAAGGCAGTGTTTGCTAGGTTCGGGGTTCCAGACACCCTTATCACAGATAATGGGCCTCAGTTTTCATCTGCGGAGTTTGCTGTGTTCGCAAAAACATGGAGGTTTGAACACAAGACCTCTTCACCACACTACCCCCAGTCAAATGGAAAGGCTGAGAATGCTGTCAAGACAGTGAAGAGACTGTTCTCCAAGTGCAAGGAAGCCGGAAAGTCAGAGTTTCAGGCACTACTAGACTGGCGCAACACGCCCTCTGCAGGAATCGGTACCAGCCCAGCCCAGCGTCTCATGGGACGGAGGTGCAAGACACTTCTTCCAGTTGCCGGCTCTCTGCTGCAGCCACAATTTGCAACGGAAGAAGATACCCGTGCTCTGATTGGAGTCAAGCAACGCCAACAACACTATTACGACAAGCATAGCAAACCCTTGGATCCAATCAGCATTGGAGAAACAGTCCGCATGAAACTCCCCGGGCAGAACAGATGGGATGCAGGCACATGCACAGGTCAAGTTGGACCCAGGAGTTACGAAGTCAAGGTCGGTCCCGGAATCTACAGACGTAACCGGAGACAGCTTGTCAGTACGGGTGAGCAGCATCTAGGTCTACAACAGCAGGACCCAGTACCCGATGACCGCTCACAGGATATCACAGCTGAACCGATGGAAGGACCACCAGACGAACCGGCTAGTGCGAGCCGTGAACCAACCACCCTGAGACGATCAGCACGGAAGGGCAAAGCCCCAGAGTGGCATAAGGATTATCACATCCCTTGACTATGTCATCAGTTTAGAGACTGTAGACATTATTTTATGTTACATGTATGTTTGTTCGGTTAGAAAAAGGAAGATGTAACAAGTTGCGTGACTTGTTTTACCTACCATTTTGTATATGCTAATGTACCACAGCCAATCAGAACACGTCACGCTTGAGTGTCTACACGTGGCAGTAAAACTACTGAGACGGTCGGCTAGAACTCGTACGAGATCCTCAGTTGTATATGGCTTATTGTTTAGGAATAAACCACTAGTAAAAACCCAAGACCACGTCTTACACAAACATGTGGCAAGACTGCAGCCTTATTAAGCCTGGTCCTCACTAGTGATGCAGACAAAACCACTGTAAGCAACATGCACAGTGGCAGCTACACCTACATTGTGCAGTTTCCAATATGAGATAAGAGTCTCCAACAGCTTAGCAAATTGAACTGCCTAGCTTGTTTACCATACAGAGTCATCAATAGGGTGCATGCTCAGACCGTTATTTGTAGATAGTTATTTGCAGATGTAGTTATTTGCAGTTCAACCAACCAATTATAATTAAAATTTGGTATGGAAATGAGTGAATGCCAAACCAATGTACACTTTGCCTTCAGCAAATACATGTAATTGTTAAATGTGAGTTAGAGTATACACGTATGCTAATTGTTTAGCTATTCAAAGGTGCATTTATTGTTGTTTTATAGTGTTGAGTCTGACAACAACGGAGGCTTGTTTGAGAGGGTTGTAGCCCAAGTGCGCCTTCAGCATGGAGGAGAGGAAAAATGTCCCTGGAGTCCCCTAGTTATTGAGTGTAAGATAGTCACATTTTAGATGATAATGATATTCTCAGTTACATATAATGAACTTACATTTTGGGATTGATTTTACATCTTACAAAAAGTATGTCAGTGCTGAAAACTTGGCATTCATTTCTTTTTTTTTTACTTGACACATTTCACATTCCCAATAAAACCAAACACATAAATTGCTTATGGTTTGACTTAGATTTTCATTGTTTGTATCCTTTTTACAATATAACCGTACCATAGTGAAAACTGAGGGAAAGTGGGTTGAGGAATTAGAAAATAGGTATGCACAGTTGATATCAGCATGGCCACTCCATGTGGTACATATTTTGCTCAGCTATTTCCACTTGGAATTGAAGAAAGTTTCTGCAGGAATTAGAAGTCCCAAGACAAAAACACCATTGTCTTTAAATGTTCAACACAAATATTAGTTGAGTGTGTGTTCACCGGGAAGTATGCTTTCAATACTGTTCCAAGTGTCAAGCAAACATTATCATGTAATGTGATACATTTTGTCAAAGAAATATGCATTCATACAGTGTAATTAAAAGTGTCAGACAAACAGTATTATGTTGTATGATCGATTTTGCCCAATTAGTGCACAAAAAATAGTACTGAAATATAATCAGTGAGCCATGTATTAAGTCCTGAAAAGTCACAACTTATTTATGCATAGATTTTCTTGCTGAGAGAACATGTACATGTAATATATTTACTAATAAAGCTAATGCCCAGTGTTGCTTATTTATACAGCTGTGTTAAGAATATATTTCCTGTCATTGTATGAGAAGGAAAAGAGAGTTAGGCTGCAGACCTATAACGAACACAAGAAAGTCTGCAGGAAAAATGGGAGACAAAGAGATGTAAGTTCTTTATTTCCAATAACAGTTAAAATAGCTGACAATTAAGGCTTTTAAAAAAATGTGGATTTTACTGTTGTCTGTTTTGAATGTGTCATAAAGCCAACAAAAAACTTCGAAGTCAACCAGAATAGCGTTTAGTCAGTTATGTATACCAGGTACTGTTTTGATTGTGACTAGGAGTTAATAAACAACTTAAGGTCAACTGGAATGATATAACATTGTAGGTCACTTATCTACAATCATGTACTGTAAACTGGTTTTAGAGAGGAAATATTAGTGCAGCATTGAAGAACGATTTACAGGGCATGTGTTTTACATGTCTGAACTGTTATATGGTTTCATGTTTAAAAATTAAAAGATAAATATGGGGTGTTGTTTGGACATAATTTATAGTATTTAAGAGGTAAAAAATTAACCAGTATTTCTTCATTGGGCAAAAAAACAAATTAGTTAAAATATTTAGTTTTTTTTTCAGTTGAATTCAAACTCTCGACCACAACTAAATCATACCAGTTGTTATGTACCTCACATGTCCTGTAAATCATTCTTCAACCATAACGGGCCAGAGATCTTCAAGAGTTCAACTCGGCGTGAGCTCTGGTTGCTATGAAGTGAAGTCGTGTGACTATTAAATTCATGTCATCACTTTAGAGTTGCGGTTTTGTTGTGTTTACCTTTGAGTACGTGTGATGAAGTTCGATCGAGTAAAGCTTGTCATGGCTAATGTCAGTGACGTACGGGAAGTTAAAGTTTGACTCTGATAGTGAATTATTGTACAAGTGCAAAGTTTCTGACTATAATCAGCCATTCTAGTCGGTACTCCAAGCGATGAGACTGTTAATTTCCAATTGAAGAGTCATCGTTCAGTAATACGCTATAGTACGCTGCAGTACATCTGCAGCCAGGAGATTTCCACAACAGACCGATATGACAAGATTTTGGAGTAAACTGCGAGAAACGGAGGGCAAAAATTCTGTTTAAACAAGCATTTTAGTATTCCAAACATAATATTAAAGAGCAAATTTGAAAACAGTGATGAAACATAAGACGCAGAGAAACAGTTCTTAATATCCCCAGTTGGTCCATCCAGCGAGAAGTCCTAGCAACTCTCCGAGGTGCCTGCATGAGCGCTTCAGGAATATCGAACTGACTAAATTTGTATCTTAAGGCGCATCGTTAAAAAAGAGTATTTTCACGAGAGCAATGTATCTCTTAAGCTACCCTCTGATACGAATTTACGAAACACGTTAAACCTTTCGTATACGTTATTACTAGTTACGGCGCCCATAGCATCAAATCAGGCGCTGCCTTAAATCCTGCATGAAGGAATATAAGCGGAGATGTATTGGATACGCACACTGGCTGGAGGTGTGCCTCGAATAATTACACGATACATGTAATGATAATGATCGTTTAGCAGTTTCCAAGGCAATCGGCCTAAAATATTGCTTGTATGCAGGCTTGCTATTTATTCTGAACAGATAACAATGTAATTAAATTAAAGAGTCCCTGTCGGGGGACTACCGGCTGTGTCTTGGCCCCCACCCAGATTTCCTTGCTATTACCTTCGTATTTTTTTCCCAAGTGGTTTTTAGAAGGTTGTAGTTTTTTTCTGGCCTCCCTGGCGCAGCTGGAAATATTTAAGTCAATTGAAATCATTTGTAAGATGTCAATACAATAATATATAATAATTTATTATATTATTTAATCTATGTAATGCCTGTAATAAACGGAATTGTGGCGTTGCTGACAGACCATAATTCAATATTCTCAATGAATGTGTCTCTTGTAGTGGTTATTCCTTGGTTAGTGTAGAACGTTATTTTCCACCTGGTTTTTATTATATTGTAGGCAAATTCTCCCTCGTTTGCAACAAGGCATCACAGAGTCTAGTCCCTGGGGGAGACATTGCTCGACGGTGTACAGGGGAACCCCTCCCTTTGTTGGCCCTTGCCTCCACCTGAGTTAGTGGTATCCTGGCCAGGTTTGGGCAACCTCTCCCATTTACGCTTTTACGACCCTGATCACTTCAGGGCTGGCAATATCCATAGCCAACTGCCTATTTGGGAGAACCTTCTCGAAAGCTCACCATGCAGTGAAGTGGATCTCCTGGGAATTATAAGGGATGGAGTTCGGATCGACCACTTCTTCAGGCCGTTCAAAGGGAATTTCAAAGGAAGGCCTTCAAACTCCGAGCATCCTCCCCTCATTGCCATTAGAAATTCTCCTTACTGTGCCAAGTTCTCCCAGTTTATCTCTGACACTATACCACATTGGGTGACCGCAGGGTTTTTGGTGGTTTGGGGTCCAGTGAATAGTGTGGCACCTCCCCGGTTAGTTTTACCACTGACCGTGAAGCCTACCAAGCCTCGCTTATGCCACAACGAGCAATATTTGAACTTGTGGATCCGTGATCTCCCCTTCAAGTTTGACCATCTCTGTGACTTGCCTAGGTATGTCCTCCCCAACCACTTCCAGACTACTTTCGATGATAAGAGTGGCTATCATCTCAGACCTATTTTGGCCTAGAATGGTAAGGTTTCTACTAAACCTTCTGTACATTGCCATTTGGCTGGAAGGCTAGCAGTTTCCAGTGCCGCTCGATCAGAGTCCCAGTCTCACAATACATTGATGACCGCCATGTGGGGCAGCTGTTTGCTCCTCCAATATGCCTTAGCCGGGCTCCATGTGTGCAGCGAGCTGAAGCAGCAGCCTATATAATGTGTCACTTGCTCATCGAAGCAGGGTATTTTGTGGCCTTGGAAAAGTCACAGTCCACCCCTTCAACATCGAACGTTTTCTGGGTTTTATGTGTGACTCCACGCGTCAGGCTTTCCTCCCTCCCGAAGATAAGAAGACTAAATTCGTGACATTGAGAGAAAACATTCTTTCATCTCCTTTTGTTAGTCTCAATAATAATAATAACTTTATTAACGTGTCATATGTAAATTGAGCATTACTGCTAATGGGGGACACTTAATAAATGAATAAATACAAAGATATGCATAGTACACTCGTAGAAAATGAAAATGTATGTGATATGTACATTAAGAATTATTTAAGAATAGTGTTATGCCAACTATAATCTACAATGTATATTACAAGTCACTCCAGAAAAGGTCGCCCACACAATACGCCAACATATCCGCTGCTTCCCAGTAGAGGAACAACGGACATGCGAGCATACGGCGCGGACGACCCCTCTGGGAGTAACAATTACATATACAATTATAATAAAATAGTAATCGTTAAAAAGTGAACAAATTCTAAATTTGGTATTCCTTACTTCCTTATTTAATTTGGCCCACAGATAAGGGCCAAATTACTTAATTGAATGTTTCCCGTACGTTACAGTATTAAATCGAGGAATCGATCAATCTGAGTTTCGTTAGTTATGGCCGTTGTCATGACGATCAAAAAGATCTGATACATATTTTGGGCACAAGCCGTGCTTAACTTTCAACATAAGTATGGTTATGTCCTGTAACCTACGGTTGTACAGTATTGGTAGCTTGGCCTTGACCAGTAGTTCACCGTAGATAGTTATATATCCTCACTGCATACCTATTACCCCGTCACGCTGGAATTAAGATATGGGAGGATATCGCTCCTGCCCCAGACACCATGCTGCTTATTCCCAAAAAGGTGGGCCGGGAAGAAAGAATGACAAGACAATAACTTTACATTTAGTCACTTTTATTTCTCCCAATACACAGAAATCCACCCCACTATAACATAATCCTCCCAACGAAACTGGGAATTGAATGCTTGAAACTAAACCTAAAGCATTTCACGTTAAATTATACAGCACTCTGCAAATTATCAGGATGTGAGACCGGGGTTGTCGCTAAGGATGCTGCTCTGGGAAACACATTTTCCAAAAGGGCGAGGGATACAGTGGCCTCAGAAGTTTGCATGTATCTTTTAGCGACATCCCCACTCTTTCATCCTAAGTATTGAGCTACATCTTCTTCTGAACAATTCAGAAGTCTGAAAGTATTGGGCGTTTCCCCTGCATCAGGTTTAGCGTCCAAAAGATACTTGTTAAGCCTATTGTTCACAGCAGAACCCATGAAAGGCATTTCGCTTACCGATCCGTTGCGGTTTGTGGCTCTAAAAATGTATCCTTGGCCTAATGGCACCTTTAAGGACTGACAAAATGTGATGTAATACTGAATCCACGCAATAGGGCAGATGTCAGGATGACTGAATCGAATCAGTGCGAGAGAACGAGGTGACCCCAAAAGTGTAGCATCCCTTACGATAATTTTTTGGCGCTCGAGGATGATGCGCTATTTACAAATAGCCTCGAAGGAAAGTAATCAGTTTCTGAAACTTTCCGAAAAACAACGGAACTGCTTGAGATGGTGTGATGGCGAGGCTGGCTTGCTCCTCCCTTACAAATTTAAAATAATCTTTCATACGAGGGTGGGCAACCAGGTTGGAATCTCGAAGACGGCCTACGTTGTTGAAGATGGCTCTCAATCGACTCAGGAGGGAGTCCACCGACCCCGCAGCTAAGCGTTTGGGACATACACAACCGAGTTTGGGACATACACAACCGAGTTTGGGACATACACAACCGACTTTGGGACATGAGTGTGTGGACTGTTGTTCTTCCTGGCTTATCCTTGCTGATAAGGAACTTAATGATGTCATTGACAGTGCATGACGTCACCGTTCTAGGGGGAGAAAGAACACCCAGGAACCGAGCGAGTTGCTGCTCTAACGTGCATTTCTGTCGCTGGTAAAGTTGAGCGCATGGTAGACTGAAATTCCTGGAGCCACTTCTGGTTCGCCACTTCGTCTGTGCCAAACGTTCCCCATGCTTGGCAGAAATTTGCATCAGCATCGTTAGGGTAAAGGCAGGGTGAGCAGCGTCGAGCGGGTTTCCATGACCGCACGACCTAAAAAGATGGGGCTGGATGAGTACTAGCAAACACAGCGGAAGGCCCACAAGTATTTCCCGAGGGGAACCATAAAACGGAGTGTTAATCTTTCTTTCCCAAAAGTATGCGGTTTACAGCGAGTGATTGGAGAAATGCCCACCAATAACGTCTTGGCTGAAGATCTGGAAGAAGAAGGTCAGTAGAGGCGCTATTAAGACGAACAGTGGGAATACGTAGATGTTGTGGTTGGAAGGTAGAAGATGTGCAAAGACGTTAATGCCACTAGACTCTGGGGTCGAGCAAGGTGTGAAATGTGGCAGGTATTGACCTGCTCTGTCCTGCCGACAGTTACTGTCCAAAGACATGAGATCAAAGGTGAGGTCCAAACAAGCTCTCAACTTGCTCCCAAGCACTCGTTGATAACGTGCAATCCAAGTCCGAGAGTTTCCTAGAAGGAGCATCAGCCAGATTTCCAGTTGAAGGCACATAATGTGGATCAAGGCTGAAATTGTACTCCCGAAAGCATCAAAGGATGACATTTATGACACTGTCAACTTCGGAGCTTCACCAGCCCTCATTCTAGAAAGCACATTTCAAAACATGGCTGTCAGTATGGACGTCCACCCTACACGAGAATAAGGAATGTATCAAGGCGCGAGCCTCCAGAGTATTGATATCCTGCGAGTTCTCCAGCCAGTAATCCCTAGACATCTGTCCATCCTTCAACAACATTCCTCCGCAGGCTTTCTTTGAGGTATCGCAATAAAGCGTGACCGTGACATGGCGTTCGGCTCTCCAATGAAGGCAATCTGTCCAACTATCGACAAATCGCCAGTAGTCGATTTCCACTCGCAGACTAGCCTCTACTCGCGTAAGACGCGATACAGCCTGGAATATCTCGCTCACATACAATTTACATCCAGGAATGGCGAGACTGAAAGAGATTACCTTTCCCTTGAAGCGTTGAATTAAATCAAGCCGACAAGTGGAAGTCCTCATGAGACTAAGGAACATCATCCCTGAGGAAGCCAAACTATAATTAAACAAAACAGCAGTCCTTCCCCATCTCACATACTGCTCCTTAATATGGCACTTCATTAAAGCATCAGACAAGCGCAAGAATCCAAGAAAGAGAGCTTTCAGCTATTCTCACTGCATATATAATTAGCTCGGAACATGGAAAGCTGAGAATTCATCAAGTTCCATTATGTTCGCGCATGCACACTAGGAGTATGATGCATTGCGGCCCTCTCTTTAAATAACATCGATCGAATTGCTTCTTGACCAGTTCGCTCGAGTTCAGGAGCATGGCAGGTTACAATTTTGTCCCACCTACCTCCCTGGTGGCGGTTGGCACCGCACCCAATGCTCTGCATGCCTATTGCCTCATAAGTCGCGATATCCTCCCATAACCTAATTCCAGCGTGACCGGGTAATAGGTATGCAGTGAGGATATATAACTAACAGTTACCCTCAGTGTCACCAGTGGAAAATCAAATGTTCATGTTGAAAGAAAAAGAAAACGGTTTGGTTTGGAAATCATATTTTAAATATTCCTGTATTTATTCAGTTTACCTTTCCACAGTGGCAACAAGTCTTAAAAGTTAGTGTCGAGCCCTGTACACCAGAGAAAATATAATGTACATTTGGATAAGTTAACAACATGGGCTGAAATTAACACATTTATTGTTTGGCTTATTATCACACTTTATTGTCTCATTTTTGTGCTATGCTGGATTTTCTTGCATTTATCATAGGTGTATCTTGTGCGTTTTGCTAGAGTAGACTTGCAAGACCAGGATGACGAGAAAAGCTATGTTTGTACAAGCACTCAAAGCAACAATGCCCTCATTAAGAAGAAACAAGTACGAAGAAGTCACAGCCAGAAACTGAATATCCGGAGTCAGTTTCTCTCGGATGTTATACTGAAGGCTGGACAACTAGTGAAGCCAACAGAAAAGAACAGGGTGACACTTTCCTTGGAGGGCTTTGATGTCAAAAAGCAAGAATGGACTAGCATTGAGTCCTTAGAAATTCTTGTTGAGACAGAGAAGTTCTCTTCAGGGGGCTTTAGAGATACATTCAAAGGGGTAACCCCTAGTAGCAATTATGAACAACAACGTACTTGGGTTGTTAAAACTTATAATTCCAAGGCCATAAAAACAATTCATGATACAATAAGTCAACTCTGGAAGGTCATACCAGAAAGCAAGTCTAGATGTACTCTGCAGCCAGATAAATTATTTAGGGTTTTGCTGCTAAAGTCCCCTTCAATTTTGGAGAATGCTTTAGGTACAATCATGTCTACTGTTGAAGAATTTGTCGAAGGAAAGTTCAGAAAGTATGTAAACAATAATGGGAAGGTCTGCAAGCCAGAGGAATACACTGATGAAGAAGAAGCTCTTATTGAAAAGGCAAAGTGTCTGGTGCACTACAGCCATGCTTCCAGTACCAAGAAGCTAATGTTATTCGATATTCATGGTGGCAATCTTTCTATCCAGGGAATCAACTCTTGTAATGCTTCATTAAGATTCGTAAGATTAAGCTGTATGTTGTTTCATTATGTTCTCTACTACTACTACTACTGGTTGCATTTACTGTATATATATGTATGTTTGTCAAAGAAGTTAGAATGATTGCAAATAGTCTGTGAAATAAAAAGGAATCAATAGAGAGTAATACTCGGATAAATACAAAAGAAAACAAAAGGTTTTGAGAATTATAGTGTGAAATGCTCTACTCACTAGTTCATGGGTTATTTGCAATCTCTATGTTGTAAGAAGTTGCTGTTATGGTTTATACAATATTTTTGCCAATCGTAATAGATATACTTTGTTGATTTAAACAAGAAAATAATTTATGGGAACCACTGAGTACTATAATATAACTGTTATTCTACAACTTTATGTTTTATTTCAATCAAATATACTAATATATTGATGATGTTCATACGTCATAAAAATAAGGGCATTGAGGGATCTCGTAATTTGGTACATTAAAGTTACTCATTTCAGTGATTTCTTACAAGACCTTCACAAACACTAGATATCATTTCAATTAATTATAATTCAATAAAGTTTGTAGAGTTCTGAGACACTGCAGTCATTTTCTTTTGATGATCTAGTGTGCCAATACAGGGTTGGCATGCATTGAGCAAAAATGCCCCCTGGAGTGAAGAGGCAGGAAAGAGCAGAGCAAATTCTTCATACCAATGTACAGACTGTAAGTCACTGTTTTACTTTTACATTTAATTCAATGTGTCGACCATGCTAATCATTTGAAGGGATGTGTGCCACATGGGCCTAAGTGACTCCTGATCACGTTCTACATGCCTCTCTTAGATAAGGAGAATTTGAAAATGCGATCAGGAGTCACTTGGTCCCTTGTGGCACACAGCCCTTCATATGCTGTATGCTAATCAATTGAAGAGATGAGCATGGGAAACGACTTTATGTAGTAATTTGAAAATCTTGAAAGTCAACTTCGATTTTTGATTAAGAAAACCTGTAATTTCTCCTCTAGGATATCACTTGAAATTTAAAAGAAATCAAGTAGCGCTAAAAATCAAGCCATTTCTACAACAAAAAGACTTATTGTTTTGTTAATCTATGGGGGAGGGGGGGGGGGGGGGTAAGCGACAGTAAAATAACAGAAAAGATTAACGCTAACCAAATTGCCACATAGGTCGTTTTCATGCTCACCCCTTCAATTACTTGTTTGCATGACAGTAACACATGGCAATACGTCTTTAGGAAAATGAATGTGGTTGCAGGATCATTTGGCTTCACATCATCTATCTCATCTCCAACAGTCATAACTTCAGATAATTGAGCAACGTGTCTCTTCACTTACTTGGATGCCTGACGATGAACAAAACACCCCAAAAGGCATGTTAAGTTAGATTTACTTGATACAGAAGCAATTTTCCAAAAACCTTGTGTTTAAAGAAACTGCATGTATTAAAAAATATGTATTTGTATCTTTTTTACCATCAATGAGCAGCCAATGATCTCATCTCTAAACTGGTAAAAAGAAACAAAACTGACTGAACTGTCCTAAATGACATCTGTAATCAAAATTCAAGGTTTCCTCAGCAAGGCTCTAAAACTCAGAAATCAGACGTACAGTAATGTAAACCCCCAAACGATGAGATTTTAAAAGATACCTCTGGGTCTCGTGTAAATGAATAGGTGCGGGCTACCTTTAACAGGCATAAATCAAATGCAGATATTACATTTTTCTAAAGTCAGCCAAACCGCATTATTCAGCACCATAGTTCTCTGGGAAGGAGTATAGATGGTTGAGTACTCCATTTGGCATTTGGGCATCTTTCTGGCATCTGACACTGTGAGAGTTCCATATCATCTCCTGGAAGATATGCATTTCTTTCTTTATAAGAGAAATGAAGATAAATGCCAACAGATCCCTGTTGAGAAAATAAAAAGAACCGTTCGGCTACCTAGGATTTATTTTTTCATTGTCCGTGAGTCAACAAGGAATAGAAAACATGGCTCTCAAATTACAGTATGCTCTGATGTAAGTTTAAACTTATTGTCTTTAATCCTTTCCTTAAACCAAGGAAAGAAAAAAAAACAGGGAGAGATGAGTACATGAATGTATGCTTGAGAATGATTTTTATTTACAACTGTACGTTAGGCTCCTACGTTTCATATCATCCACTAACCCTACCCCAAAAGACTATAAACCAAAAGAATAAGGAACTTTGGTGAGTAGCTATCTAAGTTGCTGTCAATAGCAGAATGTTAGCTTACCTATCAGTCTGGTTGTCTGGTTCATAATGCCCTTGTTCCAGTAACATCATTAGCTGTCTTTTGAAGTACTTTTCTTATCGGTTATGAAGCTCACGCCACCACCTTTCAATCCGGTTGTTGTGAGTTAAATGTAAGTGGCAATTATTGTCCATGTTGGGGTTTGAATTTATAATTGGTTTTAAATTTTATTTTGGGTATGGAAATTTATGACAATGACAACATTAAACAAAGGGAAATCAAATCTTAACCAATTTGAAATCTAAACCACAACATCTATTCATTAACCACAACAGTGCGAGAGCAGGCAGCAGCTGGCATGAAACAATTTTTTTAAATAAGTTATATGCCAGAGTGATTTGTGATTTATTTTCCATTGTGATGTGCACATGTACTTTAACATTCGTAACCACCACTGCAATAATTATTTTCCCATGTTGTTCAGTAAAGAAACTATTTCTAGTAACCAGCAGTGGTAGCCGAAACAAAAACGATTTATTGTACATGTACATAAAATGTCTTATCATATTTGTACATAGCCACAAATTATTTTTAAGGTCTATACATCAGAGGATAAAAATCCAGGTCATGAACCTTAGCATGTCTACTCAGCGAGTAAGAATAAATACCTTTGTTATTGATAGAAGGTCCATAATGAACTGTGTATGTTCCTGTATCAGAAATGAGTGGATTGTAGCCATGTGTCCTGTTTCTGTACCCTGTCAAGCCTTAAAAGTGCATTTAAGCCCTGGCCAGTTATGCTTTTTTTAACAGGTAGGGGAAAAAATCCCAATTTTTTGAACAAAATGTTTTCATAATTTTTTTAGCGACTAAACTTCCAAATGTAGAATAATTTCCGCGCATGTTCGGGGACTGGGACGAGAATAAAACGTGATGTCATCAACAGAACTCGTCTCTTCGCGGGTAAAAAGCGTTGGCTTATTTGCTAAATAATTGAATAGGCAACCCAGGACACGTTTTGGGGCAACTTTGAACGGAATTCTTTGTGTATGGCCTGTAATCTTTACGTAAGAAATATAATTAGCAAGGGCTTATATGCACTTTAAGTGATTGCTGATGACTGTTATAATAAATAAAAACAACAAACAGACATTTAGGGTCTTAGTATGCATGGTCATGATTGTTTTCTTTCATTTAACAAAATTGTAATCAAGATACTTACATAGATATACTCCCTATGTACAATGCAATATAGTTCACACTAATACTGGGAGTGGAGCAGTCTAAAGCCTACATAGTGCTCTAATACTACAGGCTGAGCGGCTGTCTTAAAGCTGTTTAAGGAGGAAGAAGCAACTATTTCATGGGGAAGCAGGTTCTATTTAAGAAATAGAAAACGTTTACCGTGCTTACATAGCCTGATGCAAACACGAGGGGAAGTTTGGGAGAATTGTCAAGTTGTTGTGTAAAGCCAAGACCGAAGGTCGAGGGTTTACACAAAAACTTGAGAATTCTCCCAAACTTTCCCGAGTGTTTGCATCAGGCTATGTAAACACGGCAAACGTTTTCTATTTCTTTTAAAAAATAGACGCAAGATCGAGCGCGAAACGATTTTTAAAAACTTTTTCGTAAATGTCAAACGCGAAATTCTCCATACATTGTAAAATGTCAATCATATTCGCTTGTGAAGTTGGCCGTGTTTGCTCTGCGTACGAATCGGCATGGAACAAGAGGCGAGAGAAAGTACTAGTGTGATTTTATGCTCCCAAAACTAGCTTTTTAAAAGACAAAAATGCAAAATAATAGGAAAACCTCAAAGTATTGATCCATATCGGGCTAGACATGCAACGAAAATCGTCCTGGATTACGAAAATCGACACGAAAACCACTTTAAACAAAACTGCTGCGAATTCAAAGACGAACTGGACAGCCGAAAAGCATTAAGCATTACAGAAAAGATAATTTGTCCTGCCTGGAAAAAGTGTTCCTGTTTCGGCCATGATATTCTGGGACTGAGGAATCTCTTGCTGGATATTTGGAGCCAGTACTCGTAGTTCATGGCTTGGAATTGCTCGCTCGAACTGACAACTTCGATTAGCAGGTTTGTGCCTTTGGCTTTGACGAAAGGCTTTGTATTGTTTCAGATCTTTATTTCCCATCGTCAGGCATCATACTCGACTATTTGAAAGCCAGAGAATGTCGGATTAGAGCTTATAATCTATATTACTTTGATGTGGAGATGGCTGTTTGGGTATCTTTCAATGCAATTTTTGAATCCAAAAAGAGTACTTTCGAGTATACGGGATGCTAGCTTCAGCCGTGCGAGATTAGAGCTTCAGAGTTCTGTAGCTTCTCGCTTGTGTATTTCTTTTTAGTCACATTTTCTTGCCAGCATCCCACTCTGAATGAAAAAAAAGATTTCATAGACTGAATCGAACCAAAACGGCTAATATTTTTTTATTTCTATTGATTCAATGTGATATATGATATCTGATAAAGTTGCATCTGTAGTTTTTGTCACCGGCGTTTGAAAAAAACGTACTTGAATAAACAACAATTGACCTTCACACTTTGTGTACTTGATTATTAGCACTTTGTACATTTTCTGAATGTTTCTAGTACATGTATTTTATTATAATTGTTTTTCTATAGTATCTGAAGTAAATATTTAAACTTAAACGTTAACAGAAGTAGTGTATTTTGTGCGTATTTCATCGAGTTTGCTAATGAGGCAGTTGAGCTCCGCTCCGACTGACTCAATCTTGTGAAAATTCTGTCCAATTTAGCTTTTTTTCTCCGTAGGTTCTTCTGAACAACCTTCCTTTAGAAAACTAGTTACATGTGTTTTTAAGTTAGTCAGTTATTTTCGCCATTTTTTGCAGAAAAAAGCAAGAACTACAATGTATGACGTCATTTCCATGTTTACATAGCCTCATGCAAACACGGCTTTCAACCAATCAGAGCGCGCGTTTTCTTTGGGTTATTTTATAAACCGTAATAGTTCTTTGGAAAAAAGAATAACTATAGGCTAGTACATTTGCTTGAAGTTGTTGATAAGAGAGATTATGGTACCTTGAAGATCTAGTATTGCTTGACTTTATGTATGTAAAATGGGCAGTTAAGGTCATTTACAAAACTTATAGAACCGGACTGACTGATTAAACAGATGCTTTTGTTCTAGAGTATACCTAAGCTAGTACAACTGAATTAGTTTGGTCACTAGGGAGCAGTGGGGTTATAATATATTACAGACAAATCTTGCAGCATTCTTTTGTACTTGTTCCAAGCGCTTTACATCAGTGTAAGTGTGAGCTGGATTCCATGCTGATGCTGCATATCTTTGGGGGAGAAGGGAGGGGGGTGGGGGGGTGGGGGGATTTGTCATAATTCCTCTTCCCCATACCCAGGAGGATTTTAAGAGGTTTGATTGGGCATTTTGGGTTCCTGGGGTGGCCCCTGATTGATGCATAATTACCACAATAAACAGAGAGTGTAGTTACCTCTTGACCTGTAAAGATGCTCCAGACACCATCGTCCTACCAGCTTGGGATCAGAATTTGAGGTCCATAGCTTCACAGATAATGTAGCCACGAACATCTTGTAGCCCATAAACTGCCAGAGGAAAGGTATCATTTATGAAGCCCATGAGCTTATCATGTCCATCTCCCGAGTGAGTGTGGTTAGGCCCCTTTTACAAATAGAATTATACACCTGTCAGTGAAAAGCCCTGCACCCCTTCCCTTCCCTTCCCTCCCCCTACCATGGGTAGTGCCTAGTGGGGCATTACAGACGTGAGTACGTACAATAACCTTGCTAATCCCCAACTAGTTTTTGACATTTCCCAATATTTTCACAATGTAATCTCCTGCTATGCCCCACTTTTTCCCGGGTAGGGAGATGTGCAGCTTTCCACTGACTGGTACACAAGTTATTATTATAATGCAACTCGTTCTTGTTTTGAAACATTAAACTACTACTTAAAAGTTTTACTAAAATTTTGATGGTAAAATATTTGTTCTAGTATTTGCTAATAAGCTTAAAGCACTTACCAGTTAAGTAAAGGTACCCCTTCGTCATTTGTTCTTGCCGACATTCCCACGGCGTTCAAGTCCTTCTGGGGGTGCTTACCATTTAACAAAAAAATCCGGTTGGGTGCCTGATGGGAATGGGAAGCAGATTACCAATTGACCGACCTACCGAAAAGAATGGGTCTTACCATTTGAATTCTATATGGCGGATGCGAACTTGATGATAGCGCTAATGTTTAGTGAAGATTTTGAGATGGATAACGTCCTTAGCGACGACAAATAATTTATCATTTTTTTCTGTTTTAAGTACATTCATATGAGGAGAAACTTAAATCGCATCGATGCCAAATGTTGTTGTCAAATAAGAAGTCCTATGAAAAATATAACAAGCTTAAAACAATTACATTTGAGTTGAAACTGATCAGCTTGAAATTCACGACGTTTTATTTAGTGTTTACCTCCGATTTGCCTTCGGTTGATTCAGACTTCATATCTCAGAAAAATGTGAAAGTAGGTTAACAAACACATAATTCAACATACCAGAGGTATATTGGCAAGCAGGCGCGGAGTAGTTCCTGTAATTGCAAGGCTGTAAAGTGCACAAACTGCACTGAAATACCTGGGTTTAGGGTTAGGGAATTCAACTTGAGAAATGCGCGCGAAAATGTTTAGCGCGAAACAGGAATCGAGAGAAATGGTCAAATGGTAAGGGATATTTCGGTTGGTTCGTACCAACCGGGACGAAAGGCCTACCTCAGAACGTAGTCCACAATTTCCAACCGAAATTCCCGAAAAATAACTGTACCATTTGCTTTCCAACCGAAATTACCCGGATTTTTGGTTAAATGGTAAGCACCCTGGATCTACCAGCCCCATAACGACGTGCACTAGGTCATGTGGTACACAGCTAAATTGTGTTGTTCTGAGCTTTTTAAGCATGGCACGATATCCTAGCAATTGCCCTGGCCCCTCTATCTCTTCACGCACCGCAATTTCTACCTTTTTAATATCAGTTTCGTACCTGATGTACTGAATGCTACGAGTCGCCAAACGCCAGCCGTACTGAGGAAAATCCCGGCCAACAAAGTCCAAAATCTCCCGGGGCATCAAATTTTGTATGACATAACGTTCAAGATCTGACGCTGCTGATCATCCGCTCAGTCACTATTTAGATGGGCAATCGTTCTCATAGCAAATTAAAAAATTGAATGTTTTTTTTATTTTCTAATTGCTTTTGTTTTTCAAATATCTGTTTTCACATTTGGAAATATTTATTTTATATTTTATCATTTTTTTTTAATTATCCGAAAATTCTCCCGTATTTTCCCCACCAGTTTTTACTCTAATTATTCACATTAACTTATTTTTTTTATATTTTATATAATTAAATCAACTATTTAACAAAAAAATTAAAATAACCGCATTTATTTTTTTCTATTTTATTTATTATTATTATTATTTGCTAAATTATTAAATTATACGAAAACTTGATCGATTTTTCCTGTGAGAACGATCGGCCATCATACAGGACAACTATCCTGCAGAATGGTAAAATTGATTGGTGTTTTTTTCTCTTTTTCGTTTTAGTTAAAAAACATGGTTGCAGCACTGTACAGATCAAGACCACATGGATCTAAGGCGTTTGAATTGAACAAAAGCCAGTTTGAATGGGAATGGATCCAAAAGATATTTGTAGACGACATGAACAGAGCTGAGATGGGATTAAGCCACACGGTACCAGGCTTAAGATATGCCTTCGTTTACAGGGATAACTGGCCCGCCTGAATGTTATGCCAGCAAATAGTGCAGGTACATGTATAAATATACAGGGTTTTCGATAAGCTCAAGTCAGGAGCTGAAAAAAATTGCCTTCTACTCTGCATTTCATTTGTGCTAGTTACTTCACCCCAACAAAGAAAGTATATATTTTAAGGGGTGACTTTTATGTGAAAACCCAGGTGTAAAGGGACTGTGTCATGGTGAGAGACCTTTACATTAGATGTCCGGGCCGGACACGGTCATTATCAGCGATTCTCATATGAACTGACGAATCTCGCGCACATGTGGGATAGTAAAAAACAAACAAATATTCAAAAATGACTAATAAACTGTGTAAATATACAGTATTCAAGTAAAATAATGAAAATACTTTCAATCAAGTATTTGGGTGTTGGCTATTCACCTGCAGTGTGGTATATACTAAAAGCGGCTCGGTAAATATCCACCACTATTCACCACCACTTCGTTGAATAATTGTTAAATATAACATGGAAGTTTTAATGTTTATTATGCCTGTTTTCTCTATAACAATGGTTTGATTGCTGCATAAAAGGACCGTGCAGAAGAACAACAGAGTGAATCTGATAAATTGGCTGCTAGATTCATTGAAGCTTGCCACCTGATATTCGAGAAAGGTATCCTCAGCCGCGAAAAAGTGAACAACTTAAACAGTGTTGTCATCTCCAGAACACCAAGCAAGGGATGGGACCTTTTGAAATGTGGTGCCAGTCATAGGGCAACAGGTACTTGAAATTTGTATAAACTTTTAGATGAAGGTGCTGGAAACTGCTCATGAACAGTACAAGTGTGGAAGATGGTGGATCAAGGCTGATGCCACATATGTGAACAAAGGGCTTCGAGAAAGTGTCAAATAATAAATGGTCTGGTGATGTAGATCTGGGTGATGGGTCTATAGAAAAGATGAAACAAGAATATCAAGAGCAGTTAGCATTTGTGAGAGGCATTAAAGATCAGCGTAGAGATGACACATTGCGAAAGATTTGAAACGCTTGCTAGAACTCACTGAGTTGTGAAAAGAATGTGAAAAGATCAAATGTATCTGAACAGTCTCTATTTGCCTTGGCATGGGATGTTGATGGATATGAGAAGCTAATATCTACTAACAGTGAGTTAAAAAAAGATGTGGAGGGTTTGCTCAAGAGAGCAGCAAGCACAGAGAACAGGGGCAATTTGCCCAAAGATCTTACAAAGTTACGGAAAGTACTGGAGGGGTATACAAAAGGCATGTATGGAAAGAGAAGGGAAGCTGCTTCACACCTTCTGATATTCATGATATCAGATGAGCTAAGAAATCATAAGCCATATGCGGTTCCTATACGAGTGGTAACTTACAAGAGCATCACAGATAATAAAGTACAAGACCTGTAGGATGAGCTGAAAGATGCTATGACCAAAATTGGAATGATGGTAAAAGTTACTTTAAAAAATAACATAACATTATAGTTCACAGTCATATTGGATTCATCTTTTGAAAGTGATAAAATATTGTATTTTTTTACAGAAGATAATGATGAATTGCTGATTAAATCGACAGGGCAGAATGGTGATGATATTTGGGATTCATTATCATTTGTACCCTTTGTTATAGGGTTTGTTACAGATGGAGAATGGAATAAAATAAGGACAAAGGGTCTGGACAGAAAAATATTAATTAAAAATAATAATTATATAAGCTTGAGATTGATTTATATGATTTATTAACTTTGTTGGTGGTTTGCATTGCTGGCTCTATAATCAGCAAATTTTGGGTGGGTGTGCTGCCCGGGTCCAAAACCCTACCTTACCCTATTTGAGACCATAAAATATGATTTCCAGACCTGGGTTAGTTGTTCAAACACCAGAACAATCCCAAAATAGCAGATGAAAGGTTAACACTTATCCACTGGATAAGGATTTATCCAGTGGAAAGCATTTACTTAATCCACCCTTTGAACCAACCGCACCCAGACCATGAAAATGTGTACTCTTGCAATGACTCGACTAAGATTGTGAGTGACTTCGAGCCCCTCAATTCTTTTCAGCCTTATGACCATTTCACTGAACTTGAAAAACCAACAGAAAGAAAAGTTGTTAAAAATAGGATTTATACAGTATTGTATATATCAGAAAATGTTGATTATTCTTTGGATTTTCATATGGATACAAAATGTTACGTTCTCCTTTTTGGAGTACAAATGTAGTAGGGCTGAGCTATATGTAGAGGTTATTGACCAAGCGTGAGGTCAAGATGGGGGGATATTGGTCGAGTTCATTTTTGTCGAGGTCCATAAAAACGCAAAAAAAATGAACGAGGCCAATATCCCCCCATCTTGACCGAACAAGCTTGGTCAATAAGGTTTTTATTATATGGCACAAATGAATAAAATCACACTTTGACACACGCGCCAGGAACCCATTGCGTGGTAAACTGAAGAGCGAATAGAAATCAATCTAAAATTAGACTTTTCACTTGAAGTTCAACCTTGTGGCGTTCAAAACAGTTTGTTTTCCGACGTAAAAAAATGCGTTTTTATGGATGAAAACTGACCTGTACTTTACTTCAGATGGACTGAGTTTCAATGACAACTTCATCAGGAAGGTCGAATGCATTAACTAGAAACAAAAATGTGCATATTTGTGGAAGATTTGAAAGTTGAAAACCGGCGTTGAAATCACTCGAGTGGCGATAACTCAGATAAGCACACTGCAAAACTTGACAAATAGAGCTGTAGAAGAATACAAACAAACTTGTAAGTATTAATCTAGTAAATACTCTTAATTTGTAAGCCATTTACCAAATGTAAATGCTGAATTTCCTAGCTCATACAATATAAAACCTGCTTTCTTTGATGAAACTGTGTGCTAAGATTACTCGTTTCCGTAATAATTTTATTTCTTTGTACCACGATTGTAGTAGCGTTGTGAGGTAGCCGAACTTTTCTTTGTGTTTTTGAAGTCACGGCCATTTCAGCTTCTCCGTAAGTCCAGCTTCGTTCAATTCAGTCGCTTTTGCTGCAGTTGTTTTCATCGAACTTGCAAGAGCCAGAAAAAAACTGCATTAATTCCTCCGGCTAAAAAGGTGAATTTTAGCTGTAAACGAAAAGGCAGAACGATTTTTAAATTAGTATTTGACTTCATGTCACAAATTGTTTAGTTTCTTTCAAAATGTATGGGTTCTATCGCTATTTGTTTACGAAGAATTGTGAGCGGTTTTGTAAAATCCTGAGCGGGCAAGATGGAAAAATATTGCCCGCTGAGCAACCAATCAGATTGCAGCATTCAGAGTCATCTTGCCCGCTCACGGAGCTGCCATGTAATAAATACGGTATATTACATACAGAAACTTCCTAACATGATTATTAAGCCGCATGTTCCAGCATTTTGTTTCTCATGAAATGTTTCTTGGTTTGCTCTCCGAAGACACATCAGTAACAATGCACAGACCATTTCACAGTCATGGTAATGTTTTGAATGAAAAACTGACATGCCAGTAATCACCTTTCTTGTTTAGATTTAGTGTTTTTGAGCAAATCAAAATATTTTAAGACTCTAGCTTGAAATAACACGAGAATGACTATTTTCCTTTTTCCTATTTTAGATGTCAAAGAGGATCACTATCTTCTCTTTTTTTGAGGATGAAAACAAGCATATGGTGGCCTCGTTCTAGTTCGTAATCTGCAAAGATGATGTTCAGTTCAGTTCAGTTCAGATTTATTTTGCACATGTTCAAAAACAAAAATATTACAGTTTATGATGTACTAAAGCTTGGGGTGCACTTGATGGGTCAAAGACAGTGGGAGGGTGTTTGTTGGAGCACTGATGAACATTGGTAAGAAATTAATATTGTTTGCAAAGAAAAACTTACGGGGACAGGGGTTTGACAAATATGATGCCTGGGTGCCCAGGACAAGTGATAAAAGTTGTTGGGCAAGTATTGAATTCCTATAAGACATAATTGTGACAATATCTTTGAGCTCAAGGTATATTCTGCTGAGTACCCATAACATATAAGAACTTTGAACTGAATATTTCAACAGCAGAGTGACTGTATCGATAATATTATTGTATGAGACTCTAGTACATGTAATAGCTCATTAATTAGCATACAATTACCGGTATACGTATACTTGTTGTTATGGTGACAGCATGTGTACTAGATTGTACACTTGAACTGGATATATTACGTTTTGTTTTGGGAACCATTTTCCACTTTTTGCACAGTGTTGCCAGGGAGGTGGAGATGAAACTGAATGTATTGCTTCCCCGATTCAGCCACCTGTTTTTCTTTTCTGTAAAGTTAACTTGCATAGTAATATTGTAATGTAATGTAGAGGCTGCTTTACAATAGTTTCATATTACTTATAGGCCTGAAAGAAGACCTTGAAAGGGTGATGAACATATAAGAGGTGTATGTATAAGAGGTATAGTTTTAAAGTGTACTTTGTTTCAAAATAAAGCTTTTATATATACAGTGTATATAATATTTCAAAAAAATGATTGTATTGAAGAATGAACAAAAACATTGAACATTAAGATAGAAAACTATTATTGTACTTGGTAGTGTGTAAACAAGAATAATTATCTATTGCAATTTGTCGTCAATGACTCATTAAATTATAGGGATACATTTCATAAAATCCCCACTATTTGTAAATTACTCCGACTTTCACAAACACGCACACATGAAATTTAGCCCAAATTTCGCGTGCTGTCATTTGATTACCTATTCAAACTCTGTGAA
Organism: Actinernus sp. WN-2022; assembly: GCA_030867875.1. Lineage (NCBI taxonomy): Eukaryota > Metazoa > Cnidaria > Anthozoa > Actiniaria > Actinernidae > Actinernus > Actinernus sp. WN-2022. The sequence continues at coordinate 5,288,311 of JAOWCC010000936.1, read as the reverse complement.
CTGGGTTTATTGTTCAATGTTTTCAGTTGTTAATTTTTCAATGGCATGGAAATACGTGTAGTGTATATATCCAAGTCATTTAATAAAAAAAAACATCCCTAACCTATACCTTCATGCACTTTTAGTACATACATATACCATATGGAGTGGTATTTGATCACCCATATTTCTCCTAACACACCAGTTAACAATCAATCATGCATTCATTTATTCTTAGAAAATAAAAAGACCATTAATTTGAAGAGGAAAGAGAGAAATTCAGACCAGGAAAGTTGTTCTTCAAGCCTTGAGGATGAGTACGATGTGCGTCCTTAAAAGAAAAAATCAAGGAAATATGTTTGCTTCATCAGTGACAGCGAAGAAGATAAAAGGTAGAAGCAGAAAGAGAGAAGATTGATACATTGGTCAAGAAGATGGCAAACAAAGTAAGCCTAGATTAGGTAATTATGGCAGAATTAAGTTCCCCATCTATTAATGTAATGTGTTTATGAAACCAAATTTTGCATCTTTATTGTATTGCAGAATAATAAAGTTCATTCTTTTCTGATTATCAAGAGTTTTTTTTTCAGTTCTGCCTTCGGAAAGGTCTCTTTTTCGCCATTCAAACTGACTACTTTATGCTTAAAACTGTCCGGGGCCTGGAGCCGAATCCGCTATTACAATAACGTCACTGTGAGGACTCGCAAGTGACAATTCCTAAATATGATCATGTAGGACGACACGCATTTCTACAAAAAAATAAAGCACAATACAGTTCAATACGAAAAATGAAATACATTAGAACGCAACACAATACTTAACAATTAAAAGATGGCTCTCCTTGTTCTATAATTTTCTTTGGCACGCTCGAGGTCTTAAACTGCAGATGCACGAGCAGAATGCGGGTACATTTAGCAGCATTTCAAGACCTCGAAAGTACATTATTTTTGTATAGAACAAGGAGAACCATCTTTTATTTGTTTTATAATATAAACTTCAAACTAGACGAAGGAAAGTAAGCTATCAAATTTTAAGAACCCACATAAAAATCTAACTAAGCAAATAAACTGACTACACCGAAAACTCCATTTTACTGTACTTGACTTGTTTACAACATTTCTCGTCGCTGATTGGTTCAATTCTGACAGCTTGACATTGACGATCTGAAAGCTCGTTTCTTATGGGATGAAATGACCTGCTATAAAAAGAACATGTCCATTGATAAAAGTGAGACAGAAATTGCAAGAAGCCGGCCGCAAACGCGCTGTAAAATTGTCAACTGATCATGCAAAACTGTTGCAGGAAACGCAAGTGCTTTCTTTTTACAATGTATGGTCAGCACAGGAGAAGTTAATCTGCACATTGTGATAGTGTTGAAAATGCCTGATGGAAAAACATTCATTAATTTGTCAGAAGGGAGGCTAGCTGTCTGATTAACAAAATCAAGTTGGATGCCAAGTACTACCAGAGATGTAGAGGGACCTTCACACTTTTTGGGGTGAAGAGGTAGTCTCGGCTGTTTGCATACCACTAAGGCAACGGAAAGGTTCTGGGCACAGTCTGAAGAACCCGGAGGACCAGCAGAGATAAAGTCATCAAAGGTAATGAACTAGGTCTGGTACCATGTAATTGTTGACAAGAATCCATTCAACCGTGGTTCCTACTGAGTGGAAAATAAATGGGGCCGAGCACAATCCGAAAATTTCCTGATTAATGCATATGTCGCGATATTCACCTGCAGAGCGCCTGGAGGTGAATATAACATACAAGGCATTTACAAAAATGGCCGCTCGCATATTTACCTTTGTTTCTCACGAAGAAATAAATAATATGAAAGAAAAAACCTTTTCCAAAACCCCGTAAAGAAGCAACTAAGTAAGTAAGGCTAAACTTGAAGGTTTTGTTAATCCAAAAGCCTTCACAAACAAAGTTTACTTACGAGTTTTGGGTTGAATTTATTTGGTACTGATGCATCACAAACCTTCACAAAGAAATAACGTCTACTGTTCGACTCAAAAAGAGTGTACTTACTTGAGTTATTTTCCTCGTGGTTCTTGATATAAAAACAACAAGTTCTAGTTTTATTCAAGGAGCCGGTTGCTGTTTATGTTATGCTCTTCTCTCGCCACTCTCGGTGTGTTTTAAAGTTTTCTCATACCGAAATCATTTGTCTCTTGATTTACCAGTCTTTGATTCTGTGATGGCTATAATCCACAAAACTACAAACTGTTTGTAGTTTCCAGCAAATTTGTCCTTTGAAGTGAACTTCCTTTCAATTAATTTTCACTCGCCGTGACAGTTATTCAGTTTTGCCCATTTCTACTTAATTTCGCTGCATTTCCTCTCTTTGTAACACGGTACTGGGTCTCATAAGTGAAGACTGCTGCTTCAACTTGAATTCTAGTGTGCATTTGGACTGTTTTTCGGTATTTCTCTGTCCTTTAGAAAATCCATTATTGTACTTCCTGCAAGTTTCGCGTTGAGTCGGTTTGTACAGTGCATGTGATTATGCAAATGTCTGTCACAAAACTATCCTATCACGTGCACTTATAAAACATTTTTATAAAAGGGTCTGATTAGTCAGACTATTATCTAGTTTTAATTTCTCTGTTATTCACTGATAAAATTATACTAAAACAATTATTCACTTCAGTCTCAGTAACTATTGGTGAATATTCATCAATAGTCACTTCGACTTCAGTGAATAATTGTTAAGTATTGATATTAGCATTATTCCACAAAAAAAGTACTTACAGTATATATTTACATTAGTATATTTGTCAAGGACAACCTTTTATAAATGAGCTTGAAATCGAGTCCGAGTTAGGTTAGACCCGAGTTGGAATCCAAGTTAGATTCTGAGTTGGAATCATGGTCGTCCATATTTTCTTGTATTTCGATAATGATTTTTTTCCATGCTCAACAACATTATTATTCCTAAAAATATCCTTCAGTTGTGAATTTAATTGAAATGGAAAGGCCAAGGCTTGTAACTCCACAGAAGAAAGTATATGCAATTAACAAATTAAACAGGCACACTACATTTTTACAAACATGTAGCTCTAAATGTCCTAGGCGGAATTGAAACTAAAGAAATGCCATACATTATTGATGGATTTGCAAATTTGTCTTGCCTTGTGAGCCTACTAACATAATAAAGTCAAGCAATGATGGGAGACGAAGGGCGGTATCCCAAACAAAACATGCTTCTTCTTTTGTGGAAAGGGCTCACCAACATTGTGCAGTCTGTCACAAAGAATGGAAGGAAGGTCTGCTTTGTGTGTGAGACAGAGGCCTCACTAATAAGTTGCAATGCTGTCAAGATTTGGGAGTTCTCAACATCAAGACAGAGTTTGTCAATGTGGATTGCATTCCTGCACAGCAGTCCCCCGAAGAAGGAATGCAGCTGTAGAGAGGGAACTAGAAGATGTTTTTGAAAAAAATGCATCCCTCAAACCATCTGAAGCCGGAGGTAACTTCTTGGTAAGTGCTCTCAAAAATAATGACTGCGCTGAGGTAGATCGTGTGGCAGAAAACTGTTGCAGATGCAAAGCGTGTGAGTGTTATAAAGGAAAGATGCAAGAATGGACACTCCCTTTGATGCCATTTCTGATTTTTTAAGAAATTCTGTGATCAAAGAGACCCTTATTACATCCACAAAATGAACAATGCGGATCACAATAGTGAGATGTCTTACATATTTAAGTGTTCAACTCTTCAGGCAAATCTAGCATTGGGCATGGACCGTGATGGAGATGGGTTGCTGTAAGACTAGTATTGTTATGCCGATGCACAGACTACAAGACACTTACACTATAGGTATACCACCCAATCTTGAGGAAATTGGTAAAGCTTGGAACAATAAATAATAATAATAATTAACTTTATTTCAACACGGTAAACGGCTCAGTAAAACTGATTTTCAGACATGCCGTGCATAGTAATAACAATAATACAGTGAAGTAATAATATAACAGTTAAGTAATATATAATATAATCTATATAATATAAAATGCACAGCTGAACTAATATACTAATACCTACATGTTAGTAATAATATACTAATAATATCCCTCCCCCGTAAAAACTTATATTATAAGAATAAATTGTGTTATCGTTTGAGGGCTCTTCTGAAGGTTGTCAAGCTGTCGAGTTCTCTTATTTCATTTGAAAGCTCATTCCAGGCAATGGTACCGCGATAGGAGAAGGAGCGTTTCATGAAATTGGTTTTTGGCTTAGGAGGTTGTAGGTCAAATTTGCTGCCTCTAAGATTGTAGCTATGCACATCTGAGGTCAGTGTAAATAGGTCCTGTAAATAGTCTGGTGCTATCTTGTGAAAGACCTTGAACATCATAATCCGTAATTGGAATTGTTGTCTTTTATTTAAATTTGGCCAGTCAAGTTTCTCAAGGAGGTCGTGAGACCTGACTGAGTAATCTGCCCTAGTAATTATACGAGCTGCTCTATTCTGCAGCTTTTGTAATTGATCAGCACGTGTTTTAGAGCAGTTCCCCCAGACGATGCTACAATAGTCAAAGTATGGCTGTACTAATGAATTATAAACAGATATTAGTGTGTCTATATTATTTGTCAAGTTTCTTGTTTTATATAACATACGCAGGCCATTTGACACTTTTGAAATTACATGCTTAATTTGCTCATCCCAATTTAATGATTCATCAATGTGTATTCCTAAAAGTTTGATAGTCTCTTTTTGCTTAACAGCTTTGTTGTTTATAGAGAGATCCATGGATTTTGTCTTTTCTAACTTTTGTCTGGAGCCTATTGTCATGTAATTTGTTTTTTTGGTATTACAACTAAGCTTGTTCGTCTTTAACCAATTATCTACAGCAGCTAAATCTTCGTTTAACATGTCCTGTACATCTCGGAGTGTGAGAAGTGTGGAGAAGTGTGGAGTGTGAGAAGGAAGATAGTGAAGCTGTCACCAGGTTTTGGTGTCTGTTGAATGAGGTACAATAGTAGTGTTAGTGCATCTTGATATCTATATTATTTTATTGTTCACCAATGAATTGTGTGTTCTGTGCAATATGCAATGTGATACAATAACACCCAAAATTGATTAATACAATTAGCACTTACAAGTACATTCTCTCCGATTCTGATTTGATTAAATTTATCATGTAACATTGATAGTTGTCGTCAGCAGATGCAAACTATCAGACATAGCTCACCACCAAATTTTGGCATGCATCAATTGGCCAAAAGCAGGCACATGACATGATAGTTGTCGTATTATACAAATAGTGTGTCCGTCGAGAAACTACTATCGGCTGATATTTTCCCTTGGAAATTTTATGTTCTTAAAACTAGCAAAATTTTATATAGTTATACACGGTAGGACTTCATTCTCGGGCCTATATTTGGTTTAAGAACATCAAATTTCCGATAGTTCCTCAATGGATACACTATTGGTCTAACAGTGCCATTGAATTGTGCCCAGTGAGCCACTATCAACAACATTTTGTGTTGAACAATAAAGGGTTATTTCCATTGGAAATTTGATGTTCTTAAAACTACAATGTAACATTTAAGTCTTTGAACTTCGTTCTCAGGCTAGTTAATTATGTTTTAATAACATTAAATACATACAATGTACCAGCACAACTTAAACAATACACAATAATGTTTAATCAGGTTAGGCCAAGAATAGTAGGGAATAGTCAAGGATACAATAAAATGACTATTACTATTAGTCCAAGCTTATATTATGACTCAATCAGTTTGCATTGATTTTTGATTTTTTGATTTTTGAGACCTCTCTCTATCATGAATGACACGGGTGAACAGTCTCTTAACACTGGAAGGGCAAAGAAACACTTCAATCGCCGCCAGACTCCACAAAAGGACGTACGGAATATATATCTACGTTTATTCTGGGTTGGAATTGCAAAATTGTGAATTTCAGCCCTCATAAACCACATATTTGTGGCATAAAAACCCGCATCCACAGTACATTCATATTATGGATTTGCAACGGCGGAATTACCATGGAAGCAGCTACTTGAGAGATCTAAAAAGAACTATGGTTCGTTCAAGACTGAAAGCCGTCGATATAATTGTGGGCCAATGCGATTATGTCTAGTCAAAGGATGTTTGAACTAGTTTGTTTGCTAATTTTGTTTTTTTCTAAAGCTGAGGAGTTTCGCGGGCTTTGGACGGTAATTTGTCACATATTATGAAAGCGACATGCTCCATGATAGCTTTAATACCAAGTGACTGTCGTTGTGTTGTTATTTATTGTTATTAACCTCTCGAAAGTATAGTAAAAATGACCCGATTTCTCAGTTCTCTTATCTGACAGGGATCCTTTTAAAACATTATATGCACACGTTTATATAAATTCAGGAACGAAAATCTAGCAGAAAGCAGGATGTGGCGTGAACTCTGACATGAAAATTGTTTTAAACGAACGATAAATTACTCTGATGTGGAAAACAAAGCACTGAATCCTCTGGAGAACTATCACGTGGCCTGAAATGGGGCAACACACAGGCAAGCTGACTAGGTCTATTATTCGGCTCCCCTAGCACAAACCATGTATGACACAAAAAATAGGAAACATGGGAAAGATACCTCTTTTTTAATGCCCCAATTCAATATAGCAATAAAGAATTAGCTGTGTAAAGCTGTTGCACTTGTTATGTGAATTTAATGTGTTGTGCAGGTTCATTATGAATACCCAAGCTCTCTCTTTATGGGAATCAACAATGTATAATATATTGTGCCAAAATATCACAAATATCGATCCAGTGCCCCAGATTCATGCATAACCTCTGTTACCATTACAAAACATATTTTTTGACAACAAATGATAAAGCTAATGCAACTCAAATTGTTTTAAAGTTTTAGGTTATAAGTTCCTAAATACATTTCATCGGTATTTTTGCTGAGTTCAGGACTATTTATTTTTGAATATTTATTCATTTTTTTAATTGAAACGTAGAGATAAGAGAGTAACCTCCGTTACCTCTCTTTTCAGCATACTGAGAACATATTTTTTTGAAATGCAGTTGTGCCTGTTACTGCGCTAGTCGACATCAACATTTACAGATATATAACAAGTAACTGGCTGAAACTTCTTGGTATCACATTTCAAGATATTCCTTGTAATTGGGACATTCATTTTGAAGAATTGATAAGCAGGGCAAGCAGTAGAATGTACATTATGCGCGCCTGTAAATAATATGGCTTTCCAGTTAAGCAACTTTGTATGCTCTTTCATAGTCTTTACATGGAGCTAAGAATCCTCTCCAAACATCAAGGAAAGCTCATGTATAACAAACAAAAAAGAGAGAAGAGAAATAAAAAAAAAATTCAAGCCGCAATATGTGCCTTTCCCAAAGGCATCAAAACATGTCTTCAGCATTAAATCAGCAGCGACTGATAAAACTGTCAGTCCAGATGCATTCTCAAGAACACCAACGATTATAAAGTGTTTTTGAAATCTCAGCCAAGCTGCCACACCACGTATTTTGGGAGGTTATTCAAAATAAACTCATTTGACAAGTGCGGATCTCGCACTTGAGCAGGTTTTTTTGGTACGCGCTTCTATTAATTCTTGAAGGTAAATAGTTTTGCGGGTTATTTGTCATCAATACCCGCCCCCGCTTCACAAGCTTTTCAAATCCGTGTGACATGTCAGTGCCCAGTCTGGCGGCATTTGAAACAGCAGCAGCAGGTTTCTCCGCCTTCTTTGCGGTAGGAGTATCTTCATCCTTTTCATGCGTTTTGAGTGGCATTTACTTATGAAGCGTCTGAGCAGAAAAATAGCAAAACGTTGGCCAAGACCGGCATCACGAAGCACTCGTAAAATTAAACTGCAAACAAGCATGACCGCCTTGTCTGTATGATAACAGCTACATGTACTTTTCATTTCTACAATTAACATTCCAAAACAAACATACCTCTCGAGTTTCGTAAATCGTGATTAGTTTTTACACTTTTTTATATCGTGATTTAGTTTGCTAAATCTTGCTTAACGTCGTGTGACCTCAGCCAGTAAGGGGCCGGCAACAAATCAAAGAAAATTCCACTAACATCCATTGGGCGTTTAGCCCCGACACCCCGTCCCCCTTAACGTCCACTTCAAATAAAATTGAACAAACAGGTTGACAATAAAGTTCAAAACAATATTTCCTTAACGTCCAATGGAATTTTTTTCTTAATTTATCGACGGTCCTTAACAAGGAGCTCAACAAGCCATCCGCTTGACACGACGAAGCACATGTATCTCGAACAGTGGCTCGGCTTTTAAGTCATGTGATCTTCAGGCGGGAAACCGTTGGGAACACGATCTAAATATCACTCCATGGACTTTGATTGACATCGGCAAGTTCGTTCGGTAGCTCTCGAATTTCTCTTTGGTTTGAACAATTGTTACAATGGAAGAACTTGCGAAGAGAGCAGAAAAGACCGAATTTCATCCTCGTGGAGATGGGAGTTTCTTTTTTTTTCGCTGCAGCTTACCAGCTGGACTTGGAAGCTCAAACCCTGAAGGACATGATATTTCGATACCTGGAAAGCACCAGTTTGATGTGAGTACGTTCTTGTTGTTATTTATACCACACTTCACTAGTTTATGTAGTGACACATAAGCATTGGCCCCGTACCAGAGTGGTGATGCAAGTTCGTTTGCCTTCATTTGATGGGGGAATATTCAAGACCATTGAAAGACCATTGTTTTGGACTGCTAATGTATCGCCCACTCCGAACAGTAACCAAATATAAGGTAGACCCCTGAGCGCTTGTACTAATCGCGGGTATTTCACTACGACACAGTCTACTAAAATTTGAAAGTGGGGATGCGCTCGCAAACCAAAAGTTCCAGCGACGCGGTGGACTCAGACCAAGATGCCACACAGGTACGGCAAAATAAAAAGGAGAAAGAGAAAACAAAAGAAGACAGGAGAAGACATTTGGCTAGACGTAGAGAGGAAAGAGGGACAGTTTGCCAATAGGGAATCGGGACCAAAAGGATATGAAAAAGCGTTTGAAAGATGGCAGGAAGTGGTGCAAAGACTTCTTGGAAGGGACGCGAGAGGGTACGTTATGCAAACTGTCGGGGGTCATACGACTGCACAAACAATACATGTCCGTTTTTAACGGAGTATGGTGTTGGAAACACACGACAATGGAGAAAAAGAGCTGGAAAGTTGTGTGTCAAGGGTGTGAACACTCGGGTACCTATGTCTCTTGCGGAGCTCGGCGCTACGTGTGCTACCAGAAAAAAGGCTATACTATTCCACTGTGGGCTTCATACTTGCCCAGTGTTAACGTACGTGGAAAGAAATAAGCAAGAGATAGAGCAGTTGATTAAAGATAACCCCAACATAAACCCATCGGAGGTACAATCTGCCCGCGTTTTGGTGGCATTCAGGAGAGAGGATTGGCAGTCCATAAAAAAACAAGTTCAATCTAACATGGACAAGGAGTGGGTTTCCAATATAAAGAAAAGGCGAAGAAAGACATGGAGCCTGTTGGTCACGATTTCGAAGCTGTCATAACGTTTAAACAATATTGTGACAGAAACGATGTGTTTTATATCTATAAAGTGAACGATAACCGTGGTAAACCCGATAAGCCTTCATTTAAATTCAAAATGGGGACCGAAAAGGCAAGAATGACCATAAACAGGGAGGGGGATCACTATCTACGGGAAGAGTACTGTTTTTTCGATGGGAAAAGAAAAAGGTGCCGGGGATTCGTTACGTTAACGGCAAGTGTTAAATTACCACCCCTTGTTACGAAAGCAAGTTCCACTGGCCACCATGGAAGCTTCTGCAGAGGACACAATAAACATTGAGTTATTCTGGACTATGTTTAACGAGGTCCTCCAAAAAGTAAAGGGAGAACAACATTACAAATTCCGCCCAGCTGGCTGGTACACTGACAGTGAAGCAACCCAGTATATTAAGACATGCGAATTTCACTTCAAGGTCCACAGAAACAAAAAGGCCAGGAAACTTGATGAGGACAGCGCAATATGTTTTAAATCCCTCTGTGATGGATGCCTTCATAGAGGAACATGAAAGCAGGAAATTCTTAAAATCATGGATTTCCTGGTGGCATGACAGGCGCGGATTTATTTTCCATGCCTTTCCCTCCCAAAATGCCCCTTAGATGAATCAAGCTGAGGTCGTCCATGCCAGCTGGACTCACCAGGACTCCTCAAACATGACCCTATGGACGTTTGCATGGCAAATGTCAGGGACACTAGTCATCGAGGTGGAGCTTGAGGGATACAAGAGCAAGGCAGCAAACCGGGGCCCATAGTTTGCGGATCTGCAGAGACGGCGGCATGTGAGCGAGGTAAAAAAGGCCAAGCAAGCTGGAAAGGAGATGTTTGAAAAGAGCGATGGCCACCTCGTTGATCCAAAGGAATGTAAGTACAGTGCAAGGCAAAAGAAGTCAGCACTGGCACAGCCATCGCCGTCAGCACCAATCAGACCACAGTTACATCAGCTCTCACCTGTACCACAGCCACCACCACCTGTCCCACTAGGACCACAGAAGCAACCACCACCATCTGTAGTACTTGGGGCGCCACAGTGGTATTCCGCTTGCACATATCCCCCAGCAGTCATCGTTTGTACCAGGTACGACCATACCGGTATTCGGGTACAACACCACCTGTAAAGGACTCTAGTTCAAGGCCCCTAATTTGATTAGTTTTGTTTATTTGTTTTTTGTAATCGGACCTTTCAGCGTCACCACGCGCGTATAAAAAAAGCACGTCCTTTTAGCCAGTAGTTTAGTTGGGTTTAGTACAATTGGATTGTTAAAAGTTTGTGCAAGAACGTAACCTCTGGCAAGCGGGACCGATATGTAAGTACTCTTTTTACGATAGGCTTAAGCACAGATAATTATTGTTGTACATCGTACGCTAGTCGACGAGTTTTTAATATCATTTATGTGTCCAAAACCGACTCTTGGATCCACGAATGTTGCGCAAAGTTAGCGAACATTTAAGCTAAAGTATATTATGCTCGAAGGATTATCAATGTGAGTTAGCTACGATTATTGATTACGGTTCATGGATTATATTTAGCGTTCTATTTTCGCAACAATAATAGTAGATGACATTTGATAGAATATATATCAGTTAGACACGCTAAAGGATCAGTGTAATGAAGTGCAACAAGGCTACGACGAAATGGTAGAAAAGGAGTACGAGAGAGAGAGGTTTCGTATCGATGGTTTGACATTCGTGACCGTGAATACGATTGTAGAATTAGAGTTAGTGAACGGATCCAAGCACTAGAAAGGAGGTCCTATCAGGCACGATCCGCGAGGTCAAGTAACAGGTCTAGAAAGTCTGTAACGTCTAAGGTTAGCTCCTGTCAGATCAGAGAACTGAGAAATCGGGTCATTTCTACTATACTTTCGAGAGGTTAATAACAATAAATAACAACACAACAACGGTCAATTGGACTGGTATAAAAGTTATCATGTTCAGATTAGCGGTTACTTATATTTACAAGCTGTTGTATTTATAGTTACCCTGGTTCCAGAGGGGCTCAGGTACGAATATACTGTAATGTGCCGCGATCGAAAGAGTTTTGATTCCCCGAAGGAGTTTTGTTTTGCGTGACAACCCTTGATTTCACCTGGTCTCGCTTCACTCGCCCCGACGATTTCGAACCTACTTTATAGTCAGTGTTGATCGCAGATCAGACTGTCACGAGCATGTCACATAATATGATAAATTCCCGTCCAAAGCCCGTGAAACACTTCTCAGCTTTAGAAAAGACACAAAACTTGATATTGAACTTGAAGACACCTTTGGTTTACACAAAAAAAAAAGCTGATATTAAAGGCTTTAGTAAGTCAAAATTCCCACTCGCCATCATATTGAAAAACCTGCAAATGTTGTTCACTGTTCACGTGACCAGCACAGTGCAATCTGATTGGTGGTGAATAAAACTTGAAAGAAGGCGTAATCTGATTGGTCGATGGCTCAATATCTCGACACAAATAAAAATAAAGGAAAAACACTTGCGATTTAAGACTCGTGCCAGCCAAACGCCTGGCCCGAGTAATAAAAATACATGTATAGGTAAATAAGTTGTCTTTTTAGTACTTTGTTTCAAGCCTGGACATGGAGAAAAAACACAAACTATTGATCAACCTTTAAGGCATGAGTACAGGCAGCCTAATCGACTTCACAAAACAGCTAGTTGGAATTTCTGGAGAAACCTGGGGACCACCTGCAGAAAATCGTCCAGACTGGTGTAAATTCAAGGTGTTGGCCCATGCCAGACGAACAGGAGAATGTGTGTTGCAAGAGGGTAACCTGTGTTACTGCATGTACAGCTTGTAGAAACACGTGTTTAGACATATATATCCTAGAGGTCTGTACGAAAGCAAGGTGTGACATGTGGAAAGTTTTAGGAAAGCTGCATATAAATAATTTGCTCTGTGGAGGTATGGAAAGATTGGCAGAGGAAAGACACGTCATATCTGCCTGTTGGGAGTTGGTAGTTCCCTCCAGACTTTACGGAGGGTGGGTAAATTGCTACATGTACCAGACGACGGTGCATGGGTTTTCGGGCTAGTTTGCTTGCATCTTACAACTATACATCATGGCCTGGGATCAATTCAATAAAACTTTGACACATGTATTTTTACATAGCTGGCAATGGACAGACTTGTAAAATACTGTGTAAAAGTTTTACCAAATTGGCCACTGGTTCAGTATCACTCACAATAATTTATAAGCATAAGTACAAGCATTTTACTCACCTGCAATCATAGGTGCCTACTGCTTGTACCTACACCAATTTCTTTTTGCTCATTATGCAGTCCTCCCAAGAACGTCTGCTGAAATGAGCAACACAGTCCTTTCCAGAGACTGACCAATCAAAGTAAGGCTTCCAATAGCGTGACGAGCCAAAAGAGCATATGCATAGGAGGCTTGTGTAGGTTTATCGACAGATCTTGCTCACATTAAAATTAATGTGTTTGTTATTTTCCATTAACAGATTCCTAACTGGAAATGGTATATTAAAGTAATATTAAAAAAAACTATTTAGGTAGCCACTTCAATTACAATCTCAGTTGGAACTGTGATAAACTTATATGGCTTTTACATTCATCAGCATGTGACTGTTTCCAACAAAACTGATACTATTTCCGTTTCAAAAAGTATTTGTATTTTGCATAGCAAGGGGATGCACTTGACCCCCCTTTGGTAAATTATTTAATAATAATAATTATTAATAACATGCCGACATTTGTATTGGGACCCCCTGGCAAAATCCTGCCTACACCCCTGGGAAAATTGTATTTAGCTGACTATCAATCAAAAATTAAAAACAAAACACAGTGACCCGATGTTGATTTTGTTATGGATACGGGGGGGATTCGGTGGGGTTCAATGGAGTTACAAAAAAACTCGCACAAAAAAGTTTTTAGTAAACTCGATTTTCTTGGAAACACTTTTGTAAGCAAATTCGCACCAAATCGGCAGTCATTTCTGAATAGAAAATTCAGAATTCGCACACTTACTCTTAAAAAGTACACAGATCGTTCAAATGATACTGTAGCAATGAGGGGGTTAAACATTTCCCATAAAATGCAGGAAATACCATTCAGGAGGACCTAGATTTTCAAAATGTCAGGGACAGCATGCCCTTAGCCTCTTAGAGTAGCGTGGGACCCAGCTTACGATCAGTGCAAAAAATATTTATATCCCCTGTCAGCAGACTAGAATAACAGGCTAAAAGGAGGGCAGTTCAAATATCAATATTCATAGTCTGTATATTAAGCATTTTAGAGTGATTAAGACCTAAATATGGCGTAGGAGGGGGCTACAAAAATTATGTTAAACACTGGGGGGAATCCAAATGCCCCCCTCCAAAATGATATAATTATAAACTTAGTGGAAAATGCAATGACAGAGGAAGCATCATCACTACACACAAGTAGTGCAATAGAATTCACTACACGGGTACAGTAAATACTTCAGGTTTATGGTAACTGTATAAATGATGCTGCCAGTATCCATTGACTTGTACTTCTCTGCATAATTTGAAAAGATTTGAATTCATTGAGGAATCAATATGGCATCTGGTGGAGCGGCCACGTTTCTTTGAGCTCCAAATTTTTAATCCCGTTACTTGTATTCAAAAAAGCCAGACTCCTTTTAAACAACAGATAAGGTAAATGGAAGCATCGAAAGTTTCATTAACACTAAAAAGGAGGGAAATAACCTCATGCAGCTCTACGTCAAGTGTAGAAAGATCTCTCCTAAAACATCTCTCACCAAGGTACCCAGCATGGCTGAGCTACGTACTATTATCAAGGGCATCCAGCAAAATGCCGTACAAATTATTATGAACTACAAAAAAGTTGAGAAAGCCATTAACAGACCTCAAGGAGTCCCTATCTTTTCAGTCATTCGAACTGGATAAGATAAAGCAGGAAAACCACTTGCTTAAGAAAAGTCTCAACAGTAAATGTCGACGTCAGACAGTGTAAGGGAGAAAATGCCATACTGAGAAAACAGGTAAAGGATATCGAGTTTAAACAAGTTGACCTTCTGCAAAATTCTAGGAAACATAACTTTAGAGATTCATGGAATCCCCGAAGGCGACGAAGCTGAAGTTAGTCTAATCATCATTTTGGCGTAGGAGCTCGGAGTAAATCTGGAAGAAGATGATATTGACATATGTCACTGATTAAGATCTAAGGGGGAAATTAGGCTAGGTACCGAAAAAAAAAAATATGTACAGATCTAGGCATCAACTAAAATATTTCTCAGCCACGCATCTACCACTTAATGGTGCAGAAAAAATATACATTAATGAGAATTTAACTACAGGCCGACGAAAGCCTTTCTCCGAGGTAAGAAAAAGATCCAGAATTAACAAGTGGTTCAGCTGTTCAACTATAGATGGCAAGATTTCCGTGCGAAAGGTAAAAGGGGGCAGGCAAAAAGTATTATCAAGGCAGCAGATATGGAGTAACTATATTTATTAAGTAGATGAAGGCCAGACCAAGCTAGATGTTTTACTCGTATTTTTGGAACAGTAATGAACTTTTTTTTCACTTTTTTTTTCATGCATTGTTATCTGCATGAGGTGGTTATTATGTTATTCAGTAAGGAAAAGGTTAACGGTGGAAATGGTTTATAGTTCACGGGTAGAATGTTAATCTCTGTACTGATTTTGTCTATGTTGTATTGTTTTAATGTATTCAGGAGGAAAAAGGTGCATCTAGTTCGTAATTTGAATATCTTTCAAGGCCGTCCCCAGTGACTTACACTTTAATCTATTATCGTTTAAAAACCTGTGGAAAATGTTAAACTGGTAAGAAAACACGGTGGCAATAATGGAATAACATTCGTCCAGGAACCCCACTCGACACCTCATATTGAGCAGAAATGGCAGAAGTTATATAAGGTGAGTTTGTCATGTCTCACGGTTCTTCAAACAGTAGGTGTGTTTCAAAAATCTAGATTATAAAATATACCAAAAGTGATGATAATACTGTGATAGTAATAATACTGGAGCTCTTTTGTAATTCCTGGTATTATTTTGTTTACCATTCAGCTAACTCTGAATTTCTAACGAGACCTGAAACAACCATGGGGGCTGATCATTCAGGAAGTGTATGATTTTTGAGAGAAGTGGTAAAACGTATTAGGAAACTTGGAAAATCTGAAAAGGCCAGTGTGGATTCATGTCTAGATGAAATAAGGCATCTTGTAAAGTCGCCTTGTTCACTAAGGATCGTGCTCTAGATTATTTGCTCAATCTGAATATGGTGGCTAAAAAAGCTAATCATCCTAGAGGAGGGTTCTTTGAGGCGGTCCTTCAAGCCATGAGAGAAGATTGGAGTGACTGATGGATCAGTTTAAGAAGTATATAGAGGTCCTTGCTTGGAGATAAAGACCATGAGAAAGGGCTAGAGACTAGAGTTTAAAGTAGATAAGGCAATGAGGATTTCCTCCCCAAGAACCACTCGCATGTACACAAGGGGTAATGGGCGTGCCAACCGTGCCTCAGTGGAGTGTTACTGCTGCCACCAGTATGGCCACTATCAGAGTTACTGTCCAACTCACCAGGCTCATGCAGAGCCTTTTGCTAAGAGAGGGAGATTGTTGCAGGACAGTCAACTCCTGTTGGTTTACCGCATCTCTCGGTAACCAGTGGACGTTGACCTCAAGAATAATTGGGATGGTATAAATGGGATTCCCGTTCAGGAGGGAAAACGAAACACAGTGAATTGGAAAAATATATTTATCCGAGGTTGCATGTGCCAGATCTGGAAAGTATACGATTAAGATATCCCGATAAGTTCATTGATAGATAGATAGATGAACTTTACTGCACGGTCAAATGCTACATGAATGCCGGGGGCAGATTTGGAATTGATAGATACATTAACTTCTCTCAGGTTTGGTCAATCTACATGGCCATGACTGCAACACCATTAATCATAAAATTACGCTTGTGATAGGCAAGCGAAAACAAAACTCGCAGAAACCGCAACATAAATAACGCGGTTGCATCCCCCTTTTTTTACCCGGTTGCCATATTGGATCCAATGCAAGGTTTTTGCTTCGCTAAACTCGTTCTCATATCCCTCAGTGCGAGGTTATAGCGTTGCTGAAAACAAAACTGATTTTCTCGCCTTGAATCCAATATGGCTACTGGGTGAAATGATTGAATATACGTAATTGTTTTATAACTGCCGAGAGATTATTATAGTCGGCTCCAGAACCTGACCAGGTGTGGGGAAAGTAGCTATAAAACACTTTTTCCAAAATGTTTAGAAAAAAGTCGAACGGATTGCTACATTTTTGCTTCAAAACCTTACTCTGGTTGCGAATTAATCGGTTGGGCTCGCCAACTGGTCATACCAAGACAGCATAAAATGAGTATCCCCGTCTCCTCCCTGAGGGAAACAAATCCAGTGATACTGAGATCCTATATAAAATATAACTAGTTCCCCAGATCGGAACGTTAAAGCAGAAGTGCATAGTTATGGACTTATGCATATTATGCGTTCATATTTCCTGATAAAGCAGGCTTCCTGTGTGTAACGCAATCTCCGCTGTTGACAGTTGAACTACTGCAGTCTTGCATTTGACAACCTCTGTTTATACTATCGACTCTCTACGAAACCACAGGAAAGGTACATATTAAGCCATTACAATTACTTTTTAACATTCCTAAGAGTGAATAGTTCAACTGTAGATCATTCGGATTGAATTAGAAGACTCGTAAAGGTAGGCACGAGTAAAGATTCAACAATATGGCATCACAAAAATACTGCTAAAAGCCACTGATTTTGTACATAATTCACAGAGACCGATATATATTCTATCTGAAAGTACTCAGGCTTCCTAAGTATTAAATGTAACCTGATAGAAGTTGATATATTTTTTTCCTCTGTTCATCTTAGATTCTGTGCATTCGAACGCTGTGAGAAAAGAGAGTATTCTTACGTCGGTGCCACTTGCGTTTGGTGCCCTAAAAAGTCATAGTTTTAATTGCCCTGAAATTTTATTGCATGTATTTGAAGAAAAAACATTGCTCTTTCGCTAGGTTATACTCTAATATAGCTAGGTCATGTATCATTGGAGATTTTGGCTTCTAAATTTGGTCATTATTTTGCGTACCAAAAATGTATAAAATTAACAAGATAATGAAAAATCCCTAAAATATTTAATTTGTAATCAAATAAACAACCCATGAAAATAGAAATCATGATCTTTTCTTTGTATTTAGCTGCACAGCATTGCTATAAATTTCTATTTTCATTTTAGGCGAGCCATTAACGATGAGAGTCGTAAAACCGATTTGGTCGCCGTTTGGCTAAACAAAAATGAGATTCAACTAAAAGTTATATTTATATGAATCGCTCACCCAGGCCATTATTCTGAGAAAGTTTGAAGAATTTCATTTTTTTCTCATCCTACACACTTTAGGCGATATTTACAGACAGTCGCTCTTAAAACTACCCCAACCGATGTTTGGGATTGTAGGGTGGACGCATTTGTAGACAGTCGTGTTCTCATTAGTGCTTGGGAAGGCCAAGGGAGTAAGCAGTCCCTTGGGTTGACGAGAGCTACCAAGGACCTTTTCTTTGTTCTATCGGCTCACAATGGGCAGCTTAAATTGTTTTATCCTCCTTCAAACAAGAACATGGCAGATGGTCCTTCACGTCAGATTTCTAGATTGGATTTTTGGTGGAATAACAGTCAGGTCACCCGTTTGACCTCATGGCATTAGATTCTGGTAAGGATGGACGCTACTGCCACATTTCACCCCTCATCCACAACTTGTTGGAGCCCCTTTTAAACGCAAAAACATTTGTATCCCTCAACAACAAAAAATTTGGTCCAAACATGGCTGAATAATAAGCCCAAGTTATCCATGAAACGCAAACTATCAACAGTTTTCGACTGCAATAGATCAGTAGCTCGATGCCTTGCAAAGAATGACGCTTTAAGTACTGCCTTATGCCCTGTAGGTGTATTTGCAGTTTTGACAGTTTTGTTTGTACCGATGGAACTGAATGAGTGAATCGGTTAAAATCTCTGTTCAGACAATTAAAATCCCTGCTCAAATATTCACCTTAAATCCACGACTATGTAAGCGCTTCACTTGATCCTTCATGAGGGCAACAAGCGGAGTAACTTCAATGACTAATGCATTTTTCTTTCAAAAGCCCGAACCTGGTCGCGAGTTGGTTTGAAGGGGCCGCCAGTTGAAAATATCAGTGACCTTCCTGGGCCTGCTGGAAGGCTCACGAACACATCTTTCCCATGAATAAAGTTACATAAAACATTAAGCTGTTCACATTGGAGAGATGGGATTCCAAATTTGAGAGAAATTTCCTCTGCGACAGGCTTTACACTTCGAAATCTCATTTCAATCGGCATGTTGTTTCGACTTCCTTATGCATAAATAGCTAATTACCAAAAATTTGGAAGTGACGTCACGGACACGGTTTGGGGCTCTGAGTCGCAGACCCTACATAGGAGAAACGGAAACGATGAAATCGCCGTTCTCCCTCAAGTAGGGGATGCTGTACGCAGGCTAGGAGATATCTAGCTCTTGTAGTTCATATGGTGTAGATAGATACAGATCGTTTATTAAAATGACCTTACTTACAGTATCAACTGAATTACTAAGGTTCACGATTCTTAACATTAATTACATATACTAATAAACTGATTCGATAAAATTTTATGATATTAAAAAGCGACAGTTAAAAGCAGCTATTATGCTAATTCAAGACGTGTCTATTGAAAGTGAAAGTACTAACTTAAATGATGTAAGTTAGTGTTGAACACTAGAGTTAATGAAAGTGTTCCGAAATCGGTTTGAAGGACCTCTTATACCGTAGTGTAACAGTCGGATTACTAAGGTTATGTGGTAACGGATGAAATTACCGTTAGGATTGGATATGATTTTGCAAAAAAGAATATGACATAGTTCAAATTCGCAATGATAGTCCAGTAAGACCGGACAATGGAAGAGCTTGTTCGTAAGGTAAGTTGTAGCCATAAATAATAAGCATTACTTCTTTTGTATGCGTTCTAAGGTAAGAGTAAGGTATTCTGGTAAACTGTAATAAAATACTTGACAAGCGTTGGTCCTTAGCTGGAACGTTTGCACGTTTTAATCGTGTTAAAAAAGTATCCTGGAAGTTTTCTTTGTAATGTAATAAATGTGAGAGTTTCACTTTAAATCACTCTGAATAAAAACACAGAGAATTTTAACAGACTGTACAAGATCGACCAAGCTATTATTAATATATACACCGTGATGTACTTTAGGAGAACATGAAAACGAAATACAAAGTTCTTTACATTTCTTTGGATGTTGTTGAAATTTATTAGTCGTAGACCACGCCCTTATGGGTGTCTGTGCTGAGCTAACACCTCTGCTTTTGACGACTTGAAAAATGGTAGTGTCGTCAACGTACTTGAAAATACCATGAGCAGAGGGGACTTCAAGGTCATCGATCATAGCAATAAACAACCAAGGTCCAGGTTTTGTCCCCTCTGGGACGCCAGCACGCGCGTATCCATTAATGTATTCTATGTAATAGAGGTTTTGCACCATCACGTGACTTCCTAGCAACTGTTGCTATGCCGCCATGTTGGATGGCAGGTAGGACCAAAATGGCGTGCTGTTTGACTGAGTATGCAACTTCTTCCTCCAAGTAACGAAGACTGTGTGATAGAATCTGGCCAAAATCAAGAGACATGGAAAACATTGCAGATTATTTTACATATATCGGCTTGTCTATACTGAGATTGATGTCTTTTAAGTGATCTTAGCAATGTTTTAAACTTGTAAGAGCTCTTTGGTCGAGTTCATGGTCAACAGTAACTGCGCCCCTCGCCTGATATACATATTGCATCTGTCTGAAGAATCAATAAAAAGCCTTTACTTATTATATGTGGATAAATGCAATTTAGGCAAAGTTAAAATTGAGGCATTGCTGGTCAGCGGTTTCACCCTTAACTATGGGGGCACCCCCTAAGCTTATCAGGGGCTTCGCGTAC
The DNA here is from genome assembly GCA_030867875.1 of Actinernus sp. WN-2022. Lineage (NCBI taxonomy): Eukaryota > Metazoa > Cnidaria > Anthozoa > Actiniaria > Actinernidae > Actinernus > Actinernus sp. WN-2022. The sequence goes on along the minus strand of JAOWCC010000936.1, from coordinate 5,267,784 downwards.
ATGTGCCCAACGTTGCAGATCGTTGCGGATCTATTCCTCGCTGCATTACGCAAATGTATTGCTTAAAACACGCTAAAATAGTTGATAAGTCATGGCTCGCCAGACAAGAAATAGTTTGAATGCTTTGTTCTTTCCTGTGGCGTCCGTTATTACAACTTCAGATGTGGCCAGTTCGTCTGCATCCCTCAGTACTGGGATCACAACATACAGCTCGGAATTCCCTCCAACTTCTTCGCCGAGTGTGCAGTTGTCACCCGAGGTTTTGGCGGTGATTCAAGCTGCAGCCACACAAGCGGCGTTGGCGGCAGTGCAAGCCTCAAATCCGGCTCTAACGGCAATTTCGTCAGTTTCATCAAGCTCTTTCCCGTCGAACGTCCCTTCTACGTGTGTCTCGCAAGGGGCGGGTCTCAACTCGAGAACCACAGATCTGTTGTTGTCAGGGACTGGGTTTGTGGCGCCTCAATCTTCTACAGTGCCCCCTAGTGTGCTAGGTAGGTCTTCAAGTGTTGTGCTGTCCTTTGTGAACACTTTTTCATGGCCACTAGCCTTCTCTGTGCCGTCGTTGGGTAGCACTTTGCCTCAAACGAGTTTCACATTTGGTTCGAGTGTTCCAAGCCATATCGTACTTAGAGAGAAAACAAAGATATATTGCGTTCAAACAACAAGTGCTTTTGTCTTCATTTGTGATATATATATAATATATAAAAGAAACCCATGACATGTCTATATACATACATCCCGTTTCATAATATTCCTTATTGTATTTTTCTTTCTTTTTCTAATGGTTTTTTTTGGGTGGATGCCTTGTCAATTTCTTGAAAGTGACATTTCTTTTTAGAAACGAAATATCGCACTCCATCTTAAGAATATCATAACATTTTCAATCTATTTTTGAACACAACTCTATGAATCATTTAACTTGAACTTCATTTTGCCCATTTTTGCCTGGCGTCGCCCATTTATACAAATATATACATACACAACTATACATATACATTGTAAAAATGAATATTTCATCCAGATCACATATATACCTTTATAAACCCATAGCATAGACCAGCTACGCTAGATGTCATTCTTTAATTTTGATACGAGACCCTCCTGTTAGGGTACTGGTAGATAAAGTCAAATGGCTTCCATCATCATTTCTCAAGCAATCATGCAAGGTTTTTGGTTATCATAAAAATTATCATATATTTCGTTTCTTCACAGAATACCTAATTGACCTAAAGCCTTGCTAAAATACAAATGGATCCACACCGAAGTTGACCGATTGATATGGATGAGGAATGTTGTAAGTTACAATACTTTTGTTGTTTGTTTCTAGATTTTGAATAACCCTGACTGTGCAGTTGAGCAGAAGTTTCAGCTTGTCTTACAGCAGGCGAAGGAGATAGGTATGGTTAACCAAATGTCACTAAGAAGATGTATCTAAGCCATTAAATTAATTAATTAATTGTTAATTGTTAACGTTCATTTCAGAATCTAGGCAAAATTGTTGACTTTAATTCTTTGTGAAAACTTAATTTACAAACTTGAGGTGGGACACCATGACCAGGTCTGATAGGGAAAATGTCACTGCACTCAGAACCAAGCCATGGGACTCAGGGATTTCCTTGGTAACCCACCCACTCAGTGACAAACAAAAATATGAATTAATATTATTCGGTCAATGTAAATAAATTATTTCAATTTCAAACTTAAATTAAAGGTGTAATTTATGGTATGGCTTACGTGGCTGTAATTTTATGAGAGCACTTACATAAGTTACAGCTGATTAAAAACTAAATTACAACCCTTCTGTTAGTCAAACAGATGCGAATTCACACAGAAACAATGATAGTTTGACTTTTCCTGCTGAAATATTGTTACTTCCCGGGTTGTAAGAGTTTCTAACAGTACTGTAATAAATCATGATTTGTACTATCTCCTTAACATATAGGTTTACTTCTCTTAAATGCTGAAGAAAAGTACAAGCAGGGAATAAAACTTTCAAACAGCAGCATCAAGATCAGCAGGATAGAACAACAATGCCAAGCGTCCTAGAACTGGAGAATGAGGATACCCTCGGAGTATCTGAAACACATCTAAGAGAAATGGTGTAGGTGGCTTGTTCTATACGCTGTAAATGGGCCAATGTCTCATATTTGCAATGCAGTGGTTCGATCTTCATTGCAGCTAATACCGGACATATTCACAGAGGTCTGCACTATTCCATGCAATGTCAGCTTAGCTTATGAGGCAATTAGCCCATATGTCATGAGCACCAATCAACTTAGGTCCAATCGCTGGCTAGGGTCATTCCACTCTCGCAGTTACTTGCAAATGACGGAGACGGACTAGTTGAACTGAAACAAGATGGCAAAATTCCATAACCTTCATTGAGTTGACGCTCCTGAATTGCATGCAACACGTTTTGTGAGGGTAGATGAAAACATCCATAATAGGAGTAACGGCCACTTATCACATCTGGCACTGCACTATTATGTAAATAGCTTTAGTCAACTATGTGGTACTGCCTTGATCACCCAGGAGATGCACAAACGAGGATTTCCTGCACCTGTTGATTTTTATAACAGAAGTATTTCTTCATTTTGGTTTGTGCGGAAACAACGCCCCTACCAAGATCAACTTCACATATTGGAGGAAATATCTGTGGAACGTGAAGATGACACCCTCAGAACAAGGTTGATGTCAACTATTGACCTAAGTGATGCCACTGCGAGAATGTCATTTGTCCTAAGCTTTAATGCTCTCTTTGTCAGGATTGTGTGTAGCTTTCGCCAAGGAAGTTTCCGTGTATGCTTTTATCGAATACATGGTTGATATGCACTATAAAGCTAGTCTATGTCAACCAATTATAGGACTTGTCAAGGAAAAACCAAAAAACCTTGGCATGTACATTAATGATAAAAACCTTTTTAACAAGCTCAGCTATTAAATGTGTTCTATCGCATCTATTCCGACTATAGTTATTAAACTATGCTGAACGGTATGTGCTTATTAGAAATTATCTGTTAATGTTTTTAAATTTATATTATTCATATACCGTAATGATTCGATTTAGCACCCTCCTTCAAATGAATGACCCCTATCTAATGAGCGCCCCTCCCCCATTCCAATAAGTGGCCTTTAACAAATATTGAGCTGGAGATCAAATGTGACAGTAAGTAGTACATACGATTAATGAAATAAATACCGAAAAGCAAACACGGATTAAAAAAACTGTTAACATTCGATAACAAATAATATACTGGTATTGTTTTTCCATCATGTTCATGTGAACAAATTAATTACATTCTGGCAAGCACTATCTGAAGTTGACCATACTAAATGTAATACTTCATAATGATTATTTGCTGTTTCTTTCAAACATTTATAAGTTCAATATAATAATTAACAGGTTATGTTGCCATACCTCACTGTCAACAAATTATCATTGCTCCATAGTCATGGCAACTACAGGACCATTACAAATGGGGAGGCCTTCCTCCAAATCTGTCCTTCATTGGTTGTTGTAATTGTGGCTGTAGTACAAGGAATTGTCTGTTTACCAGCATCTGTGTGGGTAACAAACTACGCCACACTGGCACCAGTCTGTTCTGCCAGGAAGGTTATCAATTCCGAGTCTGATTATGTTCTAAAGACCACAAGGGATGGATGCGAGGTGGAAATTGATGGTTCGATTTCTCTATTTGGTCTCGGGCGCATTATACAAGATGGTACATCGCCCCTCTGCTTGGCTGCAGAGAAGCTCTCTGTCCTTATAAAGAATCAAGTCAACTGTGAGTGGTAAGTGAGAGGGGGCGAAATTTTTGTTCAAAAGCATGCTGGAGAGGAATCGGCTGGTACAAAATGCAGACTGGAAAATGCAAACAAGCCAAAATCAATAAGAAACATCTATCGGTCTGTAACTGGGCAACTCTGCAAGGCTTTAGACGTCTAATGCGGGGGTGTTACTTTTTTCTTGACTGCTGGTGAGCCATGGTGTATGCAAGCCATGGTGTATGCAAGCCACGGTGTATGCGAGCCACCCCGGCTAGATTGCAGAATACCCCTCCACTCTTCTACTTTTGGTGTAGCCATCTACTAGCTATGCGTCATTCCGTACATTTTTTGGAAATTATTGAAACAAATTTTAAAAATCATATTTAATGAGAACATTATTTTCTTATGATTTAACATTTGTAATTGGCTACGCGTCAACGGGTCATTACTTCTAATTTGTAACTGGCTACGCGTCAATGGGCCATATCGTACTTAGAGAGAAAACAAAGATATATTGTCATTTTCAAATATAATTCTTCAAAATTAGGCAGATTTAATGATTTCCATACTACCAAATGTTCCTAAAGCAAACGTAAGCGGCTTACTACTCATATATTTACTACACATGTAACTACTCAAAAAAGACTGAAACAACGTGTCTTTCACATACTACACCCTGCTTAATTGTAGGACCGACAGCGGAATGCGTTGAAAGCGAGTATTTCGCTGTGTATGTCTCCATCGTAGTGAGGGTTTCTCTTTCTGCCCAGACTATTTGTCCGGGTGCATTCTTCAAAAAGATCTGGGTGTGTTTGGCCTGCCATGGTACATGTACCTTAACCGCTACAAGCTTGCCATCATACACTGCCAACAATTGTTGTGAGGCACTTTTTAACTCCTCGTTGGTTAATGCTTCGGAGAGATCTTGGACCGGATTGCTTTGGGGCTCGAAATGTGACTACGGCACCACTTATGTTGAGAATAGTCAATTTAATTGTTTTACTGGTAATATTCAAACCTTGGATAAACGCTTGTGTGTGCTACACTGATACCTTCCTTATTCTCACTGGCGGGGCATGTGGCTTTTCTACTTTGATGAGGTTACAGGCAACATGATTGAATAACTGGAGAGCACCTGCTACGTTTTGGATTAGATCCATGGTATTGTTTTGGGGTGGTGCATTTCTTGTTTTTGGATTTCTGTTATCTCCTCAAGTCCTGGCGTCTTCGTTATATTTCAACTCGCTTTGTTTTGAATGGAAAAGTGCCATCAAAATGAAAAGGATTTATGCTCAGAAATATTCTCACCAAAGAACACAAGAGAATTGGGATCTGAAGAGGAAATGGAGAAATATAGCAACCAAATGCAGAAGAAAAGCCATCAAACAGTACTGGTTGCAAAAGGCGGAAGACTTAAAAGCCAAGCCAAGTGATTTCTTTAAAACTTTCAAACCTTTTCTCGGCAGCAAAAGCAATCGTCAAAGTGGAACAGATATAAACATTAGGATGGAGAATGGGGAGATTGAGAGAGAGCAGGAGAAAGTGGCTAACATTCTAGTGAATTATTTTTCAACAATGGCTGATGGGATAGGGGGCACAAATGCCACTAGCCTAACAGAAGAAGACCTATCTAATCATCCAAGTATCAGGAACATAGAGCTTGCACATGAAGGTACACCAGATGAATTTAGCTTTACACAGCTTAGCAGCAAACAATTCGTCCTATTAAAGAAAAGCACAGAGAACTCTATCAAACTTAGACACAGTATCCCTGTTCTTTTTTACACGTAAATGCGTTGATGCTAAGCCAAGAATATCAGTAGGTGCGTTCTATTAAAGAAGAACTACCCCGTAGTTTGATAGAGTACCCTGTGAGAGTAAACTGTGATGATTTGTTGGGACACAGTGATGGGAATACTGTGGCCTGGGAGCTTAAGGAGCTCTTCCGACGCGTAGCAATTGAGTTCCAGGGGGGTCGCTTGCCGTGGTGGGGTATTCTGCAATCGCTCCGCCACGCCGAATCCGAGCTTGTCATAACAAGATTTTTGTTCCTTCTTTGCAAGTTCCAAAACTTACTACGTAATATCTTACCTTTACAGATTCTTCAGTTAGAATTTCAAGTGAAAAGTCGGCCTCAGCTGCATATATGCAGAAAGTGCCTAGGAAGTTTGAAAGGATTTGCAGGGAACAAACGAAATTCTTCTTCATATATCGTCCAGTTCTTCAAAACGAAAAGAAAGTCCATGTTCAAGAGCTCTTTTTGCAAAGCGAATGGCTGTGGGAGACGATCAACCAGAAGCAATATCAATAGCCTCGGCGGTCAGGCGAGTAGCACGGTCAGGCGAGTTGCTACGAGCGCGACTTCTCAAACCTCGAGTTCACACGGTTCTCAAACTCACGAATTCATCCAATCTTCAACTACTTCGAGGAAAGAAAGGTCTCCAAACCCCTCACTTTGAAGGGATTACATTACGGAGGTCTGTGTATAGGCTATCGAAGAAGGGAATTATTTTATTTTCCCCGCTTCCCAGCACATCCTCCCTCTTTGTCTCTTGATTGCCGTTAACAATAGGAAATGAACAATCTGAAATCTACAATGTGCACCGTCTAGTGTTTCTCGGCCAATGGAATAGAGATGTAGTTTAAGCAAACTTATGCCGGAACACGATTAATGACAGTGTAGCACAGACGTTCCTTCCCGAGTTTTTGAGGGGAGATGGTTGGCTGTACACAGGCTAAAAATACCCCTGCTCATTTATTAAACCATCGCTTCAAAAACCCCTTATTGTGAAAGTCAGTCCTGGCCAGCAGCCTGTTTACACTTCCAATTTATGTTTAAAATATAATTATGTGAATTGTTGTAAATGAAAAGAGCATTTCACACAGTGTAGATTCACTTTTAGGACTATAATAATATTTCTATAATAATATTTCTCATGTTGTCAGTATGTATCATTGTTGCTGACGTTTCCTACAATAGCACAAATAAGGTTCTAGTAAAATTACTGAGTATGTGATCAACAACATTATTATTTTGTATGTGCAAATAGATACATGTATAACTCAAAATCTTACCCATGGGTTTTTATACCAAATTGCACCTGAAAGCCCAAGCTTTCTTTTTCTTTCATTCAAATATCTTTATAGGGATACACTACAACAAGTCCAGCATCAGAAGCTGCAATGAGGGATATCTACCTTGGATATACAGGAGACCACTACATGCTCCTTGGAGGCAGAGTTATACACTTGAAAGTACCACATCTCCTGCAACCAGTTCAGGTACATTACCTGCATTCTATAAATTAAAAAGAGATCACTGAGTAATGGTAACAGGATTAAGTAAAAAGCTATATTCCAGAAATGTAAGTACTGAAATTAAAACAAGTTTAATCATTCTTTTTCTTAATAAGTTTAAGCTTATAAAAGCTACATTAATTTTAAGTTTTGATAATTTCACAGAAATATATAAGGGTGCACGACCATTTCAACACAGTGGTCCAGAGCCATACAACCCTGGGAAAAACCTCTATCGAGGAAGAGTTATAGACGTAAGTGATAATAACTTTTGTACTTTTACAATGCATCTGTAATCATGCACGTTTTCATTTTCAACCTGAACTGCTGAAGACAACTCCAAAGTCTTACGTATAATAGAACTGCCTACGTATGATAAAACTTTCCATATATTTGTTTACCAGTATATTTTCACCAAGGAGTTTGATTCCTAAAAAACGAGTAAACTGTACGCTGTACTGCCAGTTTGCACGTTTGCGGACTTCGCAGCGGCTATCACATGTATACATGTATACATGTATCTGGAAGCAATCTATCGGAGAAATCTGTCGTGAAGGAACAAAAAAAATAACAATTCTTTAGATGCGGGCGCGCAAAGCATGACATGACGAAATGACCGGCCAATGGTATGGTTGTAAAATTGGCAAAGTAGTGGCTTAACTAATCAAGAACGGAATAAATTACGAGCGTGTCACCATAATATCTCGGCATTTAACTCCATCTGATACCAATGGCGGCGAAATTACCATGCGGTCATATGATGAAAAAAAGCCTGGAGTGAGGGCCAGGCATTGAAAAGCTGTATGTGCTTTGATTTGTCAGGAAAAATTATCCGTTCAGCTAGCAATGCTTACTTTCTTTTGGTTTCAGGTAGTAGTTAATAGTTTAATGTTAATTTGTGGAAGTTCATGGAGCCTTTTCTAGCGGGTCTCGTAAACAAGCCAAACACCCTATTTTAAACGAAGAGTTAGGGTATACAAAGATGCGGCTGTGTACACTAAAGGTATGCACCTTGGCCAATCCAGCAACTCCCTGCATGCGGTTGGCACCTCCAACTGAACTGTATTACATATTATAGCTAAATTGAGTATTTGCTTCAAAACAAATTTCTGATGTCTAATGTTATCTCTATGACAGGGGGTTAGTAACGTCTTTCTGAGGCAACCTCGTACATGAGTTGCCTGCGGTGGAGGCTATGGGTTATATGGTTGGGGTTAATGTAGGAGTGAATGAAAACGATCGCAATAACGGACCCAGCTTGAATTCAAAACACAAAGCTAACTCTGAATGCTATCAAACAACCTGGTCGTTCTAGAGCATTAGATGAGTTTTATATTTGTATTACTGTTCTTCTCTAGCTCCAGTGATAACCAGTCGCCACCTGCCAACGTTGAATCGGAGATCATCCGTTTATCATCAGACAACACCGGTTCAGACTCGGATATTGTAATTTTGTCTCCGAGCGTACCAGGCAGAATAAAAAAAATAGGATTATATGAGCAAGGTATGTATCAAAATCGAGTTTATAAGCTAGTGTGTGACCGTGGCATCAAAACACCAAGATATCATTACTAGGTTATCCATTTATTTCCAATTCCGCCGTAAGTACAAAAAGGCAAAGCCAAGTCATGCAAATCTGTCAGAAAGGCTTGCGACTGCAGAAAGTGAAGAGAAGGTACTCTTATCTACAATTCTGTTTGATATGGTACGTTTGTAATAAAGCTCTTGCGATTGTCAGCTGGATTGTAATCGTATATATGCATGAATTATTTCGCAATTCTGATTAGCTAAGCAGGCTAGAGTCGGCAATGCTTGTCAGGTGTGGAACAAGTGCAACAATATGTAATTCAGTGCCAATTACATTTTTCACCAAGTATATCAAATTAAAGGTTTTCAATTCTTACGTAAACGTAAGTAAAATTATCTAGCAGTGACAACCCCAATGGCGTAGGGAGAGGGGCGAAGGGGAGGGGCCTTCTGCCCAGTCCAAGACGATAGACTGACTGAAGCCATCAATGAAAATGTCCCTGAATTCATAATTTTTCCCTCCCAAATTTTCAGGACCTCCCTATGCCGCTAGACAACCCTTATTTCTGGCACATATCTAATAACGTGCCTAAGAAAAAGAGGACAAGAGCAGAACATTGCCTGTGATTTGAGTGAAACGTTTTCAACATTAGATTGCGTACGCTGCTGACGCCAGCATCACATGTACCAACGAGCATGCGCTGAACTCGAATCAAGAAAAGAATCAGGCAAATTACGAGAGATGCTAAGCCATCTGGTTGCACAGATACGTCATGCTCACTATCAGAAATTGTTGATGTAATGTTGATTGTAGAGTAATGCCGGAGACATATTTATCGCGCAATCATAGATCTTGGTCCTCACAAATTATATGAAGCAATGTCTCACCTCCACGTTCCAGCTGATAAATGGAGAGATATGAGTGATGCACAGAAAGAGCAAGTAATCAAACAAATTGATCCAATGTACAAGAGCGAAGACCAAGCCACCGCTCCACTTCCTTGCTAGAAAGAGCAATTAGGGCGGGTGATGAAATACCAACAACAACCCTAGCCTTCTCAGGGGTCACTTGGGAGTTACTTACAGTCTCAAGTGAAAGTTCCCGGATGTGGAATCTAATCATGCCACGCCACTGCACGACCATACAGATCAGATATTTAGTAAGTGCGTATTGAAAGTAACTACCTCCCTAGGGACCCAAAAATATTAAGCGTGCAATGCGTTCCCCTCGTCGACGCCATTCCAAATATGGTATTCCCATGGGAATCGGCCGGCTCTATAAATAACAAGAGGCTGGGAACAGCCTTAACTCGGGCTGTATACACCATAAGAGTCACCATTTTTCTACATTCTTAACATTCCAGACATTCCATTCTAAGGCGTGGTCACAGGGGAGGGGTGGTACTCCACTCCTATTATTTATTAGGAGTGGGGTAGGGGAGTTATCAGTCGCGGTGACTTTCTGCTCTCTGCTCCCCTAGTATATTTATGTAATTTAATATTTTTGTTTTTCATCATATGAACATTAGATATGTTTTTCTCGTATGTAAATTAAAGAAATTGACCTTTTACTGTAAACACTACGTACTTATTCATGTAACACACGTCTACAATTTACAGTCTGCTGTTCTGTTGTACTGGAGGTTCCGAGTACTAAAATACGATTGTCTCAATGTTTATATTTATCTCATATCATAATTTGTATTCTGTCCATCCTGCCGATAGAGCTACCACTATATTTCACTACTGTTCTTTCTACAGTCATGTTAATTGTATTCATGGTCAATTCGTGTGCCTCTGTGTAACTTTATCTGCTGTGTTCATAACTGAAATGCATGTTGGTTATCTCTAATTAAAAGCTAAATTACCGTCATTCATTCAGTCTTGTCCGTGGTGTATATTACAGAGTTACATAAAGGGAACTGTTCGAAGCCTTCCTCGCTCGTGAGAGGATTCTCGTTTAACAGCTCTAACGAGAGTTAAGCATGCGCCAATAATCTCGTCACTCGTGGTCTAGCAGTTACTGTTTGGGTAGGATTGTGTCAGTCGTTCTATAAATCTTAGCTTCCTGGATTCGATTCCTACGCTGAGCGTAGTGAATTTTTTTTTCAAGTAGAGGCTCCCCAATTCCTTGTAAAATTTATAAGTGCCACTTCGGGTGCTCGGGAAATATTCTAAGTCCCAAATTATTCATAGTTTATAACAAAGGGAGTTTTGTGACGCAGTCTGCGAGGTTGTTACACCGAGGTAAAGCCCCTATTTTAGAACTCTCCACTTACAACATCTAGGCACCTGAAGAAGGCTACATTGTAGTTTGGCTAGCCGAAATATAGTACCTTTAAAACTATATACACGTTGTTTCAGCTTTGCTATAGTCCTCAGGATAGAGTAAAAACTCTATCCGAAGTTTGTGGCTTCCGGTTGACCTTTTCGACATTATGCGGCGCCAAAGCGGCGCGGTGTTCAAGTGTGTGCACTTGAACTACTTGAACAGCGTGAGCTGATTGTTTGGGGGCGAAATACCTCGACTTGGAAAATAAAATGAATAATAAACACTTGCGATTTAAGACTCGGGCCTGCCCACAGGCAGCCCGAGTAATTATTCGAAAACGGGTGAAATGCGACGGATGCGAAGATGCCTCAATTTACTGCGGCTGTGGTCAAGCACAATTCGGCGGTGGACTTCCCGACTGTAGTACGTCGCCTATGGAGTAGAAACTATATTCTCGTTAGCCATGTGGGTGAGAACACGGAGATCACTGGCACCTAATTCTAGAAGGAAACGAAGTCTCAAAAGATGGAACCGAGCAGAGGTTCAGCCGAGGAAGACTATACAACTACTGCAGAAACCACAACCTAGAGATTAACTCACACCCCGTATACGGTGACATCGAAGATTATATAGAGTACCTAAAGCTGAGAAATAAGGAGTTGGTCTACTGCTCTATAGGTCTCCTTCGAATCTGGAATCGCGCCATGGGAAACCGAGCCATTGATAACTCTCGACGCCGAGATAGAAATGATTCCAACTCCGGCCGATAGAGTCGACGGCCTACCTGCTCCAAGTCCACCCGCCTTCCACAACACACCAAAGCCTACCAAGCAAGGCGACGATATCCGAACAATAAGAGATCATGGAGAAGGGAAAGTGCCAATCGAAGGCGAAACTAATACAATACTGCAGAAAAGACGCCAAATTGTGGACCTTTCTATTTGATAACCACATGGCCCGAGGCATTCAACAATTTGACCAGAAAGTTAGACTGGCTAACGAGATTCGAAGAATGGAAAGTTTGGGCCGCTCTTGGGAGGATTCGATAACGGAATGGATCGAATTTAATCCCGATAATCCAGCATTCCACAGCATACGAAAGTCTATGCAAGTAGTCGACAGATGGTGCCTCACGAACAACATTGACCCGTGGCAATTGACACAAGATATCCACGATGTAGTAGACAAAAGATTAGCGAAACGCAACACCTTTCTGCTCCAGGGAACTTCAAATGCCGGCAAGACTCTGAAACGCTATTGAGTAGTAGACGCTTTTCAAGCAGTGGCTATCATAACCAACAACTCCTCCACAACTTTCGGATTTATGGACGCAGACAACGCCTCCATAATAAAAATAGAAGGGGCGGTCATAGGAGAAGACCAGACGGAAACATTCAAGCTCATTATGGGAGGAGAGGACTGCATGGTTCAGGTGAAGAACAAACCCCCATCATTAGTAGAACGCACGCCGGTATTAATCTCAAGCAACGCATTCCCATGGTGCTATGTTGGGAACGACATGGTGTATGCTAATCGGTGTATTATGCACACTGGCTTGTCGGAATGTCAGTGGCTCACAGACGTGAAGAAGAAGTTGAACCCAGGACTATGGATGCACAGGCTATCACGGAAAACAAGAAAAGAGGAGGAAATATCAACCCCATCAACTGATGATGACGAAACACCGTATGAGAAACCAGCAACTCCAGAGAAGTACCAGTTGAAGAGGAGGAGCAGCGATTGTGAAAGTTTCTTTCCACAGATGTTGTGGTGGTTCATAGTCATTCGAAATGGATCGAAGTACAGCACATGACCTCAATCACCACAGTGAACACCATAGATGAGCTACGGTATATATTTGCCCAACACGGCTTGCCAGAAGAAGTGGTATCTGACAATGGGCTACAATTTGTTTCAAATGAATTTGCTGAGTTCATGTACAAAAACGGCATCAAGCACACTCTAACTCCTCCTTACCACCCACAATCAAACGGTGCCGCTAAAAGATTGGTGAGAGTAGTAAAGGAGGCACTAGTCAAACAGGTTTTAGAAGGAAACAAAAGTAGGTCTATGAAACATAGATTAACAGATTTCTTCTTTTTTTTAAGATATCGCACCACCCCACACAGCACCACAGGTGCGATGCCAGCTGAGTTGTTAATGAGACGCCGCCTGCGTACGCATTTAAGTCTAGTGAAGCCTGATCTAGCCCAGGTGATAGAGTAAACAGAAGGAATATAAGGAATATAAGGATTTGAAGTGTCATAAAGACAGACTGTTCTCAGAGAATGACACAGTTCGAGTAAGAAACACTCAAGCCAGTAGCAATACTGAGAATTGGATTCTAGGAAGGATAGTTAAGACAGGATATAGAACTAGGTATGCTCATGCTGATCATTTGATTAGAGCTCATGATAAAGTGCCTAATAAAACTAGAGAGTTAGAGGTAACTGTCCCTGGGATACATGTATGTGAGCAATCTACCCTGGGTACAAGTGTTATCCCAGTTTCAGACATTGTACCACAGCCGCCAGTCAGTCTTAATGAGGATAAAGTAAATACACCATTGCCTGTTGTATTGAGGCAATCAGAGAGTCCGAAAACCTGTTGACCGACTTAACCTGTAGTTAATACTATTGCTAATGTTGTTGTTACCTGTTGTAAGTTTATATCTTACTCCTAAGGGGAAAGCAGTGTAATATATAAGTACCCATAATGCTTAAAGAACTGTGCCAGTACCCAGAGTGCTTAGAGTAATAAAGGTGTGTTGGAAACCGCCATGTTGTTTCCTGCCTCGTGTATTGTCAACCTAAACTAAAGGTCTAAATACTACAGGGAGCACCCATGATTCGCAGAGTTATTGCCTAATGGAGCCGATAGGGCCTGGACTGACGCTAGACATTCCTCCAGGTGTAGTGTTCCTGACTGTTAAGGGATATCCGGATAACCTACCACTGCTAACACCATTTAGACAGGCACAAACAAGAATGAACAACAGAGATAGACGAATAGCTAGGCGATTCAATCTTTAACTGTCTCGCAAGAGAGTTAAAATTGAACATATGTTCAAACACCTGAAGGATTTCAAATGTACAACAGGAATTTGGCGCCATCCGAGATGGCTGTTACCGAGTGTTATAGAGTTATGTACGTATCTAACTGAGCGGCGTCTCACATTATTTGAGCAAGTGTAATATCAAAGTGTATATAGTGGTCCGATGTGAGTGTTGAAATTACACTGTTAAGCATTAGAAAAGAATTGCTCATTTAAATCTATTTAACTAATAACAATCAAGCGACTTAACGAAGAGTGCATGTGCGGTTTTCGCTGTAATTTGCATGTCTAAGGTCTAATAGTATATGTTTGCATCGCTAACGCTCTTGTGCGGAACAACTCTGATGTATCATTTATATGAAGACTGTTACAACTACTAACATATATTCTATACATACAATGTAGATCTCCACCATGTATTTAACCAGGGAACCAGGAGCTGTATGGGAGAACATTGAGATACAGTGATATTTACATGGGTAGAAAGGCTGGAGAGCTCATGACCACCAGTGGATCACAGTGGAGGTAAAATCCTGCCTTTAAACAAATCTGCAAGGGAATATTCATCTGGAATATCCCCTGGGTTATCACTATTGTGCGTTTTGAGATGGATGGCTAGTAAAAAGTCATTGGGGCTGTCAAGACGAGCAGGCTTATAACATGGATTTCACAGTATTTTGTAACTTCCAAATAATCATTCATCTACTTTTGGAGAAACATAATAAATTAACAAGTTCTAGTTTAGCCCACGCTCGACGCATCGAAATTGAGTTACTTTATTTAAAACATTATTTTGTTAAACTCGTTTGGATCACGAGCCTGTATTTACTAAGGTTACTCTCGATCCATTGACAACATTAATGTTTTACGCTCAAACTAGGATATTTGATCTCTGGTTTCACCTTTGACATATCTTATTTAGGTTGTCAATCGTTTGAAACATTTTCTTTCAAGGTCAGTTTTGCTTTGTTCGGGCCACGACTCTACTTACAATAGGGGACCATGTAAAGACACCTGTATTGCTCGATAATTATTCTGGTCAAGGCCATCTGTCCACCACAAAGACCATTGTTTGTAAATGACAAATACTCTTGTAAGTTGCCAGTCATTGAGACCAGTAATAAAGTACGTTACTATCCAACCTTGGTTGTCGTCAGCTCTACGAGAATTCTCCCAGTTCAGGAAAAGCCTCCCTGACAACTGGTGAGAGAATCCGCGGTTTCGAACCCGACAAAAAAGACTAAGAATCACCTCTACACTTCACCAGCCAGGTATACAAGCGCCTTTATTTTCTGTGTGCCTTAGATTTCTGACTACTGGTCGCCAGCTTAACTAAGATTTCCAAAATTACTTTGACACGACCCTTGAGAAATTTAATACCTCAAACAACAGACCAACCTACATACTCGCTGACTTCAACATAAACCTCCTTCGTTTTGAAATTTGTAAATATGCCCACAATGTTTTACTCTCTTTGCAAAGCTACGGATTCATTCCGACAATCCTACTAGAGTATATAACAATTCCACAACATTTATTGACAATATTTTAATGAACGAAGTAAATAACATGGTAATCAGCGCGAACATTGTGTCAGATATCAGTGACCATTATTCTGAATTTTGCATAGTCCCATCTTGCACACATAAATTAGCCGGTAAGGCATTGCAAAACAAATATCGCGATTTCTCTCATTGTTCACCAACCAGATTCAATAATTACCTTGTGGAAATTAACTTTGAAAAGCTAAATGAAAACGCAGGTGACAACGTAGATACAATGTTTTAGACTTTTTATAACAAAACCAATAAAATAATTAATAAACATGTGCCTCTGAAACCAGTATCTAAACGTAAACAATTGTTAAAACCATGGATAACAAAGGGTATACTTAGATCGATAAACATTTAAAATAAGCTATTATACTTAGGCGATGAAGATAAATATAAGTAATATAGAAATAGAAAGCGTTTGACACTGTCAATCACACAATACTATTAAGTAAATTGAACCATCAATAACTGGTTTCGTTCATATGTCATAGGACGATTACAAACTACTCAGATAAACCCTAATATATCAACTAAAAAAACATGCGGTGTTCCACACTTTCCATATTAGGTCCTTTCTTGTTCCTTATTTATATTAACGATATCCACAACTTGTCTGATATGTTCAATTAGCCACTTTGGAAACGAGTAGAGGCTTGGGGCGAGTCGAGGCTCGCAAAGGCGCTTGGGGCTGTTACCAGGTACACTTGAAAGAAACATGGCGGAGCGAACAGAGAAAATATCGGTAACCTGCAAACAAAATACAATAGTTTTGATAGAAGATGACATACCCGGTGCAAAACTTAGTAGAAACGTAGAAGAATGCAACTGCCCAGTGTTGAGACGTTGGCTTCTTTGCAGAGGAGCTAAAACTACTGGAAAACTTTCAGTTTTAAAGCGAAGGTATGTTGTCAAGTCAATGTTTTCGTCGAAGATAAACTTAGCCAAAGTACTTACCGTATTTGCTTTATATTACAGGGTTAATGATTACATGAAAAGCGGACTAGCTACGAAGTATCTTAGAGACCCCGATGGCGGAATAAACGTTTTAAGAAAAAAGGCTCAAATTGGAATTCTTGTGGAATCACAGCCCAAAGATATGGAGATAGAATCCTTTCCAAAAGACGGTTATTCTGTCGATCTATCACAGTCACCAAAAGTGTCCTTTGGAACTGTATGGAGATACATGATCGAAAATGTTTCTTGTAAGAAACAAATAGCTACTGCTAAGCCTCTGGTGAAGGGATATAATTTTTTTATGTCCAATCATGTTCTCTCTTTATATTACATGTCAAAGGATGGTAAGCATTACATTAAAAGTCAAGTGCTCCCCTCTATGAAAAAATCTGCTGTCTACACCTGTTACATTACCCTATCTTCAATTGGTTTTGTTCTTCGTGGCAAATGTGGCTGTCCTGCTGGGGTTGATGGGCGATGCAATCACGTGGCAGCCACTTTGTTTGGACTAGAGTCCTTTCACAAAAAAAAAAGCTTATGTAATGAATCTGATGTTTCATGCACATCCAAACCCTGTAGTTGGAGCGTTCCAAGAAAGCGAAAAGGGCCAGTTCAACCAATAAGTACCATGAAATTCAGCAAACATGAGTTTGGAAAAATAAAAAAGATCCGCAAACCGATGTTTGAAAGTGGAAAGGATGTTAGGGCTCCACATCAACAAAGCTGGTCAAAAGATAAACTGAAATCAATGCTTGATCAGCTGCGAGAAATTCAGAATGAGACTGGAAAGAGCATAGGGTGGTGTCACATTCTACCTCAAGAAGTGCCAGTTGAAGCAAGCTGTCCACAAACTGACATCACCAGTACTGCAGACAAACCTAGCATTCCAGAGATTATATCTCCTATCAAGGTTACAGATAATCCCATATCATTGGAGGGCATCAAAGAGAGATGCAACAGAATTAAAAGAAACTTGGAACTGTCTCAAGAGTATGCAGAGAAGATAGAAATAGAAACAAGGGAACAATCCAATAGTATTTTGTGGCATTCAATGAGAAAGATTAGGATCACTGCATCAAAATGCTACAGAATTGCAGTTATGAAAAGTACTACCTCACCAACTAAGGCCATACAAGAATGCATGTACAAACAGGTTAAGCCTACAAAGTATATGTTGGAGGGCATTGCTAAAGAGCCAGAAATTATGGAACTTTACAGAGACAGACAAATTGAATTGGGACATGATGGTTTAGCTGTTACAAAGTCAGGCCTAGTAATCAGCACAAGTGATGGTTTCCTTGGAGCAAGTCCTGATGGAATTGTCAATGACCCTTCAGTGGATAGCCCTGGGGGTCTTCTAGAAATGAAATATATCCAGACTGAAGAGAACGAGTCTTTAGAGGGTGCCCTACTGCGCAAGAGAATGTGTGTAAAAAACAGTAGACATGTATGTACTATCAATAGATGTCATCAGTACTACTATCAAGTACAGCAGGCTATGTATGTAACCAAAACAAACTGGATTGACTTTGTGGTTAAAGGATCAGGCAGCACAGAACTTTACATTGAAAGAATTAACTTTGACAGTGTGTGGTGGCATTGTATAAAAGCAAAACTAGAGAGCTTTTATGATCATCATTTATGTCCAGAAATTGCCTACCCTAGAGTAAAATATGGACTTGCCCGACTTGACTTGACAATGAGAAGCAATTAGTTTTTCACTCAATTTTGTGTTTATTTTCATGTACATATATCTGGGTTATAATTAACAAATAAAGAAGCCTTAGCCATGTTTTATACTATCATAAAACACGATGGTCATTTGAGAACATGAGAGAAATGTTAAAGCACAAGCCGAAGGCGCGTGCTTTCAACATTTCTAGAGTGTTCTCAAATGACCAGAGTGTTTTATGATAGTATAAAACATGGATTTAAGGCTTCTTTATCTGTTTTATAATATAGATTTACGCGCGCGATGAAAGGAAACCGCCAGTTGAAAACTATATAAGGGACCGGCCATTTATTAGAGGGGGGGGGGGGGGGTGGGCTGGTGCATTTTCATTTTCCTTAACATGATTTCAAGTGGCCCTGCTCATGTCACTGCATAAAATAATGTGCCCCCCCCCCCCCCCCCCCCCAAGAGAGTGCACATGAAATGACATGACCCACCCTAAATCACAATAACATTTATAATAGAGTGAAGGACTGTTATACACCAGATTTTGTTGTTTTGTTATATCATTTTTGATAATAAATTGATTGTGGTTGATCCCTTCAGGACTGTTTTCTTTAGTAGAAAGGAAAATGGAATGCACAAAATTACATGGCCCCTCAGAAATGGTTGCAGAATTGTGTGCAGCCCCCCATTATTTGGTGCACAAAAAGGTATGACCCCCTCCCCATTTGCACCAGCCCACCCCCCCCCCCCCCCCCCCCCCCCCCCTCTAATAAATGGCCGGTCCCTAACACGGCTAACCATGTTATATACTCTGGTAAAATGGATTCTTAGCCAATCAGAGCGCGCGTACTATCGTATCTATATTATAAATTAAAATACATGTAACTATGCTTAATTGAAATCCTATAATGGATTATTACTAGATATCAAAATTACAATAATATAATAAATTATGCTTACACTCGTTCTCAATAACACGTGCAGGTTCGAAACGAAACTCCTGACTTCAAAGTCGTTTCTGGTGGCTGTCAATCAAACGGTTTCCATGGAGTTTGAGGTGAACCGTTCGGGTAACTAGCATTTTGTAAACATGGCAAAGTCTTTCCCAAAGTCGCTATCATGCTTAGAGCCAAGGGTTTGCAAAATAGGGAAAGCACATAAACTTTATGTGTGAGCGAGCGGTTTGTGTATGAGATCAAAATAGGGAAATCACATAAACTTTGTGTGAGCGAGCGGTTTGTGTATAAGAAATCTGATTGTTTATATAGCTTCAAAGGTCTTGGAAAAGAATTATAGTTATTTTTATTCATCCAGTTGCAGATATGCTCCTTATAAGAGGTTTTATCGAGCAATACCCTCGAGCTCTACCTCGACGAGCTCCAGGCATGGATACAACATTCGACAGGGCAAAATATTTTTTTTGAAACGGATTATCGGCAATGCTCTCCACTCTCGACTGACATTTCGGTGAGGAATTCAAGCTAATAACAATCGTTTTTCGGCTTAGTATCCGCCATATCTCTACCTATGTCGCCTCAAATTACTTACGATTTCGTTGACCTCCTACACTATTTATGTTTCCTCCACATCTGGGAGTTGTATTTAGCATGCAGGCCAGTGTTGCCATAGAAATATAGTTGAGTGACATCCACCAAATTGACGTTTTCCGTTGGAAATTCAATTTCGAACCTGCACGTGTTATTGAGAACGAGTGTAAACTGTTATTTGTGTCTGAACTATTATTGTCAAGAGGAAAATCTTTATCCAACCTATATACAATATTATAGAATAATAATTAAATCTAAAGAAAGTGTTTGTCCATTCTTAAAGTTGGCAACACCCCCCCCCCCCCTAAATACAAAACATTCATGAAATTAAGGGTGGTAGAAAATTGGACAAAGCACTAATTACAAATATAATATCTGAAGCAAATGGTGCCATTGAAATAGGCATCCTTCTATCTAGTATATGCCAATTTTTAAGTCTCTCCATAAGTCTTTCCACATGAATTCTGAGGCTTGCAATAGCCTTGTTCTTGTTAGATTCCTCAACTGAGAACTGGGTTTTGCCCTTTAAAAAAGCAGGCATAACTAAAGAAACACCAGCAGCTGCAAGTTCATCTTGTACGTTAAAGCCCTTGTCGGCCATGACCTCATCTCCAGATTGTAATATGTCAAGGAAACCACTCATGTTTGTTATTTCCTTATCCGAAGAACTTCCAGGAAAGAAATTACTTACAAAAGCCAACACACCACTTGGCGTTATTCCCATTAGTGACTTCATTGTTGGTTTGCTCTTGTACGATGAGTAACATGCAGACTGTGCGTCTAAAGCAGATGGCCTTTCCATTTCTATCTCAGTACAGTCAACAATGATGACCACCTTAGGAAATAGTTCCTTGAATGCTTTAGGGCTATGAAAGCGTATGACATCTCTTGGTGGCAGAGTTATTAGTGGTTCAAATTCTGATCTCAGAAATCTGATCCAAGTTCTTACAACACTGAAACAGTTGATTCTGAAATCAAAAATCTGTGAGCAATATCTTTTTCAAGTAGGCCTAGTCTCAAGCGCACAAGTACCAATATGAATTCCTGGAATGTTGTTAGAGCCCTAGGTCTTCCAATGTGTGAGTGTTCACAGTTTATTCTTTCATGTCCACCATAACTCATGTGTTTAGCAGACTGTTCAACAAGGTTGTAACAAAGAGTAAGCATTTTATAGCTGCTAAACCCTGTGTAAAATTCTATATCTTTGTCATTGTTTTTGTATTTTTCAATGTTGAAACGGTAGTTAACGTTATCCAACATATGCTGCAGCTTTTTAATCTCTTTATTTGCCTCTTGGAGCTCAGCTTGTAGCTTGGCATTTTGTTCTCTCAATTCAGCCAACTCAATTTCTTCAGCTATAATCTGAACTTTCTCTTTTGGTTCAAGTTCAGAGTCTTTACTGGATCCTTCCAATATTTCTTGGTCTACTTCTTCAATTGTTACAGAGTCAGCATTCCACGTAGTTATGGTGAGTGGATAGTCAGAATCAGGTTCGTTCGCTGCAAAGTCCGCTTTACTTTTCCTTGGCTTCTTTCTAACAAGCAAAGCCTCCTGATATGATAATCTGTTCAGTTCTCTTCGTTTATTCACGGTGACTGTCCATGGAAACACAGAAGGAAGATGTGTTCGGCTCAGCTTTCTGTTTCCTTCCCAATGATTCGAGCAGACACGTGTGTGCGAAGAAGACAGCTTTAAATTGTCGTTTTTAAGAATAACCTGGTAGATTTCTCGTAATTTAGGATCCGTAGGAATACAGTAAAACTGTACATCGGGTGGCTTGTTTCTAGTATTAATAGTGCAGCCAGGAACACAACAATTATGTTTCATAGCTTCGCAACTCTATACTTTCCTTGATCTCTTTCCTTCAAGTGTACCTGGTAACAGCCCCAAGCGCCTTTGCGAGCCTCGACTCGCCCCAGGCCTCTACTCGTTTCCAAAGTGGCTAATTGTTTTCTTTTTGCTGGCTATACCAACCTACTTTATGCTGACAAAAACTTGAAATCTCTTGAGTACGTTGTTAATAAAGAACTGACACATGTTTTCGACTGGTTACTTGCAAACAAGTTCACATTAAATATTAAAAACTCAAATTTTGTCATATTTCACCCATATCAAAAGAGACTAGATCACATAAACCTAACATTACAGTCTTTGATCGTCTGGCCATCCTATACCCCTTGAACAAAAGAACTACATAAAAAACCTTGGTGTTGACCGTGTAAGCTCGGTACATTCCTATAATACTAGATCATCAACAACAGGAAAATTGTATTTGAAATACTCAAGAACTAAACATGAAAGTGAATCACTCTCCCATTGGTGTAAAAATATGGAATGGGATTCCTGATCATTTATGGCGAAAACATTATTTAAGGCAAATATCCATAGAACTCTTGTACAAGATTTGAAACAGGAGCAGACCTATGTTGATCATTATTGTATAGTTATTGCAAAATATCTTCCATGTAATTAAGAAATATTATAGCACTACCTGGCTCGATTAGCTAAGCTACAATGTATCTGCGGGTGTGTTAAATAAAATATATATTTATAAATACTTGTTAATAAACTCCTAATTTTGCTGTTCAATGCAATTTTGTTGTTCTTATCCTGTCGTTCTCATAAGCGTATTTTACATTTTCGCTAGTATTCCAAGCCCAAATTTAACCATAACCTACCTCCCAACAACGCTTTGACATTATCTTATTTAGGTTGTCGATCGTTTGAAACATCTTTCTTTCAAGGTCAGTTTTGCTTTGTTCGGGCGGCACGACCCTACTTACAATAGGGGACCATGTAAAGACACCTATATTGCTTGAGAATTATTCTGGACATCTGTCCACCACAGAGACCATTGTTTGTAAATGACAAATACAGAACGAATACTCTTGTAAGTTGCCAGTCGTCGAGACCAGTAATAAAGTACGTTACTATCCAACCTTGGTTGTCGTCAGCTCTATGAGAATCCCTCAGTTCAGGAAAAGCCTCCCTGACAGAGGCATCAAGAGTTGGAAGTGTACAGATGCATTGAATGTCCTTGTGTGCAACTTCCAAGTCTACAAGGGAGGCATCTTTTTTGGTTTTGCATGGACTTGAGCATCGTTAATGCTCATATTGTTGAGAGTCTTGCTCCCAATCACTGTTAAGAACACAGCTTGCATTCCTAGTCAAGTTGGTTAGGAACCCGATTGGGGACTTCACTGCATGTTCGGGACGTTTGGAGGGTGGCCACTGGCCTATTCTCTTCTCAAAAGGATGCTGCATGAGGTGCTTAAAGACGCTATGTCACGGTACTGTGCATGTGTGACAAACTGATGATTTGTGAATTAAGTTCCGGCCCGGAACGACCTTCTCAGAGCGGTGTGATATCCATTTTGAAATCTGTGTTCTGTTTGAACTCATCTTAGCCTCCTTTGGTCATTTATGGAAATGTAAGATGTCCTAAATAAGTTGGCAGTTAAAGGGGCTCTGTCATGAATAACAGGCCTGGCTTTCAAGTTTGAAAAGCAAATATATCCCAAGGAGCTCACAACATTGATTCAATCCGTCTACATTGCAGCCATATCTCATTTTAGTATATAGTAGTTTATCTTTCATATTTAGTTGTTCAAGTTTAATATTTACCAGAAATGTTCGTATTCAGATGTAGTTGTAATGAGATTTTGGGATCGACAAGAACTTAGAGCTTCAATGGCGGCTCAACTGCCAACTGGCCGTGATGGACGAATAAAACAAATCTGGCCGCAGAAAGATTTTGAAGAGCCTGAAAGAACACTGGAGAACGTGTCAGGAAAGCCCACAAGAGTATAGTCCTTGTCTGGAACATTTACGAAGCCTGAAACGATTTCAAACACCGCTTTTGAGATGCGAGTTTCATGTTTACAGTGCCCGGGTTAATTCGGCGGCAAGTGAAATTACGCTTCGGTTGTTCATTTCTGCTTGAATTCGTCCCCTTTAATACGTTTCTGACTACAATAACTCTTGCATTTGTAAGTAATTTTATCTCCCTGAAAGTTGGAGAGAGAAGAGATGAGTACATTTTGTAGGTTCTCATCGAGAAAGCACAACTCGCATACCTAGAAATGTAGTTTACGGTAAAATACGGTAAATTCGACATCCGGTCACTGAAACTCGCCAGAATGTGTTTCTCTTCAGCCTGAATCTCCATTGCAGCAGTGATAACAATACAAAGATGTTTTTTTCTAACTGAATGCCTTCGAGCAAGAGCCAGTTTGTATTGTAAATATAACTGTCGTTGTATCGCGATCGCAAGGAATTGAAACTCATTACAATTGTTCATGCGCATCTCATGACAGAGCCCCTTTAACGACTTCACTTTGGTAAAATTCGTACTGTTTACGACTAGAAACACGGTCAAAAATACAAGCGAGTACAACGAAATATAGATACCATTCTTAACTGCCGTTTATCTTTGATGTAGGAAGAATAAAGTTCCCGTAAATCTCGCCATATACTGTGTTAAACTACATTCTACAGTTGTAAACAACTCGCATGTGAATCACACCTGTCACCCGATACACAGTGGCGTTTTTGGCAATTTATTTTGATTGATTCTCATTGGATGTTACACAATGAAGCTGTCAATTCAATGTCTGGATACTGTAACATGCATAGTACCGTGACATAGCCCCTTTAGAGCGAAACTTACCACTTCGTGTAGTGAAGTTAAGAGGAAAACCGTAAGGAACCATATTTTTTTTTTCTCAGTCAAACGTCATGTCAAGTGCAACTTTACTTGTTTCTGGAAGTATTCATCAGGGTTACAAACGTTTTAGTGACGTTTCAAGAGGAAGGCAATAAAAAAGTAAATGTGCTTGTTGGCATTATGTGGGCGATTATTTCCAGATCAATAGCATCTTATAGCATGGTGACAATAAGGGCTTTCTTATGCTGCGATCAGCAGAGTAAAACACTCATCTTGTTCCATTGAACCTATGACTTTTGAAAGATTAACCAGCTGGAAATCATCAGCAAACTTACAGTTCAGACTAGAAGAGGCTAGACTAGACAATATGACACATACTACATGTAGTGCATTTACTCTCTCAGAAACTCACTGTTCAAATTAAGACAGGGAAATCTAGTTGTATCCCATGTATAAAGTGAAGTTTGCTAATTGTTTACAAACTAGTATACTGTTGCTGTAAGTCAATTATTTTGTGTTCTCGGTCCATAATACATATATTCTTTTTGATCTTCAGATTAATAAACCAAATAAGACAATTAACTAATGAGTTTTTGATAATGAAATTTGTGAAACATAACTAAGTACATGTATGTCACTGCAGTGATCAAGCTAGCCCCCCAAAAGAGGGCAGAAAATTTCCATATTATCAATTCGTAACATTATGCATATTAATACAGTTATGAATATTCATGACTAAACAGTTGAATGATCAAGTATTGAAAACACTCTTTTTCCTTAAAGGGATACCCGAGTGAAAAACACATTTGGGCTCAAAAGCATCTTTCAGGTGTACTTTGTTCAGAAAATGTATTAAAATTTGCTAAAGCCTTTTCAGAGTTGAGAACGAGCCCCTCAAAGTTGGCCCCGTGAAGACCTGGGCGCCGCCATCTTGTTACATTAATTCCTGTGACGTTTTTTTACGTCACTTCGTCACACCGGAGTTTTGCGGTTAATATGGCAGAGCAATTTCGTACTGGAACAAAAATATGATGAAGACGATATTGTGAGAGAAGTTCAGAAGACTGGGAGGACGAAGAAAAGCATGTGGAAGGTGAGAATATCAGACGAACAACAAAAGGCGACTACCGCCGAGCTAGTGCTATAAAGATTCGCTGTGTTTTTCCTGTTTTTGTATGGAACTTGTCAGCCTTAGATTATGACAATATTGATATCGGCATAGCAATCGAAACTTGTTTAATTTGACCGACAGAGATAATCAGGGTGTAGCAAGCCATTTCGTTTACCTATCTCATGTGTTGTGAACAGCGCACGCCAAGTTCCACCACAAACATGCCAGGCTTGATGACGCCAATGCTTTCACACAATTAAGGGAATGTAATTATTTTTGCAATAAAATTGCTTCGAGTGTCTCGTTCTTGTGTCATTGCCTATATTCTATTTATTTTATTTATTTACTTACTTCGGCCATAATAGAAGATACAAAATAGAATAATTAACAAATAAAGAAGCCTTAGCCATGTTTTATACTATCATAAAACACGATGGGCATTTGAGAACATGAGAGAAATGTTAAAGCACAAGCCGAAGGCGCGTGCTTTCAACATTTCTAGAGTGTTCTCAAATGACCAGAGTGTTTTATGATAGTATAAAACATGGATTTAAGGCTTCTTTATCTGTTTTATAATATAGATTTACGCGCGCGATGAAAGGAAACCGCCAGTTGAAAACTATATAACATGGCTAACCATGTTATATACTCTGATAAAACATGGCTTCTTAGCCAATCAGAGCGCGCGTACTATCGTATCTATATTATAAAGTAAAATATACAACAAACAAAACATAGAGGCCAGGAGAACCAACACAGCGTTAGCCAATTACGTTGGTTTCCTATGAAAAATTAAATTACAATAAATGATCTAATTACAATACGTATGTCAACCTAAAAGCAGCATTTGAGAGGTGTGGTTAACTGTCTTGCCTGGTGACATTTCAGACATACAGACTTCCAAGACCTAGGGTTCTCGATGTCAAATACAGAAGTGATGGCAGACACGTAATTGCGTTCGACGAAGGAGAACGCATACTAATCTGCTTGCATTGGGCTCCCTGTGCGTTTCCAGGCGAAACACATCGAGAAATTTTGGACCGTGCATGTATGTGGTCAACTTCGTTCCCAGGGGTCTTTACGCGCCTAAGAACCTCGTTCTGGCGCACGCAGTTATTTACTGCCTCGTGGTATCTTCGTTCTTCCCTTTTCTTCGCGAGACATACGTGTTCTTGGAGTTCGGTAAGTACGTATAAACTTATCTTCAATCAATGTTGTCTAAAAATTTCGTAGGTACGATTTACCAAAGCCTGAGCAAAGTGTGTAGTACTTCTGGTCCATTTTTAAAACACAATTCTCGAGCTACAACAAGCGGAACTTGGCCTGTAATCAGTTATACTCTGTGGCCATTGAGCCAACTGACCCTTCGGCTTCGTGGTCCCAAATCAAATGAACTGGGTCATTGTACTCAGTGGCCATTGAGCCAACTGACCCTTCGTGGTCACAAACTAAATGAACTGAGTCATTGTACTTGGTGGCCATTGAGCCAACTGACCCTTCGTGGTCACAAACCAAACGAACTGGGTCATTGTACTCGGTGGCCATTGAGCCAACTGATCCATTGTGGTCAAATCAATGCAGCCCATTGGCATTTTGCTGAATGCCAAAATTACAACACTAAATCAGAAGAGTTGCCAATTCAGTGCTCTAACTCTAAGTAGCACACAAGAATATGATCAGGCTTTGATAAATAGTTCTGTGGACTGTAAAATAATTCATGATGATACTGATAGTGAATCTATTCATACAATACGCCAGGACAAATCAGTAAATCGTAGCAGAGATAGAGACAGATCAGTAAATCATAAAAGTAAAAGGGACAGGGGAACCATCTCGAATTCCTGTTAAAAGAATTCTGAAGGCATTAAAGAAAAAGAAACAAAGAAAAAGAATACGCTCTTTTGTAAAACAAACTCTCCCAAAGACCTCATTTATCAGTAATTTATGTAAAAATTACAAAACTTGGCACCTGTGTTATGACAGTGATAAATTTTATAGCAAATATGTTTTTTACCTGAAGAAACAGAAATGTAAAACACAAAACTATTGCAGCTGTACACGAACATGTATGTATGTAAAAGATACAAACTTGCATACATGTACCAAAGGAAATAGCTTTCATCCCATTCATGAAAATTCTAGTTTAAAAGGTGGCATGTATGCTGCTGTCAGACATGATTCACTATGCCCATTGAATCATTTAACTGAAAGACTTGCTCCGATAGGCTTGATACCACACGATGTCGGTGGATTTGGTGATTGTTTCTTTAAGTCAGTTTCACACCAACTCTATGGGCATGCAGATTTGCACTTTCAAGTTCGAATGGCTGGAATTGGCCATTTAAATAATCACCCAGAGCTGTATATTGAGAGCATTTCAAATGGAACCTGGGAAAACTATATTCTTCAAATGTCAAGCCCAGGCACATGGTGCGATAATGTTATTATACAAGCTGTGGCTAATGCATTCAACTGTGTCATTCATATCACTGACTCTAATGTCAGTTCACCTGAAGGCACAATTATAACTCCTGTTGTTCAAGATCAGGAGACAAGACGAAAGACAATATTTATTGGATACATAAATGAGGTACACTATGTTTCAACATTGACAAACAAAAACAGTCAAAATAGCAACAGACTGAATAACCTAAAGAGAAAGTTATTAGAAACTATTATTGACAATAATCAGGAGAAACATGCTACTCTAAGAGATTATAGCAAAAGGCTTAGGTCTACAGAGACTGATGATGAAAGCAAAAATAGACTTGAAAGAAAGAGAGAAAGTTCTAAAAAGCAAAGATCTGAAGAAACTGCCGATAAAAGGCAAGAGAGACTTGCAAAGATGAGAGACTATAACAAAAAGCAAAGATCTGAAGAAACTGCTGATAAAAGGCAAGAGAGACTTGCAAAGATGAGAGACTATAACAAAAAGCAAAGATCTGAAGAAACTGCTGATAAAAGGCAAGAGAGACTTGCAAAGAAGAGAGACTATGAGCAAAAGCAAACATCTGAAGAAACTGCTGATAAAAGGCAAGAGAGACTTGCAAAGAAGAGAGAGAGGTATAAAAGCCAAAAGCCAAAAGACACTACTGACAAAATACAAGATTGGTGTATTGGTCCAGTTCATGAACAAAAACAGGCACAAAATAACATTAACCTCTTTCATAAGTCCAATGAATATTCAGTTTACCAGTGTAGTACATGTTGTGAGGCATGGCCTGTGAAATCCAGCCCAAGTAGGGCCAATCAATACCAGTGTTTAAGGTGCATCAATGATAAACAACAACCAAAGAAGTTTTCAAAGGAAAATGACATGATACCATCAGTAGTACCTTTTCAGCTTCAGGGGTTAACCCAAGTAGAGGAAATGCTAATTGCACGTGCACTTCCTATTATGCGTGTTTACATAAAACCTGGTGGACAAAGGGGTTACTCTGGTCACTGTATCAATTTGCCTCAGAGTATTGCAGAGCTAGCACATTCTCTACCTAGATACCCAAAGGATTTATCTGTCATAGTTGTCAAAATGAAGGGTAAAGACAACAGCTTTAAAGATGTGACAGTACGAAGGCAAAGTGTTGCCGATGCACTACAGTGGCTTATTAATAATAATCCACTTTACAAGGACATAAATGTCACACAGAACTGAAGTGCAGATTTAAGTTTCCATTTGAAATTTGTACTGGTACAAAACTAGTGTTTGAGCCCATTCATACAAAGGACGGAAATATACAATACAAGGCAAAGATTGTAACAAAGAGGAATGATAGTAGACTCAATAATCACCAACGGCTCCAGCTCCAAGGCTGGAGGGCAAACTGTGATATTCAAGTGGTAATTGATTATCATGCATGTGTTGAGTTACCTTGCCAAATATGCATCCAAAGGGGAAACAAAGTCACCTGTAATGAAGCTTGCATTTAATTCTATTGTTCGTAATTGCAACAACAATAATAACCCAACAAAATTGATAAGAAAAGTGATAATGAAGGCACTTGGCCAACGTGACTATTCTGCACAAGAGACTATGCACCATCTCATGTCACTGAAACTTGTCTCCTCATCATTTAATATGGTGCCTATCAGTCTGAATGGTTCACGTAGAATCAAATATTGTACAGGAGATGGAGATGCTGTTACAAGTGACTCACTGCTTGATACATATGCTAAACGGAAAATATATGTTCCAACCATCTCAGATATAATGGCTTTAAATTTCATTAATTTTGCAACAAAATACAAACTTGTCAAGAACAAACTAACAAGCCAGTCTGATAATATCATTCCTAGAGTTTTTCCAGTATACTCTTGTAATGCAAAAGGTCCACATTTTGGACTTTATTGTAAATACCAATTGTTGAGGTACAAACGTTGGCACATAACACAAGATAATGCTTGGGGTGATCAGCCAGGCACTGACGAAGTATATATCAGTAAATGGAAAGAATTTCTAGAAACTCCATATGCTAAACAGCATGTCCATGACTGGTATGAGAAACTACAGAGTGTACAGAATCATACAGAACAGGAGCCAGATACTGAGCCCTCTTTACAAGAACTTCCACAGCGTGAAGAGTGGATGCATTTAGCAGATATCGTACCTGGGTCTTTTGTTAACCAAGATAATACAATACAACAGACACTTCAGTCTGATTATAACTGGCAAAATGACAAACTTAAATACACAGATCAACAACTAGGGGAAATGCCATCCTGGATAAAAACCAAGAAAGAAACTTTTGGTACTACAGCTGAGTTGCAACACCATAACATTGATGTTAATACTTTTAGTGACATGCAAAGGCATGCTTACAATATGGTTAAGGCACATTCTGAACAAGCCTGTCCTAAAGATCCATTGTTACTTATCATACTTGGTGTTGCTGGTACAGGTAAAAGTTACCTCATTAATGCCATTCGTAATCTGCTTCAAAATTCTTGTGCAGTGACTGCAACAACTGGCAAAGCTTCATATAACATAAATGGTTGTACTATCCATTCACTTCTAAAATTGCCTGTTGGCCCAAGAGGAAACAAAGACTTAACAGGACAAGGGCTTGTCAGATTGCAAACCAAGCTGAAAGATATCAATTATATATTAATTGACGAATACTCTATGCTAGGACAAACATTGTTTGGCTGGATTGATAGACGCTGCCGACAAGCGACAAGTAAATGCGACGAAGTATTTGGTGGTAAATCCATCATATTAGTTGGTGACCCTGGTCAGTTGCCACCCGTGGCTGATAAGCCATTATACCATTCTAGACCATCAAGTTCTGTAGGTGAGCAAGGTCATCTAGCTTATTACATGTTTACCAATGTTGTTAAACTATCAGTAAACCAGAGAGTTCAAGGCTTAGACCCCCAGCAAACTCAGTTTAGGGAATTACTCATGCGTCTACGCACAGGAGATTGTAATGAAGCAGACTGGAAGCTTCTCTTGACTCGACAGCCTTCCAATGCACAGAACTTGGCTGAATTTCAAGATGCCACAAGGCTCTATTTTAGCAATGAAGAAGTTGCAAATTACAACTTTGAACAATTAACAGCATTCCATCAACCAATAGCATGCATTAATGCAAGACATTCCAGTGATATTGCTAAGAAAGCTAGCCCTGATGAGATGTCAGGACTCCAGCCTTCTATATTCCTTGCTAAAGGGGCACAAGTAATGCTTACCATGAATTTGTGGACAGATGTTGGACTTTGCAATGGTGCAACAGGAACTGTAATAGACTTCATTTATGCAAACAATCAGCAACCTCCTGACTTACCTGTAGCTGTCATTGTGAAATTTGATGACTATAGAGGCCCATCTATCATTGATAGCAATCCAGCATGCATACCCATATGTCCAATAACAAAAAAACTTAAGGCATTAGATGGCTCACATGAGAGACAACAGCTGCCTTTGAAACTTGCTTGGGCAATAACAATACACAAGAGCCAAGGTTTAACACTTCCAAAGGCATGGATTGACATTGGTCAGTCTGAGAGGACTGCAGGCATTTCATATGTAGCCATAAGTAGAGTTAGAACACTTTCATCTTGCATTGTTGAGCCAATGACTTTTGAAAGACTGACAAGTCTTAAAAAGTCTATCAATTTAACATTTAGACTGAAAGAAGAAAGCAGACTTGATAACCTTGCAAAATATCATACATAATAACATGAAATGAATGGTGAAAACCACTAATACTAAAATATAGTCTATCAGACTTTTCACATTTAAGTTTTGCATTGTCAAGACTACATGTAACTACAGGTTTTTTTTCAAATGTAGAAACACAACAGACTATATATATGTATGCTGTTTTGACCTTTGTTCAATGGTAAGTTTGCTTTTGTTTAATGGTTAAGAGTCATAGGTTAGAAGAGGAACATGTATGTGTAGATAATTTCAGTCTTCCTTTCCTGATCATTTCACAACATAAAAATTCACCTTTTATGCTTTCTTGATTCCACAGAAAATGGCAGAGAGTGAACCAAGTTCAAAAGGTAAATATTGTGTCAAAATGTAACTTAATATGAACAACTGTCCTTCAACTCAACTGTTCTTTCCTAAACAAATAAGTTAAGTCCAGCCCTCACTAGCAACACCAGGGCAAGGAACATACACGGACTACCGAATAAATAATATAACACTGCCTCAATCTGTGTTTGTAACTTTCACTACAGCAATATAACTCTGAAACTTTAGTTTAACTAGATTACACTAAATTCTGATAATTTTAAGTCTAATCACTGGAAGTTATAAAATGTGCATTGAGGCATAGAGGAGACAAGTAGACTAATATTTAATAAAATTACATCAGGTCACAGTTATATTGCTTACACTCTAGTGAGAACCGGTATTTGCTGTTTATATTGTTATGTATTTCAAGTAAATAAAATAATGTTCTTCTTGATTCAACAGAGCCATCAGAAATAGAATGTTACATTCACGCTGTATCCCCCATTAAACAGTCTGGCACTACAAAATACTTCAATTGTGACATCCAAACCGAATCGAATGTAGTAAAAGGTGTATGCTTTGCAGTAGAAAAAAAGGAAAACCTTGATACCTTGGCACAACAGCACTCACCAGTGAAAATAAGGAAATACACCCTTAGTAACAAGTTTGGTCGAGAAGATGTTGTTCTCAGTAGGAACACCTCAATAACACCCACAACAGCCACCTTTGAATATAAAAGTCTGCACAACGTATCATCCATTCCATCACTAATTCAAGTGGCCCCAGAACAACTGGTCGCCATAAAGGGACATGTGTCTCAATTGTCAGGCATAAAAACGGTTGTCCTACAATCAAAGCAAGTCAAGAAGCAAGAATGTTTTATCAGTGACCCTACAGGATACATTAAACTTGTGGTTTGGGGAAGTCACACAGGAACTCTTCAAGAAGGAGCAACCTACTTCTTTGACAAAGTTAGAGTCAAAGTTTATCACCAAGAAAGGTACCTCAACACTCCAAAAAATGAAGATGTATGCAAGATTTCATTGGTTGACCAATTTGCAGATCCTGTCCAAGTTGTAGAGAACGTTTCTCCTGTCAATGAACTCGCAGCTAAGATACTTGGCATAACAAACATGAACAAGTACTACTGCTGTTGCTCATGTTACAAGAAGGTTACTGTCAAAGGGAAGATTGCATCATGTAATAACTGCAGTATGACGATGAAAATGACCCAGTGTGGCTTACAACGGTACCTCAAGCTATATGTGCAAGATGCAAAGAAATCTGACCACAAAATAAAGCTGTGTGTTTACAATGATGTCTTCAACAAACTAATTGGAATCTGTGGCCTCAACGAATCTACACCAGATGACCAGATTGTTGAGAGCATTCTCGATTTGGAACTTGTCATGTTATCATATGACACACAGAGCAATAAGGTCATAGATATTGACATTGTTATCAAACAATAATTACAGACAATCCACAAGTTGTTGTTGTTAAAAAGTTGTTTTATTGTTATTAAACAAGAATTACAGACAATTTATACAGTTAAAAGTCGTCACACTTAACCCGTAAAATAGATAGTAGAATAATACCCACTATTAGACCCTCATTCTATTGTTTTCCTGTTTTTATTCGACAATACTTGCTATTAGTTTTGTGGGTTAGATTTATTACGTTTAACCCGTGAAACAAAAACTAATAGTCACCATGTAATAGTCAAATAGAAAACAATTGAATTTGAGTCTAATAGTTGCTATTAGTCTGCTGTCTATTTCACAGGATAATTGTAATCACTAAATGAAATCACTTATCCACAAGTTGTCGTTTTAAACGGTTGTTACACTGTTATTAAACAGTTGTCATACCATTATTAAACAGTTGTCATACCGTTATTAAACATTTGTTACATTGTTATTAAACAGTTCATTCACAAGTTGTTGTTGTTATTAAATAGAATTACAGACATAATATATTTTACAAGAAAAGTGTTGTTGGGGAAGACGAGAAAAAAGTTGGAAAGGGAGTACGACACGAAAAAGACACTGATTCCCCTCTCCCTTTCTCTCAGGTTTCCCTATCCTACTTTTTTTCTCCCTCCTTTCTTACAGACCGTCTCTGTACCCGTTTCACTATGATGTGCCATAAGTTACAAAACCAAGGAAGAACGCACTTCCTAATCTATGATTACTCCTAGTATTTAAATAGTAATGATCTAAACTTTGGTAAAGAGATATCTGATTTACGCAGTTCGTGTGGAAGTGTATTCCAAGTTCGGGAAGCTCTTATAAAATAACTATTTTGGTAACACAGGGTCTTGACATTAGGAATCTGATAAGTAATAAGATTAAGTGAACGTAGAGAGATGCTTAAATTGACCCTGTTTATAAGCTTTGGCAAAACATCTGGAGCTAAGGTTACTAAACCGTGTTTTGCCTTATACAAGAAGATGAGGTCAAGGTATTCATACCAGTAACATAAAGGTAAAAGCTTTAGAGTTAAGAGTCTAGATTTGTAGGAGATGTCTGTTTGGAAGGGCAACAGGAGAATAAACTTAGTAGCCCTCCTTTGTGTTCTTTCTATATCCTGCGTCAGATCGACAGTTTGTGGGCTCCATACTTGTGAGGCATAGGCAAGGTTCGACCTAACTGCTGTTGGGCTAGCTGTGATCGGTTTTTACAGGGAGGTTTCAACTTTTCAGATGTTTCTTTTCGGTTGCACAAAGCCATGCGGCCAGTACGCATCGAACCGGATAACTCGCAAATTATATACACTGTAGCTCCAATGATACGTAAGTTTCGAAAGCAATGCCAATATCAATATTGTCATAATGTACCTTAGTCTTGCTTTAAAGCTGACAAGTTCCATACAAAAACACAGCACAACACCAGTATAGCACTACTCCACTAGCTTGGTAGTCGCCTTTTGTTGTTCGTCTTCTCACCTTCCACATGCTTTTCTTTGTCCTACCAGTCTTCTGAACTTTCTCACAATATAGTCTTCATCATATTTTTCTTCTAGTACGAAATGGCTCTGCCATATCGATGAAAATCTACTCAATACTGAGCGTGTGAAAATTATACAAAGAAAACAAGTCACTGCAAGTTAACCGCAAGACTCCGGTGGGACGAAAAACGTCAGAGGAATTAATGTTAAACAAGATGGCGGCGTCCAGGTCTTCGTGGGACCAACTTTGAGGGGCTCGTTCTCAACTCTGAAAAAGTTTTATCAAATTTTAACACATTTTCTGAACAAAGTATATCTGAAAGATTCTTTTGAGCCCAAATGTGTTTTTCACTCGGGTATCCCTTTAACCCTTTCCCTACTGGACATGTTTGGCTCAGTTGGTGAAATCCTGAGTGCTAACTCAACGCTCCCCCTCAGTTCAAGTTTGGCTAGCCCGGGGCAGTTAAATACTGCTGACATTTTAAGCCGAGGGCTCAAACCTTTCCCACAATGCCATTTGGTAGAATTATGTGCACTCGTTAGCGGTAGGTATGGCTGCTTCGGTAGGGTTTCCAATGAAATGTGCTCTAATTTGGGAGAAAAAAGCCACTGCAAGAGAGCTAGAGGACATCATTAAGTCTGAGGATGGCTGAAAAGTACTTGGTTTACTTTTAGTAGGCCTTGTGAGGGGTTTCACAGGATTTTTCTGTTGTGTTTCTGCTTTGAGACACATGAAATAATTATTCACTGAAATCCTTGAAATTTTGCAGTTGGTTGTCTTTTCCCCCTGCTCAACCTATTAGGATGTGTTTTTGTCACTTTAAAGCAACGGCTTGAGTCCAAATCACCGCTCTTGGTTGTAGGGGTAAAAGACCCTACCGGAGTCCGAGAGGGGGGGACCCCTTGTGGAATGTTTGTCCATTACCCAGCATGCAGTTGGAGGTGGGAGCAGTTAAATGTGGTCGAGTGAAATGCAGTGTAAACATCGGCGTGGTTCACAGTCGTTTGGTGGATTTTATGCAAACAAACCTGCTGGTTGGAAAGATTAAACAAGGTACTGTAACGTATTTGCTTTTGATTTCAAGTGTGAATGGGAAGGGTTTTTTGAGCCGATTTTCAGCTCCTCAAAATTCGTGAAAAGCGAAGAAATGAACAACAATCTCCAAAACAAATACGTTTTTCTCCAAAGTGGGAGAGTCAAGCGATCCCCTTTTACAGCTGTGGCTTCGAAGTCATTCATCCCTTGAAATAATATCACAACATCGTATTTCCAGCATGTCTAGGTTTGATGCAATAATTTTCTCCAGGTACATGCTTCATGTTGGGCGGTTACGGGCGGTGCAGGAGGGAAAGGGTTAACGAAAACGTACTAAAGCTCTTCAAGCAACTCCTTCACAGGTAATAGCTTTTACATCTGTATAGCTTGTTGTCGAGCTATGAGAAGCTCCTCCTAAAACTTTACTACACCCATGGGAATATCCCAAGAAACCTTGATCTAGATTACATTAGATTATGCAGGACCGCTGTTTGGGAAGATGTACTTGATTGTAGTGGCTGCATTCTCAAAATAGGTAGAAGTAGCAATCACCAAACACTGCAACATCTGAGGCTACAATGGAATGGCCGAGACAGATGTTTGCCACCCATGGGTGCCGACGCAATGGTGTCTGACAAGGACAATGGTACCTGTTTCACCAGTAAACAATTTAAGCAGTTTTGTGAAAGAAACAACATCACAATGTCACAAGTGCGTCCTTCCACTGAGCCTCAAATGGGCTGGCGGAACGTACAGTACAGACATTTAAGGCCCAACTGAAGCACACGAAGAAAACATGAAACCTAAAAATGAAAATTGCACATATTCTTTAGACGTACAGTACAGCACCACACAGCATAGCACTACAATGCAATTGCTAATGGAAGGAATGATAAAAACACCCATGTCTGCAGTATTTCCGTTGGTGCACACCAAAGTCCTGGTGAAACAGGAAACCATGAAAATTCAAAGGGCAGCTCCGTGCACCTTTTACATCGGGGACAGCGCATTTTCGCGAAACTATGGGCGGGGTGCAAAGTACTTACCTGGACAAGTAATAGATAAACTGGGACCTGTTACCTTTGAAGTGTTACAAGAGGACAACCGATATGCCAAACGGTACACAAACCAGTTGTTTTCTAAATTACCTGAGTGACAGACAGCTGAAGGTATCAGTGACTTACCTCCAGCTGAAATAGCATTGTCTGAACTAACCAATGAAATTCGGTTAACTCCCCCTATCATGATGAAACACAGGGAGGACAAAAACACCTCTTTAAGCCCAGTACCCTCTCCAAGCCCACTCTGCATGTGTTTAGAGGCGGCACAAAGTGACAATGGTGTTTCAGGGGAGCCTAGCAAAAATCAGGCCCAGCTAGAGGTCGGTCCAGCTGAGACCGTACTAGAAAGGTCAAAGAGAGAAATTAAACCACCAGAACGGTTAACAGAGCAATTGTAAGAACCGACTATTTTAAGTGGCTATCCAGGCCAAAGTTGTTAGTTTTACTACAGGTACCCCTTCAGGGAGGTGAAAGGATGTCATCTGTAAACCATACATATTATAGATGTGCAATGCAATAGAGTTGAAGGACCATGCAGTCGACTTCGTCCATTCAGAGTCTAAACCTAAAGTTTGATGACTATAAAGCGTCAGCTATGAGCAAGTTTTCGTTTACAAGTTTTATTTGCTCGTGTTGACGATGAAAAATGAGATGTTTTTCTTTGACAAGTCTCCTTGTTGAAAAACTGGCGTGCCAGTTTTTGAACAAGGCAAGTTGTCAAGGAAAAACTTCACAAGTCACAGAACTTGCTCGTGTGGACGGACAACAAGGAACATGTGACAAGTAAATTGCGTAAGTTTAGTTACTGTACCATACCTTTTGCTCCCAATTTTCGCGTGCATTCCCTTCTGCAATAGTGTCATGCCGGCTTCGCGAGTGTCATGGACAGATAAGTCAACTTCTCTACTGTTGGAGGCCTTGCAGAGCAGGGAAAGCTTGTGAAACACCAAAGTGGAATCCTATCAAAACAGGCACTTAAAAAAAACGACGAGTACGACGAGTTGCCGGATCTACTACGTGAGGAAATACCGGATATTGATTTGTCTGCTCTCAAAACGTAAAAACGACGTTTCGGTTGTACGGGAAAAATCAACTACGCCTAGTATACAAACTGCTCTAGTTGAAAAACCGTATAAAAAAAAGTCATTTGTTTAAAATACTAGAATTCTACTCCACTGTACATTCAAACATTGCCGACGCAAGCACAACTTGTCAAGGATACAAGGCTCTCCAAAGGGAGGGGGAGGGGGAGGGAGGGGACTGGGGATAATGAGAAGAAGGGAAGGAGAGCCTGTAAACATTCTTTAGAGAATCCAGTTCCGCCCCTTAATGAAATTTGTCACGCTTCGATCGTGACGAAAATAATTAGCATTAAAAAGTAAACAATCACTGGCGCGAAAATGTTCCACGTGAGTTTGACAGCTCGCAAACTTCAAGCATGGACGAGCGAAATATCTGTCGTTTCTGTAGAAAATAATATTTATTAGCGTTCAATTCAAGAGTCCCTAGAGTGTCTGTATTTTCTGTTTTGAAAAACAAAGAACTTCTAACAGCTCCTTAAACAGACGACGGTTGAGATATCTAATGTCTTGGAGAACTTGGCTTTCCCCTTGAGAGGAGAATACTCCGAGCTGTGCTGTCTAACATGTGCTCTACAAGCAGTGCGATGTGTCACCTCGCTTAAAACGTTAACAAAACAATGCATAGAAGCAATACCTGGAACAAGCAGCGATGATCCACCACAAACAAGAAAGATAGAGTGAAGAGAGTGGTTACCGTTCACTCACCTAGCGACGTTTCTCCATTAGTAAATAAGACTAGAATTTCACACCTTCCCGACAAAACATCGAAAAGATATTTGAACTTGTCGATGTGTGGCGACGAGCTTACCGTAGACGAAAAAATGAAAGGTTCGATGGACGTCTCAGGGACATAGACTGTGGTCAAGGTAGAGTTGAAAGGCAGTGTTGTTTATAATAGGTCATGTTGATGCTTTCAAATTAATAGAGATTTACCGGTTCTAATTTTTTTATCGTACGTGTAGTTGAAAGATCAAACTCTTCCCGAATCCCGTTGGTACAATGCCAAAGACATCAGTTTTTCTTGCAGTCGAGTTTATACAGGCCTTCTGCTCGCTTTTTCGACTAGTGAAATGTTCAACTATTTTACAGTTTCCTCTAACACTCGTTCAAACTGACCGACTATCTCATCTATGGAACAAACGACCTACAACCATCAAGAAAGGAATTTTGTTACTAACTAGATTCATTTGACTTTCGTAATTTCAAGTTCAGTTCCAAATGCAATCACTGCCTATTTATTATAATGTTTTTGGGTAGTGTTAGGGCGACGTACATCGAGTGCTGGTAAGCCTTGAGTGGGTTGGGCAATTGGGTCTACATATATTATACTAGAAGTAATCATAGATTATAAAGTGCGTTCGACATATTGAGTCAGTTTCAGATGGGCAAGGGTTAGTTTCCACGTCACCACTATTTAAGATTAGATTAAATACGCATATCGAGTTAGAGTAATACTGTATTGTGCTCAAAGACCATCGCCGCTTATGAAAGCGATTGCGTTGTAGTCTAGGAATAATTATTGGCAGTGACAACAGGTTGGCCCAAAGTTGTTGATAAACACAGTAAGCAGAAAATGAACTTCTTGTTACGTAAATTGGGTAATTGTCATGATGCGTAAAGTTTGTTGGATACGGAAAGCCAGTATTGAGAACAACAGTGATTTCTCGACAGTTTACATTCTGGGCTTGACAATCTGCGAGGTGGATAGGTTTTCCACTTAGTGATGTCTTGTTGATGTTCTTCTGGACATGTGTGGTTGTTGATGCTCAAAATAAGAAAAATTATAGAGCTCCCAATTGCCCAACAGCACGTCATGATCGAGCGGTTGTGATTGATCTAAAATGTTCTTTCAACCAGGTGCGCGCAAGACGACGTTTTTGATGTCAGAAGTTCACTTGCACGCGCAATTTGCCGTTGAAATGATGCTGACCGATGTTGTTTTATGGCGCGTACAAATGGATGACCGTTTAACGTGTACGAGCTTGGACCGTAAATCCGTTGAAAGTGCAAAGACTTGAAGATAGAGCGTTGATGTGAAATTATGAGTCCCAAATTCTTTGTAGAAATAAGCCCTGTGTAGTTAGTATAGATA
This sequence comes from Actinernus sp. WN-2022, assembly GCA_030867875.1. Lineage (NCBI taxonomy): Eukaryota > Metazoa > Cnidaria > Anthozoa > Actiniaria > Actinernidae > Actinernus > Actinernus sp. WN-2022. The sequence goes on along the minus strand of JAOWCC010000936.1, from coordinate 5,227,676 downwards.
TAGGCGGTATAATCCAGTCCAGGGGAGTCCTGATGCAGCTGAAACGTACAGAAGAAACAGGAGCTCAGATTGGCCAACCAGTTCGTTCAACTGCGAGTGCATTTCCAGTGTAGAACATATTTTTTTTTAAATATGTGCATGTGTGTAAACTACACCTTCAGAGGATTCCAATTATTCTTCAAGTGAGACGAAGGCTGGCTGCAGAATATTGACTGTCCATTGTTATTGCAGAATAATTTCTGATCCTATTAGGGTACACAGCAATAAGAGTACTTTAAATTTCCCTGATCACCTTGTTTTGATATATCCAAGTGTGGTTATACCCTGAATGCAGTATTAATTTGTATAACCACGATGAAACCACCATGATGCACACATATGTAGTGTAGGAAACCCGAACAGCACAATTGAATGCAGCGAGCAAGCCAACAGCATATTTTTCTATCGCAGATTCACTCTGGTTCAGCATAAATAAATAATTAAGGCCGAGTTGAATGTTCAAGGTACAAAACAGACCATATTGGACTTTGTCAGTCCTCCAGATGTACTACACACTTTCCTCAGGCTTTGTTCAATTGTACTTGTGAACCTTTGAAACATCATTGCATTGGATTGTCAGAAAATAAGGCAAGTAACTAACCGATCGCAAGCAAAACAGAAACCATGCGAGCGGCCATTTTGGTGCAAGCATGTATCGTGTGGTTAACAGTTTCCCGGCCGAGATAATTTATTCTAAAAAGTACAAACATGAGGACATGTGGACACGAATCTCAATTTCTTTCGCTGGGGAAGCACAGGTCGCCCACACATGACCACAGGGAGTCCACTGCAAGATTAGTATGTATTAGTATTAGTCTCCTTCGTCGAAAGCAATTATATTCTTGGAATATTTGTAAATATTCGTATTCTAAGTTAGATATTATTAGTCTTTATACAGTACTTACCCGCTTATAAGAACCTAGAATTTAAGAACCTGTTAGCCTAAAAATATCAATTTAGACCCCTTTACATAAGAACCTATTTAGCCTAAAATTTGAAACAGGTTCTTATTTTAGAAAATGAACCTTAAAGATCTTCAGGCAAAGATAAAAGACATGACTCTCAAAAGTAGTGAACTTAAACATGTATACACTATAAAAATTGGTATAAATAATGTATGAAACCTTGTTAATTTTCATTACATTAGGGACGAGCCCTGTCTTCAGTGATAATTAAAAATACAATTGATGTGTCTCTTTGATGAGTTCAGAGTTTTGCAGCACAATGTCATCTCTTCAGTTATAATGTAGCAATGTCTCAGTTGTCACATACATATGATCTGTATTTCCAAATTCAAGCAGCACAAATATAAATCAAAGCATTCTGTACTCTTGCACGTCGATTCATGCAGAATTGCACTTTCTGATGTCACTAATATTTAGGTTATCAGCGAATTCTTGTGTCTTCAGCCTCCTTATAAACCTCAAGTACAGATAATTCCCTGTAAGCCTGTAGTCCACAGGAAATTCAAGGCCTTTGCCATGTCCAGCATTGAAACGATTGCCAATGCATTCGGCTTCTATGTCACCATAATCCTGCAAGAGTTTATTAAAACGCTTTGACAATTCGATGGGGACATGGCCAACTAGCTTCCCTTCTTCATTTCTGACAGCGATAGCATACTTGTCATGTTCATTGTTGTCTTCAATTTCACACCTCAAGACCTCGCCAACACAAACTGTAGCATCATTGAAGTAAGCGTGGTAGCCACGAACACTGGACTCAATATAAACCTCACACTCCTCTGCCATTCCTGACTTTGCGATTATCCAGTTGACCCTCTCGATTTAGTAAGCTTTGTAGCAGAAACTCTAGCGAATTTACTTGAAGGAGATGGAGAAAATGGCGAAAATACTACATGTAAAGACCGCTGGGTTGTCATTCATTGGGCTCACCACATAGCAATACCACAGGGTGCCCAAGGTTTATTATTTTCATCAAAAGACTTATGGTCTCTTGTTTTCATTTAATCGTATTCTTTATAACAAGCAAGAACAAAAAAAAATATTTTGGCAAGAAATTAATATTAAAAAAATATTACGGTATACTTTGATCCTTGTGCTTTGCTTCAAATTACAAATCAATACAGGTTCCATACTGTAGCAAAACCGGAAATGGTGTGCCTAGTTTGCATATGTAAACATGCGCGACGCGCGAAAAACATTGAACCACGTGAAAGCGACAGTTCCCACATTTCGTTGTCGTTGACGGGTCGTAGAATGGCTTAAAACAGAAAATGAATCGTACCTTATTTAGCTGTGGGGTTAAGAGAAAAGTGGAGACGAGTAGTGGTGAAGTGTTTGACGTTTCAGCGACGTATCCAAGGTCTGTGAAATTGTCCTGCAAGCCTGTGAAATGCGACATTTGCAACGAATGCTTCGCAGCCAAGAAGTACCTCGAAACGCACGTTCGCTTCAAGCACTCAGAAAACCTACATCTCGAGGATGTAAGCAAAGATAAGGAACTGAGAGCACAAAGCCGTATCAAAGCGAAGAGACTTCAACTACCAACAGCAATGAGCAAGCCAAAGTGCAAAAAAAGCCGGTAGAGTCAGCCGCCACCGACAACAGACACGGGCAGAGTCGAAGGAAATCTTACACGGTAGCATTCAAGTTGAAAACTCTGGAGCTCCTTGATTCCCTCACTGAGCTCAAGATCAAGAACAAGTGGGAAAAAGTAGCAAAAGAGAGAGGGGTTAGTAAGTCGCTGGTAGTTAAGTGGAACAAGAACGGAGAGAAATTGAAGACAGAGGTTGAACTTAACAAGCACAAGAGAAACACAGGCAACTTGAGGGCGGCAAGACAGAGAAGAAAGTTAGTAGATGATAAATTAAACAAGAAGAGAGAGAAGTATCCCTTGGCTGCCGAACGAGTAATTGTGGAATTCAAGCTTCGACGAGCTAAAGGATGTAAAATCTCAAAGCTTTGGCTCAAAAAGAAAATGAAAACGACGATCGAGACTTATGGAAAAGACGAAGCAGACAAGTTCAAAGCAAGCAACAACTGGTTTCATAGATTCAAAAGGCGACACAATATTGCATTCAGATGAAGGTCAAATAAAAAGAAAAACTCTGCAGATCACGGAAGAGAAACGATTCAACCATTTCACCAGAATTTAAGGAAGGCTGTTTAGACTAGAAGAAGAAGAAATAACTCCGCCATGGATACGAAGTATGGGCGATGGTTACCAAGGAATCGTTATAACATCGATCAAGTTCCCCTCCCCTTTGTAATCGACCAGGATAAAACCTATGACATTACGGGCAACAAACAAGTGTGGGTGTCTCAGCCCTCCACTGGCTTGGAGAAGAGGCAGGCCACTTTACAACTATGCATAAGAGGGGAAGGGGAGCAGAATGTGAAGCCTGCGATAATATTCAGAGGGAAAGGAAATGTGACAAGTGCAGAGAAGGCTGAGTATGATAAAGGCGTGGATGTATAATTCCAAGTGTGTGCCTGGATGGACAGCGAAGTGAAAATGAAGTGGGTGTCAAAAACTTTAATACCTGGTATAGGGAATTCCCCAGATGAGAAAGTTATCTTTACTGATCATGTTGGATTTCAGCTGAACAAAGAGTTTCATGAGGCCTGTAGGAAGGAAGTCAATGCTGTAGTTTATCTCCTACCAGAAAATCACACAGACAAGGTACAACCCATTGATGCTGGATGTGAGAAGTTGCTAAAGACAAGAATAGGAGAGGCAATGGAGAGGTGGCTGGAGGAGAATGACAACTTGGAATTGTGGCACGATAAGATATCTGCGAAGAAGAGGAGGGTCCTTATGACTAAATGGACTGCTGAGGCTTGGAAGGATAAGATGTTTTTCACGAAACTCTTTGAGAAGACTGGCTGCCTTATTACAGCAGATGGTTCTGATGATGATAAAATCAGACCTCAAGCACTAGAGGCCTATAGCTTTTAGACCTTAATTTTGCAGCGTTTAGGCTTCTGCTGTTAATAATAAAGTAACAGTAGTATTTACATGTTGGTTTTGAATTAGAATCCACATGAGTACCCTACAAGTACATTTAGAACTGAGAATTATGAATACAGTTTCAATTTGAATTCTTGATTTTATAGTAGGGTTTACAGTAGGATACAGTTCTTTATTTTATGGAGTACATAAAGGACATACATTGAAAGTACTTAAAAGGTTTTAGTTATTATCTTAAAGTGTTTAGAAAAATAATATTTACATATATATATATATATTATTAAATCAACATTTAGCCTGATACTGAGAATTGAAATATCTACTAAAATGGGTCATGATCACATACTGTCCAAAGGCCAGGCCGGTTTTGGCATTAAATTAATATACATGCCGCCCTTCTACCAGCCACTGGTATCATATCTTTCTTATAAAAATAAGAACCTGTTTAAGAACCTAAATAGCCTAAAACTCCACTAAGCACCATTTATATAAGAACCTGTTTAGGCTAACTTGGAAAAACCTAGGTTCTTATAAGCGGGTAAGTACTGTATGTATCTTGTGTTAATGTTTTATTCCTGAACTTTAAAAAAAAGGACTTAAAGTGCACCTAACCCATTTTGCAATTTTTATACATATGAATCTTTGAAAGGTTTTGAGTACTTCTGTGAAGAAAGTTCTGGCTTATTTGAAATGCTTATTTGAAATGGTGAAAATGTGACCTTTCCTGACCCATGACCGCGTAAGAAAAAGACTGGGTCGATTCTCGATCTTACGTCATCTAATTCATTCCACTTTGCAATAATTTGAATAAATATTTAGCAGCTTGTCTAAAATAACTGTTTTCTTTACTAACAACTCCAAGACTGTGTATATTATCTATATATCGATGTTGTTGTGATAGAAAGGCGACATGGAGAATAATGCATTAATGAGGTGACGTAAGATCAAGAATCGACCCAGTCTTTTTCTTACGCGGACATGGGTCAGGAAAGGTCAATTTTTCACCATTTCAAACAAGCATAGAACATAGACTTTTCTATGTAAGCCAAAAATTTCTTCGCAGAAGTACCCAAAACCTTTCAAAGATTCATATGTATAAAAATTGCAAAAGGGGTTAGTTGCACTTTAAGACCTGGCTTTTTAAACAGGCCTATCATTTTTATACCCTTGTATATAAATTATTAGCATTATTTGTGATTTTTTGGTATATTAGGGAAGAGGCCAAAACAATGGATTTCGAATGGGACCCAATTTTGTTAGGGGAGGTGGTGGGTAATACCCCCTACCCATTTTTTCGAGGGTGATTTTCTCGCGTTGTAAAATAGGGATACCTGATTTTAATGCACACGTTCTTCTCTGGATACCAGAAATATAGTTACTTCTTCAATAAGTATTTTATTCAATAAGATATTTGTGGTCAAAAATCTAGATTTTGGCAAAATGGGTGGTGGGTTCTGGATACAACCTCCCTTCCATCAGAATTGGGTCCTGCCAGACTACCATTGTTTTGACCTCTTCTCTTAGTATATACAGTATAGTAGTTTTTATTTTTTAGTATAGTTCTAGATTTCTTTGGTAATATTAGTTTCATTTAGATATCTGTGTATGGCTGTAAAGCGTTATTGGTCTTTACAGAAATAATGCTTTAGAAATAAATTGTTATTATTATTATCAACATTCCTCAAAATTCTTTGTATGTAGTCTCACTCACTTGCCTTTTATACACCCGATAGAGGCATTTCCACTGTTTGGCATGGGGGAATTTCTCTCTGGGTGTAAGAACTTTTTTTTTTACAGGCACTTATTACTGCTTCGGAAAGTGGGTCTCTCTCTCTCTAGCTCCCAAGCCAGGTATAAGGCTTGCGACTGCTTCACAAAAGCAGGTCTATCTACAGCTCCAAGCCTGGTGTAAGGCATGTGTGACTTACTTCAAGCAGGTGTATCTAGAGCTTCCAGCCTGGTGTTAGGCATGTGTGACTGCTTCAAAAGCAGGTCTAAGGCTACAAGCCCGGGCTAAGGCCTTTTCTTTCTGGTTTCGATTGGCGTAATGCTTCCTGGCCGTGTGTTAACTTTTTTTATTGCGCAAAAAGGCTTTTTTATTACCAGTTATTTATCTCTTTATTATTTGTTTCTTTCACTGTGCCTACAAAGCTTTTCACAAATCATTTCTCCCATTACTCTTAGCTCATTGTATTCACAATCATGCGGGAAAATTGTAATGCTAGCAGCCTTTTGTCTAATGTTTGGCCCTGTCACCATTTCTTTCTAGCATTTTACCCCTTTGGTTTTCTTCCTTTTTTGGCAGTTCTCAATTAAAAAAACTTTTACTTTATTATTCTCGTTCGTGTACTCTCACATTTGTAGTATTTACATGGCTATTCAGTTTTAATTTATTATTGTTTAAACCGGTTCCCACCTCATTTGTATCATGCCTTTTCTTCCATTATTTGAAATACAGGTATAACGCCAGATCTCAAATTAGACGAACGTCCTCCACGAGTGCCATGAATACAAAGTATCCCACAAGATTTCAAAGCAATAAAACATTCCAGTGACACAACGTATTTGGAATTCAGATTCAGTAGTTAGCTTCTTGAATAAGTTATTCTGACAGCACCACAAACATGCAAATCTGAATTTAAAATACACGCAAAGTTCAGATGAAGTCCAGAGTTAAATACAGCTTGAGCAGGCCCTGGGATTTCGATGAATATCCAAATGGACAGTAAGATCTATCCAAAATAACTTACTAGGTAGAGCCAACAGGAGTGTTCCATATCTTGTAGATTTACTAACGGGAAATGCGATATCCGAGTCCGACTGCGCTGTGATACGCTTGGGTCAACGTCCAACACTCAAATAGTAAATTCGACTCAAATCAGTCGAGCAAATTATAGAAATTAATAAAAACAAGTCCTTCCCTTTCCAGCAAGTACTTAGCAGACTCGGTAGGACGATTAAGAGGCACAAGGTTGACTCCAAATAGAGAAATCCAAATAAAAACTTTAGTGAAGCTATAGGAATGGGCAGCCATGATGGGGCATGAATAATTTCATCTACATCCTCCTTTCTTTGCATCAGTTAAAGGAGCAGTGTCACGATTCTGATTGATTGTTATAGACAATGGCAAAATCACGCTGTCACGTGCCGCTGTAAATTTCCCTTTCGATTCAAATAAATAAAATGCTGCTTTATAAAAATAACATCAAACCTAACCATATAGTACTGAAGTATAGTTTTAAAAACAATTTCGACTCGAGATACCGTGCAAATACGCCGATGCAAGCGGATTACTTAGACTTCTACTTCTGTCACATCTTTTGATTTCTTGTCCGCCTCACACATTTTCAAAACTTTGGGCATGAATACTAATCATGACACTGCTCCTTTAAGTTCAGTTAACATTATTTCATTTCAGAAAAGGGGAGAAATGACACTTACAGGAAAAAGTAGTTCTCAGATTTAAAATTCTTATAAAAATGCACGTTTCGTATAAAATATAGGCCTTGCACTAACCTCTCTTTCTATCCCACAACACTTAAACTTGCCCACCACCAAGCCATCCATTCCATAAGCACTTCAGAGTAAGCTAAATTCAACCACTCTGACCGCAAAGCATGCCAGGAAACCCAACCAAGCAGCGGCATGGCCCTCATTCTTCAAAATAAATACTAAGTCCAAAGCCATTTCGACCTAATCTTTATATTGGAATCAATGGCAAGTAAACGTTGTCCAATATTCCAAAAACGCTACGATAAGTGGCTCCAGACATCCATTTAAAAAACCATGGCAAGATGACTGAAGAACTCATGGCCCATCCCTACGAGCAAGACACGAGGCTCTTTTCTCAGTCAAAACCTGAAGCTCAAACTCAGTTATTTGAGATAGTACTGATTTAAGCTCTCATCAGACTTAATGATGTCCTTCAAACAAACTTCCCGCCAGCTCCGTAGTAATCGGACGACTGCATTCAAAATGGCTGACTAAAAATTTTGAGCCTCCAGTAAGATAGGCGAGTTGAAAATTCCATGGTAACAATGACTACAGTTTTCTTAGGGGGGAGGGTTCTTTACAATCTAGAAATAGCTAAAAATCGGTGCTGAAAGAGTTAAAAATGCACCAAAGATGTAAACAACATTGCACTCTTTTACTTTACTCTCATATCACAACAGATTTGCCGATTTAAGTGATTTCTAGTTGTAAGCAAAGGACAACAGATAATTTCCATATTATAAAAATGTATATATATGTCATAAATTATAATAAGTTACTAACTAGCTCGCTAAGTAAAATAATATATTTTTTAGATATAAAAACTGAAAAGGCAAATTGTTAAATCTCAAAAGTATACATAACATAACATACATTTATAACGCAGTTTCATTTATAGAGCAGAAGTCTTTCCAGAAAATCAACAGCAATAACTCGGCATAAATTATAAATTCACCAAAGTGTGCTTTGGGATCAAATTTCATTCACCTCGTGCTTAAGATATCAGATTGAAAATGTTTGCCCCGGCCAAGAAAACATTCTATCCTCCAGATATGTTCTCAAGGATATATCCAGACATTTTCTTGAGGCAAGCAGAAAGGTTTCAAACAAATCTAACATGGTTGTAATGCCTTTCGAGACGAACAGTTTGATGGATGCGTGGGAGTTGAACGAGCAATGATTAGAGGAAAGCTATTTTTATTGGAAACTAGTTTTGTCCTACTGGGAAGATGGAACATTAGCTGAAACAAACTTGTATGCACAAAGATGTCCATCAAGTCAACGAAGGGATATTGAAATGCTATGCGAGAAAGCATTAAAAAATGTCCGCGAAAGAAAGCAGCACAAATGGATTCATCATGCTTGCGAGAAGAAAGGTTGTAAGGAAGGATACGTCACCATCGATGGAGTTGAGAAGATAAGAAGAATGAAATGCGCTCTTCCCAAATCAAAATTGGCAGTACCAAATGGAATGGCTAATATAATACAGTGTTGTCCGAACGCACCATTACTAAGTGGTAAGCACAACAAGCCGTCGCGGTTATGCAAAGAACACGAAGACGCAGTGAATGAAAGAAACGACGAAAAATTGAGATTAGGAAGTTTGGATCAGCATATTTACTTGCCGAAAGACTGTTCCAGCTCTTACGTGGAAGACAACGACGATGAAAGTGTTCTAGTAGGCTGTAAGCAGAAAAAGAACATTAACAGATTTTATGATCGCACTGCAGGACTGTTAGCGGCTGTTAGGCCCTGTGGCATCATAGCATGTTTTGATGAAATGTTTACTTGTGAATCACCTAGTCAAGTTTTTTATTTTATTTTCAATAGTTTTGGTCAAAATGCAGAGAGTTTTGCAAGACTTAAGTTTTTAGGGTATGACAGGAATTGTGACTTTCATCCTTTCATGAGAAAGTTATCGAAAAGGGGAAACAAGGGTGCAACATTGCTGTTAAAGGAAGTTAAGTTTTTGGTAGATAAGTTCCATTGTTTAAAGCACACAGAGGCAGTTTGCATGCCCTTAGAAAATCCCAAGTGTGTTTATCACCCAGACTTGCCGGCATTCAAGGAGATCCATGGAACAAATACAGAATGTGCTGAACAGGCATTCAGGTGGTTGGGAGCATTTAAGAATATTTGTAAAAAGATGAAGATGCATAAGTATTGTTTTTTTTCTATGGGTTGTCATTGACGCCCACAATAAGCGTGTTGAAAGAGAAATATGTAGAAAGGAAAGAAAATAATGGTGTTCAATGTGAATATTTGTAAATAGATAAGAAGAACTTGTGTATATATAAATTACGAAAGGGAAAGAATAAAGTGATTGATTTTTTAAACAGTGACTTAAAGGGTGTGTTGGGACCATATGTGCATATTGTAGCATATTCTTAATCATATCAGTTTATTGCTTAATACCTAGACAAGGCTGTCAGATCTTTTAAGAACGAGGCATGACTATTTAGCAATGTCAACGAGGCAATATACATGTATCTTTGACTGATCTTTAAAGAACGATGTAATTGTACTCTTTGTTGATATGTCATGACGTAAGCCTTACTTTGAGAACGACGAAACTCATAGTTGATCACTTGGAGATGATCGCTTGGCTTTACAAGAAGTCAGTTGATATGTCATGATGTAAGCCTTCTAATTCATAGTTGAACATTTGTTTGACTTTAAAAGCCATTCGTTGATGCGATATGATGTCGGCCTTAGACATTTTGAGAACGACGAAACTTGTTAATTTGTTTGTAGTTGATTTGCTTGTTGAACTGATTTGTAAGAACGAGGTAATATGTACTACTCATGTTGAACAAATTTGTTATTATGTCTATAGATGCTAGATATCTAATACTATTGCTAATATATATCTAATGAGTGCTATTATATATCTAAACGTATATATTATATACATTAGAAGGTACCTACCTCTAAGGGGAGATATTATACTCATAATAGATGTTAGATATCTAATACTAGTGCTAATAGATATCTAATGAGTGCTATTATATATCTAAACGTATATAATAGATGCATTAGATACCTTAGAAGGGTACCTATAAGGGGAGATATTATACTCATAATAGATGTTAGATATCTAATACTAGTGCTAATAGATATCTATGAGTGCTATTATATATCTAAACGTATATAATAGATACATTAGATACCTTAGAAGGGTACCTCCAAGGGGAGATATTATACTCATAATAGATGTTAGATACATGTATCTAATACTAGATATCTATACGTATACTATTTATAATCTCCCCCACTCCAAAATACTCTCCTGTCCCTGTGTAGATATCTAACTAGAACAGTTATATATCTAATATATATACTATATATTTTATTGCTGTAGATATCTAATTAGAAGTCATATATCTAATACCGCTAGATATTATATTGTGCTAATAGATATCTATACGTATACTATTTATAAAATTTGTTGTAGATATCTAATTAGAACAGTTATATATCTAAAATGTATAATAGATACAGTAGATATCTAACTATTATATATTGGATCTAAATATCTAATGACTAAAACTGCACCTTATGCAATTTTAAGAACATTGTTTAGTAATCTTTAGTCTCATATTCATGTAAAAACGATTGTGTGGCAACGTGAACACGAGGCTAAAGTCTCCAGGACAATACACAATTAAATTGGATGCAATCTATGCAATGGGTCTATTCTCTTTAATAACAGGGTTTATCAACCCATACTTTTCAACAATGCTTTTCAGTTGGATTCATGGACTGATAATTTCTAATTTGATTGTCATTACAGTTGGTAAGTAATATCATTATATATGTATTTATTTATGTTTTCATCCTAGACATAATAGTACATGTAGCTAACACACACATAGTACATGTACAAGTTCTTTCAATCCTGTACAAATGTAGTACTTTCTTTTCGATAATAGTTCCTTGAAGATCTTCAGAATTATAACAAACTTGGGTGCCGTTCCCCAGGTCAGGGAAAAACAACATTTCAAGGTCAGGAAATTCAGCCACTTTAGGATGTGATTAGTTTCAATGAAATTTCAGACGAAAAATTCAGGCTTCACATGCTTGTTTATTTGGGTTGCTTTTACTGTTCTGTGCAATATTTCTGCCTCAAAATAATGATTGAATATTTGGACAAAATACGAATCAATAAGCAATCAATCAAGCTTTATTTATACTCATACATTTTACCTTTACAAATAAGAATACAGAAACTAACAAAATATAGTAAAATAAAATAATCTGTTGCTAATGGTACTTAAGACTTAGATGGAGTAAACGCTGCTTAGATTAACCATGAGGGCTATTAGAGCTATGTAGCGTTAAATGAAACGAAATGCACTAGAGGTCAGCAAAAAGTGCTTCTTGGTCAGGGAAAAGTCAGGGGGAAAATGTGTGGGAACCCTGTTGTATTGCAATGGTTCTTTCAGCACTATGTAAGTTCTTAAATTTCAAATATGCTAATTACTAGTGCCGTTGCTGTGTTTCAAAACGGTTCAAAAAAAGCCAAGAACAAATCCAGTTAAGCTTCCTGGAGATTAAAGGCAATTGTTTCAACTTCAAGACACAAAGAATACCTACATAATGTAGGTAGCTGTTTTGTATGTTCCTACACACAAAGACTGAGCCCAAGAAAGAGAGTAGCTACAGCAGAGGAGAGCAGTGGATCAGATAGGGAGGGGGAAAGGCTGTTTTAGACCTTTTTCATTCATCAACTCAAGCACAAGCAGGTCCTTCAACAAGTTGAACTGAAACTGAAAGCAGCTACTCAGTACCTTCATCAAAGACTGCCACATATGAACCTAGGCCAGTTCCTGGGACCAGTTCTGAACTAACTTGGTATTCCCTTGGATAGGTATGTTGAGAGACATTTTGCCCATATATTTGAGTGCGCTATCTGTTTACTCACTGCTGTGATACTTGCAGGGTGTAACCCTGTCTTTTGTAAAAATTGCATAACAAAGTGGTTGACCTTCAGCAGTGGAGTTTGCCCCTCGTGCCAGCAAGTTGCTGACATTGAAGATATTTTGCCTTTAAAGAACAAATGCTTACAATATTTTGATTTTTTTAACAGTGAGCTGTAAGTATTCTGCTAATGGCTGCACAGAACTCTTGAAGGCTTCACTACTCTTTCCCCATGAAGCTCAATGCACGTTTTCCAAAGGCAAACACCATAAAAGAGGATCCTATAAAAAAGTAAAGCTATATAGTATCTCTCGTCAGTATGCAAAGCGTGGACAACTTGCCCCAATGTTTGAAACTTGACTAAATTCTGTGCTGCTAATAATGAGAATGCAGGATGTCCTGTTTTCTATGTTGGTTTCAACACCTCATGGTAATAGCAAACAAGAGCTTAGAAAGAAAATAGAATATATGTGGGAGCAGCAAACTGATACCATTCTTACTGTGGATGAGTGTCTTGCTGCCAGCTGAGTCGACCTACTGCAGACAAAGAACCAATACAAAAATCAGCATGACCTTTTAAATTCAATTTGTTTTAAGCCTCCAAGCCAGGTTGACAATGTTGAAAAAACGTACCTTCCATCCTTTGTTACATATGAACTTATTGATGTATTGACTGAGAGCAGTGTTATCTATTCGCATATAGTCTGTCCAAAAGCCAATAATTCAAGATGCTCTTCCACATTATCCAACGCCCAATGTTGTTGCTGTTCGCTGGAATTACAAGGATGCTGTTGCCAAAGCTCTCTGAACTAGACACTGAAATTGATGAGGTGGTTTAGAATGACATTACCCTAAACGTATTAATCAAGGATAGTGGAGATGAGCTGGGAGATGTATCTCTATACAAGGAAAAGGGAGATCGCTGCCTTGCTGACAATGCATTCAGTATATGTCTTATAGAGGCAATATGCGATTAAACCAGACTGTAGCCATGATGTTATGTTTCTCCAGTTGAACATGAGCGTGAAGCAATGTCAAAAAGCAGCACGAGGGTTAAAATGGGAGGCAAATGGAGGAAATTTAAGTTACGGTTTGTTAATTCTATGTAAGATTAGAAACAAACACGTGCAGATGAGATCTACAGGGTCTGGCTCAACATATATGTGCGACTTGTGCTATGCAAAACAGAAAACTGCCAAATCTGAACTTTCAGTATCTCTAGAACGCTAGATGAGACTAGGCAGATAGCAGACCTCCTGCACTTCAATCTTGAAAGGCTAAATTCATCTCAGTTATCTGCTGTTGCTAAAGGCGTCAAAAGCCACCCAGTTCTTAATATTGAACACTCTCAGAACAAGGTGGATGCTACGCATGCTAAGACCAAACTTGGAAAGTTTACATATAAGCTTCTAGTCAGAGAGGAATCAAGGGATATTAAACATTTGATTCAAAATGCTTCTTATATGTTAGATAAGCATTTCAAGGAAACAATTGGAATTAATCCAAGTTTAATGATACCCGGAAATTATGCTCAAATTCTTTTTGCTCCTGAAAATGAGGGCAAAGTTGTTTTTCTTTTGAAATCTGAAGAGCAGAAGCACAACCTCATTGCTTTATTATCTAAGCTTCAGTTTATGCATAAGATTTTTAGCTGCCGAAGTCCAAAAGAAAGATATCCAAATGAATGGAAACAATACAAGGAAATTGGTGTGGAGTTTGGCAATTTGCTAATTGCCAACGAGCCATCCGAGCGAAGACGCGAGGATGGCGAGGCGGCAGCATTATAAAGCCGCGGACATGAGGTTCAGGAGGAAAAGATTTGGATTGAGCGTAACATACCTAAGCTAAGGTAACTTTTATGATGTAATGCCTTGCTATTGTTTTCGAATGAGCCAATCGTAGCGCGAAATGCCGAGCCTAATGCGCGCATGCGCTTGCTTGTGACCGGCGTTGCGAGAATAAGGACTTCGCAGGGAACCACTTCGCAGCCGAAAAGTGAGTAAAAATATCACTTTTAGATGCTCTTGTGCGTTCTGTTTGCTTCATAAATAAGTAGGTGCACTTCAGTGAAATGCCGTTTGACTTTGGGAACCACCGCGTTCCAAATCGAGCTAGCAAGCTAAAAAATCGGTGAGCGAGCCACTCATTCGAGAGCAAATCTAAATCGGCCACTGTGCCAAAACAGTCAAAGCCTTGACAACCCATCGGCCAGCGAGCCAACAAAGAAATAATCAGAAAGCAAAATAACTGAGAAACAGTCTAGATTCACTATAAACTGAATCGGCGAGCGTGCCAAGTGTGTATCAAATCGAGCCACTCAGTGGCACAGTCAGTGTCGAGATCTTGAGTCGGATCCTAGAGTCTTATCTGGCAAGAGCGCTTAACAGTCAAAGCTTTGATTAACTTGTGATCTATCAGCCAATAAGCCATTTTCAATCAACTGAGAAATCGACAAAGCACCTGAACCTGAACACAGTCGGTTAAGCTGAAATCACAGTCCAGATATTGTGATTGAGTGCAAAACTGAATATCAAGTTCCCAAAGCCCACTTTCAAACTGAAGTGCGCCTGCAGTACAAAAGAACGCACAAGAATTATGATGCTGTGTCTATTGTTTATGTTGTTATTCTTGCACAATCATACAACCTATAGTTATAGTTATCTGTCTAATTTAGGGTGTTCATGTACATATTTTTTTTGTTTGGTTTTTATTTTTTTGTAAAAAAAAAATTTTTATTATATTTTTTCCTCAGTATTACAGATTTAAGTACAATTCAGACATTTATACTTGCGGTTGATAACCAAATAAAATATTTGATAAAGATAGCATTTCTTTGAATACGAAGATTGGTTTCGCCCATCCAAATAAATCTTCCCAGAATGCAACAGAAGCTCGGCAATTCCAAAATAGATGTTCAACTGTTTGTGACTCATGGCAGATAAAACACATATCATCTTGAACTATTTTCATTCTATAGAGAGAAGATTTAGTGGGTAGGATATTGTGGATAATTTTAAACTGGAAGACTCTAAGCTTTGTTTCTCGGCAAACATTAATGGCAAGCCTATAATGATATGGTAGTTTTTCAGCAAGAATTCCATAATTTAATAACCCTTTTTCAGCGGTAGGTGGCTTATAATTTACCTCTACTAATAGTTTAGTTATCCGAGAACATGTTATTTTATCACATTCTTGGGTATTTTCATATAATAAGTTATCATTTAAGCTAATGGGAGTTTCCTTATTACTGAAATTTTCCCTAAGTAATACTTTCCATTTATGAGGGATGGCTTTCAATATGCTAAAATATTCCAAAAAGTTAAATGTACTGTTAAATCTTTTCTGCAGAGAAACGAATTGCATAAAATTACCATTCTCGTCGAACAAGTCGCCTATCTTACAAATTCCAGCATTATTCCAATTCGAAAAATACAAAGATTTATTTTCTTTCATTATAAAGCGATTATTCCAAATTATTTGTTCAAGGATCTCTTCTTTAGTACTAGGACAGGTTTGACGAAAGCACTGCTAGTATTCAATGATTTTATCGTAAAAATCTAGTGTTCCCAAGGCTAATTTCTTCGTATCGAAATTACAGTTAAATGATAGATTGCCTCCAAACCTTTTTAGTTTCAGTTGAGGGATCTTTTTCCAGTTATCTGGTGTTCCGTCTGGGGCGCAATTTTTTGTTACTAATCGTTTAATCCAAGCAATTTTTATCGCTTTTTCGATTAAAGCGAAATCTGGCAATCGCATTCCTCCAGCCTTATAATCTCCGATCATAGTAGAAGTTTTTACTTTAGGAGGCTTATTATTCCACACAAAATTACGAATTTCCTTATTTACTTCCTGAACAAATTTTAGAGGAACTACTAATACTGAGCTATTATATATAAGCTTAGAAAGACCAAGTGTTTTCCCAATAACAATTCTTCCCCAAGTTGTCAAATCTCTGGACTTCCAGATATTTAAAGTTTTATGTAGGGTGTTCAATTTGTCCCAAAAATTCTTCTTTTCACACGCCTTGTCATCATACGAAAAGTGAACGCCTAAACAATAGATCGGATCACGTGACCAGCGAATTGGGAAGGGTTTATCTAATCTATTTCGCCAGGATCCCCAGCCATAGACCCTCAGTTTTTTCTTTGTTAATTGCAAAGCCAGAGCACCTTTCGAAACGCTCAAGAAGTGTAAACACCGCATTACCGGAGTTAACATCATTCAGGAACACAGTAGTATCATCAGCATATTGTGATAATACGATGCTACTTTTCTCCATAGGGATGCCCTTGATCTCTGCACTATCCCGTATTGCGCACGATAGAATTTCAACACAGATGGTAAACAAAGCACCAGACAGTGGGCATCCTTGACGTAACCCACGTGTTAATTCAAAAAAGTTTGAGGCAAAACCATTGTTTAAAACGCAACTCGATGGTCGAGTATAAAAGACTTTTACCCATTCTTTAAGTTGCGGACCAAAATTGAAAGTTTCAAGTGATTCCATTCAATAGAATCGAAGGCTTTCTTAAAGTCTAGGAACATAGTATAGGTCAAAATGTCTGAAATCAGCCTGATGTTTTGTCCTATAAACCTTCCTTTGACGAAGCCCGTTTGGTCATTATGAATAATATTAGGAATAACTTTTTTTATTCTCTTTGCAATAGCTTTAGTGGCAATTTTGTAATCTACATTAAGAAGAGAGATTGGCCGCCAGTTTTGTAAAAATTGTAATTCTTTCTTCTTTTTGGGGATTAGTGATATATAACCCCTTGTCTCTGAGATATAGACATTTCACCCTTCATTAGGCTGTAGTTAAAACTATCAATCAAAGGTTCGCTTAACAATTTCCAAAATCGCAAATAAAACTCAGCCTGAAGCCCATCGATTCCGGGTGTTTTATTTTTCTTAAAAGACTTCAATGCAGCAAAACATTCGTCTTTGGATAATTGACCTTCGCATGTTTCTGATTGTTGGTCGTTTAATTTTGGTATAGATGGACTACTGAAGAATTCCTTAAAACAGTTATTTTCTGGCTCAGTGGAAGTCGATGTATATAGAGTTTCATAGAAGTTCTTTTCTTCGTTCAAGATATCAGACTGGTCTGTTATTTCGGCCCCACTATCTAATTTAAGCTTTGAGATGAAATTTCTCCTGCTATTACGTTTTTCTAAATTGAAAAAATATGTGGAGCTTCTTTCTCCATATTCAGCCCATCGAGCCCTGCTTCAAATCATTGATCCTCTAGTTCTAAAATTGGAAATCTTTTCTTTAGAGGGATTCTTAGAGAGTTCCGATCTTGCTTTCTCAAATTTTATTAGAAGATCCTTTTCCGTAGCTTTCCTCTTTTTTGCCTTTTCTTTTGAATATCTTCGTGCAGTGCGGCCTATGTCTGCCTTTATGAGATCCCATTTCAATGACAGATTTTGTATCTCTCGGTACTTTTCCTTACTTCGCAAAATACACTCCTCCATCTCTTTTATAAAAGGCAGGCCTTCAAGCGTTGAAAGGTTTAGCTTCCAAAAGCCTGGTCCTATTTTCCTGTAATCTTTAGACGTTATTGTAATGCAAATTGCTGAATGATCTGAAAAGGGAACACCGATAATATTTGTCTTTGCAATTGTGTTTTCTATTGATTTAGAGCATAGCCAATAGTCAAGACGACACTGAATTTTAAAAGCGGGATCATGCCATGTGTATTTAATCTCATGGCGATTTTGTGTACGCCACACATCTATTAAATCAAAAGCTTTAATAAATTCGTGAATGACGTTAATGACTGTTTTTTTTTACTTCTATAGACTGACCCCCTACTTTATCAATAGATTCCAAGGCGCAATTCAGGTCTCCGCCAAACACATCTTGAAGAGGACAAGTCTCTGTCGGCGAGAGTTAGAGCTGAAGAAGAAGGTTACCGAAGCAAATAAAAGAATTGGGGACGCCGAAAAAGCGAATCAAACAGCCGAAGTAATCCACGATGACTTAGCATAACATACGAGAAAAGTCAATATCGAAATCTTAGGGATTCCTGAAACTGTGCAGGAAAGCGTGGAGGCGACAGTGCTAAAACTCGCTAACGTCCTAGAAGTAGATATTCAACAAAGACATTGACATCGCTCACCGACTCAACATCATAAGGCGAGGGGAAGATGGCGAAAGATTACCAAGACCCATTATAGTACGTTTCACGTCGTACAAAGCCAAGGAGAAGCTTTTTAAAGCGAAGAGATACCTGAGAAATACTGATCTCTCCGATGCTTTTGGCCCAAATACGTCTGCTGTATTTATTAATGAGAACTTAACCACACGACGAAGGAAACTGCTTGGAAAAGCGCGCAGTCTTATTACTGAGAAAGGATGGCAGAATGTGTGAACTTATGATGGGAAGATTTTCGTCAAGAAGAGTGAGGATTTACGTCCTGTTATGGTACGAATCGCTGAAGATTTAGAGCGTATATAATGGGTTAAAAGTGACTCTAAGTTTTAGAGAGTTCTTCTCACTGCTGATTAACTTTTCTATTCACTGCAAGGTATAGTATTTATGTAATTGTTTTTTGTTACCTTGCTTATGTTCTAGTGTCTCTCAGTCTTATTATTTATATTATAGCACTGAATCTCAATCAAAAGTTTCCGGTGACTTTGCATTTGCCTGATTGTATATTAGACATAAACTAGAGGTTTCAACAGAAAGTGAAGTGCGGCGATCGCAAATAGTAGGACATCGGCCATTTAAGAAGAAAGGGACTTCTGCTGTGATTGGCGTCCATTTTACTTCGCCTGCCCCATCATCAGGGATGGACAAAGTGAAACGGAAGCCAGTCACAGATTCTGCTACCCTGGTTCTGAGGCTACTAGTAGCCGAGGGAGCCTGGGGGGATGAGACTCTGGGACCAGGGTAGGATTCTGCTTTAAGAGGCTATAGAAAGTGTATTGGATAAATAGGAGGACTGTATAATAAATAGATAAAATCTACTGTCTTAATTATGGCCATGATATAGCCTTCTAGTACTACAAATGCATAACTATTGACTGCAAAAGTATTCATCAAAGCTGAACGCAAAGTGAAGTATGGAGCCTCGTTTTGAAGCTCCTCGACGAAAATTCTACCTTGATAGATTTTTTTATAGTCTACCAGCCAATACTGGTTGTTTTGTGCCTCAATGGGCTCTACCACAATTGGTAGTTCACTTTCTGTCACCACAATTGGTGATTGCTTTGATTTGGTTGCCTCAATAGGCGTTTGGTTTGGTTTGTTTTCGTTTGATTTCGTTTGGTTTGGTTTGATTTTGTTTGATATGGTTGCCTCAATGGGCGATTTGTTGGTGTTAGCCTCCATAGACCAACAAGCTATAGCTGGTAGATGGTTGAGGGATATCGTCTCAGCATCTGGGATAACTCCCCTTGTAAGAGCATCGACGTAAAGTCTGTCTCCCTCGATTAAGATCTGATCGATTCGCTCGGTGGTCCAGCTTTCGATTGTTATTGTTTGAGCACATAAAAGAGCTGCAAAACTGATAAAAGAGCATTGCCTTCCCCTTGAAACAGTACTAAACCGTGCATGAGCTTGATGAATACTTCCAGAAGTAAATAAATTGCAGCTTGACATGATAATATTCGAGTAAAAGCAGACTTACCGTGAATAGCTTTGCAAATCCGTGTTGTCTGTTGAGACTTGTGAAGAGAGATCGAGAGCACGTGCGAATGATATTTTCCGATTTCGTGACGGTATACCGAAAACATTTCCGAAGACACGTCATCTCGAAATCTCGAAATCTCGAACATGTCGAATCCAGATAGCTTCTGCCTTCTAGTGCCAGGCTCCGAAGTTCGGCATGGGAACGAGGATCCAAGCATGTCGAGATTAGTTTCGCTGCTCGCTTCGCTCGCAGCAATAATGTACCAACTTAAATAACTTTCGCAGTTTAAGAGAGCATTCAAGAAGAAAGACCGATGGGCCTTACAAAATCAAATCTTTTCATCTAAGACCCTTGATAGCTTCTCTTTCTAAATCTAAATTATTTTTGTTGAGGAGAATACCTTACGCTTCGAAAGGTAGTTTCAATCCCTTTGCCATTATATACACTTTATACACACTGTTTATGTATAAAGTGTATATAGTGTATATTCAGGCATCACCTTGTAAAGAACGACAGAGTATATTCTGTATATAGTGTATATATATATACACTTTATACACACTGTATATGTATAGTGTATATTCAGGCATTACCTAGTAAAGAACAACAGTATATTCTGTATAGTGTATATTTTCAAAATCAAGTTAAAAGGCTCAGTATATATTTCACAGTTATATTTATATTTTATTACATTCCTTTATTCATATTCAAATTTATAACAGCCATTACAATAAACTTTAACAATCTAAATACAAGTTTTAAAAAAATTATTTGCTGAGATAAAAAGCAATATTCTTTCAATGCTGCCTTAAAGAGTTACATTTTACCGTTACTTCTCAACTCACGCTCGAGTTCCGTGTTGAAACATTCATTGACAAACCATAAAAGAACATTCCGCTTAAACTGTGTCATTTTTCTGGTGAGATTGAAATACATGTTTAATCTTCTAAACCCTTGCTCGCACGATTCGGTATTTGCACCTTGTATAGGCTCGAATTGTGGCAAAGATGGATGATACCTGCACGCCGGGTTATTTGGGGGCATGCACACTAATTCAGTATGCTTTGAAACATGAAAAATGTCCACCAAAAACTTCACATGTTCAAGGAGCAAATTGGCTCCAGCACTTCCACTCTTAGCTTGGTTTTTTAGAAATGGCACTAGCCCACAAGCCCTATCATAGCCTAAATATTTTAGCCTTTGAAAATCATCTGTGCTACCACAAAATGTCTTCAAGGTAAACAGGAAAACTTGGGTGAGCGATTCACATGTAAACATCTCGGTCATATTCACTACTATTCCACAGGGTCTAATAAGCGCAAGAATACCAGCCGTGGTTTCATAGAATAGAGAAATGTTTTCTTTTTATTTGCAGCCCTCCTCACTTGCTTTTTCTTCAGGGAGAAGTCCTGCTGCTTCTTTCTCAGCTGTTCGGAACTCTGGTGGCACATCTACCGGTTCTGGTACTTCTGTTTCTGTTAAGTTACGATGTGCAGCGCAAAACTTAAGATGGTTTTTTATCCTTACCCCCATTGATAGGCGAATTTGGACAACACTTGTACACCTCTGGAAGATCCTTACCGAGCTTTACTTTCTCTTTAGGCAATGCACATTTTCCTCTTTTCAGATACTCGTTCCCATCCACCGTAACATAACCCTCGCTGCAGCCTGCTGTTTTACACTTATGCTGTACCCATTTCATTGGCGAAGCACATATGTCGTTCCATACCACTTCACATAGAGTTTCAGTATTCAAATGCCTGCTTTTTTCATTGTACTTCGTTTATTTCTACTTCTTGAAGACTGTTCTTTCTGTGATAGTAGTATACTATTACCCACATGAACCATGCATCGTTGACTCGTTCTTCGTTTAACAACCAACCACCTTCATTTATTCTCGCAAATTCTTCTAACTGTGATAATCTCTCTCTGTCACTATCTCCAAAGTTAAGGTTGTAAACCTTAGCGCCACTTACACAAATATTGTTTGTGAAGTCTTTTAATAATTGTTTGTCAAAGACTGTTTTGGAGGTTACTTGAAAATACCGGCTACTGTTGTCTGTTGGATCTTTATACATTCTAGCTTTATTGCTGCCAACAACTTTATAACTTGGATAAAACTTTGTTTTACAAGTGTGACACTCGCCATGAAATAAAGCTCCCACGTACGTTCCAGTCATTGTGTATACCAATGGAAATGAGGGTCTGCTGTCCATCTTGATCGCCCTTTTACAACATGTCATTTCACACGGCAATAATATTATTGATTTCATAGCATTTCTCATGAAAAGTTCGACAGCAACTGTTTCTTCAATGCGTTTGGAAGCATCTTATTCACAACACGACAATCTTCGGCAGTTTTTAAATCCAGGTACTTTGGACTGTCTGCTTTCTGCTTTGTTCGTTTTCCAATACAAACTGTTGGAGCATCTTTTTCCACTTCAATTGAAATACCTCTTATGTATTGAGCAGTTAACTCCCAACGGTTTGGCGTTCCCAGTGGAAAATGATTTTGAGCAAACAAGTAGGCATTCAGCTCGTCGAATTTTGTAAAAAACGCACATATATTTTCATAGCAAAAACATTATCACAGAATTGGGACCTCATGTGGTAAAAATGGATATTTGATTTCTATGACATGTCAAAATCACAAAATTGTAATGATATGCATAAAAATGGATATTTGATTTCTATGACATGTCAAAATCACAAAATTGTAATGATATGCATACTATGAAATCCTCTGTGGTCCCAAGGGATGTTAGTCTCCCCCGCAGCCATGTTTAGCCTCGTCACGCAACGAACGCTCGCTCATCACATGTTGCAGTGCCATTATTTACCACAACAGAAATATAATCCCATCAATATATTTCCCTACTGTGCAACCAAAAAACAAAATTACCATGGACGATCTTCAGTCATTCTGCCTGAGCATTCCATTTGCTAAAAAATAGGACATTTACTTGGAACGGACATCATTGTTAAAAGCAATTGATGGTGAACTTTTCTACCCCCTCAGAAAGTGGCCTCAATGGACAAGGCGAATATTTTGGAGCAAACCAATAACCGATAAAGAAACATTTACAATCACCTTATTTCTTTTTGGAAATGGATGTCCACCGCAAATTATTATCAATTGGATAATAACGTCACAGTATTGGGCATTCCAGTCCAAGAAGACAGCCATAAAGCGTTTTAAACAAATCAAATGGATTTTAGCAAATACAGACTCACAACAGAGCCGATGGTTTTACTTTGACCTTCATCACAACTTTTATCTCTACTTGAATGGCCAACAAAAAGGAACTGCCAATTAAAATTTTACTTTGAGGAAAATTATCTTCAACGGAAGATTATGAAAATATAGTAATTACGCAAGTTCAACTAACTGACAACGGAATTATAGATATATATATATAGATTATAGATAATTTTAACGGTCTTACAAAATTAAGATACACTGTAATTAGTCGAACACCACATTTATTAATGGCAACATAGACTTTGTTATTCCAACGCCCTCGAAACCTCGATTTAGCAAATGTCACATCAGCTTTATGTCAAACCGTTAACTTTTATTTGCTTTCAATTAAAAAGTTTTTAAAATTTTTATCTGTCATCACTGTTATTGGAAGTTAATCAAGTGTAATCAGTTCTAGTTGTAGAGTTCAGTTCCGTGATAACATGTGTCAATCAAGGGCAATCAAGGGCGTTAGATCCAGTGAATTAAAGGAGTGAATTAAAGCCGATATTTACCGCACATAAATCATGTAAATCTTAATGAAATACAAATACAATGCGGCAAAGGGATTACACAATATTTATTACACAATATATATCAAAACTATAATTAAAAGTTTCATAATTTTTATGTGTCGTAAAATAATAAAATCAAGGACGTTAGTCCCAGTGCATTAAAGCCGGTATGTGTATTTGCCGCACTAAGGGCGGCGGAAACAAGTACTGGATGTGTAACATTTCGGAAAGTGAGAAATGCGGTTTCCTTTAACTTTTGACGGCTTTTTTACAATGCATGCGATAAGAGGACACCGATAACGTTAATCGCATTCATAAAAGCAACAATGGAACAATGGGTTTTTACTGTTATCTAAAATTGAGAATCAAATAACGGAAAAAGTAATTGATGAATACACAGGGATTAATGAACTTGAAAGTAGTCTCCTTGGAGCGGTACGAACCATTGTTATATTAAGTCCGTTATTGTTTTAATTGTGCAATGAGGCTTGTGCTTCCAATATCTTATTACAGTCAAATACCTTCTACAAGTCATTCGCTGCAACCATCGCACTAGTATCAACACCAAAAAAATATGTCTTCACAAAATTTCCTCTCTGTTGCAGACATTGATGGACTAGTTACTGCAGCCCAAAACGTAGTACTGGATTTTGTAACAGCCACTACCGAACCCATCAAAGACCTTGTCAAGGCAAATGCCATTGGTAGTCCTTTGGAGTTCATTTTCTTCCCTCTTCTATCGGTGTCATCTCACTTCATGGGGCCTCACACACGTGTGATGGTCAGCGAGCAATGGAAGGGAGCCACTGATCCTTTGGAACGTTGTGTTGGCTGACAAGGGACAGAAAAAATCTCCTGCATTGAATCGTTTTCTGCATCCGATTCAGAAGCTAGAAGCAGAATTGATTCAAATGCACGCAGCTGAAATCCAAGGTGAATCCGACGAGGGAGATTCCGAAAAAGGAGAAAAAGGCCTGCCTCAAATTTATATTGAGCACTTCTCTATGGAAGAACTCCATTACACCCTTAAAAGAAATCGTGGACGAGTCGTAGGCCTCTACGACGAGATTTCGCTTTTATATGAACAGCTTGATAAGTATAAAAATGGGAATTCTGATCGCAAGACATTGCTTTCTCTTATCAATGGCAGTCCATGGAGACGAAATTTTAGAACCTCGCACAGCGTTGTACCAGAAACGTGGTTCAACATTGCCGGATTTGTGCAGCCCGATGTCATTGTAAACCTTCTCAACGGCAATGACTACGACGGCTTCTGTGACCGTCAAATATTTGTATGTCCACCCGAACTTGATGTGGACTATGATGACATCCTACAGCCACCATCAACACCACCTCTTTTTGACGAAGTTTTCAAGGTACTAGATAAGCAGCATAGTTCTTCTAACGACAATTACCGTTTATCGAAGGACGCAAACATAGAGTTTGTAGCATTCCATGACCAATTAAACGAGCGAAAAAGGGAACAGCATAGACGAGACAAAGATCGAAAAAGTGTCCTTTCAAAGTCAAAAGGACAACTGGTTCGCCTGGCGGCTGTTACATATGCACTCCATCAAGCGGTGACCAAAGTCAATGACAGCAGCAATGACATCGAAAGTCATGAATGGTCGTTCGAAATTCCTTGCATCTTCATCAAAATGGCCATTGCACTAATGAACTACTGTATCGAGCAGACATTTGCACTCGGAAAGCCTCCAATTGAAAAAAAACAACCCGCGATCCTGGCAGAAGAGGAAACTTCAAGTTTAGCCATGGATTTCCATCGTATCAAGCGGCTTGTAGAACTTCCATCCCTGATAACCATTACTATGATTTCTCAAAAACATATTCAAAAACGAGTGGACAACAAGTACAGGAAAGAAGAGGCATTAATGGAGGATGTTGTACAGTTAAAACTTGCACAGATCAAAGTTGAAGAGTTCCAGGCTGGAAAGAATAAGAGAGGGAAAAAACATTGAAAAAGAGAAAGGCAGAGGACCTCACTGAACAGAATCATGAACTTTTAAAGAAAATGAAAGTTGATATGGATAAATACTTCCAATGACTTGATGACACAATAGTCATGTCTATTCCAAATGCACCCGTGCGTAACATGGGTATAAATAAGGGAGCACTCAATCAATCGTGGCCAGTTTGTTAAACTCTCCGCGAAAGCGAATCTATCGTCCTCATGGCTAACAACCAAGTTCCCGTTGCTGTTCCGGTAGTTCTACCACCAGAAGATCCGGCTCCCGTCGAGAACGCTAATGTTGCGGAAGTTCCAGTCGCTCCTCAAGATAATCAAGAGGCTGTGCAAGGAAACGGCCAGCAAGCCCAGCCGCTTGAGGTATAAAACCTAGTTAGTTTCTTTTTATCGGCCGAGTGGCAATGTGTTTGTCTTGTTACATTTGTATGTCATTCTATAACAGTATTATACAAATTACATCGTGTAAGAACAGTTTCTAGCTCTCAGTCATTTAGTCCGGTTATTACCAACGCTGTTGAACATCTAGGTACGTTGTGTAGGTCTGGTAGTGGCCGGAACGGTGAACTACACATTTACAGTATTTTGGCAAGTTGATTTTCTCGGTTGGAGGCCGAGAGACCGCAGTTGTAGCTGCGTGGAGTTTTGGGAAAATGATTTAAAAGATATGTTCTCGGTTGGGGCCGAGAGATAGCAGTTTAGGCTGCAAGGAATTTTGTAGAAATGATTTGAAAGATATATTCTCGGTTGTGGCCGAGAGATTGCAGTGGAGGCTGCAAGGAGTTCCGTAGAAACGATTTTAAAGATATATTCTCGGTCGGGGCCGAGAGATAGCAGTGTATATATTTAATTTTTAATTTTAGGCTTGTAGATATATTTGCCTAAGAAGGCAGTACTTTGAATTACGCGCCTGTGCGTATGTTAGTATGCAGATTTATCTCTGTTTTCATAAGAGAACGGTACATTCCTTTACAGATTACCATACTAGCTAGCGTCTGTTGGCCCTGAGGGAATTCGGGCAGGGGTTTAATTGTTTGTTGTTTTGTTTTACCCTTTACAATAAGAGAGTAAAGTTACGCCTTTAACCTATTCAATGTTAATAATGGTTCGGTTTGCACTTTATCTATGCTGGTAGTGCCTGGATTTTATAATAGGTATAGTGGCAAAACATTCGGGTTGCTTGTCATTAATTATTGACTTGCACTTCTCGCAGATCGCGGATCAGGTTAAGGTTCTACAGAAAGATTTGGCAGAGCTGAAGGCTGCGCAGTTGAAAACGGGGGGAGTGCCCGCCTCGCTGCAACTAGTGCGTCAGTTGGCCTCGTCCCCAGTCAGACTCAGAGACCCGGCGATGATTTTGTCCGCCCTCCAAACCTTGGCAGATGAGGCTAGGTGTGCTAATGACCCTAAAGCGGCGGAGTACGAGGCGATACTGCGTCAAACAAGACCCATGATGTTTAGGCCTGACTTCGGAGATGTACTCATCAGATTGCTGGGATCAAAGGAAGAAACTACAGTAGCAGCGACGATTGCAAAGATGGCAAAAGGAGCATCGCAACCGTCGGCTCAACCGTTTATGCACCCGTATCGTCGGCCTGCAGGCGGCCGGGGTCAGGGCTTTCGCCAAGGGCGTGGCAGAGGGGTCTGCTTTTCATGTGGACGCCCGGGTCATTTTCAAAGGCAGTGTAATGCTAATAGATTTAACAACGCGTAACTCAACAAGATCATAAAGTTGGCACATGTAATGAGTATTAATTTGTAGTGCTTATGACAACAAGTGAGCATATTGGATAACCTGTAATAATTGCATAAGGAAATAAAGTTGAACATATTTAATGGGACGCTTTGTTGTACTCTCACAGGCTTGTCGGCGCTGATCTGTATCTAAACGCCCTCCCGGAGGAGGTACTGGTAATTTTTCGCTTAGCTCGGCTCACTCCTACACAATTTTCGCAAAGTAAAAGGGAACAGTCAGCAGACTAGGATATTTTGATTATGTAACAAAGAGAAATTATAATTATTCCTTTAGGATATTGGTTGGATTTTCCTTTTAAAGTACATTGTTGGGAATGGGGCTTTATTCATTAGCAGGGCTCAAGTAAGCCTAAGTCGTAGTATAGGTATCTACGTTAAGAAAATTGTAAGCTAGCTAGGGAATAAAGAGACTTAATTTCAAGTTAACGAAAGGTTTACGGGTCACGATTTTGTTGGTGTTTCAGGGGGGACCTTTACCATTCCCCCGCCTTTGTCGTTCCTAGGTGCGGGCGTCTAATGCCTTTTATGCCCCAATGGGGTTGCCTAGGCTCGACAATTTGGTGGGCGTATCTTTCGCACGTCTCCTGATTTAACTCTCCCTTGTCAGGGTCCACCCACCGCCAAGCGCCTTAAGATTCAAGACCCTCGGTCGTTTTATAGCCAAGGCCAGAGGAGACCGGTTGTTCGTTGGTGCGATTGGAAGGGCTTGCCCACCACAATTGTCGGGCCTAGGCCACCCCCGGCTATGGTGGCTAGGGGGGATGTTCTCGCAAAACCGAGCGAGGTAATCTTTCGTGACCCATCATCGTTTATCCCGGGAGAGCTCCACAACCACTATAGTAAATGGAAAGAAATTATCCCGCCGGGTCAGGCGAGTGAGGTTTTGGCTTTTATTCAGAATGGCGTAGATGTATGGTCATATTTGACGCATTATAAAGGAGCATTTGGTGGTCGTTCTTATGACGCTCCATATCCGCCGTCGCGTGAATTTCCAAACAGCGAATCTTGTTATAAATTCAAGGATTTTATTGATGCGACTATCCGTGAGAGAGTGCGCACCGGATCCTTATTGTTCTGGGGATATGTGGGGCAGGTCGAGCCTCCCCACCTGGTGATGCCTATAACAATAGAACCGACAAAACCGCGTATGTGCCACGATGAAAGGTTCCTAAATCTTTGGATACGCGACCTCCCTTTCTCGCTGGATTACCTATCGGATTTGCCGCGTTACGTTGGGGAGGGCCATTACCAAACGGTCTGCGACGATAAAAGCGGTTACGATCACTTATCGCTGACTCCAAACAGTAGAACCATGTTTGGCCTACGTTGGGACGATTGTTATTTTGTGTACGCGTCCTTACCTTTTGGATGGAAAGCAAGTGCGTACGTGTATCACTCTACGGGTTTGGTGGCGACTAATTACATCCGTAGCCTTAACGTCCCTTGTAGTCAATATATTGACGACCGCCATATGGGCCAGTTAGTTACGCCTGCCACGTGCGACTGGAATGATTTCCAAAAGTCTGAAGCCGCAGCGTACATCGCAACTTCAGTGCTGACGTTTCTGGGGTACACTTTAGCCCTTCCGAAATCTACGCTAAATCCCTCGCAAAGCGTCCGGTTTTTGGGCTACCTGTGTGACTCAAAGTGCACAGCTTTCCTATTACCTGAGGACAAGAGAGAAAAGTTCCGTGAGCTGAGAGAAACGATACTAGCCCACACAGAAATAAGTCTCCGTACACTTCAACGTTTTGCAGGGAAAACAACGTCGTTTTCGATAGCCGTCCCGGCAGCGCGTCTGTATACGCGCACCGTGTTCCGCGCGATCGGAGCGCACGGGAGAAAGCCCCACAAGCCCATAAAAATCGCAGGTGACCTGAGAAAAGAGATTACCTATTGGAGATTTCTTGACAACTGGCAAGGCCTTTTACCATGGTTTAAGGAAAGGCATCAGGTGGTCAAGTTCTTCGCTGACGCTTCCAACTCTGGGTGGGGCGGAGTTGTCTTTTCCCCGGCAGGTGAGCCAGTGCACCTGCGCGATTACTGGAGTCGCGAACAGTCCGAGAAGCCTATCGTAATCAAGGAAGCTCTTGCACTGCTGAATACACTCTCCACAGCCTCTCAGTCACTCTGTAACCGGCGAGTCGATGCCCAGACGGATAGCCTTACTCTCGTCCAAGCCTGGAACAACCAGGGTGGCAAAAGTCTCGAGCTCACGGCAACGATCAAAGACATCTACGAACTGGCGCTGCGGTGCAACATTGCCCTATCTCTGTGTCACGTACCTTCTCAAGCGAACCTGGCAGATCGCCCTTCGAGGGTGTTGTGTGCAGCAGATTGTATGTTGGCCAACACATCATGGCAAGAATTGCAAACACGCTGGGGCCCTCACACTGTCGATCTCATGTCATTAGACTCCAACGTGCACACCGGCAAAGATAACAAGCCGCTCCGTCATTTCACCCCTTGGCCTACTCCTAACTCAGCCGGTGTGAACGTCTTCACCCAAGCCCTCCACACTCCAGATAATCCATACGTCTTCCCACCACTAGTGTTGGTAGGCCCGATCCTCCGGTTTTTATCCGGGACGGATTGCGCATTCACGATTGTCATCCCAGATGTGTTTCCGAGACGGTTCTGGTGGCCTCTGGTCAATGGGCGCGCCTCGGATGTTATCCGGCTGGGGTCAAAGGGTGAGGACAATATGCTTCTTTATCCTACCCGAGAGGGGGTATTTAAACCAAAGCCTCTGGAATGGGACCTTTTGGCCTTTAGATGCCAGAGCGTTTAATCCAATCCTTTTGTTTGTTTTGACTTCCTTTAGACTGTCCCGCGGGTATGGCGCCCTGCTAGGGCCTGTCGGGAATGCCGTTACCCTAATGACGACTGCGCAACATTTTGC
Source organism: Actinernus sp. WN-2022 (assembly GCA_030867875.1). Taxonomy (NCBI): domain Eukaryota; kingdom Metazoa; phylum Cnidaria; class Anthozoa; order Actiniaria; family Actinernidae; genus Actinernus; species Actinernus sp. WN-2022. Next base: position 5,197,258 of record JAOWCC010000936.1, on the reverse strand, counting down.
CAACGTTGTGGTATTGCCCAAGAAGCGCTCCCGAGAGATAACTTAGAAGGCTCGGCTGCAAAGCGAATAAAACTGAGCCTGGAAACCATTGACAAGCGAATCCACGAACTCGAGGTGGCCAGAATGACATCAAAGTATGGAAGGCAAAAATCACAGCTAGAATTAGAGCTACAATTATTTTTGCGCACCCTTGGCTCTTCAAAGACTCTCATGTCTTGTGGCCCGAAAGACATTGTTCGTTTCCTGGTATGGAAAGATCAAAAGGGGAGAACAAAGATCCACAGGGAGGTTTGCCAATTTTTTGGTTTGAGGACTAGGGGACTTTGCGAGTGCCCTAGCCGCCTGGCCGCGGGAACTGTTGACTCGACTATTGGTAAACTCCGTGCAATATTTAATAGCTTCGACCGATCGGGAGAATGGGATAATCGTCTGGGGTGGGGAAACCCAGCCAGCCATTTTTCCGTCAAGCAGTATCTTAAGTCAATCCAAAAGGAGCAAGCGGAGGCAAGAATTTCTCCCGAGCAGGCAACCCCGGTATTCTTCGACAAGTTTTTGAAAATTGTGAACCATTTACGTGCCCTTCTCTCGAATGGCTCCACATCGGCCATACAGAAGTACATTTACGCCCGCGATTTGGCCTTCCTTACTCTCGAGTTTTTCACTGGTCAGAGGGCTTCAGACCTAGGAAGGCTAAAAACTGTGGACATTTTACAGAATCCAGACGGTAGAAGTCTGCTTATCCACCAAAGGGTCGGTAAGACACTCAGGGGGAACGCTTCCAGGCCTTTCCCGGTCAGAAAATGCAAAAACCCCGCCATCTGCCCAGTTGGGAATCTCCAATTCTACAGGGAACTTTGTAAGGCAATGGGAATCGACCTGGGCCGGGGCTTCCTTTTCCGCGCAACTACCAAAAAGAATTTGGTATCCAGCTCTCCAATTTTGGCGTCGGCGGCCCAGGCTAGGCTACGTACATACCTGACCTGCCTCGGCATCCACGAAAACGAGTCCATCCACGGGTTTCGTGGTGGCACAGCAATCCTCCTAAGTCTCCTGGGTGCTTCTAAAGGGGACATCGCTGGACATATGGGTTGGTGTTCTACCTTTATGGTGGACCATTACACGCAGGCCGACAAGGTTCTAGCTGCTGATCAAGCAGTCACGGACACATCAGAGAGACTTAGCAATAGCTTGTTGCCACAGGGAGGCAAGATAGCCGCAGAGACCCTAGGTGCTAGGTTTCGTAAACTGAACAACGTAGTGGGCTTTAAGCCTTTTTTCACAGCTTAGTTCTATCTATGGGTTACCGTTTGCATGCTCGACAGGATGATCTCTTCCATTTTGGAAGGAAGTTATGGGTAGGGGATTTGAGTTACGGGTAAGGTGGATAGGGAAATTACCCATATTGTGGGATACTTTCAGTTGGGGTCTAAGGGGCCCGGCCCCTGACATAGGACTCGCTTTGCCCGTAACTAACCCGTATGCCCATGTGGAGTAGGATGCAGTTGGAATAGATTACTATTCCAAATGCACCCGTGCGTAACATGGGTATAAATAAGGGAGCACTCAATCAATCGTGGCCAGTTTGTTAAACGGAACGCGGGAGGGTAGCGCTTGTACGGTCCGGCCGCCACTCAGTATGTATTGTGTATTTAGTTGAGTTAAGAGTGGGGCCTTATAGACGTTCACCCTCCCTCCCACCCTGCTCCGGTGGACAGCTGCCTCCTGCTCCACTGGCTTACGGACTCGCTTTGCCCGTAACTAACCCGTATGCCCATGTGGAGTAGGATGCAGTTGGAATAGATTACTAGTTTTAATTTGCAGTCATACAAACTTTATTGTAAAAAAGACTTCGTTTACATAACATGTTTTAGCTCAATTCAGTTCTACGTAACATTACATATATAGGGCTGCACAGATTTCCTATGAACGACCATTAAATGCATTCCAATTTATTTTTAGATCTATTTTCAATATATTTTTAAAAAATCATAAAACCATGTAAAATATACTTTGATTCAGAATAAAAACTATTACAGAATATACACTTGTCATTATTTATAAGACACAGTTGAATATACAATACTTGCATGAATATACACGATATTATAATATACTTAAATCAGACATACTTTAATAATACAGTACTACACTTATGAATATACACTTTATACTATACAGTGTGCATATACACTATATACAAAATATACTCTGTCGTTCTTTACAAGGTACACTATATACACTTATATATACAGAATATACTCATATACAGTGTGTATATAGTGTATATATATACACTATATACAGAATATGCTCTGTCGTTCTTTACAAGGTGATGCCTGAATATACACTATATACATATACAGTGTGTATATAGTGTATATATATACACTATATACAGAATATACTCTGTCGTTCTTTACAAGGTGATGCCTGAATGGTCAAGAACAAATTAAAGCTCAATAACGACAAGTCTGAGTTACTGGTATTGAGAGCTCGCCATCGTCCACAACCCCCTCTCGAAAGTATCCGTGTTGGTGCCGAAAGCATCGAACCGTCTATGTCAGCAAGGAACATTGGCGTTGTGTTCGACCGCACTCTTTCGATGGAATATCAAGTGGCTGCTGTTTGTAAATCAGCATTTTACCATATTAGGAACATTGCACGTGTAAGAAAGTTTTTATCTTTTGAAACCAGCCAAATACTTATTCACGCTTTTATCACCTCTAAATTAGATTACTGTAATTCTTTATTATATGGTCTGCCTAAATACTTGATACAGAGGCTTCAGTACGTGCAGAATTCAGCAGCTCGCCTTCTCACTTGCTCGCGTAAATTTCATCATATTACTCCTATTTTACGAGAACTACATTGGCTACCCGTAGAGCAAAGAATATTTTTTAAGATATTATTACTTACATTTAAGGCTCTTAACAATACTACTCCGTTATATATTACTGAACTTCTAAATCCCTATGTTCCATCTCGTTCTTTACGTTCATCATGTAAGAATCTACTGAAAGTTCCAAAACACAACCTCAAGACATACGGTGCAAGGTCCTTCTCAGTTTCTGCTCCTACCTTATGGAACTCACTACCACAAGACATTAGGGATGCTAAGTTAATTAACATTTTTAAGAGTCGAGTTAAAACTTATCTTTTTAAACAAGCTTTTAATCTTTTATCCTAAATTGTTTTTTATATCTTTTTAAACTAGCTTTTAACCTTTTATTCTTAAGTGTTTATATATATATATATATACAGTCAATGCCAAAAAGGTTGTCCAGCAGAACATAATACTATAATATCCATTGTTTTGGGCTATTGTCTAGACCAAGACAATAGGCCAAAACAATGGATATTAAAGTATTATATTATGTTTTGCTGGACAACCTTTTTGGCATTGACTGTATATATATATATATCTAGCATGTTTTCACAAAAGGGGGTGTTAGGTTCAAAGGCTCCTTTTGTGAAAACATGCTAGATCTTGTGTACCTTACAAATTTCAAAGTGGAGCCATTTCTCGAGCTTTTGATGGATTTCGATGTACTACACGTCAAAACAACGGTCTCTTCCAGTACTTTAAGACTAGCGTGCCAGTTTTGCCGTATTTGGTGTAGAAAACCCGAAAATGTGGTTTTTGTAAGCTAACCTGAATCTCTCAAAGTTACTTGTGTACCCTAAAATCTTCAAAGTGGCGCCATTTCTCGAGCTTTTGATGGATTTCGATGTACTACACGTCAAAACAACGGTCTCTTCCAGTACTTTAAGACTAGCGTGCCAGTTTTGCCGTATTTGGTGTAGAAAACCCGAAAATGTGGTTTTTGTAAGCTAACCTGAATCTCTCAAAGTTACTTGTGTACCCTAAAATCTTCAAAGTGGCGCCATTTCTCGAACTTTTGATGGATTTCGATGTACTACACGTCAAAACAACGGTCTCTTCCAGTACTTTAAGACTAGCGTGCCAGTTTTGCCGTATTTGGTGTAGAAAACCCGAAAATGTGGTTTTTGTAAGCTAACCTGAATCTCTCAAAGTTACTTGTGTACCCTAAAATCTTCAAAGTGGCGCCATTTCTCGAGCTTTTGATGGATTTCGATGTACTACACGTCAAAACAACGGTCTCTTCCAGTACTTTAAGACTAGCGTGCCAGTTTTGCCGTATTTGGTGTAGAAAACCCGAAAATGTGGTTTTTGTAAGCTAACCTGAATCTCTCAAAGTTACTTGTGTACCCTAAAATCTTCAAAGTGGCGCCATTTCTCGAGCTTTTGATGGATTTCGATGCACTATACGGCAATACAACGTTCTCTTAATGTAGATTGCGTTTACTGGATGGAAGTTTCCTGTATTTTGAATAACAATACCAGAAAATGGCCTTTTTCTAACCTAAGCATAACCTCTAGGTCTCAAATAAAGAAATTATGGGATGGAGCTAAGTCAAGTCAATTATGGGATAGAAAGGCCAGAAAATACTTCAACTGTCATTTGCCCTTTCAAGAAAACGGCAAAAACACGAGTTACTGGCTTTTAAAGCTTAAAGGCACACAAGATCTAGCATGTTTTCACAAAAGGGGGTGTTAGGTTCAAAGGCTCCTTTTGTGAAAACATGCTAGATCTTGTGTACCTTACAAATTTCAAAGTGGAGCCATTTCTCGAGCTTTTGATGGATTTCGATGTACTACACGTCAAAACAACGGTCTCTTCCAGTACTTTAAGACTAGCGTGCCAGTTTTGCCGTATTTGGTGTAGAAAACCCGAAAATGTGGTTTTTGTAAGCTAACCTGAATCTCTCAAAGTTACTTGTGTACCCTAAAATCTTCAAAGTGGCGCCATTTCTCGAACTTTTGATGGATTTCGATGTACTACACGTCAAAACAACGGTCTCTTCCAGTACTTTAAGACTAGCGTGCCAGTTTTGCCGTATTTGGTGTAGAAAACCCGAAAATGTGGTTTTTGTAAGCTAACCTGAATCTCTCAAAGTTACTTGTGTACCCTAAAATCTTCAAAGTGGCGCCATTTCTCGAGCTTTTGATGGATTTCGATGTACTACACGTCAAAACAACGGTCTCTTCCAGTACTTTAAGACTAGCGTGCCAGTTTTGCCGTATTTGGTGTAGAAAACCCGAAAATGTGGTTTTTGTAAGCTAACCTGAATCTCTCAAAGTTACTTGTGTACCCTAAAATCTTCAAAGTGGCGCCATTTCTCGAGCTTTTGATGGATTTCGATGCACTATACGGCAATACAACGTTCTCTTAATGTAGATTGCGTTTACTGGATGGAAGTTTCCTGTATTTTGAGTAACAATACCAGAAAATGGCCTTTTTCTAACCTAAGCATAACCTCTAGGTCTCAAATAAAGAAATTATGGGATGGAGCTAAGTCAAGTCAATTATGGGATAGAAAGGCCAGAAAATACTTCAACTGTCATTTGCCCTTTCAAGAAAACGGCAAAAACACGAGTTACTGGCTTTTAAAGCTTAAAGGCACACAAGAAATTCTTGTGTACCTTACAAATTTCAAAGTGGAGCCATTTCTCGAGCTTTTGATGGATTTCGATGTACTACACGTCAAAACAACGGTCTCTTCCAGTACTTTAAGACTAGCGTGCCAGTTTTGCCGTATTTGGTGTAGAAAACCCGAAAATGTGGTTTTTGTAAGCTAACCTGAATCTCTCAAAGTTACTTGTGTACCCTAAAATCTTCAAAGTGGCGCCATTTCTCGAACTTTTGATGGATTTCGATGTACTACACGTCAAAACAACGGTCTCTTCCAGTACTTTAAGACTAGCGTGCCAGTTTTGCCGTATTTGGTGTAGAAAACCCGAAAATGTGGTTTTTGTAAGCTAACCTGAAACTCTCAAAGTTACTTGTGTACCCTAAAATCTTCAAAGTGGCGCCATTTCTCGAACTTTTGATGGATTTCGATGTACTACACGTCAAAACAACGGTCTCTTCCAGTACTTTAAGACTAGCGTGCCAGTTTTGCCGTATTTGGTGTAGAAAACCCGAAAATGTGGTTTTTGTAAGCTAACCTGAATCTCTCAAAGTTACTTGTGTACCCTAAAATCTTCAAAGTGGCGCCATTTCTCGAGCTTTTGATGGATTTCGATGTACTACACGTCAAAACAACGGTCTCTTCCATTACTTTAAGAATAGCGTGCCAGTTTTGCCGTATTTGGTGTAGAAAACCCGAAAATGTGGTTTTTGTAAGCTAACCTGAATCTCTCAAAGTTACTTGTGTACCCTAAAATCTTCAAAGTGGCGCCATTTCTCGAGCTTTTGATGGATTTCGATGCACTATACGGCAATACAACGTTCTCTTAATGTAGATTGCGTTTACTGGATGGAAGTTTCCTGTATTTTGAATAACAATACCAGAAAATGGCCTTTTTCTAACCTAAGCATAACCTCTAGGTCTCAAATAAAGAAATTATGGGATGGAGCTAAGTCAAGTCAATTATGGGATAGAAAGGCCAGAAAATACTTCAACTGTCATTTGCCCTTTCAAGAAAACGGCAAAAACACGAGTTACTGGCTTTTAAAGCTTAAAGGCACACAAGATCTAGCATGTTTTCACAAAAGGGGGTGTTAGGTTCAAAGGCTCCTTTTGTGAAAACATGCTAGATCTTGTGTACCTTACAAATTTCAAAGTGGAGCCATTTCTCGAGCTTTTGATGGATTTCGATGTACTACACGTCAAAACAACGGTCTCTTCCAGTACTTTAAGACTAGCGTGCCAGTTTTGCCGTATTTGGTGTAGAAAACCCGAAAATGTGGTTTTTGTAAGCTAACCTGAATCTCTCAAAGTTACTTGTGTACCCTAAAATCTTCAAAGTGGCGCCATTTCTCGAGCTTTTGATGGATTTCGATGTACTACACGTCAAAACAACGGTCTCTTCCAGTACTTTAAGACTAGCGTGCCAGTTTTGCCGTATTTGGTGTAGAAAACCCGAAAATGTGGTTTTTGTAAGCTAACCTGAATCTCTCAAAGTTACTTGTGTACCCTAAAATCTTCAAAGTGGCGCCATTTCTCGAACTTTTGATGGATTTCGATGTACTACACGTCAAAACAACGGTCTCTTCCAGTACTTTAAGACTAGCGTGCCAGTTTTGCCGTATTTGGTGTAGAAAACCCGAAAATGTGGTTTTTGTAAGCTAACCTGAATCTCTCAAAGTTACTTGTGTACCCTAAAATCTTCAAAGTGGCGCCATTTCTCGAACTTTTGATGGATTTCGATGTACTACACGTCAAAACAACGGTCTCTTCCAGTACTTTAAGACTAGCGTGCCAGTTTTGCCGTATTTGGTGTAGAAAACCCGAAAATGTGGTTTTTGTAAGCTAACCTGAATCTCTCAAAGTTACTTGTGTACCCTAAAATCTTCAAAGTGGCGCCATTTCTCGAACTTTTGATGGATTTCGATGTACTACACGTCAAAACAACGGTCTCTTCCAGTACTTTAAGACTAGCGTGCCAGTTTTGCCGTATTTGGTGTAGAAAACCCGAAAATGTGGTTTTTGTAAGCTAACCTGAATCTCTCAAAGTTACTTGTGTACCCTAAAATCTTCAAAGTGGCGCCATTTCTCGAGCTTTTGATGGATTTCGATGCACTATACGGCAATACAACGTTCTCTTAATGTAGATTGCGTTTACTGGATGGAAGTTTCCTGTATTTTGAGTAACAATACCAGAAAATGGCCTTTTTCTAACCTAAGCATAACCTCTAGGTCTCAAATAAAGAAATTATGGGATGGAGCTAAGTCAAGTCAATTATGGGATAGAAAGGCCAGAAAATACTTCAACTGTCATTTGCCCTTTCAAGAAAACGGCAAAAACACGAGTTACTGGCTTTTAAAGCTTAAAGGCACACAAGATCTAGCATGTTTTCACAAAAGGGGGTGTTAGGTTCAAAGGCTCCTTTTGTGAAAACATGCTAGATCTTGTGTACCTTACAAATTTCAAAGTGGAGCCATTTCTCGAGCTTTTGATGGATTTCGATGTACTACACGTCAAAACAACGGTCTCTTCCAGTACTTTAAGACTAGCGTGCCAGTTTTGCCGTATTTGGTGTAGAAAACCCGAAAATGTGGTTTTTGTAAGCTAACCTGAATCTCTCAAAGTTACTTGTGTACCCTAAAATCTTCAAAGTGGCGCCATTTCTCGAACTTTTGATGGATTTCGATGTACTACACGTCAAAACAACGGTCTCTTCCAGTACTTTAAGACTAGCGTGCCAGTTTTGCCGTATTTGGTGTAGAAAACCCGAAAATGTGGTTTTTGTAAGCTAACCTGAAACTCTCAAAGTTACTTGTGTACCCTAAAATCTTCAAAGTGGCGCCATTTCTCGAACTTTTGATGGATTTCGATGTACTACACGTCAAAACAACGGTCTCTTCCAGTACTTTAAGACTAGCGTGCCAGTTTTGCCGTATTTGGTGTAGAAAACCCGAAAATGTGGTTTTTGTAAGCTAACCTGAATCTCTCAAAGTTACTTGTGTACCCTAAAATCTTCAAAGTGGCGCCATTTCTCGAGCTTTTGATGGATTTCGATGTACTACACGTCAAAACAACGGTCTCTTCCAGTACTTTAAGACTAGCGTGCCAGTTTTGCCGTATTTGGTGTAGAAAACCCGAAAATGTGGTTTTTGTAAGCTAACCTGAATCTCTCAAAGTTACTTGTGTACCCTAAAATCTTCAAAGTGGCGCCATTTCTCGAACTTTTGATGGATTTCGATGTACTACACGTCAAAACAAAGGTCTCTTCCAGTACTTTAAGACTAGCGTGCCAGTTTTGCCGTATTTGGTGTAGAAAATCCGAAAATGTGGTTTTTGTAAGCTAACCTGAATCTCTCAAAGTTACTTGTGTACCCTAAAATCTTCAAAGTGGCGCCATTTCTCGAACTTTTGATGGATTTCGATGTACTACACGTCAAAACAACGGTCTCTTCCAGTACTTTAAGACTAGCGTGCCAGTTTTGCCGTATTTGGTGTAGAAAACCCGAAAATGTGGTTTTTGTAAGCTAACCTGAATCTCTCAAAGTTACTTGTGTACCCTAAAATCTTCAAAGTGGCGCCATTTCTCGAGCTTTTGATGGATTTCGATGTACTACACGTCAAAACAACGGTCTCTTCCAGTACTTTAAGACTAGCGTGCCAGTTTTGCCGTATTTGGTGTAGAAAACCCGAAAATGTGGTTTTTGTAAGCTAACCTGAATCTCTCAAAGTTACTTGTGTACCCTAAAATCTTCAAAGTGGCGCCATTTCTCGAGCTTTTGATGGATTTCGATGCACTATACGGCAATACAACGTTCTCTTAATGTAGATTGCGTTTACTGGATGGAAGTTTCCTGTATTTTGAGTAACAATACCAGAAAATGGCCTTTTTCTAACCTAAGCATAACCTCTAGGTCTCAAATAAAGAAATTATGGGATGGAGCTAAGTCAAGTCAATTATGGGATAGAAAGGCCAGAAAATACTTCAACTGTCATTTGCCCTTTCAAGAAAACGGCAAAAACACGAGTTACTGGCTTTTAAAGCTTAAAGGCACACAAGATCTAGCATGTTTTCACAAAAGGGGGTGTTAGGTTCAAAGGCTCCTTTTGTGAAAACATGCTAGATATATATATGTATATATATACAGTCGTTGCCGTTAATGTTGTCCTAGACATATCCACATATTGATTTATAGCCTTTGTTCAGTTCGCACCTTTTACATAAAGAACGGTAATCAGCCGTGAACGCGCCCTTTGTCACAAAGAGCCACGGTGGTCTAATGGTTAACGCTCTTGCTTACCAGTTCAAAGCCCGGAGTTCTAGTCTCAGTATCGGCATCGTATATTTTTCTTTTTTTTCTTCTTGTTTTTCCCCCCTTGTCTTTTTGTTTTATTTACATATGTTTCTTTTTGCAGTTATTTTTTGATATTGGATAAGAACGGACGATGTAGCTAAAATAATACTGTCAACATGTAATGGTCTCAAATTTTCCCAGACTTTCGAAGTAGATAATTATACCAGCACTGACTGAGTACGCCCAAATTACGCTATTTTCGTTTAGAACGGTATAGTGATTCTGTTGATGGTTGTGGGTTTGAATAAGCGTAATTTGTTTTTCTTACACTGTGCCGGGTTTACATGTATATACCAGAAACAGTTTTGAAAATACTAGATACCCACTGATTCAAAGTATTATATCTTTCTTTAGAAGTAGGAAGCGATTTTAGCAAGTGTTATGAATTTCATTCGTACTGATTTTCTGAACTTAGGCAGACTGAGCGCGCGACCTCATTCTTTTTTCCGAGATTTCGAAAAAATCGGCCGCGAGACACGGAGAGGACAGTTTTGAAAATATTCGGCAGTCCAGAAATTAGCCAGAATTCTCTTTGAAACCCATAGTAATGCTTGCATAAGTTAACGAAGCTTTTTTCTTTGTGAGGGAAAATAACTCACATGGCATTATAGCCGTGTACTCGGCGTAAGGTTTACGAGTGTTTGACAAACGATAACAAACTTTTGAAGCCACGCCATGGACGATGTCGATGATCAAAATACTACATTCCCTGCGGCAGTCGAAGCTTTTGCAAAAGAAATGTTCGAACATCCGTTCTTGTTGTCACGTTTGAAATAAAAGCTTTTAAGGGAATGCAGTCAGAAAAAAAGGGGAAAAAGAAATGAAAAAAATCTTCGCAGTAACAAAAATGTCGATTCTGAGACTTGAATTCGGGGCTTCGAACTGGTAAGCAAGAGTGTTAACCATTAGACCACCGTGGATATTTGTGACAAAGGGCGCGTTCACGGCTGATTACCGTTCTTTATGTAAAAGGTGCGAACTGAACAAAGGCTATAAATCAATATGTGGATATGTCTAGGACAACATTAACGGCAACGACTGTATATATATATATATTATATATATATATATTAATTATCGTAGATAAAGTTATTTTGAATTAGTGATGTAAAGCGCCATTGGTCATATAGTGGAAATGGCGCTATATAAATTGCTTATTATTATTATTATTATTATATACACTATATACACTTTATACATATACATCACTGGTGTAAAGATAACGCAAGACTTCCACTATATTATCGATCAGCACAAATTAAAGATCAACACTATTCTACTACAAGGAGAATCAAATGCTGGCAAAACGATAGTAATTAACTCTATTTCTGAAGCATTTCAAGCATTTCAAGTAGCAATAATAACAAATAACAGCTCCACCACATTTTCATTTATGGAAGCGGAAAATGTGAGCCTTATCAAGATTGAGGAAGCCGTCATCGGACAAGACCAAACGGAGACATTTAAATTAATTTTAGGTGGAGAGGAATGTATGGTACAGGTTAAAAACAAAGCTCCAGCATTAGTAGAACGCACGCCTGTAATTATTACATGCAATGCGCTGCCACTCAAGGGAGTGCTGTAATGATCGTTAATGAGAATAACTCATCACCTCCACCAGTACATAGATTAGTTGAGACAGCCTATTGGCCAGAAAGCGATAGTGCTGATCACTGTATTTCACAATACTTGAAGTGACTATTGAACAGGTGTAATAAACAAAATAATCATCAATCATCTCTAAGAGTTGTTGTAGTCATGGCTAGAGCCCTCGAAGCTCATGGGAGAATAAATCAATTAGCTTACGGTACTGTGGCAGGCAAAGGTGCTTTACACGAAGCAGGTCGCGAAGCTTATAGTGAAGTTCAAACCGACTTCACAAACGAGTTGTTTTCTTATTCAACAGTGTTGTAATAAACTTCTTGAGAATTAATAACCTTTACCCTGCAAGTCTAAACTAAAGAGCTACCTTTTTTAACTGTGTAACCGGCCAGAAAAAAAAGACAATTACGGGACAATTCTTAATCATATTAGAAGCCTCAAGCATTTCCAAAAACTGCAATTATGTACTTAGACAAATCATATTTGGGAGTGAAAGGGTTAAACATTGTCCAGAGAAATCTGAAGCAACAAAGTGGTGCAGTTACAGTAAAAACCCGTGTGTAAGAACCTAGTGGTTTAAGAGCGACTGCCTGTAAATATCGAGAATCGCGGGTCGACGGTGAAATTTCGGAATACTTCATATTTTGCCAGAACATACCCTTGGGTGAACTGTTTTAGAAAATCATATCAAAAAGTTCCAGCGCTTTTTTAATTTGGCGATTTTTACAAAAGATTGAAAATACGGCCCCAGAGCGGTTTTTGGCTTGTCGGAACGACCGAATCATCACGCAACAAAAAGGACCTAGGGAAGTCTTATAAAAACTCCAATGGAATCATACTTCACACACGTATTAAAACACCTCTTTGACCTCAACATCCAGCAAGAATATATTCCGATAATGTAATTTATTATTTTTTCTCCGCCTTTTTAAACATGTATGTTTTGGACGCCAAAACATAAGACAAAATAATGGCCAATTTTGACAGCCCTAAGCGACTCCTGGTATATGATTTTTTTTAATAAAAAACTACACAGCATGAAAGTTTGGTTATTCTAGTTTAATCTAGCAAAGTGCCAACTTTGGAATCCAAACGCTTCCCCTCGGCAAAATAAAACGACCATGTACTGTAAGAGAGACGATTTAACCTCTAATTTTACAGTGCTTATCATAAACACCCATTCAAAAAATAAACAAACGTCCAAAATCATTTTTCAACTACTCTTAGCTGGTCTTTTAAAGCTCTGAAAGTGAAATGTACCTTTCGTACCCTTTTATCAGTCGAGATTTTGAGCCTGAGAGCCGTTAATTGAATGGTGGCTATATATAGATTCCCGTGCGAATCCGATCAAACATTGAAACAACAACAGGGTTGTTCCAGTCATCAAATTGGCCGAAATTCACCAGGCTGTGCCCATTAAATGCCTACACTTACATCGGAAGTACATTCTAAACGACAAATATATCAGATCCTGCAGTTATTTCTGAAGCCAAACGAAGACATTTTCATTCTCAAAGATCTGACCTGTCACCTATCAGTAACGCTAGCGAAGCACCGGCTCAACGAATACAACTCTAGTTTACAAGTCATGTTATGAGAACTAAAATAAATTCCTGCACCTTCTTTATAAGCCAATAGAAAGCTCAATTCAGATACATGGAGATAAACTACTGACTCTTTCTATTTTCTCGGGGGACCTCCGCTCTTGTCAGAGCGCTTCTAGTGAACTAATTTCTCTAAAACATTATTCGTTTTGTTTTTTTTTGTTTTTTTTTTTTTCGAACAGACTTTTGGACCGGTTGCCATAAATCTTAAAGACAACCACTACCTTCACCATTTCACTCTTCTTAAGACAATTTGGTCTACCCATGGAAATAATAGCACAGATTGGGGCTTACGTGTGTGGCCAACAGAGGGTAGACAAGCGGAAAGCCAAGCATCAAAAATTATTTTTTCCGACCCTTTTACTGATTACCTGCCTAGATACCTGGGAGTTCGAGTCGGTGTACTGTTGGGATAACAGTTTTCAGGAACTCCCCCATAACAAACGCTTTTGGGGACTTGATCCAGTCAACGCCGTCATGTTCATAGAACCGCTGACGGAGTTTACCTACCGGTGGTGCCATATTTGCCATTCTAATAAAACAGTGTGCCTCCCCGTTTATTCTCCGGTGGATCACGAGGGGTGGGGCACATTTCCGTGGCGTAAGCTTTTCTTTCACATCGAGTGTTAAATTCCTATTTTATTTTTTCTAGTGTTTGAACTGTGGCCATCTGCCAGAACACCAGTTGCCTCCTATGGCTTGTTGTGGCGAGACAATATGCCCCTCATGCTTTGTTGGACTGTTGAAACCGGACCTGAGGAAAGAGGGACACCCCGAATGTTTTTATTGTGCTACAAGGCTTAGACATCCATTCTATGTCCGAGCGGGCTCCATCATAATGTTTCGTCATGGCATCACATTTGGGTGCATAACTTTACCCCTAGTCAAACACTATAGTCGACGTTATGATCTCGTTTACCCTCGATAAAGGAAAAGTTTACGCCATTGAAATTTTTAGAAAGATATTTTCCTGTTTCGTGAAGTTCCTCCCGTGGCATAAATTAGACCTAAATTTATTTATTTTATTTTTTAGTGTTTCAAATGTAACACAGCCCAGGAGCATATATTACCACCTCTACCCTGTTGTAGGAGAACTGTGTGTGCCGCCTGTTTGATCTCCAGGATCTCTAATTTTCTAAATAGAAATGAAGTCCCCCGGTGCTATTTTTGTCAATCGAAATTCCAACACCAATTTTACATAAAATCGGGGAGCCTAATTCTATTTCACCATGGGACCGTTTTTGGCATTGTTGTTTTACCGATCGATTGCCAGTACCAACAACATTATGGATTAGTTTACTAAAAAATTATGCCGCGGGAAGTTCTTCTCTTTCTTCTAAATTTTTAAAAAATTATTCGGGCAATTAGCCCACTTTTCAAAATTTCTTGGTTTCAAAAAAATAATAGGGCGATTAGCTCACTTTTTAAAATTTGTCATTTTGTCATTTTTCTCAACATACTAGAGCGATTAGCTCACAAAATACTTTCTCCGTTTTTTCCATTAGAGCAATGGCTCGCATATTTTCGGATATTTTCTCTCTCTTGAATGGGCCCACGGGATGGCCTGTAAAATATGTATATAGTTTTTTTAAATTAATTAATTCTTTTATTTTTTTATTTTTTTTATTTATTGTTTTGGTTGAAAGGATACCTAGATTTTTTAATTTTTATTATTTTATTGTTTTGGTTGAAAGGATACCTAGATTTATTATTTTACAAATACTTGTATTAATTAAGTAATTTGGTGTGGCTGAAATGGCCCACCGCCATTGTAATTTTAATTGACAAAACAAAGTTGTTGTTACTCAAACAAAAGTCTCTTTTATTGTCTCCAATTACATAGTGGTTGAATCACATAAAGCCACAAGGGTTAACACTCCAATTTCCACATAGTCCTGGGGATTGTCTTCGTAAATCAAAGCTTGGCCTAACGCGTGCCAAATTCGGTTCTTGTACGTAATGAGGGGGTCTTCGATTTCTTCAAAATAATACCGTTTGTAGACCTCGTAAATCTCGGTCTCCTTTAGTTTTTGCAACTGTTCAAACACGGTATACGTAAGGGGAGCAACAATCCCCGAGAGGTGCAAACTCAGCAAAGCCCGGTGGCCCGTAGCCCGTAGAGCCTCTAGGGTAATATGAGACCGGACATTCGCCACACACGCGTTAAAGGGGGACTCGGGAAAGGTCCCTAAACAGACATGGTCCTGTTCGAGTTGTTGTCCCTGCTGGGTATACTCGTACACCCCAAACAATTCCGACTGCGTTCTCTCATGAATTCCCGGATGCACGTCATGACGTAGAGCGTTTTATACAAAGCCCATCCGGCTTTTAGGGCGGGCAAATCCCGGTTGTCCGGCATGTCCCCCAAATCTAGGCCTTCTTGCTTCAATAACAATAGCTCGCGTGGGGCTGGTAGCGAGCCTGAGGGGACCGGCTCGTTGTTGGGATGTCTATAGGGAGTGGGGAGGGCGGGGGACCCTCGGCCGCTGTACCAGTGGGGGGTCCGGAGGCCGTCTCTGCTGGGCTCCACACATTCCCTGCCGGGGGCCCCCGCTGGGGGCTCCGCCGGGGGACCCCTCGGGGGACACTGTAGACTCTCCACGGGGGGACCCATAAGAGGCGTAGTGGCGTTGGGATTGGTCCAGGCGACGGGTGGCGGACCTTGGGGGGCCTGTGACGTCCATGGCGACGCGTAGTATTGAGCTTTCTTAGGGGGTGGGGGTCCAATACGTTGTGCCGGGGGGCCGGCCCATATAAATCCCAGCGGAAACTCGCACTTCGGGTTGGGCGCCGGGGCCGTACACGTGAAGAACACGCGGTTCGGATTTTTCTCGCTTCGGCTCATCCCCACTTTCATCCACAAATTGTGGCCACACTTGGGAAACGTGTTGTACAACGTTCCGTAGGGGATAGCCGTTTTCACCAAAGACAGGTCTTGCTCCGTAAAATAAAAGCTGCACGGCAGCACCGGGGGTTGTGCCTTGTAATCCGCTGTTTGTCCACACTTGTAAACAAACTCTGGCGTCCCAACTAATCCTTTGACGGCTTTGGCGTAACACCCACAAAAGCACGTAGGGGGCATCGTTCACACTAAATTTACAAAGGAGGGGTCACTTTCTTATACGTCCCGGGTCTTTTCCGGGCGCCCAATCCGGGCCCTGGGTTTGTTCTCTCCCGACAACCCCCTCCGCCCCTGGCGGGACCCCCCTAAACTTCCGACCAATCCCAAGCCTGGCTTTGGTCTCCTTTCCAACCCCTCCGAACCTGGCGGGACCCCCCTAAACTGACGACCAATCAGAAGCCTGGCTTTGGTCACCAGCTGGGGGACAGGCCCTTGGCGGCGCCACGTGCGTAATGGCGTCGTTTTAAGCCACGCCCCCTGTCTCGACCAATCAGGAGGCCGAGGATTGACCCGCATACTGGGCTCCCTTACTACTCACATTGATTATCAGAGAGTTCGCACTTAACAATAAACTGCGGCAGCTAACAATCAATAGGTGATAACTTTAACGTTCATTGTCCGTAAGGTAACTTGGCACGTTTGATCTAGGCAAATCAAGGAGCTAGTTTCGTTAAAAAAAAAAAGCTTCAACGTAGTAATAGTATGGTGTAGTTCACCTTTTAGTTAGTTTCTTAATCAGTGGCCAGTTAAGTTAAGTTACCGCGCTTTAAAATGGTCATCGTTTTGATAAAGCAAATTAGTTGAAGCGGAAAAGCGGGCTGTTTTTGAAGACTGAAAGGCGGCACGTTAGTTATTTTCTGAAGAAAGAGCCGGTTAGCATACTTCATTAGATAAAGCTGCCGCGCTTCAATAGAAGAAGTGGGCGTTATTAAGTGTTACTAGATTCGCAGACAGTTAAAAAACTTCGAAAACAACGAGTTACTCTCTGTCAATGGAAACTGAGAACTATGGATAAGAACTACCGTGGATATTGCGATTAAGTTGGATCTGCAAAGAAGGATGTGATTGGTAGTGAGAGGAAATCGTTATTTACGTTGATCAACGGCGAAGTGTTTTATCCATTGAGGAGATGGCCACCATGCATTAGATTGTTATTTTGGTCCAAGCCTTTGACGGATAAAGGAACTTTTAAGATAACGCTATTTCTTCTTGGTAACTGATGCCGGCCAGAACTCATAGCGAAGTGGGTTTTGACTTCACAGTATTGGGCAACAGAGAAGATGGTTGTCTTATTTAAAAGGGAAAGACAATTGCAATGGATTGTTGCAAATATAGAACGGAAAGAAAGTGAATGGTTTTATTTTCATATTCACTATAACTTATGTTTGTTTGAATGGCGAAAAAAGACCACATGAATGACAACTTGGACGATGAATAGATCGAGTTTGGCACGTAATAACTTTCAAGCACAGTGACTTTTGCCGACTGGAAATCATTGACAATCGGTGATTAAAATCTATTGTTTAGCAGAAATCATTCCTGCAACTCGATCCGGAGATTAGTGAGGCATATTTGAATGCGGGAAAAGACGGAAAGTATCGTTCGCTTAAAATGGTAGCAAAAGGAAGACTGTTGAAAATTGGAAGACCTTTCACAATCTTGATAGGTTCTGCATTGGTGAGAAGACATCAACTATTTTCAACCCAACAGAAAAGGAATGCCGTCTGGTGTTCGAAATTTTGGAAAAGAGTTATGGAAGCCTGATCGAATACGCAAGACACGAAGGAGAGAAGCTATTCTGTTCAAGTGAAAAAGATGCTTATAAGCCGTTAGTTTTAATTCCACCAGTTCGTTTTTGTTGTAAGGTGCGAATAACAGTAAGAAACCAGCCATCCTTTGCTCACGTATATACAACGAGAGGAACTATAATAGCAGCTGTTTTTCATGAAGTGTGCAAAACATGCGAGACAAAATACTATTACAGTTATAAAGAAACAAAGTCGGCCGATGGAAATAGCGCGTGGTTTTTCTTTCCACCCACAGACAACAGCGCCGAGTACTTCCAAATATCATCTCAAACTGTGTTCGAAAAAAGGCTTCTAAAAGAAATTTCAGCAAGTGTTGAAATTGCGGCCGATTCGTTTGAGGCAAGAGCAAAAGTTTACAACGAGGTCAATAGAGAAAGCGATACAGCTCGGTTGTCAAATCTAGTAGTATATACAATAGCGGTTCTAATTCACATCCTTATTTAAGCCTTTTTTCTCCCATCGTATATCCCTACTCCGCGAAAAAATCGTTGAAATTTGTTTCAATTCGCCTCCCCATATAAGCCCCCGCAGTCCCACGGATGGCCCCACCCACCTAATTAGATCTAATTAGAGATACGTCATTCTAATGTATATCTGAGATACCGAATTATATGAAAAAATGTGCGGCGAGAATTTATGTAGTTGGTTAAAGGTTGGAGAGCAAGCATTCTGCAGCAAGTCGTGCATAGGCACATATTGTAGGACCCATTTATATAAAATAAGGCAGGGAAGGCGGATTCCAACACCTTGTCGCGGATGCGGGAAGGGCACCCAGAGCACTTTTTATACTTGTGTTGGGTGCGGCTCTGTGTTACTACGCGTAGAACTATCCAGGAAGGAAAAGGCAGCAAGGCGGCAGTTCAAGGCGGAAGTACTACAAGAGCTTTTACGGATTTGAAAACCCATCTAGGGATACGTGTGAAACATGGCTGCTCAGAATTCCCCACTAGCATTTGAACGCACTAAATGGGTCATTGGTAAGTTCTTACGAGGCTGGCAGATGGATATTCCAGAGGGTCACGAATTTGGTGCCGACCCAATGGCCTTCTTAGATGGTGTACGTCATATAATCCACGAAAAGCTAGAGGAAGAGATTTTAGATCTAAGAGGTGTGAAGTTCCAGCTCGCGTTGAGAGTACATCTACTAAAGTACAAACTCGATGGTAGTGAAGAATTCATCGATGCAATACTTCGCCACAAGCAGGAGGCCGTATTGCAAGCCCACGAAATCAATTCCGCGCTAGATAGGTCTTTTCCTGCGATCCAAGAGACCCTGGAGAAATGGACACATAGAGGCTCAGGGTGGGTGGTAGACCGAGTAGTTCTGCTTTGGCTCGACATAGCGCGATACCAACCACTACGAGGAGGCTCATACATTCCACTACCTAAAGAAGTCCAAAACAAGAGGGCTGTGATTAATGTTCAAAATAAGGGTGATAACTGTTTTCGTTGGACACTCCGATCAGCACTCTTTCCCGCTGAGATTAATACGCAAAGACCATCTTAGTATCCTATAGAGGATGATCTAGACTTTAAGGGAATCGATGTGCCAACCCCCATATCACAGATTTGCAGGTTTGAGAAGCAAAACAATCTTGCAATCAATGTCTTCGGCTGGGAGAAAGGTGTGTTTGTCTACAGGATTAGCAACCAATGTGTAGACACCCGCCACATTATAGATGAATCCGGAAAGATTAGCATTATAGATAAATCCGGAAAAATTAGCAAGAAATGCGTGGACACCCGCCGTATCAACATGCTGCTCATAGAGAAGTCCGGAAAGTATCACTACACTTGGATCAAGGATTTGAATCGCCTCCTATTCGATCAGAGCAAGTACGAGCACCGAAAACACTTCTGCGAGAGGTGTCTCCACGGATACTGCAGAGAAGATCTACTAGAAAAACACATTCCAGAATGTAAAGGTATAGGACAGACAGCAGTGAGAGTTGAGATGCCTGAAGAGGGTAAGAACAAGCTATCCTTCCAGAACTGGTACAAACAGATGAAGGTTCCCTACGTCATTTACGCCGATTTTGAGGCATTGACCACTAAGTTCGAAGAACCAGAGCCGACAGCAGAGCTGGCACCAGAACTGCGCAGCAACACCCAGAAAACTCAACTACATGAGGCCTGCGGATTCGGCTACATCGTGGTGAGATGTGATGGCCGTACAGAGACTCCAGTCGTCTATAGAGGGCCCAATGCTACAGAAATGTTCCTGGAGGCAATACAACGAGAAGAACAAGAAGTTGAAGCGGCTCTATCTAGACGTAAAGCCCTATGCATGACTCCAGAGGACAGCATAGCCCACCGAAGTGCAACAATTTGCCACATCTGTCAGAAATCTCTTAATGGGGATTCAGTTCGCGATCACTGCCATATCACTGGAAAGTATCGTGGAGCAGCACACAATGCCTGTAATCTACTCCTGCGGATAGACCCAAAGAAGACCATAATACCAGTAGTCTTCCATAATTTGCGGGGATACGATTCTCATCTCTTAATGCAGTCTATTTCCAAAGTAGAGGGGCAGATAAATTGCATACCAAATAACATGGAGAAGTACATTTCATTCTCCCTAGGGAAACTGCGATTCATCGACAGCGTTCAGTTTTTGCTATCCTCTCTTGCTCAGCTAGTATCGGCTAAAAACCCGGAAGGATTCCAAATCATAGCCAGATACGAGCAAGACGAACATAAGCGCGGGCTTCTTCTACGCAAGGGCGTCTACCCATACGAATACATGGACAGTTGGGAGAGGTTTCAGGATGAGCTACCGCCGCGCGATGCTTTTTATAGCAAGCTTTCTGATGAAGGAATATCGGATGAGGACTATACTCACGCACAGAAGGTTTGGGCTGCATTCGATTGTCAAACTATGGGAGACTACCACGACCTATATCTTAGAACTGATGTACTTTTACTCGCAGATGTGTTTGAAGGCTTTCGAGCGACATGTATGCAAAATTATGGCTTGGACCCAGCTCACTATTATACGAGTCCTGGCCTATCGTGGGATGCATTGCTAAAGAAGACTGGTGTAGAGCTTGAGCTGCTCACAGACTACGATATGCATCTTTTCATCGAGAAAGGGATGCGAGGCGGCATTTCGATGGTCAGTCGACGCCATGCAAAGGCCAACAATCCATATGCGGCAGAATACGACCCAATCAAGCTCACTACGTACATACAGTATCTGGATGCGAACAACCTATACGGATGGGCTATGAGCCAAGCGCTACCAACAGGAGGATTTGAGTGGTGCGACGTAGAAAAGCTACGAACCTTGAGTATCCTCGATATAGAGAAAGATGCGGATAAAGGTTATATCCTTGAGGTAGACCTTGAGTATCCTCTAGAACTCCACGACGCTCACAACGCGTATCCACTAGCCCCAGAGCGTATGAAAGTCCAGAAAAAATGGATGTCAGAGTACCAATGCGGACTACTAGGTGAAAGAGCGTTTCCAATCGAAGTTGAAAAGCTTGTGCCTAACTTATTCGACAAAGAACGCTACATCCTACACTATAGAAATCTACAATTATATCTTTCTCTTGGTATGAAATTGAAAAAGGTGCACCGAGCACTCAGATTCGACCAAAGTCCTTGGATGGAGCCATATATACGTATGAATACGGACCTTCGTAAACTGGCTACGAGCAATTTCGAGAAAGACCTCTACAAACTGATGAACAACTCAGTATTTGGTAAGACAATGGAGAATCTGCGTAAGCGCGTAGATGTTAAGCTGGTGCGTGCAAGAGAGGAGGACAAGCTTAGACGGCTGATATCAAGCCCAACGTTTGCTAGATCAAATATCTTTGATGATGGCCTCGTAGCACTACACATGCATAAAAGCAGGCTCGTACTTAACCGCCCAGTTTACGTTGGTATGAGCATCCTAGACCTATCCAAACGCCTGATGTACGATTTCTATTACAACCAACTTAAGCTCCAATATGGTAATAAATGCGAACTGCTATACACAGACACAGATTCTCTATTGCTTGAGATCCAGACTGAAGACGTCTACGACGACATGGCCAAAAATGCAGACCTATACGATACAAGTGATTACCCAAAAAACCATCCACTATACGACACTACCAATAAAAAGGTTCTTGGAAAGATGAAGGACGAGTGTGCAGGCGTTGCCATCGTAGAGTACGTTGGACTTCGACCGAAGATGTATTCGATTGTATGCGCAGACACTAAGGAGATTCGCAAGGCTAAAGGAATACGGAAGTACGTTGTGAAGAAGCACATGCGACACGAGCAGTATAAGGAGTCTCTTTTCGATAGGAAGACCTTCAGACATGGAATGAATATGCTGCGAAGCATTGGACACCAGATCTATGGTCTGCGAGTTAATAAAATCTCACTTTCGCCCCTGGACAAAAAACATTGGATTTCCAAAAATGGAATCGATACATTAGCCCATGGCCATAAAGATATATGTTTATTCCAAAACGAACTAGCTTAGGATCCCATTCGGAGGTAGTTCGGTATCAAGTGGTACGACTTGTAGCTCTTCACGCACGAATCCACGCGTTGGTAGTTGCTGAGCAACATTCGAAACCTGCGGAGCAACATTCGAAACTTGTGGGGCGTACAAATAATATAGGACTGGCTGACCCGAAGAAACCATACTACGCGAAATGCTATACGTTTTCAAACTCCATATAGGATCGGTAGCACGCTTTCGTCCACCTTCTAGCTCACCAGGAGCATATAGATATCGAACACTGACATCGAATGGAAGTCTTTCCTCTTTGAGCCCAACTAGACGTATCCGTTCGTCCCGAACCGGCACGGGTTCTGCTGGGTTCGATTCGATTTCGTTTTTGGTAATTGCTATGGATGGTTGTTTTCCTGTCAAACGCGTAGCTTCGTTGTTTAAAGCTTTTACGACCGCAGGTAGACGAGACACCCATTCGACAGATCTATCATCCTTTCCCTGTGAAGTAAGTACCATCTCCTGAGCATATTGGTATCCAAACAATCTCTCAGCTAAAGTACGATTAAATCGTTCGACGATTGCTTGATCCCGGTGAATATCCACACGACCACGACGTACAGAAACTTCATGTTTATCTAGTAGCGAAGACATTGAACCCATAAATTCACGTCCTGGATCGACTTGTAAAAGTTTTGGCCATGTTAGTGGACTTCGCTTATATATTCGTTCGAATGCCGCAGCAACTTCTTTAGATTCTTTAGTGGCTAATGGTTCGGCTTCTTTGTATCTGGATGCTACATACTTATATAGCTTTCTTCCACGTCCAGGTCGATCGTGAGGTAGAAATATCAAATCGGCTTGATGGACCTCATTTGGTGTAGATACATTGAATTTAGGTCGTGGAACGTATTTGGGGGGTGGTAAATAGATCTGCCATATAGCTTGTTTTTCTAGCCACATCCGAGTCACATCTTCAGATATGTTTGTCGAATTGGCAAGATGTTTAATAGCTGCTAGTCCTTTCCAATAACCCTCCGGACTATAGTATCGTAAACTTAGTTTAGTGTCCATTAATATGTGCATACATATATGTGCATACATATATGTGCATTCTAAGCTTCAATAAGCAGAAAAGTTACTACCTATTAGTCGCATTTTATGCGGAGTAATTACCTAGTAATACTCTAGTAATCTAGTAAGTGATCTAGTAATTACGTTAAACGTAAAAAAGCTCGTTTTTTTTAAAAAAGCATAGCTATAACCAATTCTTATAAGAATCGAGTGGCAACGTATCCGGTCGCGAATACACTACCACCTAAGGCCACCAATTCGGCAGTTTTCCTCGAATTAGATGGTCGATAATAATCTGAGAGTTTAGGCTCTTCCAGTTTCATTTGTAATATATGATATATATGGAGTTTTCGCATTGCATCGATTCTATCTTTAAGTCCAACGTGTGCGTTATTTTCTTTCCAGTGGTTCCAGGCGGCTTGTGCTTCTAGTCGTTTTTCTCGATTTTTCTCATAGGTTTTAATAGCGGCATTTGCCTTCTCCTGAGCTTTATCATGTCTTACCATCTCTGCGGCAGCAGCATTAGGCCCGCTAGTTGCTTTTTCTATTTCGTGTGCGGCAATACTAGCGGCAGCACTAGTTATGGCGAAGACAAATCCCATAAATATTATTGATGCCATAGCTTCGAAGGCGAGGTAGAGTCGCCCCTGTTACTCAGCAGGCTTCCAATACCCTTTGTCCTTTAGGTATTTCTTAGCTGCAAGGCCACCAGTTAGAACCGCTATCCACTTCACGAAGTTCAAAATACTAGATGAAGGATCGTTAGTCAAAGGCTCTTTGATTGCTTTTTTCCGACCCAACCGATACCTGCCGCAAGCCCAGTCAATATAGTAGCTTCCTGTATTGTGTTCATAAGTTCTTTAGCCATCTTATTGGAACAACGTTTACATCGCCGATAATATATGTCTACAGCGTGGCTTCAAATGCTATATCATACCTTGAGTTTTTAGGTTACGACCTTTTGGGGTTTCTTTGGTAGCGGCAGCTGAGCTGTCTGTGGCTTCAGTGGAGCTGTGGTTAACTCGTTGCGTTTGTTTGTATTGCTTATACTGATAGTACAAACCCACAAATGCTATGCTTACCCCAATTACAGCAAGTGTGGTATTAGTTGATATCAAACTTGGCTTATCAGTATGACTGTCTACCTGCGCCTGCGTTGCCGCCTGCGTTGCCGCCACATTGGCGATATTTTCTTTCCTTCTTTGCGCTATGAGTTTGCCTGCAGCGACTCGTTTTGGATTTGGTGGGGGTTTTACTGGTTCTTTCGTGATGGGATCATTTCGATCTTCGGAATGGGTATCAATTTCCATCTTGTTAAGAGTAATTACTTAGTAGTTGAGGTAACTTCAATACGCTTAAAGATTTTTTAAATTTGAATATGCCTCAAGTGCTTCATCGATTTGTGGGGTAGCCACTTCATATTCGCTCGGCAATACTTGCTCCTCGGAGTCCTGTTTAGTGGGCATAGAATGGTTAACAACGTGACAAAGGGCACTAGTTAGTGCTATAAGTGGACCTGCTTTGTAGGCCAATCGGCCAGCCAGTGCAGATAGCTCGTTTCGGACTAAGCGGTCTTTCTTTAGAGCTTTCAACAGCCTTCGTTGTTGTCGAGAATCTAGAGGCCTCACATATGCGACTACACAAGTTGCTAGACTTAGTGCTCTATCCACTAAGCAGTCATTTATTTGCTTTGCTAAGACGGCTTGGTATCTACGATATAGGCGTTCTATGTCTTTATCAGGTAACTTAGAAATGTCCCTAAGAGAAAAATTCTTCCCTAGATATTCTTTTGTCGTACCAGTCACGGCTAGAATAGAAAGAGCTTCCCTACGTTCGATGATTTCTATGCTATGATGGAACATTAACAATTAAAGTTTCCCCCGGATTGGCTGATGAAGGAGTGAAAGTTACACGATGGAACACACGACTGGCTTTAAGAGATCTACCTTCTCTAGGAGAATAGTCAGGATGGAGCTTCGTTGATATCATGATGTTTGTTTCACAATTGAATACTAATAGTATATCACATATCAAGTGTTCAATATGACAGAAACTTTAGACTTCGATCCTATATCTGAAGAAGGTAGAGCCGATGTGAATGATCTTACTGCCGAAGAATGGGCGGAGATTAGACCTGATGATGGTGAGGCAGAAATGGATTGGTGGAATAGAGCTAAGCATAGCTTCAAAAATACTACGAAAAGCATACGGGATAGGTTATGGAAAAATCGTAGTAACTGGGGAACCAGTTCAGCCGAGTATATAGAATTAGTCAATCAAGGTGATGATGCGGAAACGCAATTTACGGCAGGCAGTAGCGGCAGCGGAGCTGCTACTGCGGAAACGCTATTTGAAAGACTGGAAAGACGGACTGAAAATGCACAGGACCAAATCACTATAAAGTTTCCAAAAGCAGATCTAACGAAGTTCACTGCTAGTTTGGATGACTATGATAGGGTCGTGATAAAACTCAATCGTAAAAATGCTGAATCATACTTACTGTCGGATGCCGTAGACACTCACAACGCATTACCGAAAACGCTTAAAAACGCTCTTGGACCTACTGCGGAAAAGGAGATTAGTATGAAAGAGGATATGGCCACCGAAAAAGATAAACAAAAGGCCGATGAAATAAAAAAGATGGATTCATTAACTAAGGGGACTCCAGAATATGAAGTGGCAAAGAATAAAGTAGTAGCACTAGAGGATCAGAAACAGGAGATCGAGAAAGAAATAGAAGCCATCAAAGATCGTATGTCGTTACGAGACCGCATAAAAGCCATCTTCAAGAAACATGGATTTACGGTGATTGGATTGTTAGCTGTCGCTGGTGCCGTAATTGGTACTGTCGTTAGTATATTGACAAAAGGCTTGGCTTCCGTTGCTAAGGGAGTTGGTGAGGCTTTGAAGGATCTTGGAAAAAAGTTGGCTAACGTGCTACCTGCGGCGATAGGCGCTATTGCGAGTTTCATATTCCGTACAGCTGGAGAAGTTTTCGGCTTCCTTGCCAAGAATGCCTGGATACTCATTGTAGCTGTGGTCATATTCCTAGTAGAGCAATATAAATCGTCGAAACGTCAGCGCTAACGAAATATCATCCATGAGGCTACGCCGGCCACAATACCCACGATTGCTAAATTGGTTTCGTGATTCGTTGGCGATGCGCCGCGACTTTGTCGACTGTGTGGTGTCGTATCAATCGTAGCGGTCGTATCAGTAGTGGCTCCGCTGTCTGTAGCAGGTTTATTCGTCTTTGTTTTCGGGCCTTCCATAGGGGCTGGTGGTGGAGATTTTTCGTTAAGATTGATGTCGTCGTTTATTCCTAAACTGATACCAGGTTTATTTGCCGTTCGTAGGCTGTTTACGTACGTAGCGCCCTTAAAGATAATCATATAGCTAGGTATTAACAGACAATCCTTCGCAACTGCTAGATCTAGACGAGAACTAATATCCTTAATAGATTCTTGGTATTGGGCTAGAGTGTCTGAAGCCGATTCTATGATGGCATCTTCAAACATCGTATCGAATTTATTTTGGGCGGCTGGGGACTTCGATCCTACGATTGGTGAGCCGGTTGAAGCCTGGGATGATAGGACACAAAACAAATATACCATTATTGACGCATTAATTCGGACCATCCCGGCCTTTGTCAATCCTTTACCATTCTGTGGAACGAACCAATTGTAGTGCTTCTCGTTCATATCATTTCGACGTGTGGCAAAGTTGATTTCATAAGCACCGAACTCTCTTCTGATCTTGTCATACGTGACGTAATTCCATGGAACGTTGTTAAACTTATTAAAGACGTTTTCTCTGGGGAGTGGGACATCCAATTCAAACAGTACTCGCCTGATCGTATAGTATACATGAAATCGATAAAAACTCCGAATATTGTCAATGATTGGCGCATTGTCTGAAAGATGGTCGTCGAACGATACGCCACAGCCTGCCGTAGCACACCAAACGGCGAAACATAATTGGTGCTGCCAAAGTTTCATTGGTTCAACATCAAACCACTTTTTTGTTTTTACCTCTCTTTCAGCACTCTTAATCGCCATCTCGATAGGGCTAGGATCTTTCGATTGTTTTTCACTACGATCGAATCCCAGATCTTGAAAGATATGTCGTGGCTCATACGTAAATAGCTGATCCTTTGCTACGTAGATCTTTAGCGTTTGTATGATAGGGTATATGTCTTTAGCGACGTGTGCCCAGGGAACGGCTGGAACTGGATACTTAAAATCAGTCCTTCTGAATGGAAGTGGAAAACCCCCGCCGAATGCGGCCACCGCATGTTTTTGCGTTGTCACGCGTAACGCTTCGTGTAGATGATTTCTGACATCTACTGGTATGAGACCACTCATATTCCAATGCTGCCCACCATCGTAAAACATAATTCTAGTCTCGTATGTAGACTCATCATGTATGTCGGATGCCGTTGTCCTAGCTGAGAACTTATCGAAGTCCGCGTGAGGATATTTTTTCTTAAAGGCCGCTAAAGCCTTTGCATTGCGAGGTGCGATATAGTCACCCCAATCACCGTCGAAATGATTGGCGCCGGGCCAATCAATCCGTTCGATTCGTACACTTGACTAATCTGTTTGATATTGATACGTATTAAAGTTACGACATGTTAATATCGTGAAGTAAAGAACGTATGTTAATATCATATCGAAGTAAACTTCAGGCTTTAATATGGTAATCTTAAATGTCACCACTACCTCGGCTGACCATACGGTCTACTTTCAAGAACCTATTTACATCCATAATATTTCTCTAATCGCGGTCGCTTTTGAGAACGGTTGGTGGAACCTATCAGAGAAAGCTTCATTCACTTGGAATGCCCCAGGCGAGATACGGATTCCTTATGAACTTAAGCCGGGGAATTACAATATAAACATCTTAATGGACGCCCTCAAACCCGCGGTTACTGCTGGTTTATTGGAATTCGTAGCCCACGATCATAGGAAGTTTTGGATTCTAAAAATTAAGAAACCAATCCTGTTCAGTAAGAATCTCTGCGATTTGTTTAATATCAAGGGTACTCCAGAAGGGGATAATGTGCCACTCAAAGTAGGAGAATACAAACTGGTGGTACAACTTCTTCACTATGTATATATCTATTGTGATGTGGTGGATCCTAGCTTCTCAATTCTTAATGGAAAGCAATCAAACGTGCTGGCTATCATTAATCTCGTGGGCCTTAGGTTTACAGAATGTACTTACAATCAATTGCTTCCCTCGCCCATACGATCTCTAGGGACAAGACGAAACAGCCTTCGCCTGACACTTAGAGACGAAGAAGGAAATATTATAGACTTCCGTGGTCGACCTATACGATACGTATTGAAGATTGAGTAAGTTATAATATATCGAAATGGCAAGCGATTCAATTCAATTAGTTCCAACGGCACCAGGTATTTATCCGCCGCTGGCTAGTGGGGCTAGCGGAGATAATTTTCGTTGCAAACAGTCCGAGATACTCTTTCATATATCGAAACTCAAGAAAAACACTATGAAGGTGTGCGTAAGAAGTACGCCCGCGCACAAGGAATTGTCCATGGTGCCGCTGTTGTAACAGGAGGTCTATCCGTAATTTTATCTGGGTCTGGATTGGGAATAGCTTTAACTGGTTTTGGAATAGTGATTGGTTTACCATTAGGTGTTATTGGTGGCTTATGTGGATTAATTTCAGCATCTACGACCATTGGAGCTAAAAAATTAGGAATAAAAGTATCTAAACATGAGAAAACCACTATGTTGGCTAGAGCGAAAATTAATACGATTCGTGATCTAGTATCGAAGGCCTTGCGCGATGAAAACATATCTGACTCTGAATACAGTCTCATCCTCGCTGAAGCAAATAAGTACGAGATTATGAGGTCTGAAATTCGCCGAGAGACTCAAGGACAAATAAACGAAAAAAAAGTAAAACAAATTCGCTCCGAAGTGCGGGAGGAAATGCGAGAAAAACTTGGCAGTCTAGTGGGGTAAGAATTGACATCTCATATGAGAAAAGTGAGCGTGGGCGATATTTACGCTTTTCTAAGCGGTTCGTATAAATTAACTTGTATGTCGAGTTCGTATGCAAATTTCAAGACAACGGGTGGCGATTGTCTGTGGATTTTTTATTTCAAAGTTTCAATCTCGAATTTTCTTATTCACATTCCTATCGCGCCGATCCGCCCCTGTTTTACTCGTTTAAGCAAAATTGGGGCGCTCAGGAATTTTAGGAGGAACTTGGAATGTATATATCTAAGTACCCTTGGCTAGCAAGCTGTCAGAATGAGTTTTTTCGGGCTCTGAGCGTATTCTAATTTCAGTCAACGCTAGAGCTATTTTAGCCGTCTACGTAATTATTACATCGGCTGCGTCTTATATAGCTGAGGTTCTACCGGCTTCGTCAGACGTATTCTCAGCAGTAAGATCGAGCGACATGGAAGGAGAGCAACCGAGAAAACGTGTCCATCTGTTTCTTGAGAAACTTGCCATAGAAACTAAAGTTTCAAAATCACAAGTCGGGGTAAAGCTTTACAGAAAGAAAGTGGAGAGATCTCGCTTGTTACGGCAGCGAAGAAAACTACAAGAAAGACTTAGAGCCCTCGTAAAAGACCTAGAGACGAAGGAAGCCGAAATACAGCTCGTGGAAGAAGACATTCGGATGCTAGGAATTACTGTCGACGAGGGGACCGATGATGAAGATGACTAAGCACTATCTAGACGATCCTTCGCGTAGGAATAAAACACCCGCGACGGGGGTATGGCTAAAACGATCCTTCTCTGATCTGGTGTCGGTGTTGCTTACAGCACTCGAATAAACAACTCTTACCATAAATAGTTGTCCTGCCTATTGTTAACCATCGGCACTGATTTTGTCCTCGCATCTTATGGCTGATAATATAACGGTATTTATTAATGGTTGCATAAAATTGGTCGTTTTTTTTTATTGAGGGGTAGTTCTTAGTAAGGGAATAATGGGGGTTATATGAGGTCTGAATATTCGTTCTCTAGTTCATGCTGGAAGAAGTACTCAACTAGACACTTAACTATACCGTAATGACCATTGTAGTAGGCATAACGTAGTGCGTGGTCGGCGTCCATATCATAATAAAAGGGATAGAAGTACTCAATAATAAATTTAACAACGTCAAGAAAGCCATTTCTAGTGGCCTTGAATAGCATGCCACCAACGTCCTCATATAATTCATCATAATCATATTTGAGGATCTGGGAGTGCTTAAAGAGAAACTTGACGATATCGATATTACCATTTTCGCATGCGTAGCAAAATGCACAGGTGATGTGTATGGCTAGTATATTGAACTGGAAGCGCTTAATTAGCCACTTAACGATACCAAAATTATTATTCCTACAGGCATTGATTAGTATGTCCCCATCGTAGTTATGCTCGGTTTCATCGTCGTCGTCTTCATCGTAGTAGTATGCCCTAAAATTACCATTATCAGCATGGCTATATCCTACTACGATACCATATTCGCAATCGTATACGTCATCCTCGGAAATATTGAATTTCTTAACCAAATTATCTCTCTCATCATCGTTATGAGCAGACATAAGCCCTAATAGGACTACTCGTCTACGGAATTCTTTGTCTACGTTTTCGTAACGTGCTATAGATGCGGCATCATTTAGATGTTTTGAAGTCAAAGAAATAGCGGCAAATGATGTAGGACCGGCATACTCTACGATCTTAGTCAAAATTTCTATAGGAAGGTACAATATATTAGCCATAGTATACTTCCAATGTTTCATATGTATGTACTAGACAACTGATATCTCTGCATGGGTTTTCAAATCCGTAAAAGCTCTTGTAGTACTTCTATGAACTGCCGCCTTGCTGCCTTTTCCTTCCTGGATAGTTCTACGCGTAGTAACACAGAGCCGCACCCAACACAAGTATAAAAAGTGCTCTGGGTGCCCTTCCCGCATCCGCGACAAGGTGTTGGAATCCGCCTTCCCTGCCTTATTTTATATAAATGGGTCCTACAATATGTGCCTATGCACGACTTGCTGCAGAATGCTTGCTCTCCAACCTTTAACCAACTACATAAATTCTCGCCGCGCATTTTTTCATATAATTCGGTATCTCAAATATACATTAGAATGACGTATCTCTAATTAGATCTAATTAGGTGGGTGGGGCCATCCGTGGGACTGCGGGGGCTTATATGGGGAGGCGAATTGAAACAAATTTCAACGATTTTTTCGCGGAGTAGGGATATACGATGGGAGAAAAAAGGTTTAAATAAGGATGTGAATTAGAACCGCTATTGTATATACTACTAATCTTTCCAACGCCTTTAAAAGAACAGTTTGATGGATGCGTGGGAGTTGAACACGAGCAAAGATTAGAGGAAAGCTATTTTTATTGGAAACTAGTTTTGTCCTACTGGGAAGATGGAACATTAGCTGAAACAGACTTGTATGCACAAAGATGTCCATCAAGTCAACGAAGGGATATTGAAATGCTATGCGAGAAAGCATTAGAAAATGTCCGCGAAAGAAAGCAGCACAAATGGATTCATCATGCTTGCGAGAAGAAAGGTTGTAAGGAAGGATACGTCACCATCGATGGAGTTGAGAAGATAAGAAGAATGAAATGCGCTCTTCCCAAATCAAAATTGGCAGTACCAAATGGAGATGTATCTCTATACAAGGAAAAGGGAGATCGCTGCCTTGCTGACAATGCATTCAGTATATGTCTTATAGAAGCAATATGCGATTAAACCAGACTGCAGCCATGGTGTTATGTTTCTCCAATTGAACATGAGCGCGAGGAAATGTCAAAAAGCATCATGAGGGTTAAAATGGGAGGCAAATGGAGGAAATTTAAGTTATGGTTTGGTAATTCTATGGAAGATGAGAAACAAACACATGCA
This sequence comes from Actinernus sp. WN-2022, assembly GCA_030867875.1. Lineage (NCBI taxonomy): Eukaryota > Metazoa > Cnidaria > Anthozoa > Actiniaria > Actinernidae > Actinernus > Actinernus sp. WN-2022. Next base: position 5,165,063 of record JAOWCC010000936.1, on the reverse strand, counting down.
AACACGTACAGATGAGGTCTACAGGGTCTGGCTCAACATATATGCGTGACTTGTGCTGTGCAACACAGAAAACTGCCAAATCTGAACTTTCAGTGTCTCTAGAACGCTAGATGAGACCAGGCAGATATAGTAGGCCTTCTGCACTTCAATCCTGAAAGGCTAAATTCATCTCAGTTATCTGCTGTTGCTAAGTCGTCAAAAGCCACCCAGTTCTTAATATTGAACACTCAACACAAGGTGGATGCTACGCATGCTTAGACCAAACTTGGAAAGTTTACATACAAGCTTCTTGTCAGAGAGATTGCTTGGGTGACACATTGGGAGGAATCAAGGGATATTAAACATTTGATTCAAATGTTTCTTACATGTTAGATAAGCATTTCAAGGAAACAATTGGAATTAATCCAAGTTAAATGATACCCGGAAATTATGCTCGAATTCTTTTTAGTCCTGAGGGCAAAGTTGTTTTTATTTTGAAATCTGGAGAGCAGAAGCACAACCTGATTGCTTTATTATCTAAGCTTCAGTTTATGCATAAGATTTTTAGCTGCCGAAGTCCAAAAGAAAGATATCCCAATGAATGGAAACAATACAAGGAAATTGGTGTGGAGTTTGGCAATTTGCTAATTAAGAATTAACTATATGCACGCTGGAGCAATTACAGGTTTAAGGCTCAGTGTGGCTGGCTCCACCGAAGCAATGCCAACTGATTTCATACCTCGCTCGCCCGAAGTTTTTTCCGACAAAACACATTAAGAATGGCTTTCTGGTACGAAAATTTGCTCCTCTTTGTAATTAAAGATGTGCTCTTGAAACGTTTCGGTTATCTGACATGTACTCGTGCAAAGGCACAAAACGAACATTATGTAGTTCAATTTGCGAAGAACCATCATTATCGGTAGCCATCTTGGAAATCACAGAAAGGTATTTCACATCACTATGCATGCGTGATTGGTTGGCCAAGCATGGCACTAGCAATCTGAAATTTAAGGATCCTGGGACAAATTTCAGTGATCAGTAGTCAAGATCCGCGACTTAATTACCGTATTGTAAACATAACTTGCATTGATTAAATCTTTCATATTTGATGGATTGTATTAGGCGTAGTTTATGACTATCAATTTCAAACCTACATAATATAGTGTAAATAAATGTTCCGCCAACATTTCAAGTTAACAAGAAAACTGCACAGAGAGCAATCAAAGACATTTATGATTAAAACAATATTGCTGCTGCTCAATGCTTCAAATAACCAGTCCACTGGGACTACTGTGATCAATCTCACAGGACATCTCACAGGACATTTCCATAAGAAGCAATAACATTGAACAAGGATTTTAGTCAGGGAGCATATGTAATGAAATAAAGTCCCGTGGGAATTTTGTGATGAAAGCAAGCGACTAGTCTAGATGTGTTAAGGACCCTAATGAACATGGAAAATGTTGTCGGCAATTTTGTGACTTGCACCGACGACCGCTATGGCGGGTTTAAAATGTGACATATATCACCCAGCATGGAAACGAGGCTGGGCCATAAAATGCCTTATAACCACCGTTATTGACAACAATTCGTTACCAAATTTACTCATACTTTATATTGAAGTGCATATAGTACACATAATTATCTTTAAAGTGATAAAGCTGATCATGTGACCACGGCAGCATGTAAACGAGGCTAAGCCATATAACTTATTTTGAATATTTCGTAAAATTTATCCAAATGCACTGGATATAAATATATAATCTTAAACCTGTTTTCTGTGTATTCTTAACTACGATCAAGTACGTCAAGTGACTAATATTTTTTTTTATATTTTTTTTTTATTTTTTATTTTCTTCATCTTCAAAATTGTAGGAAACTGTAATAACTGGATTGTATTACCCTTATTCACTTGAATAAAAAAGTATTAATTCATAAAAAAAATAAATTTTAAAAAATCAGACTGCTGTATTCTTGGTCAGCAGCTTTTATCAGACTGCTGTGTTATTGGTCAGCAGCTTTTATCATCAAATTAAATACGAGGTCCGCCATTTTGCAGACCATGTAGAGTAGTCATCATCAATTTATGTACTTTATCTCTCATGGAGAATACCCTTGATTCTGGAATAGTATAAGTCGAGAAGGTAAACCTTGTTTTTGATTTATGTATTATCTGTCAGAACGAAAAGAATGAAAGTCTTGTTGAAAAACCAACTTCACACGAGAAAGTTTTAAAATTCATCGAAGAATGGGCTAGCTATGGTAATTTTACTTATTCTGAAACTTGGCGTAAGCTGCAAAGTTTTTCACCCGAGGAACCTGAACTAAAACAAGCTTCATGGCACCGATCGTGCTACAAAGATGCTGTACATACCGGTATGCTTAAGAGAGCAAAGGAGAGGTATGACAGGCAGTTGGCTGGCCCAAGTGAGTCTAGACGTAAATCGCGAAATGTAGCTATCGAAGGTCCTCAGTTGACTCGCTCGAAAACATCACCGAACAATAAGGATGTATGCTTTTTCTGTGATGGCCAACCAGGTTATCGACAAGCTCTGCATAACATTAGAACTATTTCTGCTGGAGAGTCGCTACGTACTGCTGTTCGTTTATCAGGTAACGACAAACTCTCTGTTAACCTAAGTACAGCAATTGCTGCCAATGATGCACATGCCATTGACATCAAGTACCACAACATTTGCTGGGTTACTAATGTCACAAATGTTCTCCGCAAGCCATCATCCGCGGATTCATGTAGTTCTAAATTAGCTGGCGAGACTGCAGCTAAGATAGAATTCTTGACTATGACAGAGATGATCTTGAGAGATGGGAAAATAGCAACCATGGCCGAGTTGCAAGCTGCATTTGAAAGTATTCTAGAAGCAAACAATGTTGCCGATTCCACGTACAACCGAAAAGCACTGAAGCAGCTACTCCAAATGAGATACCTGGCATTGATTTTCATAGGGCTAAGAGAGTCAACGAATCTGAACGAGTAAGCATAAAGAGGACAAGGGACGCTGCAATCCAACTGGCAGAAGATCACAGTGCTGATACTGATACCGAGATGAAAACTTTGTTTGATGCCGCTGCAGTACTTCGAAAAGCTATCAGAAACTGTACAAAGTGGGAGTTTACAGGCTATCTAGAAAGTATTTCTGATCAATATTTGCCAGTGGAACTGTACATAAGCGTACAATGAGTCTTGCTCAAAGTACCGTTTCCATGTGCTTAACTGAGCGACAAATTAAGAACAAGAAGTCAGGAACTCTTAGGTCAACATCTGAAATGGCCTAGCTGTCCACCAGGCGGTCCGAAGTAAAGAGTTAATAAGAATGCTGCACGGTTATGGGATGTCGGCTGATTATAACAGAATCCTCCGAGTAGAGTCACAGATCGAATCAAGTGTTCTCAAGCGTATGGCTCAGAATGATGGCGTATATCTACCTCCAGACATAGTGAAGGGAAGGCATGTCTTTTTTTGCGGTGGACAACGTAGACTTTGATTAAGATACTCCTGACGGGAAACGCACCTTCCATGGAGCAGCAATGGCAATATACCAAAAGAGTGATCCAACTGGGTTGTGAATAAGAATGCCCATATACCATTCTGTGCAATAGGTGCAGATAATGCCCTGGAGCATATCAACCGATCCATGAAAGTATCTGGTGGTTTAGTTGGCATAACGTTAATTAAACTCCTACGCCCGCACCAAGTACTTCCTGATTGCACCTGAGCTTGCACGACTAGCAGAACAAGCCAAACAGATGGCAGGTGTTTCACCTAAGACACCAAAACATCATCTCCAGTTTTCTCTCCTCAAAAACCAACCTAATTTTAATTCCAATTCGATCCTGGAGTTTGTCGGAATACCAAAATATAAACCTCTGGCTTGTGAGATCCCAGTAACAGCATCATGTATCTTTGACGTACATGTATAATAATTAATAAACCATTTATTTTATTTATTTATTTGACTCGGCTCTCCAGTAAACAAGCTTGTAGTCTTCTAAAACAGAGTGGCGAAGGTGTTTCATGCAATACAGAACTGGGTAATGTATATATATTTGGCTATTAAGGTCCTTTATGATAAGATTATTTTTCTTGTTTTCTTGTTGCCCACACTGCTATTACTGTTCAGGTAATAATCAAATCGCATGATACTGTCAAGCGAAGTAGAGCAGCCACCCATCAAACCATTGCTTGCTTCCCCCGAGGGACAGTGAGTGGCCCCACTAAGAAATAACAATTCCCACCACTGTTGCAATAATTATTGTTTTACGATGGAGGTAACAAAGGGGGATTTTAAACAGTGCTCAGGCTGTGCAGCACAAAAAGATGCCAAAAACACTGGTTAGAACTCAAACCTTTGTGTAAAACTAATAGGCATCATGAAAAGGTTGTTCAAAAGGATATATTGTAATACTGTAAGTACACAAAAGTGCAAAACATTAATGACAAGAAATGTATTTAGTGATTCCGAAAATGTTTTTTTCAACAGCCTTGACCAGGCCTGAAAAACATGTTTCACCGCAATAGCACAATAAGGTATAATTTCTGTTGAAAATAAAAATACATGTACTGGCATAAATTAAGACCTACATTGTACATTTTTTTTATGTACAAATATATAATTTAGATACAATTCATGTGTCTTTTGGGTCAGGGCTTTCCCAACAAATATTTTCAGAAACATCCCACAATTGCTAGTCTGTTTCTAGCATTACTCTAATATTTATATTTATAGTATTTACATATATTATTCTACTGGACAATCTCAAATTTGTACTTTCCAACCTTGTGAAAAAATAAGTTGTCCCAGCCCTCTCCAGCAAATTTCAAGTGAATGATACTGACAAACTATGGCTAAACAAATCAATGGTGTGTGTCAAGTAATTATTGGTTTACATGTACTTTAGGTTCCAAGGCTGGATGACCTGTAAAGTTCAGTCTTTTACTGCATTGTACAGTAGGCTATGTCATCTACTACCTTGACATACATGTATCTGCCATTCAAAATTCAGCTTTGAACAAGAGCCTGCGGCCAGGCTGAACTCTGGCCCTTGGAATTAACTTGGACTAAAGTCGATTTGAAAATAAATCAGATGTTTTATTTTATAACTTTGTCATTTACTGGTTCAAAGCTCTCATTTAAAAAATGAAAACTTTCAAGGACCTGGGTAATTTCATACTCAGATTTCCTATTTTATTCACTGCCACAAGGAAGAGAGATCTGGTAAAGTAATTGCAAGGCCCAATATACCAGCCTATTGCTAAATCGTAGATTGGATTACTGTTAAATTTACAAAGGTAAAGAACATTTGTTCTCTTATCTGAGCAGACGTTGTTTCAATCAAAAAATTTGAAGACACGTTAAAGAAAGCTCTGGAGTCTAGAAATTCCAGCAATTCAAAACCAACACCAAAACAAAAGGAGGAGACAGGAGATAATCAAGTCTTATTTATCAACTGAGCTTGCTTTCTCCTTAGACAGAGGCTCAGTGTTTGATTATTTATCAGTTGATAAAGACATCATTGTGGAAAAACAGTGGATTGTTATCCTGATCTCTTTAATTGATGACCAATTAAATAAAATTTGTTCCACTGGAGTAAATGTAGTCTTAAATACTACATTGTATGAAAGGTAGGATGATACAGTTACAAGACAGCATATATGTTGATGAGGCTTCTTCAACAGATCACCTCAAGGCAGGAAGACAATGGATTACTATATGTACATCCTGATCGAGGCGTTATTCCTTCCTACATGTAGGTGAAGTATACTAGAAAAAAATACTCGTTTTCATGGTTGACGAGGCTCAGCCTTTTACTTATTATACGTACACAAGGAAATATTAGTTCTGATTATGTTTTATACTTGTTAAAATGTGTTAGGCCTTACTTTACTTTAATGATTTCACAACTTAAACAAGGAAACCAAGACTCTTTTACAAAATCAGCAGTCAGTGTTTTTTATTCACCAAAATTTTTATAATTTTCGCAGGATGACTTCAGACCAAATAATATTCAAAGCTTGTAACTACATTATATTAAAACCACAAACAAAACTTGATTGTTGTAATAATGTGGTATATTTTAGGGGAAGCACTTACAGATTGACTGCTTAAATATGTACTGTAGTGAGAAAACTGTAGTGCAATGTTGTTCAAGTCATACATTACTTTTGTTTGTAATCAGTTTAATTTTCAATCAAAAATGCTATGTATCTGGAATAGGGAAGGAAACAATAATATAAGACAATAATAAATAAATAAATGGTGTCAGAAACATTAAAAGTGCAACAGGCATAAAAAGCTGTTTCATTGTTCATGATCGCAGCCAAATGAGGGATACTATAATTTCCGGCCTACATGTATTACCCGCACAGCATATTACCCGCACCCGCTGATTTTAGAGTCTCAAAGTAACAATAGTGGGGTATATAATTCATGGTAGTGTTTCGTTCCATAATTATAGTCTCCCTCTATAATCATTTTCTCTAATGTTTTACAGTATTATGCAGGGAGACAATGGAACGAAACACTACCACGAAGTATATACCAGCAGTGGACTTTCAAAGATGAAGTTTACGTTTGTTAGGCTCTGACAGTTTTCAAGAGCAACACACTTCATGAATTGCTCAGAGGTCTGCATAGGTTTTAAGAAAAGGCACACTTCATAAGTTGTTCACTCCGATTGTCAAGTGTCTTTTCTATGACAAGAAAAAGCTGTGGAAAAATAGGTAATACATTGAAGATGCTCCCTTTGATAGTATAAATGCAGCTCTTGTGCAGATAACTATTTTTAACAGAAGCAGTTTTCATCTTATTAGTTTGAAATGCATAAACACAGCATCGGAATGGTCTCCCCTGATTGGTACAAGTTTGTTTATTGGAAATGTGACAATGAAAGCCACTCTCCCCACCAAATTCGTTCGACTTGAGGAATCCCATGCAAAAAAGTTGTTCAAAACAAATTAACACAGTGCAAAATACTTGCATTGAAAAAGAGTACAATCGGCACTATCTACTAAATTAATTGATGTGAAAACAGTCTATACTGTGCGCTAAAGGAGGAGCTCTCACATACAGTATGTGCTCCATAGGAATTATTTACTAGAAATAATCATAGATTGTCAAAGTGCATTCCCCATTTTTTTAATGTAAGGATTGGGCTTCCCAAATACACACCCTTCTGAAACATAACTGCAGTGACCTGGACTACACTATCGACAACAACAAACTGAGCCTACTGTGACTGTAAAATATCCTGATCAAAAATGCCTGTCTTTAAAAAATGTGAAAAGTTTTGAATACCTTGACTCAGGAAAGTTACAAGGGGATGGATCTGTTCGGTTAAATAGGTCATCAAAGGGCTGATATAAAGATAACATTTTGGATTGTAACATTGAGTATGTAAGCTTTCAGTTGTATTGCTAAACAAAGAAAATAAACAAGCCATATACCATAAACACAGGCAGATAAGCTGCACCCCGAGTTTAGAAGCTCAAATTTGAGGGGTGGGGGGGATTAAAGTAAATCATTCAACGACATAACTCGGTAGTTTTACCCATAATTTTAGATCTCAAAGTGTTTAAACTTACTTATACATATACAATAGAACTTTCCATAGCATTTGCTTGACATTCCAAGGTCAATTGTTAGCCGATTGTAGTCCTGAATTTCACATCAACAAAGATATGCTCACGCTGACGTTCATCAAAGCTTCAAAGCTTAGTAACCAGGCATTTTATTGCAAGAGGCACTGGGGCAAGTGCAATAAAATTATGGTTTATGCTGCCATGTGTGCACAGAACAAAATCAAAACAACATCAGCTGTACATGGTTATCACATCTACAAGGGCATCTGGAAGTCATCTATGGGGGAGAAACTGATTGCTCGTAGCGAGATGGAAAATCAGTTTGACAAATTTGCTATTAAAGTACTTAACAGTGGAAAAACAGTTGGTCATTTACCACACAAGTACTCCAGAATAGTGTGGTATTTTCTTGCTCACAGAGGAACTGTAACTGTTGATGTTACTGAGAAACAGCGACACTGCAAAAAGCTTTGCATTGGAATGGAGATTCAGTCTGGTGACATTTAGTTGTTTGAGAAAAGCGACTACTATCCGCTTAAAAGATCTTTTAGCAAAAAAGATTTAATGCAACAAACAAACAACACAAACGGCTCTTTTAGGAGCAACCAAGCTTGCAAAAGTGATGATCAGTGCTTCCTTTCTTTTTGTTTTCTGTAGTTTTAATCAGTCTGACTTTGTTTTTTAAATGTTAATTTATGGAAATTTGTTGAACTTTTCTACATGTTCTCGCAGATAAGCTGCACACCCGATTTGCAACGAAGATTTTGACTAAAAAGGTGTGGCTTATAATGTAATACTGGTAAGTTTAAGGGGAAAATGTGGATCTTGAGGAAAGTTTTAACAAATTCAACAGAAATCGTTTGACCATGTGGTGTATGGACAGATCCCATAATACGGTATAAAACTGTAGTTACATGTATCTACAATTCCTGTTAAACGTTTTCAACCATATATGGTTTTATGGTGTGAAAAACATTTGACAGAGACTGTCAGGGTTCGAAGGAAGCACTCATCTGCAAGAACGTGAACTCATTTGACAGGGGTCACCATCTTGCCACGGAGCCAGGGTCAAGTGGCACAAAGACATTAACTCTGAGTGGTTTAGATAAAATAGACAACCGATCACATATCTTATACTTAATTGTGCTATTTCCATGGCAGGAAAACTAGGGAAGGTTTTCTTTTCAGGCTGTGCAACAGAGAGCAGAGAAATGTCCTCTAAGCCCTCAACATCGGTCAAATCAGAAAGATCAGAAAAGAGCTACCAAGGATTTTTACAGAAAGGACAGAAAAGTATTGGACAAGAAACAAAGGCTACCAACAAACCGCCATCCATGCCAACACCTAAGAACAATAGGACCCATAAAGCTGACAGAAGTAAGTCAACCAACTCACAAGTTCCAGAGAAGGAATGTCAATAAAATACAAATACCATTCGAAATCAATCTTAACTGGTGGAAAATGCAAGCAGAAAATGGAGTGGGGCTACAAAATGTCCCAGGACTCAAAAGTAAAAGTGTCATCTTCCCCAAGATGCACAACATATGATATGAAAAGACCACTTAATGCAGCTCCTACGAAGAAATCCTGACAAAATCATACTGCATGTTGACACAAACAGTCTTAGAACGAGCGACTCCCCGTGAGACTGTTCAGGGGAGAACATTGACTTGGCTAGAATGGTTTAAAATGAATCTTCAACCACAGCAGTCATGATATCAAGTCTTGTAACTCGTGTTGATGATGAAGAACTGACTGGAAAAGTCAATGAGGTCAACAAAGTGCTGAAACAGTTTTGCCATCAAAACCAGTGGGACCTCATCAAACATAACAATATTACTGCACAAGATCATCTCAATAAGTCAGGGACATCACTACTAGCACGTAATATTTCTTATATAAGAGCGGATTAGAATATTGCTGCCTGGGAGTCCGATACATCTGTGCTGCCAAGGGTGAATAATGTAAGTCTGCTCTTTATGTTAAGTCATAAAGACCCAAAGATTACTTGACCCAAAGATTTCTGGTCATGGTTTAGTTGCAGTATGGCATGTTTAAATATAAATAGTTTAGAAGCACACATTGACAAGCTTAGAGTTTTAAAAGTGGTTCTCAAACTCATTAATAATTCATGCACGTTTTAGTCAATCAGAGGACTGCATTTGGTCAGGTGGATGAGTTTGGATACCCAATGAAACACTAGATGAACATCACTAGTGACTCAGACAGTTGAGGATTCTAACATCTCCCTGTATGCCGATGATCACCAGATCTATGTAACGGGTGATTCAGCCAGAAGCGTGGAGGAGAAGTTGATAGAAGATGGGAATAGGATTACTAAGTGGTATGAGGATAATCTACTACAAGTGAACTTCGACAAATATTGGGTTCTAAGAAAGCTGATAAGACAATAAATATAGAAATTGATAATACTAAAATCAAACAATCTCAATCAATCAAGTTACTAGGTGTCCATTTAGATGACCAACTAAATTTTAGCAACCATATTAGTGAAGTTTGTAAAAAGGTTAGCAAACAGGTTGGCATTCTTTTACGGTTAAGAAATCTTATACCAGTTAATGCCAAATTACAGCTATATAAGATTTCTATCTTGCCACATTTGACGTATTGCCATATGGTATGGCATTTTTGTCTAGCATCAGATAAGCGGAAACTAGAAAGACTTCAAGAGAGAGCGTTGCGTGCAGTATTTAGTAATTGGTCAGACACTAATGAACATTTGCTTCAGAGAGCAAATCTACATACACTAACAATAGGAGATTACTGGATATCGTGATACTACACTTAATAGGAGATTACTGGATATCGTGATACTTATGTATAAAGCTAAGAACCATTTATTACCTATGTATATACAGGATCTATTCTATTGTAATACGAATAAGGACATAGTGTATAACTTAAGGAATTCCGATTTTAGATTACCTCGTTTTAATACCGTAACTTATGGAAAGCACTCAGTGAGGTATCTAGGACCATTTCTATGGTCTAAGCTTACTAAAGAAGAAAGAAGTTTAACTAATGTCATTAATTTTAAAAAAGTCATAAGGAGAAAGGATTTTGAAAGTGCTGTGAATGGTAGTTGTAGGAATTGTTATAATTAATTAATAATTAGTTATTTTATAAATATTTTTATTAACTCTAGTACCATGACCTTTCGTGGGAAAATATATTTTTTTAAGTACTTTCAATGGGTGGGAATTTTAGAATATGTACACTGTATGTATATATATCTTATAGTTTTTATATATGCCACATTTTTATCTTTTAGCATTTATATTTCTTTTAATTTTAAGTTGCGTCCACTATTAGTGCCTTGGCGCTAGAATTTATGACACGTTAATAAAGTCTTAAGAATGTTTACCACACTGCATTTATTGAGTGTCAAACCATTGAAGGAAAAGTCACAGAAACAAAAACTCAACCAACGAAGAATCAATAAAACAACAATGACAACAGGTAATATCCACAAACAAAGGACCTTGTTAACTCCCCATGAATCCCACATGACTGCATGGTTTGTTATGAAGTTCAGTCAAGAGGTGGGTAATTTCTATTGTATTGCTCAATAGGTCAAATCCCCCCACTTTTCCCCAACCCCAACACCACATCACCCACATGCAATTGTTCATTAGCTGCTCGACTTGCTCGAAGTCGAAATCGCTGAGTCTCTGGGTAAGCGATTACTGGATCAAGAATCGAGCGCGAGAATCAAAGCGAGAGGCGAGTTGACTTGTTTCACTTGCAGGAAATTGAATCGGGGGATTGTGTTTTGGCGCGAAAAACATGTTTCAGGGGCGGAGCTTACATTTTGCGCCTTTGACAAACTCTTTCCGAGTACAATCAAATTGTAAATACCACATCCACAGTCGACTGACTTGACACGTCAACATACAATGCCTGAAGAATTGACGCTTTCTGATTGGGCAAATCTTAGTACATTTGTAAGTCATAAGTCACCCCTCCGGATGAAAAACCAACCGGTAAATTTGGTGCGCTGCAAGTGGGAAAAGTCCTTTGTGCGGGGGCTCTTCACAGTTTCCTGCCAAAACTAAATGAAAACAGAGGCAATCACCTGTTTCTAATTTTGAGCACATACGCATATTTACATGAAATGTTTCATGAAAAATATGAAAACTACTTCAAAGATAATTCTAAGACTTTAAAAGGTTGAAGTTCTCTTAATTGCTTATTAACTGTGAGTTTACTAAGTTATAAAATCATTTAGTAAAAAAAGTTTAAGACCTCAAATTACATGTGGCACTGAATTTCCCTTTGATAGAGGGTTCTTCGACAGAAGAGGAAGGGTCAGACAGCCAAGAAGAAGAAGGAGTTGAAGAAGAAGAAGAGGGAAACGGATCTGATTGATCTTATTTCAGTTATTGTTAATGTTTTTACTGTGTAGTGGTTTTACTGTGAATTTCAATAATTCGCGGACAACGAAGTTTAAATATTGACGCTAAAATAACGTTTTGGCTTGAGTTTTCGCCTTTGTCAGTGTATATATAATAATAATGTTGAAAACCAGAGAAGCAAACAATTCATGACCCGAGTGTGTGAACGTGTACTAGCTAAAATTAAAATTAAAAAGCCTATGTCTTAAAGATGTTATTGTAATATAAAGACCTGAATTATTGTCGCGTTTGCGGACCTTTCCATGCAGTGAAAATTACTAATTTAATGAAAATTACCATTGGTTAATTATTAATCATTTTTGACCGTCCAAAAATTGGCAATGTCAAAACGTATGTTTTAGCGCGTAAAAGAGGAAACTGCCACCCCGCAAATCATCTCGAACGTGCTCGCACAAGTTAAACATAAAACTTGCTACAACACATGTTTCAAACATCCGTTCGAACACCCTTTGGTTTGTAGATTACTGACCACATTTCATTTAGCGGTATACTCGTCAGTTGTTTGGTATTTCTACGATTATCGTCCGGTCGCAAACAGCACGTAGCAATGACCATAAATATAGCACATCTTGTAACAGAAAGGAACAGATAGCACAACTTGTAGCAGAGAGGGACAACTCGTACCAGAAACTAGTGAGTGAAGTTGTAACAGTCTAAACCGGTACCTCCCCGCAGACACATGGATTAAAGTTAACTTCGTTACCGAGTCTACGTCTAGCTCGTACCAACTCCGTAACAGACTGGTGGAGAATCCAGATAGGACAGAAATGTTGGTTAAATTGGGAACTAGGGGAGCCCAGCCAGCTCGTACTTCATATAAATCAAAAAGTAGCGTAAGCATGTTGTAGTAGAGATTCTGCTATGTATATTTAGTTCGTTAGAATGTGTATGTACTAAAATAGTAGTTTAATGACCAGCTTTAGTTAATTTTGGAACTTAGATGGACTCGCCTCCACAAACTTTGCCAATCTGTTGACCAGGGGAAAACTAGAACTTCTATCTAAGGCCCAGGGCATAGCGAAAGAGGAGATTTTTCAAAAACATACAGATTCGGCCCTTAATCCTAACACTGCGTTGGCAACTAACATTCACATGGCTGAATACAAAGAAATCGCGGAGCAGGTTATCAAGGAAATAACAAATAACCAAGATATGCAAGCGAAACTAACCGATGAAAAGCTTAAGGAAAATATTGCGGCGTTAACAAAACAATTTGAAGAAAACACGGACTCTCTCGGCACCAAAGGCAACATAAATTTTCCAAAATGAAGTGGAGAACGCAACGAAAATGTAAATGAATTTATAAGAGATTTCATAAGAACAGCAGATTTTTTCAATTACTCGCCAGAAAAGAGAGCCCAAGCGCTTCCCCTTTATTTATCAGGAAACGAAAAATCTAAGCAAGTTAACGGACGCACTAAAAAGCCAGTTTGATTCAAATGCAACTAAATGGCTACTCCGCCAAAAGTTAAACGACCGGAAACAAACAAAAGGGGAGTCCGTAGCAAATTACTGGAACAGATAGCACAACAAAAGTAACAATAGTGGGGTATATACATGTACTTCATGGTAGTGTTTCGTTCCATAATTATAGTCTCCCTGTATAATCATTTTCTCTACTGTTTTACAGTATTATGCAGGGAGACAATGGAACGAAACACTACCACGAAGTACATGTATATACCAACAGTGGACTTTCAAAGATGAAGTTTACGTTTGTTAGGGTTACAAGGAACCAGGCCTCCCCCATGCCACGCCAAGTCTATACAGAATAATTAAAAATCAACTCAGTAGATTGTCCCACATGGAGTAGAGATGAGCCCTTCCCCATATAGTAGTGCAATTATCGCTATGTTCATCTTAAGATAACTAAGGACTGGTGAAGTTGTATGGACGAGAGCTGCACACAGTGTGACCTCATCTGTATAGCGGGCCGACACTTCAGATTTCCAACACTAGAAGACATGCCTTTCTCCACTACCGTGGTAGTCGGTGCTAGGCCTGGGCACAATATTCCGGAATTAGTTGCAGAGTATGTGACAATCCCTTATATATTGGTGCAACACTTTGGTGATACAGATTGTACTCTACACGGCGATCACTATCACCTGTGTCTGCAGGGACACGAACAAGATACCGATGGCAACGATTCACAAGGGGAAGGTTCTACAACTTCTGCAGGAACCACAGCATCCCTATCGCTTCCAGACCCACGTATGGTTCCATTGCGGAATTCATGTCATACTTACGAAGTCTTCCAAGGACCCTCGTATATTGCTCACTGGAGTTACGACGCCTCTGGAAAGCGGCAGGTACAGTGGGAGACATGTTATCCGACCAGCCTTCACCGACGGACGAGCACTGGACGACCCTCCTATCCTACCGAAGAATAATAAGACTACCAAACAGGGAGACGACATCCGAGCTATCATTGGACTCATGGAAGAAGGAAAGTGCCGAACGAAGGCTCAACTAATAAAGTATTGCCGCTCCGACGAAGCCAGATGGACATTCTTGTTCGACAATCATATGTGTAAGGGCATACAGTACTTTGATCATAAAGTAAAGCTAGCAAGAGAAATAATGAGGATGGAGTCTATCGGGAGAGACTGGCTATCTAGTATCAAGGAATGGCTAGACTTTAATAGAGAGAACAAGGAATACTACTCGATTCAGAAGAGTATGGAAATAGTAGACCACATCCTATTCGACAACGGCATTGACCCGTGGCAGTTTACTCAAGATCTTCACGATGTGCTCGACAAAAAGAAACCTAAAATCAACACCATGCTACTACACGGGGTTTCTAACGCGGGCAAGTCCATACTCATGAACTCTGTCTCGGACGCCTTCTTAGCAGTAGCTCTAATCACTAATGCAAGTGGGTCTACATTCACTTTTCAAGAAGCAGAGAACGTGAGTGTGATTAGAATAGATGAAGCGGTAATAGGAGACGACCAGACTGAGATCTTCAAAATGCTGTTGGGAGGAGAGGACTGCATGGTTCAAATAAAGAACAAAGCGCCGGCACTAGTGGAACGCACACCAGTCATAATCACGTGCAATGCGGTACCATGGTGTTTTGTGGGGAACGCAGTGATATACGAGAACAGGTGCATGCTCTACAAAAGTATGAATCGACTGGAATGGCTAACGGGCGTCAAAAAGAAGCTTAACCCGGGGTTATGGAGGAGGAAGAAACCTCATCTAACTCCGACGACCCAGAGAAGATCGTGGTTCACATTCCAGCGTGCCTTCGGGTGTTTGCGTGTTTGCATTCTGTGTAGTTCATGAATTGCTCAGAGGTCTGCATAGGTTTTAAGAAAAGGCACACTTCATAAGTTGTTCACTCCGATTGTCAAGTGTCTTTTCTATGACAAGAAAAAGCTGTGGAAAAATAGCTAATACATTGAATATGGTTTTATGGTGTGAAAAACATTTGACAGAGACTGTCAGGGTTCGAAGGAAGCACTCATTTGCAAGAACTTGAACTCATTTGACAGTACAAGGGGTCATCATCTTGCCACAGAGCCAGGGTCAAGTGGCACAAAGACATTAACTCTGAGTGGTTTAGACAAAATAGACAACCGATCACATATCTTATACTTAATTGTACTTTTTCCATAGCAGGAAAACTAGGGAAGGTTTTCTTTTCAGGCTGTGCAACAGAGAGCAGAGAAATGTCCTCTAAGCCCTCAACATCTGTCAAATCAGAAAGATCAGAAAAGAGCTACCAAGGATTTTTACAGAAAGGACAGAAAAGTATTAGACAAGAAACAAAGGCTACCAACAAACCGCCATCCATGCCAACACCTAAGAACAATAGGACCCATAAAGCTGACAGAAGTAAGTCAACCAACTCACAAGTTCCAGAGAAGGAATGTCAATAAAATACAGAGAACCATTCGAAATCAATCTTAACTGGTGGAAAATGCCAGCGGAAAATGGAGTGGGGCTACAAAATGTCCCAGGACTCAAAAGTAAAAGTGTCATCTTCCCCAAGATGCACAACATATGATATGAAAAGACCACGTAAGGCAGCTCCTACGAAGAAATCCTGACAAAATCATACTGCATGTTGACACAAACAGTCTTAGAAAGAGCGACTCCCCATGAGACTGTTCAGGGGAGAACATTCAGCAGTCATGATATCAAGTCTTGTAACTCGCGTTGATGATAAAGAACTGACTGGAAAAGTCAACGAGGTCAACAAAGTGCTGAAACAGTTTTGCCATCAAAACCAGTGGGACCTCATCAAACATAACAATATTACTGCACAAGATCATCTCAATAAGTCAGGGACATCACTACTAGCATGTAATATTTCTCATATAAGAGCGGATTAGAATATTGCTGCCTGGGAGTCCGATACATCTGTGCTGCCAAGGGTGAATAATATAAGTCTGCTCTTTATGTTAAGTCATAAAGACCCAAAGATTACTTGACACAAAGATTTCTGGTCATGGTTAAGTTGCAGTATGGCATGTTTAAATATAAATAGTTTAGAAGCACACATTGACAAGCTTAGAGTTTTAAAAGTGGTTCTCAAACTCATTAATAATTCATGAACTTTTTAGTCAATCAGAGGACTGCATTTGGTCAGGTGGATGAGTTTGGATACCCAATGAAACACTAGATGAACATCACTAGTGACTCAGACAGTTGAGGATTCTAACATCTCCATGTATGCCGATGATCACCAGATCTACATGTATGTAACGGGTGATTCAGCCAGAAGCGTGGAGGAGAAGTTGATAGAAGACGGGAATAGGATTACTAAGTGGTATGAGGATAATCTACTACAAGTGAACTTCGACAAATATCAAGGCATGTATTGGGTTCTAAGAAAGCTGATAAGACAATAAATATAGAAATTGATAATACTAAAATCAAACAATCTCAATCAATCTTATACCAGTTAATGCCAAATTACAGCTATATAAGATAATTTGCTATCTTGCCACATTTGACGTATTGCCATATGGCTTGGCATTTTTGTCGAGCATCAGATTAGCGGAAACTAGAAAGACTTCAAGAGAGAGCATTGCGTGCAGTATTTAGTAATTGGTCAGACACTTATGAACATTTGCTTCAGAGAGCAAATCTACATACACTTAACAATAGGAGATTACAGGATATTGTGATACTTATGTATAAAGCTAAGAACCATTTATTGCCTATGTATATACAGGATCTATTCTATTGTAATACGAATAATATATTTTTTTAAGTACTTTCAATGGGTGGGAATTTTAGAATATGTACACTGTATGTATATACATGTATATATCTTATAGTTTTTATATATGCCACATTTTTATCTTTTAACATTTATATTTCTTTTAATTTTAAGTTGTATCCACTATTAGTGCCTTGGCGCTAGAATTTATGACACGTTAATAAAGTTGATGTATGTATAATATCCACAATTTGGCAACATTTCAAAAACTACACGTACTGTATAAAGTCTTAAGAATGTTTACCACACTGCATTTATTGAGAGTCAAACCATTGAAGGAAAAGTCACAGAAACAAAAACTCAACCAACGAAGAATCAATAAAACAACAATGACAACAGGTAATATCCACAAACAAAGGACCTTGTTAACTCCCCATGAATCCCACATGACTGCATGGTTTGTTATGAAGTTCAGTCAAGAGGGGGGTAATTTCTATTGTATTGCTCAATAGGTCAAATCCCCCCACCTTTTCCCCAACCCCACATCACCCACATGCAATTGTTCATTAGCTGCTCGACTTGCTCCAAGTCTAAATCGCCGAGTCTCTGGGTAAGCGATTACTGGATCAAGAATCGAGCACGACAATCAAAGCGAGAGGCGAGTTGACTTGTTTCACTTGCAGGAAATTGAATCGGGGGATTGTGTTTTGGCACGAAAACATGTTTCAGGGGCGGAGCTTACATTTTGCACCTTTGACAAACTCTTTCCGAGTACAATCAAATTGTAAATACCACATCCACAGTCGACTGACTTGACACGTCAACATGCAACGCCTGAAGAATTGACGCTTTCTGATTGGGCAAATCTTAGTAAGTCATAAGTCACCCCTCCGGATGAAAAACCAACTGGTAAATTTGGTGCACTGCAAGTGGGAAAAGTCCTTTGTGCAGGGGCTCTTCACAGTTTCCTGCCAAAACTAAATGAAAACAGAGGCAATCACCTGTTTCTAATTTTGAGCACATACGCATATTTACATGAAATGTTTTATGAAAAATATGAAAACTACTTCAAAGATAACTCTAAGACTTTAAAAGGTTGAAGTTCTCTTAATTGCTTATTAACTGTGAGTTTACTAAGTTATACAATCATTTAGTAAAAAAAGTTTAAGACCTCAAATTACATGTGGCACTGAATTTCCCTTTGGGATCTTGTCTACAGAGGGAAGTAGGGAAGAGGAGTTGAAAACTGTATCTACAGTTGTATTTTACTCTGTATGTTCACAAACAGGTTTTGCTAATAACACTATACCAATCTCGTACAAGTGCCTTTAAATATACAAGTGGATATTGAAAGCTACATGTATGTTAATAGAAATCTAGACCAGTGTGTGTTGGCCCGAGGCATTTCTGGTATGTACACCCCTATATATTACATTACATAAATTGGCTACTGCTGTATTTAGAAAACTCGCTTCTAAAACAATCTCTGTCTGTTTTAAATGGCTTCTCAAACTGATCTGCTTTAATACAAAAATTACCCATCTAAAACTGTTGAAATGCGACCTGGATTTGGAAACTATTTCTAAATGTCTATTGTAATTGCCTGTGCCTGATGAATTATTGATGAGCTTGAGAAGGCCAGTGAAAAGTCAGGGAATTGTTTTTCTGCTGAGTGGGAACCCTGCCTATGTTATTTTCAAAATCAATTATAAATCACATTTTGCACTCTTAGATCATAATATATGTATAGATCTTAAGCTCACAAGCATGACCATGTAATTATTGTTATAATTGTTTAAAGGGTTTGACTACTGCAGTGGTGTCGAGGTTGATGATGATAAGTCAGATGAAGTGCCTGCATCAACAATAACAGATCCTGCACAAGTAACACTCTCATTACAAAATTGGGTAGTAAGCACATGTATTCCTTGCAATGATTATTTATTTCTCTCGGATACTACCACAAGGCACAAGCATAACCTGAATTTAAGGTGGCTCGCCTGGATTTTCCAGGGACGCACCATATCCACTTTGAACGGCTGATACTCCACTGTCAGAGCTCGGTCGGGATAGACACTACACCCATTTACTAGAGATAGAATAAACTTTCCAAAAATGTAGGTTGGTTTGACATCGGTGTTACCATAGTAACACAGCGTTGACGTCATGTATTTTACATATCATCAATTTTCTCGAAATCTAGACCTAAACTTTTAAAACGACCTAGTGTGTCTTAGTTTAAATGTAGGCCTTCAAGACTGCAAAGTTTAAAAAAATTGTATGAGAACGTTTTCGAAAAAAATTGAGTTGAATATTTTCATTAAAAAAATTAACAATTCGCCTTACTTCCTGTTTAGTAGTCGAGAACTGTCTTTTCCGGACCGATTCAAGCGATGTTTTTAGCATATTTCATACCTGTGGCATAGGACTACTTCCCATGAAAATGTCATTCCATTTGCTTTATTCGATTTCGGTTCATGGAATCATAAGTAATGTCATAAATATGCTCATTTTACTCAAAATAGTAACGTATTTGCTAAAGAAGCTGTAATTCGAAAACTAGTCGATAAATATTGTTTTAAATCTTTTCACCTGAAATTCAACATGTACTACCCTGTCCCTGTAAATTTCAAGAGCATTGAATCATTTTAAGGGCGCGAAATAAAAACAAAAACAAAGGGAACTTTTACATTCATCTACGCAAGCTTCATTGCTGTATCATTTTGTTTATAGCTTGCGTCTTTCTGAAATTTCTCTTTTGTCTAGATTCGACATACTTGTGTGCTTTTGAACTAACAAGTTTACCATGCACGCTTTGCTACTGCCGGAACGCTCGTGCAAATTCTGTTCTTAGTACAATAGTCACGCTGCCAGTTGTAACGCTGTTATAGCGATGTTTCGTGTGTCGTCTTCCATTGTCATTAATGTGCCAACCAGAGATCCATTGGTTCCTATAATATATAACTTATAATATTTATTTACAAAAGGTTTTATAATATCACTAATACAAAATTTCGTTTTTAATTGATATTTAGAAAATGTGGTCTAGATGTCACGGTCACTTTTTCCCGATCTGGTTACTAAAAACACACTTATTCAACATTATCATCCCGCACTACCAATCTTCATGGTTTAGCTAATTTACATGTCATCGTACTAAGAACAGAATTTGCACGAGCGTTCTGGCAGTAGCGAAGCGTAGCAAGCGTGCATGGTAAACTTGTTAGTTCAAAAGCACACAAGTATGTAGAATCTAGACAAAAGAGAAATTTCGGAAAGGCACAAGCTATAAACAAAATGATACAGCAATGAAGCTTGCGTGGATGAATGGAAAAGTTCCCTATGTTTTTGTTTTTATTTTGCGCCGTTAAAGTGATTCAATGCACTTGAAATTTACAGGGTCCGGAGAGTACATGTTGAATTTCAGGTGAAAAGATTAAAAAAAATATTTATCGACTAGTTTTCGAATTACAGTTTCCTTAGCAAATACGTTACTATTTTGAGTAAAATGAGCATATTTATGACATTACTTATGATTTCATAAACCGAAATCGAATAAAGCAAATGGAATGAAATTTTCATGGGAAGTATTCCTATGTCACAGGTATGAAATATGCTAAAAATATCGCTTGAACCGGTCCGGAAAACACAGTTCTCGACGACTAAACAGGAAGTAAGGCGAATTGTTAATTTTTTGAATGAAAATATTCAACCCATTTTTTTCCGAAAACGCTCTCATTCAATTTTTTTAAACTTTGCAGTCTTGAAGGCCTACATTTAGACTACAAGGCACACTAGGTCGTTTTAAAAGTTTAGGTCTAGATTTCGAGAAATTGATGATATGTAAAATACATGACGTCGACGATGTGTTGCTATGGTAACACCGATGTCAAACAAACCTACATTTTTGGAAAGTTTATTCTATTTCTAGTAAATGGGTGAAGTGGCTAGCCCGACCGTGCTCTGACAGTGGAGTATCAGCCGTTCAAAGTGGGTATGGTGCGTCGCTGGAAAATCCAGGCGAGCCACCTTAATATGGTTTCACGTTTTATATTAAAATAATTATAAATATTCCTTTTTTCCCAAATAATACATGTATTACAACCACAAATCACCCAGAAAATAGTTGTAAACGAGTTTATGTCAAGGTTATATATATATAATATTATAATATTTTTTTAGTTCTGACATTACAAATAGTAGTATATATGCTGGTGACTGCTTGTCATGTGGTTTTAACTTTATTTATAGGATATTTTCAAGACAGGCAATTATTTTGTTTGAAAGACCCTATCCACTCCTAGGCACAGAGGTAATGACTGTTAAGAAGGCAAGTCTAGACATTGCAGCCTCAAAGGCCAGCAGTGGACTGATGGAAGCTCTCAACCTTGGAGAAATTCGTTGCAGACTCTTCCAAGAAGGACCATGCCACAATTGCCAAAAGAGTAGCAACTTTGTTTCCTAACATGATAAGAAGCACAGAGATATATGTGTACTCTAAGATAATGTGGTTCTCTAAAGGTGTGTACAGTTGTAACCAACATCATATAATTATCAAACTTTTGCAAAATGTTTTTGTTTGTTCAGACTTCAAGAAAGAAGTAGAATACTGAAAACATAGTACATGTATATTGTTATTACCACATTTATCAATTAATAATTTTATTAATACATTGTACCACCAGCAACTTGATAAAAAAGTGTTATGAAATGGCCCTCAGTAAACATGAGCTCAAATCCATGTTAAATTAACGAGAGTCAACTGTCACTTCCTTTGTTACAATCATGTAGGTCATGAAAGTCAAAGACAAAGATATTACAAAACTTTGGGAGTATTTGAAAACAAAAGTGTCTCAATTTGTAATGAATCTATTTGCTGGTGTGGGGGAGCCACCACAGTTCAACCACAGGATAGGAAATTGGAACTGTTCAAGGCCCTGGCAAAGAGATTGCCCTCTCTTTCAAGAAGGGAGGTACATATAATACTACTAGTTTTTGTTTTGGTTGTTTTAAGTTATTAGTGGTGTATATTGATTGACACAATGGATCCATTCAGCTTGCCTGATTGTTGGCCCATTTCAGCTAGACCACGTAACCATCAGGTGGTCTGAAACGGGACATCAATTAACAGGCAAACTGAATTGGTCTTTTTCTTTCAGTTTGATAAAGTCCCTCATATATACATGTATATGAGTTGTCTTTTTGTGTTAACCCTTTCACCACTGGTGGCCCCTTTAGAGGCCACTAGAAAAATATGCACGTAACACTCGTGGCCTCTTTAGCGGCCAAAATCATTAGCATACGTATTAACTCCCAAACGAGGCTAGTTTTGCATTTGGGGGGTTTAGCACATTGGCTATTCCCTTAGGAGGGTTCCAGTATCACATTCTCGGCAATGAAAGCACATGTTCACATACGATATTCGCGAGATGTTGAAGTTTGAAGATTTTTCTTTTGAAATTGGATACTTAGCGTCTTTAAACGTCCTCTGAAAGTGAAAGAGAGTTATCTTCTGGCGATTCTTCGTCTTCAGATAAAATCTCAGGGTTCGGAGACGATTTTTTAGATGCTTTATTCGACAGTGAAGAGGATGAAGACGAGTTTGAAGGCTTCCCGACTGTTCTACCTGAAAATTTGACCTGGAACAGCGAAAGATACGATGTAAACAACAATCCGTTTACTTTGACTCCTGGACCTACAACAGCTTTGCCGGACTCTGGAAAAGCTATTGACTTTTTCTTGTTGTATTTCAATGAGGAAATGATCGAGAAAATTGTAGAGTACACAAACAAGAATGCCGAGCTAAAACAAGCATCGAACTGGAGTCCTGTCACGCCAGAGGAACTGAAGGCTTTCCTTGCCATTTTTATCATATCAAATGATATGGTTGTCGTTCCAAGAGATGAGCGCTACTTTCTATCGGCCGTAGAAACAAAGCTATTCCACGTACCAGGTGTAAAGCAAGTTCTGCGTTTTCGAAAGCATTTCTTTGAACTCAAATCATATGTTTTCTTTTGTGACCCGGAGCACGAGCGAACTGAAGGAGAGAAAAAAAGACCCCCTATACAAGATCAGAGCACTGTATTGTAGCATAGTTCAGAAGTTCAGGGAACTTTACAACTGTGGCCGTCAAAGTTCGATCGATGAGGCAATGATCCCATTCAAAGGAAAATTGTCCATCAAAGTGAGAATGCCTGATAAGCCAGTTAAGTTTGGTGTCAAATTCTTTGAGCTGTGTGATGCCAAAATGGATATTGCAAGAACTTCACTATGTATGCTGGCAAAGATGACAGAGATGCTGAAAATTTGGGCAAAACTGGTAGGGGTGTCATGGATTTGGTGGAAGGTCTTCATCATACCAACCACCACCTCTATGTTGACAACTTCTATACCAGCCCAATTCTTTTCCTGCTCTTGAAGGAAAGGGGCATATTGGCTGCCGGGACTGCAAGACCAAGGAAGGGCTACCCCCACGACAAGCTGAAAAGCACCAATCTGTCAAAGCATGGGGATGTGACATGGCTAGCAGCTGAAGGTCATGGAATGACAGCATTGAGATGGAAGGACAAGAAAGATGTCTACCTTCTGAGTACCGTCCATCCTCCTCCAGAAGTGCCAGCCTGGGTTGGAGAAGATGAAGACTCTGGTTCTGAGGCTGATCATGAGAGGGACAGTGATGACATTGTACGTCGCAGAGTAAAGGTTCGGGGGCAATGGTGGTGAAAGGGTTAACATGCCTCAATTTGTGTACCGTTTACTTTAAAATATTTATCACTGCACACTTGAGCATGCACCTTCACTAGAAAAAAACACACGAATATCACTTTTTGTTAGCCGGCTGAGCGATGATCTAAGAATCCTTCCAAATCAAGAAACACAGTTTCACACTTCTAATCATGCATTCAGCATTTTTTTTAAACTCCAACTGTGTTAGTGATGCACATGCATGCGAGGCTCTTTCATTGCACTTTGATTGGGTTGACCCCTGCAATTACCCCAAATGTGGGTGACTCAATGAAAAGGAGGAGCTCCTTGTCCAGATGGAAGAAATTAAGTCAAGGTATGATGATGAGATTTCCCTTCTACGTACAGAGCTGAAGCAGGAGCAGAAGAAATGTCAAAAATTGATATTTTGTCAAAAAGAAGAAATTGGATGCTCACATGGAAAGGATAGAGAACCTTAATACCAGAAAAAGGAAGACACCAACAGGAACTCCAGTGACTGACTAATTACAGACTGTTGTCAACAAATGTGAGTCTAGTCAATGTTTAGAAAATACATTTCATGATACCAGATATGTGGATATGTGGACTAGTCCAACTCACTTTGAATATTCATATTTGTCTGTTATTATTTATTCCTACTGTCTATTATTTTAATTTAATTTGCAATGTGTATTATTTCACTCCTTACCTCCACTTTGAATATTACTACCTGTGTTCCATGATTTGTTTCTACTGTCCATTAATTTAATTTTGCAAAGTGTACTATTATGTGTATTACATTTAGCTTTGAATATTATTGCTACTTGTGTTCCATTATTTGTTTCTACAGCCGCATGTCCATGAATTTAATTTTACAATGTGTATTTATTTACTTAATCAGGTTCATCAAGTAGGTAATAGTGAACAATCACGTACCAAAGTTGTTGTCGGTAGGTTGTCGGTAGATTGTCGGCCGACAACACGCCAACAACCTACCGACAACCTACCGACAACCATATGAAATCGGCCGACAATCTACCGACAAGTAATAAGCTTATGTGTATCTTCTAAGACAAGATATTGACGAATTTACCGACACTTAAAACTTACCAACAAGTATATTAATATATGTATCTTCTAAGCTTGTTTTCAGAGCCAAAAGTGAAGAGAATATACAAAATTTGGTACGTGATTGTTCACTATTATCCATCAAGTATATGTTAAACATCGAAGGATGTGAAGGAGTTGCTACGCTTGTTTCTCGAGGATAACGAGGATATGGATAGTGTCATTAACAGCTGCATCAAGACAGGTGCAGCATCATGACCAATCCAGACCAGTATGCAAAAGGTTTACAGTCGTTAGATGGAAAAGATGTACATGTAGCCTTTAAAAATACACCTACATGTACGATCAAAAACCTATAGACCTATCTGGCGTCCACACAAAGTACGCAAGCAGTCTGCCTGCAAAAAGATTGGCTGAGCTTCATTCGTCATCCAATAGCGATGATTCAGAAAAGGTAGCTATGGACAAAAAAAAGAAAAATCAGGAGGCATTGTCTGACAGCGATGATGAACCACAGAAAGGGTAATCCAAAAAGAACAAGAAAAAGTCAAAAAAAATCTCCTACCAAGAGCACAGAGTGAGACTGAACTTACACAATATAGTTGTGTAAAGTAAATATGACACAAAGCCAGATATTATTGATTATGTTATTACATGCGTGAACTATACATATACATTGTATGTATAGCACATAAATACAACATTATGTAATGAAATCGCAATGGAAACAACTGTACTAATAGTAAGAAATGCTGTTTGGTACCCCAAAAACACACATTTTCAACTGCTTTCAACATGGACAGCAGTGATGAAGATGTTGTGCAAAAGAAAGAGAGATGCAATTATCGATGACGATGGTGAAGAAGATGGGAATATAGACGTACACAATATAGATGGTAGTGATTACAAGGCTGCTGCAGAGTTATTTCAATGACATCATAGGAGATTCAAGCAATTTCGGATTTGCCATTGAAATCCAAATCCTTCAACGAGTACCTAATGAAGATGTTACCTAAAAACAGAAGATTTAGAGAAAAGAGGTTGGAATTGCAGAAACAATGTGGGAGCACCAACTGTTACAGCGATGCAAGAATTCCATGTTTTGTAACTGCTTCTTTCCCTCCTCTAAACATTGGCAAAATTGCAGGGGATGCTGTTGTTGGTACTTTTGAAGGTAACACATACCCCCCAGTTCAGTCATCATGGGAAGAATACCTTTCAATGTGAGATTTGTCCAAGCTATCATTAACCAACAACATTTCCAAGGAACCCCATTCACTTAATTGCAAGAGAAAACAAAGAACGAAACCATTCATGCATGACTCTGGTCCAATACAAATACAAAACACAAGTTGCTCGGCAACTTTTTAACAACTTTTGACATTTTCGGCAACTTTTCTTAGTTCTAGCAGCTTTAGTTTAACATACAGCAAAATATTTATAAATATATGATATATAAGGACTTACTTTTAATTAACATGACATATTTTATTTCCTTAATGAGCATATAAAATATTTATACAGTGTATGAACTCCTCTCAGTCTAGTACATCACCTTCTCTTTCGAGTTTTGGCTCCTTAATTGGGCTGCCTGTGGTTTTGAGGTCAGCAGTATCACCAATAAGAGCATGTTTTTCAAAATGGCGGCTAATGTTGAAAGTTCAGAGGAAGAAATTAATCCCAACTCTGACCTTTCCAACCTATTGGAGAAGCCCAAAGGCTCGGAGCAAACCAGAGTGTTCCAGATAAGGCTGTTATTTCAAGAAAGTTGAAAATCCAGACAAATCCAGCTGGAAAAAGTATGTTCTACTCGTGGCAAAAAAGACCCAAAAGTGAGTGCGTGGCAAAGAGTCCAACAACACACAAATGAACATCTTACTGTCACAGAAGGTAATCGGCTAAGATGTGATGCTTGTAAGGAAACTATATCGTAATTTCCGGCCTTAATTACCAGTGGGTTATCTGTTGATTTTTCACCAAACCATGGCTGCTGCGGGTAATAGGGTGGTGCGGGTAATGTGTTAAATTCTAAAGACATCAGCTTGATCCATTCTTGCTAACTATAGTTTTGCTTTTTCCAGTCAGCCGGGGCATTAAACTCAAGACTCCAGGTATTCTTCTCTTTGCTCCAGATATTCTAAAACTTCACGTTCGAGCTCCTCCATTATAATTATAAATTCGCAAGTCTGATTCGCTCCTCGTCATTAATTTGTCCGCTATCTTGGAAGGACTCTGTTCGATATTCCAAAGTCCAATTGTCTTTTCACATGCAAGCTCTGATTCGCCTTCCTTCAATCTGACTCAAATGACCAATTTAGCTATTCTTGGAAAGTTAGCAAAAGGAGATATCAAAAGAAATAAGATATCAAAAGGCAAACAGTCTGCTAAACTCTTCCGTTTACCGTATTCACACAACAGTTTTCTTCACCGTTCGCCAGTCCCTCACGTGGCCTTTTGCAATCAAGGAACGCCTTGTACATTTGCGTGAAAGTGCGCTTCTATTTTTATTCCACAGTGTTGTTTGTCTGTTGATGATTCTAATGGAGTGGTTGTGCATTGCCAGAAAAAAGGATGGATGGATTGCGAAGGAATGGAGGTCTGGGCTGAGAAAGTATGGTGACCAAGACCTGTTTCATTATTTGACCGAACATCACCGCTAGTACTTGACAGTTTTAGCGGACATATCAACCAAGGTGTGCTCGATATGTTCAAGAAACATCACAAAACGACTACAGCTGTAATTCCAGGTGGATTGACGAAGTTGCTGCAGCCACTTGACATCTCAGTCAATCGTGCATTCAAGATCCACATCCGTGAACAGTGGGGGAAATGGATGGCAGAAGGCATCCATACGTTCACCGAAACTGGGAAGTTGAGAAAGGCCACCCACGCTGAAGTCTGTGGATGGGTCATGCAAGCCTGGGAAGTGGTCAAAGTTACATCGATAACAAATGGTTTCAGAAAAGCCGGGATCATGACAGCAGCTGAAGAGGATGGTAGCGATGTCTCAGACAATGAGTGTGAAGAAACTCTGGCAGATCCAACTAGAAATCTTGATGCTGAAATGCTCGCACTTTTCCACAGTGACACAGAAGATGAAGATTTCAAAGGATTCTAAGAACTATTTGTAAGAGTAATGAACACTTTCAAGTAATCTCATATTACTGTAGATAAGTTTGTTTATCGTATCAACGTATACCGGTATTAGGCATTCCAATAAACAATGTAAATGTATGGCTATATATTATTCTTGATCAGTATTCCAATAAATTGTTTTATTGTCGTACAAAGTATCGTTCCTTTATTATTTTAAATATTTGTGTTCGTTTTTAATAAACATATGGCGGTATACCTCTAGACGGTGATTAGAGGAAGACCAGACCCTACCTAATCATATTTCAAAATGGCCAACCATTCTGTTGTGTGGCGTATTTTTATGTAGGAGTTGGCTTGAAAGGGAGAATAAACAAACAAGATGAAACATTAGAGTAAAAGTGCAAGTAGCTATAGCAAAAAGGATGAACCTGCTAATAGTTGTGGAATGATACGAATGGATTTACGACTTCTATCTATCAAGAACGTCCACATGTTCATCGTACGTCATCTACAAAGACACAAGAATTAAAACCTACTATGAGATACTGGTATTGTTACCTAAATAAATTCTAATTTATTCTGAGGTGCGGGTAATCTGTTAATCTGTTTTTCTTTGAGACCCTAAAATCAGCGGGTGTGGGTAATACGCCGTGCAAGTAATAGGCCGGAAATTATGGTAAGCAAGAAGAGCACTGTTAAAAATCACATTACATCTGAAAAACACATTCAAGCAAAGAATGCTATCGAACAAAGCAAGAAAAAACACCAGTCACTTTTGCAATTTCTTGCGAAGAATGATAAAGCGAACAACCCAAAAGGTGAGACATTGCCTCACATTATGAGTTTATCGCTTTGACTTGGTTGAAAGATTTCTAGCAGCTGGAATCCCTCTGACAAAAATTAATTGTTTGCGCTCGTTCCTAGAGAAGTACGGACATAGACTGACTTCACAGACTCACCTAAGACAGTTGATCCACTCTGTACACGAGAAAGAAAAGGAAACACTGAAGACAGAACTTTCTGTGGCATACATGTAGGCATGCTCCGTTAATTTTGATGGAAGCACACGTCTTTCCTTGTTATAAAAAATAAGTTGCTTAAACTACTCACATACAATGTCTATGTTGTAGGTCAAATTGACCCAGAGTCAAATTGACCTTGAGTCAATTCAACCTAGGTCAAATTGATTCAACCTGGTGATTTTGTTTAAGGTAATCACTGTTTTCTTCAGGTAATTTTTTCAAGATTCTAAAAAGGGAACTTACATTAAATGTTCATTGATATTAGGGTTTTTAAATGTAAGGGTTTGGGTGAGTTCACAAAGAACATTTAAGAAGTATTATATTTCTGTGTTGTTTAGTGATTAATAGCCCTAAAGAACCCTACATTAATGAGCACCTGTTGTTGATGGTTAGGGTCTTCTTAAATGTAGGGGAAGGGTTTGGATTAGTTCTCAGCATAATAGAAGAAGGGTTACAGTCTGTATTATTTAGTGACTAGCTCTAAACAACCTAAATAATATTAGTGAGCACATGTTGTTGACAGTTAGGGTGTTTTTAAATGTAGGGTTAGGATTTGTATTAGATCTCAGCATAATAGAAGAAGGATTACAGTCTGTATTATTTAGTAACTAATAGTTCTAAACACCCTAAATAAATTAGTGACTATATATTTATAACTCTAAACACAGAAAATTAGTGAGCGCCCATTGTGGATGGTTAGGGTGTTTTTAAATGTAGGGTTAGGATTTGTATTAGATCTCAGCATAATAGAAGAAGGATTACAGTCTGTATTATTTAGTAACTAATAGTTCTAAACACCCTAAATAAATTAGTGACTATATATTTATAGCTCTAAACACCGAATATTAGTGAGCACCCATTGTGGACGGTTAGGGTGTTTTTAAATGTAGGGTTAGGTTTTGCATTGGTTCACATGCATGCAGGACCATTGAAGAAGCATACAGTCCCGCTCAAAAACTTTGCAACCACCACTAAACGCCAAACGGCGCTAACGGCTTTTAGCGGCGCTAGTGCCACTAACTTTTACCGTTAGTGCCACCAAACCACCAAACGTCTAGCGCCGTCGACGGCTAGCCACCAAACGTCTAGCGCCGTCGACGGCTAGCCACCAAACGTCTAGCGCCGTCGACGGCTAGCCACCAAAAGTTCTGAGCCACCAACGGCTAGCCACCAAAACCACTGAGCCACCAACGGCTAGCCACTAAATCGTTGAGCCGCCGACGTTTCAAGAAGTTTATTTTGAAGCCTTTTATGCGCTGACTTGAAGTATTTTGCATTTTGAGAAGTTTAATTATTTTGAAATGTTCGTCAAAGCCGAGTTTTGAGAAATTTCTTTTGAAACGTTTGTTTTATTAGTCAGTTCATCGGTTTCCGTGGCAGTACTGAAGGAAGAAGTATTCAACTAAAATAAATTTACCATCTAGTGTCAGCATCCGAGTTTTGAGTAGTTAATTTTGAAACGTTTTACGTCTACTAGTCAGCCGTATAAGTTCGATTTATCGACTCGCGCGAGTCACAGAACTAACTTTACTTGTGATCTCACGGCAATTAACATTCATTTGACAACAAATTGGAAAACAGCCAAAACTTCTCACTGTTAGGCAGAGATCGACTCACTCAAAGCATTTCCCGCATCAGGTGAAACTGTTCAGACACGAAACAAAATGAAATAAAAACTTACAAAACATTTTATTCTGAAGGTAGAAAATGTCTGGTGCGATCCAGGCGATTTTAAAGCCAAACACCGACGGCCTATAAATACGATGATTATTCAAAACAGTTCGTGGAAAATGTCACGCTTCACGGCCGTGTCGTAGAATTCTTGAGACCTTTGAAAAACGCATCCACATTAATAAAAGAACTCCAGAATATTTTATTGGACATCTTTTTCATTTTCCATAAAGGTTGAGTCCATGTAGTTGTGTGGTGAATTAAACTACAGTCACACTTCCCGCGAAGTTCACGGCGTGACACTTGTGTTGTTGTGTCAAAAACCAGAGAATGTCCGCAGCAAAGCGGTTTAAAGCAACACGTGAAGAATGAAACAGGAAGTTAGCTGTTCGCTGTTCGAGTTTTACTTTACAGTTTTGAAGTGATTTTCTTTAGTTATTCCAGGGAAAATCTGTGAAGTTCCCCCAAAAATGTCTTCGATTCTGTCAGACACGATGCGACTACAATTATTGTTAATATGCTAATTTTCGACTTCAGTTTGTTTACATTCACTCACACCGCAGCACTGAGTGCAGTGAAAACTTTTTCAATCGTGCACTGACTAACGGCTAGCCGCCAAATGTCTTGAGCCGTTGACGGCTAGCCACCAAACGTCTAGCGCCGTCGACGGCTAGCCACCAAACGTCTAGTGGCGTCGACGGCTAGCCACCAAACGTCTAGTGGCGTCTACGGCTAGCCACCAAACGTCTAGTGGCGTCGACGGCTAGCCACCAGTTTTTACCGTTAGTGCCACCAAACCACTAACGCCCAGCCGCTAAAAAATTAGCGCCGCTGGTGGCGCTGACGGTTGCAAAGTTTTTGAGCGGGACTGTACATGTGTTTTGTTTAGTGACTTATCAGTAGCTCTAAACACCAAGAATTAGTGAGCAATTGGGTTTACTGAGGTTACTGTTAGGGTTTGGATTAGTTCACAAGTCCATTAAATCAATTTATAATTAAGTGTTAGGAATGAGTTTGCTTGGAGTGGGGTGTTAACTGGCTTTAGTAAATCTGCTTGTTATTACTGGCCCTGTCGATCAGCATGTAAACGGCAAAGTGAAATATAACTGTTGATAACGTTTTGAGTTATTTATGTGTAAGTTCTCGAACATTTATCTATTCCTGCGTCTTTTCACACCTCTGTGGGCGATTCTTTGATGAGAGACCAAGACAATATATTACAGCATTTCTTTGAGTCACTTTCCAATTGTGTTTTATTCCATTTGAAAAGCTGAGTCTAACGAGTATGAGCTGGTAATACTTCAAGATCCTCTGCACTCGTTACTTTACTGAGATACTGTTTAGCGCTTGAATTGTAGAAATCTTCTTCTAGCTACAATGTTAGAGGTGATTTGCTTTCTAAAATTCCCTTCCTTTTCCCTTTACTTTATCTGTCAGTGATCTGAGTGATTACTCTGCAAAAGACAGTTTGTTTTGAAGAGAAGTACGAGTGGAGCCGTAATGAAGTACACCTGATCATCTATAAACAATGTATTTTTCTGGATTTAGCTTTCTTACTTCTCTTGAATTGCTACAGTTTTCATGAAAGAATGCAGTCAACACAAACTTCATATGTGTTACAGTTTGGACCTGGTTTAATATTGCGATCGTCCATGTTTTTCGAAAGATGTTTCCAAGTCCGATTTTGTTAGCAGTATGCATGCGTGCATAACGAGAGGGACTGGGTTCCATGATTACTCACATGGAGAATAAATGATGTGTTCAAATCAACAAGAGCTTTCGTGGCGCAGTGCGAACATCTACATTGTTCCAAATCTTATTTTGGATCCACACCAAAAAGATTGTGTTTGACAAAGGAGAAATTAGGAAAGTTTGTGTTATTTGTAGAGGTTAGGGTTAGGAAGCCTGGGGCCAGAGTGTTTCCATGGCAACAATATAATTTGTACAATGAAGTGTATTTTCCATAGTACCAAATATACGTCTGCAAAGTTTCAAAGGAACAATGCCATGCTCTGTGCCCATGCGTGAATGTTTGAATTTTGGTTGGGTTGTCAAGAAATCAAAAGATGGAGAGAGATTTGATATGCAAAAGAAATCCTCTTCCATCAGCTTTGCCCAAGTTTCATTTGACCTTATACCTATTTAAAACAGTAATTTACAGTACTGCCCAGAAGTATGTTAACATCTACATGTGCGTTTTCCATGTGTAGTACATGTGTGTACTACACTCAATTGAGTGTAAATGCACGTGTGTACTACACAAGTGTATTACATGCACATGTGTGTAGTTTTTCTTTGTTATGCAGTTATTGTTCGAATTCAAGTTTGCGTGAAGTTCAAACCGACTTCACAAACAAAGAGTTGTTTTCTTATTCAACAGTGTTGTAATAAACTTCTCGATAATTAATAACCTTTATCCTGCAAGTCTAAACTAAAGAGCTACCTTTTTAAACAGCGTAACTGGCCAGAAAAAAAAGACAATTACGGGGCAATTCTTAATCATATTAGTAGCCTCAAGCATTTCCAAAAACTGCAATTATGTACTTAGACATATCATATTTGGGAGTGAAAGTGTTAAACATTGTCCAGAGAAATCTGAAGCAACAAAGTGGTGCAGTTATCATAAGAGCACAACACACACTGACAATGAATGAAGAAAGCATCAACAACGAAAGGACAAAACAAAACACTTTAAGCAATCAAACTGAAACCACTGGAGGTGAACATTCCTTCGCCTTTCAAGTATACGATCACACAACCCAATGCAACAAACCCAAAGGAATGTTTAGTTGATACAGGAGCTACATCCCATATTGTTATAACAGACACGTTGAAACAAGTCGATGGAACCTTTAAACCGACAGAACATTACATGGAATTGGTGGATGAAACGCAGACTAAAAATATAGTAGTCAAACTAGATGCCAAGGTAATACTGAAAGATGTGAATGGGAGGCATATAAAGACTGTGCTGAAGGATGCCCTATTCATACCATCGTATCCTAAATATATTTTCTCTGTGAAAGTGGCCACATCAAATGGAGCAGAACTTAAATTCCACCAAGGCCAAAATGAACTTGTTCATAAAGATGACACCACTTTCACTATCGAGGAACATAGTCATATTAAAAGAGGGTTACCACTTCATGATGGTTTAAGTTGTGTTCCCTGATAAGCAAGGGTATATCCATAAAACCATATCAAAGACATCAATACATGTGTTATCTTATAAAATTAGCATTATGCAGCTATCAGCGGCTTCCCCAACGGGTCGACCCCCGGGCTGACCAGGGGGATTGTAAAAAGACAGAAAAATATTGACGATTTCCCCCAGGGGTAGGGCCAGGGGAATCGTCCCTTTGAAAGTCCCCTGGTTAGGTCTTCCACGACCTACTTGCCTTATATCTTGTATTGTAACATACTAAATATTGAGTAAATAAATGATTGATTGTATGAGTAATTAAACCTACTATTAAAGGTCCATCTACTTAAATTATTCTTAAATTTTTGCTACTAGTAATCGACTGTCAATATGTCATACCGTTTATTTCAGCAGTCTGACACGCGGTCCACGCAGTTGACTCCACTCTCATCGCTGCATCTTTAGATTTCCCGACCGTGCTCGGTCGCTGAGCCATTTTCTGTTTACGAATCTGCTACCAACTGTTAGGACGAAGACTAAATGTTAATAAAATGCGATTATATACCACTTTTATTGATAACTCACTTTATATATTGGAACCAAGCTGACCGCATTAGCGCATACTGGGCACCTTGGCCTTGGGGGCTTAGCAAAAATGTCAATAATTTTATTTACTACTAACGTTGGTAAATAAATGGGCTGCCTCTCGAACATTTTTTACAATTTTCCGACCATAAAAGTAAAGATACGGCGGTTATAAACTGATACAGAGCACAAGGGCACAGCTTATCGACATCGTCATATTTTGAAACCAAACTCCCGCCAGCGTGCGTGTCAACTATCTCCGACTTTTTACACGAAATTAAGCATAGCATTGAAAGCAAACACAATAAATAACTTACCTTTATGTACGATACATAAGTGTTCGGTGTACAAACGCTGCTAAAACAGTGGAAACATAAAGCACTTTACAAAACATCGACGAACTCGACAAAAGCGCTAGCCGTATGGGTGTAACCAGGCCTAAACACGTGACACCACAGGCAGTCCGCAATAACTTGCCGTATAGTCAAGAGGCAACCCAACCTCTTTCCTCGAAGAACGAAACAACTAACTGTTGAATGATATAGTTAAAACAGTGGTGATCTAATTACCGCTTGTGCAATAAAAAGGACAAGACACAAATGACAAATGATCTAGCTACCAACGTCGAAATGATTCAAACAAATCTGGAATGGAAAACAACCCATCTAGTGATCAACATCTAAATGACACGAACAACACACTAATGGAATGAGCTGTAATTAAATCATCTAGCTTCATTTTGACGAATGGAGTATACTGAACACACATGACCTATCCGAAACACAAACAATCTGGCGACCGATTTCGAAATAACACAAACAAATCTCGAACGATGCAACCAACATATATTCAGATTAAACTATAGGCAAACCACAATAATGAAGTGTAAGCTATAATAGAACGTGTTTACATGTTGTTTGTGAAGTGAAAACGAGAATAAAACGTGTTTTACGTACTTTTTGTGATTTTGTCATTTTTTTACCCTCCCTCCCCTCCCCCCCTACTTTTAAGACTGCTCAATTCAAATTATAACTATAACGGATAACAAGGTCGGCAACTTCAAGCCAGTCTGGTGGCAAAACAGAAAACGAAATCGTCAATATCGGAAACTAAATAAAACTCAAACACAATTTCAACACCACACAAAGATAAACCAATGACCAAACTACCTTCGTAGCGTAAATATTAAGTCGAATATCAGAAGAAGCGATTGTTTTGGACGACGTTTCCAAGTACAGAACGGCTTCGCGGTTGTGACTTGAGTTAAGGTTCAACCAGCGCGGTTACTGCGAGTCCTGGGCACGAGACCAAACGCTCTCCCTACCCTACAGGGAAGAAAAACGAGTCAACAAACAAATAAACAGACCTCAGTCTTCAAGGGATGCAGCTGCAGTTATGTGTTGAAAAGTTTCTTACGATCGAAAACCACAAGAGTGGGAAGATTAGCTGGATCAAACTGAAAGCCTGACACTACAAATTCCAAAACTGTTTAGATAATCGTATGTACAATTATATTAAGTTCCAAGTAGTTGATGTTTATGTCACTTTCATCGAACTGCAAATCGACGTAAAATTTAGATAACTTGTTTGCTCCACCACTTACCACGAAGGACCTCTCTAAAAAGTCGATCTGCAGTTGCACACAATACTCTGCCCCGTCAGCTTTACCAGAGTTACTTTGTTCGGCGATGCCGCCGGTGTGTTGAACTTGCCTCTTGCCAACCAGCGATTTACCTCCTCCGAAGTTTTCTCACTGTCCTAGTCCTAGTTCAGTCACGGCTCTCGCTCTAGATTTAGGTAAGTCGCTTCCTAGCCATGAAGTCTCCAACTCTTATGGTTTTGGTTTTCGATCGTAAGAAACGTTTCAACGCATAACTGCATCCCTTGAGGACTGAGGTCTGTTTATTTGTTTGTTGACTCGTTTTTCTTCCCTGTAGGGTAGGGAGAGCGTTTGGTCTCGTGCCCAGGACTCGCAGTAACCGCGCTGGTTGAACCTTAACTCAAGTCACAACCGCGAAGCCGTTCTGTACTTGGAAACGTCGTCCAAAACAATCGCTTCTTCTGATATTCGACTTAAAATTTACGCTACGAAGGTAGTTTGGTCATTGGTTTATCTTTGTGTGGTGTTGAAATTGTGTTTGAGTTTTATTTAGTTTCCGATATTGACGATTTCGTTTTCTGTTTTGCCACCAGACTGGCTTGAAGTTGCCGACCTTGTTATCCGTTATAGTTATAATTTGAATTGAGCAGTCTTAAAAGTAGGGGGGGAGGGGAGGGAGGGTAAAAAATGACAAAATCACAAAAAGTACGTAAAACACGTTTTATTATAGCTTACACTTCATTATTGTGGTTTGCCTATGATTAAACTATGACGAAATAATCTAACCAGTTTGGGAATGGAAAGGTGTACACACAAGCAATCTAGCTATCGACGTGCCACTTAACAGCGTAGGGTCAATTGGAACAACGTACAGCGGAATGGAACAGTCGACTGGGGGTCTTTGCTGTTACCACAGGCAGCCCAGACTCGACATATGTTTCCCGCTTATTAGTCTGTTGGGTTACCTGTGGTATGTTTCATAAGCGATCTCGGGAGAGTTTATATAATTGCTCCTTGTGAATTCTCTTTTCCGATTCCTACGAAACAAATCTTCAAAAAGAAAAGATTGATACTTATGAAGTTCTATGAGTGGTTTTGGGGGCGATTTTGGGACTTCCAAAGCAGTTTATTAGGCTTCGAAGTTTTGACGGTTGGCCGCGTGTCTATCTCATAGACACAAATATACACAAGGTATGCAGCTTTGAGTTGCTTTTCATCGATGTGACCTCACTCGCCGCCGCAAATATTTTTGTTTTCAGAACAAAACACAAAAAAAAAACTTCCGTAAGTTTATGTACGGCAATGGCATCTAAACTTTACACAAAAAGTCCGGTTAAAACTGAATCTCTGATACCCCAAAAACGGAGTAACTGCAGAATACCCCCTCCAGTGGTCATTAATAATTCATTACTCAACTTTTTCATACAAATCTTCTAAAAACCTCACCCTGGAATAATAATAAAAACTAACGATTTCGACCCAAAATCATTCATAGAACTAGTATAAATACAGATAATAGGTAAGTATCGCGCGAAAATAACACCTTATCGCGCGATATTAACACTTTATCGCGCGATAATAAAACAGTATCGTGCGATAGTAACACTGTATCGCGCGATAGTAACACTGTATCGCGCGATAATAAGTCTTATCGTGCGATAGTAACACTGTATCACGCGATAATAAAGCAGTATCGCGCGATATTCATTCATAAAATTTGTGTTTGTGGATGGCCCTTACAGGGCTCAGTATACAGGGCTCCGTACACAGCAGCTCAAACAGGATACCATTCTGAGAAATCTACAGAAGTTTGAAGCTGTAGAATGTTATTTTCCAGTGCATGAAAGCTTATAGATTCTAACTAGTAAAAGCTGCTTCTGCACGACTGTTCTACACAAAACGCTTCAATTCTTATGCGTGTTCGTATTGGCTTATTGTAAAAACAAAGGTTGATGACGTCAGGAACATGAAAGTCTGTGAAGTCCATCAGATGGGGAGGGGGAGAAAGTGAGCGGACGATCTCGTGACCGTCTGAAAATCAGGCTTGTAGACACGCGGCCAACCGTCAAAACTTCGAGGCCTAATAAACTGCTTTAGAAGTCCCAAAATCGCCCCCAAACCACTCACACAACTTCATTAAGTATCAATCTTTTATTTTTGAAGATTTATTTCGTAGGAATCGGAAAAGAGAATTCACAAGGAGCAATTATATAAACTATTCCGAGGTCGCTTTTGAAACATACCACAGGTAACCCAACAGACTAATAAGCGGGAAACAAATGTCGAATATGGGCTGCCTGTGGTAACAGCAAAGACCCCCAGTCGACTGTTTCACGCTGTTAAGTGGCACGTCGATAGCTACATTGTAGATTGCTTGTGTGTACACCTTTCCATTCACAAACTGTTTAGATTATTTCGTTATAGTTTAATCTGAATATATGTTGGTTGCATCGTTCGAGATTTGTTTGTGTTATTTCGAAATCGGTCGCCAGATTGTTTGTGTCATGCTAGGTCATGTGTGTTCAGTTTACTCCATTCGTCAAAATGAAGCTAGATGATTTAATTACAGCTCATTCCATTAGTGTGTTGTTCGTGTCATTTAGATGTTGATCACTAGCTAGATGGGTTGTGTTTAGTATATTCCATTGTGCGGGAGCTGGCATTGTTTTGAAACAGGACGAGTCAAAATTTTCGAGTCGGGTCTGCAATCCGTGTGGACGCAAAATTAAGAACTTAGGCAAACTCTTCAGTTACGTATGTAATGGAGCTGAAACCGAGAAAACAACTCCTATCACGAAAAACAAGCGAACCGTCAGTGCAAGAACGCCCGATGTAGACAGCCCAGCGTTGAACCGAGCAAAGCTTCGTCGGGTGAATTCCCCATGTGCGAAACCACAATCCAGGAAATCCTTGAGTTTCAGCAGCGAAAACATCGAACCTTCCGACGAACCTCTGCATCATCTCAACATAGACGACCTCAAGAAGTATGAATTGGGGATCAAAGTGTTAATTGTTAGCCCAACTGGCAATGTGACTGTTAGAATACCGCGAGATCTGCAGTCAAAACATCTCATTAAACATGTAGCCACATCAAACTGGAAGGCAGCGACGAATGTAATTTTTAAGCATCAGGACTTGATACCGGAGCTAGGGTTAGGATTAGGTTAGTGATAGTTTGATTGACAGATTATAGCGCTCAGCCAATAAGTCAACAAAAGCTCTGCGGTCGATTACAGGCACTCGTGCTCACGCACTCGGATCCGGTCGCTCGGGCCCGGTCGCTCGGCCTTCGGCCTCGGTCGGCTACACTCTGAATATATCCCCGAGAGCCTGCTACGCAGGCTAGGGCTGAGTTTGCAAAGAAATGATTTTATTGGCCATTTTATGCAATGTAAATCCAATGTAGCACACTTAGCACTACAGCTTACCACTAAATCCTCCTTTCTTTGCATAAGTTAACTATAGTTTACATTATATCACTTCAGTAAAAGGGACTAAAATGACAGTTACAGAAAAAAAAATTCTCCTTAGATTCTAAATTTTCTCACAAAAATGCATATTTCACATAAAATTTAGAATTTCATGTTTGTACTAACCTCACTTTCTGTCTCCCAACACCTAAACTTGCCCAGCACCAAGCCATTCTGTCCACAAGCACTTCACAGCAAGCTAAATTCATCCACAATGACCGCAAAGCATGCCGGGAAATCCTAGCAAACTTCCCCCATCTTCATTCTTTAAAATATAGAAGTCTTCAGCCATTTCGACCTAATAGCTTCATATTGGAATCAATGGCAAGTAAATGTTGTCCAGTATTCCAAAAAAGCTTTGCCGGTGGCTCCAGACCTCCGTTTATAAAGCCCACGCTAAAGTGACAGAAGACGTCCTGGCCCATTCACTTGTGGAAAATGAGGATCTTTCTCTATCACAATAGCAGGAACAGACTCAATTCTTCGAGAAAGTGCTGATTCAAGCTCTCATCAGACTTAATGATGTCCTCCGGCACTCTAAAAATGGAAACAAAATGCATAAAAAAGCCTTAAATTCTGTATTCCCCCAAACAAACTTCCATCCAGCTCCGTAGCAATGCGACGTCAACGTATCCAAAATGGCCGACAAAAAACTTTGAGCCCCCAGTATTATTGGTCAGATGAAAATTCAATGATAACAGTGACTACAGTTTTCTTAGGGGGGGAGGGTTTGTTGCAGTCTAGAATGAGCCAAAAATCAGTTAAAAGCCCTTGGGGCTTAAAGAGTTAAGCAAAACACCAGGCATGTCATGTGGCCTTTGCCGTTTGCGCTACATTTATTTTTACTGAATGTTTGCATGGACTGTTGTCAAATAATGCCAATTTGATGGTGGTCACACTATATTCTAGAAAGGAGAATATTTTTTTACTATTTATTTATGAATTAAATGCAATCCTGCAAGTGTGGCATAGAAATGGCGTGGTAAGTCACATGGTGGAATGTATACCAATACATGTATGTCCATTAAAATAAGATCACCACAACAGAAATATACATATAATAATAATAATAATAATAATACAAATAAAGGTTTATTCACAGCCTATCCATTCTAATGAATGGCTCTTCATCTGTGACGATAAAAATAAATACAACATAACAAAATATCTAGATATAGATAATAATAAAAAGTTATACTATTATACAAATATAAGTATAATATATATATATATAATATTTACATCATCTTCAAAAACTCATGAATAATTAATGAGCATTTTGTCCAATCAGATGAAGCAAATCAGTCACGTGCATGCTCCTTTATACCTGATAAAATCTCATCATTCTAAAAGGCCCGCGGAGGGATTTGAATTCTGTCCTCGGGGTTAATGATTGAGACAATGGAATTTCTATTGATGTTTCAGCTTTCTCACTGAATTGCTAATTAGGATGAACGTTTTATATAAAGAATATTAATGAACATGAAATTTTATATAAAGTTTCATCCTAATTAAGAATTCACTGATAAAGACCCAAAGATAGCAAAAAGTACACGGAACATAAGGTACCTAGATAATAAATTTTGCACTAAATTTACTAATATCAGCAGACTACCGAGATACACAGATAATATTTTTAAAATGAAGTTATCCAACTACCATTACTTGTTTACCGAGCCACTGTTTAGTTCCAATTATTAAACCAAACGCAAAGCCGTAAAATTATAAAAAACGTGCATTAAACTTACATATTTTGTGCCGGAGTCAAAAATTTAGAGTCTGCCGTCATGTCAGTCACATCGCTTTCCAAGTCTTGAACTTTATCGAGGTAAACCACGACACCAAATCCTTCAAATGCAGATTCTTCTTGCATTGCGAAATGCCGCTTCAAACAACATAGTATGGTAATTTCTTCATGTCATTCCCTTGAGATGTTCGTAATTGCAGGCGGTGATTACTCGAATATTTTGCATGGCGTTGTGAATACAAAGGTTCAATGGTTCATCAAGTAACCATTCCCTTGAGATGTGCGTCTTTCTTTCATTGCATTCTTAAAGCGTTTTTGAAGCCGTTTAAAACACTCACAGCACGTGTTTTATCAAGTCTAAAAATTCTCGGGCTTCGCCCTCGAATTTTTAAACTTGATAAAACACTGCTGTTCGTGTTTTAAACAGTACATAAAATCTTCTAACGAGACATCCCTAATTAAGGTAACTAATAAAATTTCAGTTTAAAAATTACCCACCACCCCACCTTACCCCAACTCATTTAAGACTTACGATAATAAAATTAATGTCTGTCCCAACTTACACTACCACCCCCCCCCCCCCAACCCGTACCCATTCGAGACTAGGAATTGCGATAATAAAATTACGGCCCGAGACGTTCCTTTGCCATTGCCATTAGATATTTTCTAGTTTCCTTGATAAAGTTTTTAGAATTAATTGATTGTCTGATATAGGCAGGCAGCTTGTTAAAAATGGAAGAACAAGAGTCCTGCAGTGTTCCATTCTCTAGAGGTACTAAAAGCTGAGGGGCACTGCTGGAGCGCAAGTTACGCTGATGTTCATACTTCTTCAGCGGGAGATAAGACGGCCAGTTTGGGTTTGTTAAAGCATTGCGTGCAATTCTGGCAAGATGCAATTCTCTCCGTTCAATAACTGGAAGCCAGCCGAGTGCTAGAACTGAATGTACATCGGCATAACGATTTATCACAACACTGGCAGTAACATTCGTTACCATCTGGAGCTTTTTCACAAGATAGGCAGGTAAAGGATGAAATACAATGTCATTAAAGTCAAGTATGAATAGGATCAACACTTCAGCAAGATACTTATTTAAGCGGAAGGGAGCTCAGTGCTTGATCTACCTCAAGACAGACAGTACTCCATAGCAAGATGAACAGGTTTTCCTCACATGCACATCCCATTTCAGGTGCTGTTGGAATTCAACCCCAAGTAGCTTATGGGTGGGTACCCTTTCTAACGATGTGTCATTTACTGTGATCATGGGAGTACGATTAGAAAGGCCATGAAACTGAGCCAGCTGTCGTGTAGAGAGCATCATAAACTTGGTTTTAGTAGTATTCAAAGCTAAATTAGAGTCCATTGACCAGACAGAGAGATTGTTAAGAGTTTCGTTTAGTTTAGAGTCACATTGGATTAAAGCGTCAGGACGTGCATGTTCATATATTGTAGTGTCATCAGCATATTGTATGGAAGTTGACGACAAATGCTGGTGCAAGTCGGAAACATACAGGTTAAAGATGAAAGGACCAAGGCCCGACCTAAGGCACACCAAACTGCACTTCCTGGTATTCTGATTTCCCGTCATCAATTTTAACAAATTGCTTTCTATGAACATGCACGTAGCTGGCAAGCCATCTCAGAGAAGGTCTAGAAAATCCCAGATTATGCATTTTCTCAAGGCCGATAGTTTTGAAGTGGACAGTATCAAAAGCTTTTGAAAAATCGGCCATAATCATGGAAGTAACATGACCCTGTTCCATTGCTTTGATAATATCATCACGTATGCGGAGAAGTACAGTCCCTGTTGAATGACCCTTTCTGAAGCCAGAGATGCGGTCCCTTAATAGTCCATTAGGTTCAATGTACTGAGTAATTTTTTAGTAAGCAAGGCGTTCAGAGACCTTTGATATAGTACTGGAAGAATAGCTACTGGACGGACTTCATCATTGACAACAGGAGGATCGACTTTAGGTATAGGTGTTAATCGAGCAATCTTCCATAGCCTTGGGAATACAGCTTGATCCATACTGCTGTTGATAATATAGATCAAAGGTGATGCAATAACCTCGGCAACCATTCG
Source organism: Actinernus sp. WN-2022 (assembly GCA_030867875.1). Taxonomy (NCBI): domain Eukaryota; kingdom Metazoa; phylum Cnidaria; class Anthozoa; order Actiniaria; family Actinernidae; genus Actinernus; species Actinernus sp. WN-2022. Next base: position 5,121,685 of record JAOWCC010000936.1, on the reverse strand, counting down.
AATAAACTTCGCTGGCAGTAGATCAGGGCCAGTACTGGTGGAGGTCTTGAGAGATTTTAGCTGTTGAAGAACTTCAGTGTAAATAACATGTCTGAATGTAAAGCTATCGCTAGAGTCTGGCTCTAGCGATTCTATATATGCAAACAAATCAGCCTCTGGGAGGGGCTCAGTTCCTAAAGTACGTTTAGCAGTGGTAGAGAAGTGCGATGAATTGTCCTCCAAATACTCTTGGAGTCTGGGGGGAAAAGCTGTTCCCGCATAAATGCCCTCTTAGCCTTTTTTATCTTACGTTTGAGTTCATTTCTGGCAGTACGAAAAGCTGACCAAATAAAAGGTAGCTCAGTTTTGTGTGCGAGATGACGAAGTTTATTTCTCTCTTTTTGCAAGGCCTTGATATCCTCACAATTAAGCCACGGAGCTGGAGGACGAGAGATTTTACAACGATGAAGGGGTGCATGCAGATCCAAGCACTCGGTAATTAAGGTATTAAGCGTTTCAAGCTTATCATCAACATTGTCCAAATCGTAAATAAGGCTGAAGGGAAGTTTAGCGAAATCTTCTTTGAACTTGACTTCATCAAACTGTTTCTCATTTCGTAGATATTTGTACCGAGATCGAAATCTGCTGACACGGTTGTTGACACACACGTAGGGCGCACTATGGTCACTCATCAGAGGGCACGGGAGGACATCAGTAAAAGTAATTATATTAGGATAGTTAGAAATTACATGGTTAATCAGAGTACTGGAGGTAGCTGTGATTCGAGTAGGTTTAGTTACATGCTGGGTCAAATTTAATGAGCTAAGAGCATCAAGACATTGGTTTGTAAGCGAACATTCAGCCGAGTTCAGTAGGTTAATATTAAAGTCACCCAAGATAAGTAACAGGCCATCCCATTGGGCTGCAATGTGGGGCAAAAGGGAATTAAATCCATCCAACCATGCTGGTGGTGAGAGAATACGTTCCGACCGATAGATTACCCCAAGTAATAAATTACTGTGCTTGTTACGACCAGGAATTTCAAGCCAAAGGTGCTCCATTAGGGGCTGTGTACTTTCTAGATCCGTGCGGCGCTTGTACTTAATGCCATCACGCAAATAGGCACCAACTCCACCTCCTCTTATGTTATCTCGATTATGGAAAACACAGTTAAAGCCATGGATATGCACATAATTAAGGAGCAAAGTGTTATCCTTCAGCCAGGTTTCACTCATTGTTATGATATCAAATGGATATTTATCTATAGTCAGTACGAGTTCATCAAAAGTTGATAACATGCTTTGTGTGTATATATGCATCACTCGCAGTTGTTCGGACTTAGCACGAAGCGTTGAGAGATGAAAATCCTCGCTCTCTGATTCCATTGTTGAATCAAGGTTAGGATTTAAAACCTCAAAGTCATCTTGTACATTGTCACACTTATAGAAGGGAAGCACAGCCAAACTACAATTAGAACGGTAGAAGTCTTTCACAAATGAGTCTTGAACAGATTTCATCTTAGGGAACAAGCACCGAGCATGAAAAATATCAAGGCATGAATAGCATACAATCCTCCTCTGGTTTCGCCTGACAGACTTCTCACAGGAACGGCACTTAGGAGCTTTTAAAGTTCGGTTTGCAACACCACGCGTAATAGAGGAAGGAATTGAAGGTTTCGTAATGGACGAAGGTCCTTGAGCTCTCACTCTTGGTCCTGGATTCAATTCAATATCACCACTGAGGCAGATAACTGCAATGCAAAAGGTGGAGTCACTGTTTGGATAATAAGATATCCTCCGATTTAGAAAGCAAGTTCTCGTGATTGTGTTATTACGAATGTTCGCCTCAGCAGGTAAATATCGTGGATATTTAGCTGAATCGTACAGCAGTTTATAGGAAAATAAGATTGCTGCAGTAATGACCACTAGTAGCTGTAATCTGTGTAGTTTTCCATCGCCACTGAACCCTTTAGGAACAGTTTTGAGTGATCTAGTGGTTATCGCAAATCATTTTGATAAAGTTTAGTATTTGACCACCCTCCATACATTAGGCCTTGGTTCTTAAAAATAGACAACCAACTGAGACAGAAGTGCATTTGATTTCTGCTCCTAGCTCCCATCTGGAAAATAGTTACACATTGAAACTTGCTGCAAACAATTATCTCCATGTGTGGATTCAATGTAGTGATTTTAAATGAAAATAACCAAGATTTCCAATTTTTATGATAAAATGTCATGCATATCACAACGGCGCTGTAGCCATTACCAGTGCTATACATGAGAGGCGTGAAGCAGAAGTCTGGTGTCCGCTTCCTCTTGCGTATGCTGAAGATCTTCTTATACTTAAGTTCTTCACTGAGGGTAACGACACCGTCTGCTGAAATCTCAACATAATTTCCCTCGGTCGTGGTGTAAAGCGTTTTTCCTACTAGCCTTCATCTGAACCTCTCATTCTGCCATTCTTCGGTGACAAATCTAACGAATTGCTTCTTATTTTGAGGGTTTGAAAAAAAACTTCCTGTACTCTATTATCTGGTTGTATATTTCTGTATTCGTTTCTGTCTCACCTCCTCTCTTCTCTCTTTCCATATTCTTGATCAATGTCTCTCGATAAACATCAAAGACAACATCTATCCGGTTACTTGTTGCTCCTTGCAAGACCATATCCATCAATGCATCTGCCATTTCAGAAAACGTCTTCTGGTCCTCTTTGAGCCTTTGGGCCATTTCACCAATGCTGCATGTCGATGGTTGTGGCATAACTTCAACTGCTGGGACATCCTTCTGGAGTTCGTTCGCTAGTGTAGACTTGTTAGTCTTCTTATCTTGTCGTGAAATTTTACCTTCGCTGGATTCGACTCTATCCTTTGCTTGCTAAAGGAACGGTACGCTCTTTCGCCAATATCTTTGGCCTGAAGTAGATCACGTTCAATCTGTTCGGTGGCCACCCTGCCTGTGGATTAGCCTGGTTTTCAGACGGTACGAGGTCGTCCTCTCACTTCCGGGGAGGAAGTGAGCGGACAACCTCGTACCGTCTGAAAATCAGGCTACCTGTGGATAAGCAAACAAGATCTTGTTCGATTTCAAATGGATTTATCCAGCTATCCAACGTTGACAGTAATACTGCACATCTGCTTCATCTCTGGAGATCCGGCTCTTCTGGAGATCATCGTGCTGACAGCTTGATTTGTTCAGATGAAGCATGTCCTTTAAATTCCTCAGGAAAATGCTTCTATATTCCGCTACTATAGTGCCTCGGGGTTTGCGTGTATTTATTTACCGTTTCCTCGCATGCTTGGTCTACAGGTATTTTTCCAAAAGGTTACCTTTCCCTATCTGCACAGCAAATCAATTAACCTGCAGACTTCAAATAGTCGAGAACATCGGGGTGTTCGTCTCCGATATGGGCCATTTATGATATATACGACGAAGTTATGTGACCATTTCAGCCCAATTCTAATATTCTAATGTCCTGAAAGACATGGTTAACAAAACTACACAGCAGGTATTGCCATGCAGCAAGCAAAATTTAAGAGTGGTCATGAGAGTGACACAGAGGAGTCCATGATACATATTTTTGTTGAGTGTTCTCATTCAGCTACTTGAATACAGTTCATGAATCGATCCGAGTTCTGGAGTTGTATATTGTTCATAATTTTAAGAACTCCTGAACTGACTCTGCAGCTTCTCTATAAATACAGCAGTTGCAGCTGAGCAGGTCTCTCAAGCAAGCTTTGTCAGTTAATTAGAGAGGTGAATATAGCAAGGACTTCCACTCCAGGTGAATCAGTTAGAATATGGATATGTGAAGAATATAGCTATGAAGTATTCATTAATTGTTCGTTCCCGATTAAAATATCATGCAAATCCACTGTTGAAACCACATGAAGCCCTGTAAGTCTTCTTAAAGGATGGTTTGGGTCGTATTTATTTTAGCCAGTATGAGGGGAAGTGATAGTTATTTTTTCTTCTGTTAAGTAGGGGGGGAGGGGCGGGGCGGGTGGTGAAGCATTATTTTTAACCATCTCTTTCCCATACCCCCTCCTGCTAATTATTGCACAGTCCCTTACTAAAAAACATCCATTTACTGTTCAATTTATTTTAAAGACACTTCCGATAACTCATAAACCTTTGGTTAGGAATATATTTTTTATTAAAATATCGAAAATCCGATATAAAAACCCGACAAACACAATTCAAAACATACCTGAGACATTGTCTGCCATCTTGAATTACCCATAATGCATTGCAAATTTTGGTGAAGGTCATTTTGTAGTAAAACAATGTAAAAATAGTATTTTTGAAAAAAAATTGACTTAGGTAAACAGAAAAGGTGTTTTCTCTTTGTGTTTCTTTTAGATGGCGTTGAAAAATTATCATTAATGGTTTTTTTAGGCATTCTTCCTGGTAGCCTCGTTTTCATGCTGGGATGACATTTTTCATTTTTTTTAAATATAACATAAAGCTGCCCATTCAAAACTGCTATCATCAAAATTACAACACACCTTGGACTACTCTTCAAAATGACACAAGTCACAATTTGTCCCTCGAAGTGGTAAGAAAATCTGGTCTGGCCCATGGACTAATATATTGTGCATATTTTTGGGTCACATGACCAGCGTGTACCAGTGGTACTTTCGACGCCATCTTTGATTAGGCGCGTAAAGACCCCTGGGAACGAGGTTGGACCTGCGCATGCTCGCAATCTATTGACCTGCGCACGCGCAGCAATCTATTGACCTGCGCACGCGCATCAATCTATTGACCTGCGCACGCGCAGCAATCTATTGACCTGCGCATGCGCAGCAATCTATTGACCTGCGCACGCGCAGCAATCTATTGAGCTCCGGACGCGCAGCAATCTATTGACCTGCGCCAACCTCGTTCCCAGGGGTCTTTGCGCGCCTAATCCAAGATGGCGTCGAAAGTACCCCTGGTACAGGCTGGTGGGATTCTGCCACTGATTGGCTAGACGTTTCGCGCGCGCTCATTGGAGAATTTCGAATAGCGCGTGCATTTTTGATTTGAAAAATAAACTGGCGATGTCGTCTTTCGCATTGCGCGTTCAAAATTCGTTGAAAATAACTACAAATTCATCAGAACTTAGCGTTTTTGCCTTTTTTAATACTCACTTCGCAACTGGGTACAAGTAGAACAATGTACGGTTGGCATTCATTGGGTTCACACTTCAACCGCTAACCATTCTTCAGCGATGATGAATCCAAGATGGCGGATGTTCTTCAAAATATGCCCATATAGTCCATGGGCCAAGACCCAAAAAAATGGATTTTCTTACCACCCAGAGGGACAAAGGCTATCATACATTTTTGAAAACCTCCACTCCTCTACTTCATTTTGGTATATGATAGCAATGTCAAATGAGCAGCATTAATGCTAAAATCACGTGATTAAGTGACGTCATCACTGTCATAAGAAATGAACCAGATCGACTGATGAAGACACTACTATCTTGCATATTTTGAGCTTATTGTCTTTTTAAACATGCTAAATAGCTACAATAAGATAGTATAAGAAAAATCAAATAACAAAATACTAATATTGCTTGGTTTCCATGGCAACCGCTCGTTAAAATTAAACACAACACATAAAATCAATGTCTTTCCCAGCAAATTTGATAAGTTGTATTTAATATTCATTCCGTACTACTCTAAGGGGCAAGTGCTATCATACATTTTTTAACTCCATACGGCTCTGCTTCATTTGACATATAATAGCAACGTTGAAAGAGCAACTTTAAAGCTTTGATCAATTCATGAACTGACGTCATCAGCATCAAAAATATCCCAATATTATTAAAATTTACAACAAAATGTTGTTTTGTGTACCTCTTAGTACGAATATGCATTTGAAAGGTGCCAGTTACATCAAGAATGATAACGAAAGAGACTTAGAATGGCAAACTAATGTTTTCGTTTGGTTTCCATGGCAACGCGTTGTATAATTGCACATTCTATGCCTATAGCTCCTAAATAACTGGTACTTTTTTCACCATTCTATTTAGTATTTTACAGGTAACTCTACCACTGAAATGATAACAGTTATATAACGGAATGCGTTATATTATACATGTATCTACTCTCTTAATCGTCTTAATCTTCGTCGTCAGAGTCATCTGTAAGTGAATCCTCGGTAGATTCAGGCTCACGCCGGTTTGTACAGTCTTGTAGCTTACACAAGTCAGTGCACTGCAGACCGTGGGCAAGACAGGTACAGCTCGGCAACTTGCAGATTCTCTTGCATTGGCAGGATAGGAGCTCAAGTACAGCCTTGGGTGCCGGTTCCCCACTCATCCAGTCAATGCTTAACTTGCCATCCTCTAGACTCCATCCAGATCCAACGAGCGAAGGGACCTGAGTACAGCCCTGAAGACTTCTGCGCCATATTGCTGTCTGATAGTTTGAACTAGCGGAATGCTTTCGCAGAGTGTCCTCGCATGGTGGAAGCTGGTTCGATAGCGCAGCTCGTTAACATCCTTGGTCCCCGGGTGTGAGGAGTACATCATAAAGGTGAACTCTTGAAGCCTCGTGAATAGCTCATCAAAATTTCGCTTCACCAGCTTTAATGCAGTTAGCGTCACGTCAGTGCCTTTTCTGGAAAAGGAAAACTATCACACCCAGTGAAAGCATGCAATCCTGGAAGACATTTACATTGCTCCGAACCATGAGGTTGGACAACAGTTGTAATGTTGATGTACCTTGTACGAGTCTGTGTACCACATTTTAAATACATAGTAGATGGAACAAAGCACTTGAAAGCAAGACAGAGTACAAAAACTCGGGGGAGGGGGGGTTCTTCAAGGTAAAAAGGGTAGGGGTGACTGTCGGAAAAACTCGAAAAATACCCTAAAAATAACAAACCGTGAAACATTTCCCACCCTAAAATATGCCTCATGGTCTAAAAATCACCCTAAAAATGGATTTCGCTTGACCAACCCCTAAAAATACCGGATCGCCGATTTCAAACCCTATAAAATACGACGATCACACCCCTACAAGCCGAATATAGGAAGAACCCCCCCGGGACAAAAACATTGGTTGTCCATCCCGCTTCCAGGACATTTATTTCCGGTTAGAAGAACTGACTTCCGTTACTAAGAAGCAATGTAATTTTGATTGACAAGTTACGTGCGTTGCTAAGAGGTAGGAGAGAACTCGTGTCTGGCGAATGAGTCTAGTCTGATCGAGCGTGTAGGGCATTTATAGAGTTGTAAAAGTCCACTAGTTGTGCTGACTTAAGAGGCTTTTCGCGAGTGTTGAGTTATAAATAAAGGGAACCAGCTTCCAAGAGTGTTTTTACCGTCGTCGCCGCGACATTTGGTCCTTCGAGCCGGATGAGAAGTCGAAAAGCCGCTGAGTCAGCGAGAAGTGAAGTTTGTGGTAAGTAAAATTTGAACAACTTCAAAGAATCGTACTACAATTCCAGTCGAAATGAGCGTGAATGGAGAGCATTCTCAAACACCAGAACTGTTTTCACCTGTAAGAGCCGGTTCTGTGTACTCTGCAGCAAAGTCTAGTAGTAGTAGGAGCTCCAAAAGCTCAATTTTAAGAAAGAAACTCCAAGCCAAAAAGATGGCACTTGAGGTAAAAATGGCAGAACAGCAATGTAGAGATGAGATCGAACTGTTCCGTGCAGAAACACAACGCCGTACAGAATTACGAAACCTGAAGAAAAAAGCTGAAGAATGCAGATTAGAGTATGAATATGAAGACGCCCTCGCCCAGGAGGAGCAAATAGTTAATGGAGATGGGAAAAGAGATAATGAGTTGGGCAGTCTGGTTATGGATAGTTTACAAGATCGCGTAGCGCGTTTGGACTTGAATACTTCGCCAAATACCGCTAACAAAATAACTGCTTGTGACACCCAAAGTGAGGGGGCCCCGGCCGTACAACCCTTCTCGTCAGAGAACGCAAATGTTGCAAACCAGGTACGGGATCCCTATGGCACAGGGAGCCCGATTGTGTCGCGGGTTTATTTAGAAGCTGCTGAAAGGCCAAAACCGGGACCTTGTGGCGTTGCAAGCGTTGTTATGTCAGAAAGTAAAAATCAAATGTGGGATACCTGTGCCGCGGGAAAGCCGAACACAGCGAAACCAGAGCCTGAAAGAATACAAGCGGCTCCTTTAGAAAAACTGTTTGAGCAAATGCTCCCAGCGTTTATCAAAATAGTGAAACCAAACATACCGAAGTTTAACGGCGACCCACTGGAGTACGCTAAATTTAAAGCAGCATTCAACATCGAAGTAGACAAAAAGGGTGTATACGACAATACTGAGAAACTCAAGTTTTTACTGGATTCTGTCGAAGGCAGCGCGAAATCATGCTTAAGACAATTCATCCCGGGGTCTGAAAAGTACGAAGAAGCATGGAAAGCACTAGGTGAACGTTTTGGTCGAGTTGACATTATCGTAGCCGCAGCAAAAAAGCGAGTGGAACAATTTCCGGTGATTCCCAAAGAAAATAGCGAGCAAATTAGAGAATATCAGGAAACTGTTTCAGAGCTTGTTGGTATCTATAAAGAGTGCAACTTTGTGTATGAATTAAAGGCACAAATACCGGAAGCATACGTTAAAAAGCTTCCCATGCGTCTTTGCGGCAGGTGGGGGGAGTTAGTTGAAGGAAAGCAAAACATGTCAACTTGGGAATCGTTTGCGAAGTGGTTAGAACGAGAAGCGAAGATTTGCGAGAGCAAGCAGCGATGGATGCCAGAGAAGAGGGACTGGAGACGTGCTGATTCAGACAAGAAAGATAATCGGAGAGAAACAAAGGCGAGTGATAAGCAAACATCAGGACTGTTTGCTGGAGCGACGAAAGAATCTCCATCGTATACAAGCAGGATGGCAGAGAAAAAATGTCTTATCCACAATTCCACGAATCATACGCTACAAGAGTGCAAGAGGTTCGAAAGCATGTCAGTGGATGAGAAAGAGAAGGTCGTACAAGATTACAGACTCTGTTTGTCTTGTTTGTTACCAGGCCACCGCCTGAGCAAGTGTCGAAGCAAGGAAAAGTGTAAAGTTGAAGAATGTGGCATGCGCCATCACACAACTGTACACGACGTCGACCTAAGGTTTATCGGAAGATCTAAGGCTAGAAATCCTCAAGGTAATAGTGCTCCAGAAACCGCCTCTCAGAATATCGAAACCACTGCGACGAATCCAGCGGAGGAACCACACGAACAGCATCACGGAGCATCTTACACGGGATGTGAGATAGGCGGACGCGCACTGGTTGAAGTTTTACCCGTAGTCATCTTTGGAGGAAAAGAGAAGTTAACAGTAATGGCGATGCGTGATTCCGGCTGCAATACGACGCTAATAGATGAAGAGTTAGCGCACAAATTGGGTCTTGAAGGCAGGGAAGTAGACCTAGAGCTACAAGGAGTGAACGCGCAGAAAACAGTTGCGTCAAAACACGTCAAGAAATGCCGAATTGCAAGAGTTGGAAAAGAAGAGACGAAATACTGTTTGCGAGACATCAAGACAATGCCAAATCTGAGCGGACCTGATCAGAAACTTAAATGGACGGAGATAAAACAACGGTATCCCCATTTACGGCACCTTGATTTGCAAGACACGGACACGGGTCCAGTACAGCTAATAATCGGAACGAACAACTCTGACTTAATTCTACCGAAGCAAGTAGTTAAACCGAAACGTGATCCAGGCTCCGAACGTGTCCCATACGCTGTTGAAACTCCTCTGGGATGGGCGGTCACCAACTGGTTGCCAGGTGATAGAGTAGTATCACAGTACGGCGCGTTCAAGGTGTACGAAAGAAATGTGAGCGAAGATGAAGATCTGAAGCGATTGGTTCAAGCGCAATCCGAAGTAGAAAACATGGGTGTGGTAAAGCTAACAAATCCAACCCGTTCAATTGAGGACAAACGTGCTTTGTCACTGATGGAGACAACAACTGTTAAGATGGAGGGCGAAGACGCTTACGAGTCAGGACTTCTCTGGAGAGAATGTGATCCGTCATTACCAGATAATTATGGCATGGCCAAACAGCGCTTAAAGTCCTTAGAGAAAAGGTTCGAGAGAAACCCCGGAATTAGAGAAAGATATGCTAAATCGATCAAGGATTACGTTGAGAAAGGTTACGTCAAGAAGTTGATAGAGGAAGAAATACAGATAGATAGCAAAGTCACATGGTATCTACCGCACAGATTCATAATAAACCCCAAGAAGCCTGATCGCCTTCGTCGAGTGTACGACGCATCAGCAAAATACATGGGTCAGAGTTTGAATGACAAGATTTACACGGGTCCAGACCTGTTGTCGTCATTGTTTGGCGTTATGCTTAGATTTTGCGAGGGCCGCATCGCGATGGCGGCGGATGTAAAGGAGATGTATCACATGTTACGATTACCCGACCAAGATAAACCAGCAATGAGGTTTCTGTGGAGCGATGCACCTGGCGAAGAACCTGATGTGTATCAGTTTGAGAGAACGGTGTTTGGAGAAGTGTCTGCTCCTTCTAGGGCGAACTATACGATGAGGCGAAATGCAGATGACAACGGGGAAGACCTACCACTAGGAGTTAAAGCAGTTTACAAGCACTTCTATATGGACGATGGTCTACCATCAACAAATTCTCGACAAGAAGCTATCGAGATGCGAAGGCAGATGACTGAATTACTGCGCCGTGGAGGATTTCGCCTGCATAAGTGGCTGACGAATGACCCAGAAGTTCTAGCTACTATCCCTGAGGACGAAAGATCGCCACGGTTCCTAGAATTGAGCGAGAACAAACTGCCAACAGACAGAGCGTTAGGTGTCACGTGGGATGCCCAAGAAGACGTGCTCAAGTTCTCTGGGCTTTCAGGAAGTCCAGGTACCACGAAACGGCAAATCTTGAGTCAAGCTTTCTCTATCTGGGATCCAAGAGGGCTACTTTTGCCGTTCTCAATAAGGAGCAAGATTATACTGCAGAACTTGCATCGCACAAGGAGTGGCTGGGACGAAGAGCTGAAAGAAACTGAACTTCGAGAATGGCGTGACTGGTGCAAGGAAGCAGAGGAGCTGACTGAAGTAAAGATCCCAAGAGCGCTACTCGGTCAAGACAAACCAGTCCGAGAGACTACGCTTCACGTGTTTAGTGATACCAGCCAAGAGGCGTATGGCGCATGTGCGTATTTGAGGCGAGAGTTTGAAGACGACACGGTCGAGTGCAGGCTCGTTGCCGGGAAAGGACGTGTCGCACCCCTGAAGGCACAATCTATCTGTAGGCTTGAGCTTATGGGAGCTCTTATAGCGGCACGGCTCGCCGAGACGTTAACTACAGAATTGATGACGAAGATAGAGAGGATAACGTTTTGGAGCGACTCTACGACTGTCCTGCACTGGATTAACCAGACAAGTTCTAACTACAAAACGTTCGTTGGTAACCGAGTATCGGAGATTCATACGATAATGAGTGATCTGGAGACCACACTGGGGGCGGGTACGGTGAGTTGGAGGTACGTGCCTACGAAGGACAATCCGGCCGATGATATTACGCGAGGCTTACACCCCACAGAACTTACCACGGGTTACCGCTATGAAGATGGACCGAAGTTCCTAAGTAAGTCGGAAGAAATTTGGCCAAAGAACAGAGTAGGCGCTCCAAAGGAGGAAGACGACGAGAACGAGAGGAAGAGAGAGAGATGGGCTGGGGCATCTCAAGAAGCTGAGCCTGTGTTGGGATGGAAGAGGTATTCGTCGTTGTCCAAGTTGAGAAGGGTGACAGCGTACGTGTTTCGTTTTGTAAATAATGTACGAGCGAGAAAGAATGCGCGTCTAACAGGACCGCTTACCTCAGCAGAATATAAAGCTGCACAGAATTATCTCGTGAAGAAAGCGCAAGCTGAATCATTTGGGGAAGAGTTGCGGAGTCTGCATAAAGGTCAAGAAATATCTAAGCAAAGTAGGTTGAGGTCCCTTGATCCAAGAGTTGAAGATGGATTCCTTGTCGTTGGAGGAAGATTGCAAAGGGCACATTCTCTACCGTACAAAGCACGACACCCTAAAGTTATCGATTCAAGACATGAGCTTGCGAAGCTTATAATCGATGAGATGCACCATGTCTACCACCACCCACCAATTGAACATTTGCTGAATCAGATTCGCCAGGAGTACTGGATAATCCACGGGCGGTAAGCAATACGGAACATGAAGTTCAAGTGTAATTACTGTCGTCGACAGACAGTCAGACCGCAAGAACAGCAAATGGGAAATCTTCCTGAATGCAGAGTCGAACCAGGGGTGGTGTTCAGAAATACTGGAGTTGATTTCTTCGGACCGATGTTAGTCAAAGAGAGACGGTCTGAGGTCAAAATTTACGGTTGCTTATTCGTGTGTATGAGCACAAGAGCGTGTCATCTGGAACTGGTGGATGACTTGTCGACGGATCATTTCATCATGGCACTCAAGAGATTCATTGCGCGGCGCGGAAGGCCGCAGAGGATGTATAGTGATAACGGTACAAATTTTGTAGGAGCCAACAACGAGTTACGGAAGTGCCTCAAACAGCTTGATCAAGAGAGACTGCAGAACTTTTGCGCGCCACGTAAGATAGAATGGAACTTCCAGCCTCCAAGTGCACCACACTTTGGAGGTGCGTGGGAGCGTTTGGTGCAGTGTACGAAGAAGACGCTGAAGGCGGTGTTGAAAGACAGAGTCGTCCCTAAAGAAGCACTACGAACTGCTCTAACAGAAGCAGAGGGGATCCTCAACAGTAGACCGATTACTCATGTGTCGGGCGATGCGGATGACATCGAAGCTCTGACGCCAAACCATTTACTACTCCTGCGTGCTAACCCAATCTCCGAAGACGCTGTTGTTAGCGACAGAGAAATAAATTCGAAGAAACTTTGGCGACAAGCGCAAGCACTAGTGAATTTCTTTTGGAGGCACTTCATTAGAGAGTACATCCCAAGTTTGACAGAGAAAAATTAAATGGAGGGATAAAAGACGGAACTTGAGAGAGGGGGACATAGTGCTGGTTGCTGAATCAGCCCAACCACGAGGTGTGTGGCCGGTTGGAAGGATCGTGCGGACCTACCCAGGCCAGGACAGGCTGGTTAGAGCGGTTACCGTGCGTACTCAGTACGGAGAGTACAAGAGGCCCGTGACAAAGCTTTGTCTGCTGGAGGAAGCGGAGGACATTGTCTCGACTGGGGGCGGGGATGTCCATCCCGCTTCCAGGACATTTATTTCCGGTTAGAAGAACTGACTTCCGTTACTAAGAAGCAATGTAATTTTGATTGACAAGTTAAGTGCGTTGCTAAGAGGTAGGAGAGAACTCGTGTCTGGCGAATGAGTCTAGTCTGATCGAGCGTGTAGGGCATTTATAGAGTTGTAAAAGTCCACAAGTTGTGCTGACTTAAGAGGCTTTTCGCGAGTGTTGAGTTATAAATAAAGGGAACCAGCTTCCAAGAGTGTTTTTACCGTCGTCGCCGCGACATTGGTTATCTTCTGATGATATCACAACGGCGCTGTAGCCATTACCAGTGCTATACATGAGAGGCGTGAAGCAGAAGTCTGGTGTCCGCTTCCTCTTGCGTATGCTGAAGATCTTCTTATACTTAAGTTCTTCACTGAGGGTAACGACACCGTCTGCTGAAATCTCAACATAATTTCCCTCGGTCGTGGTGTAAAGCGTTTTTCCTACTAGCCTTCATCTGAACCTCTCATTCTGCCATTCTTCGGTGACAAATCTAACGAATTGCTTCTTATTTTGAGGGTTTGAAAAAAAACTTCCTGTACTCTATTATCTGGTTGTATATTTCTGTATTCGTTTCTGTCTCACCTCCTCTCTTCTCTCTTTCCATATTCTTGATCAATGTCTCTCGATAAACATCAAAGACAACATCTATCCGGTTACTTGTTGCTCCTTGCAAGACCATATCCATCAATGCATCTGCTATTTCAGAAAACGTCTTCTGGTCCTCTTTGAGCCTTTGGGCCATTTCACCAATGCTGCATGTCGATGGTTGTGGCATAACTTCAACTGCTGGGACATCCTTCTGGAGTTCGTTCGCTAGTGTAGACTTGTTAGTCTTCTTATCTTGTCGTGAAATTTTACCTTCGCTGGATTCGACTCTATCCTTTGCTTGCTAAAGGAACGGTACGCTCTTTCGCCAATATCTTTGGCCTGAAGTAGATCACGTTCAATCTGTTCGGTGGCCACCCTGCCTGTGGATTAGCCTGGTTTTCAGACGGTACGAGGTCGTCCTCTCACTTCCGGGGAGGAAGTGAGCGGACAACCTCGTACCGTCTGAAAATCAGGCTACCTGTGGATAAGCAAACAAGATCTTGTTCGATTTCAAATGGATTTATCCAGCTATCCAACGTTGACAGTAATACTGCACATCTGCTTCATCTCTGGAGATCCGGCTCTTCTGGAGATCATCGTGCTGACAGCTTGATTTGTTCAGATGAAGCATGTCCTTTAAATTCCTCAGGAAAATGCTTCTATATTCCGCTACTATAGTGCCTCGGGGTTTGCGTGTATTTATTTACCGTTTCCTCGCATGCTTGGTCTACAGGTATTTTTCCAAAAGGTTACCTTTCCCTATCTGCACAGCAAATCAATTAACCTGCAGACTTCAAATAGTCGAGAACATCGGGGTGTTCGTCTCCGATATGGGCCATTTATGATATATACGACGAAGTTATGTGACCATTTCAGCCCAATTCTAATATTCTAATGTCCTGAAAGACATGGTTAACAAAACTACACAGCAGGTATTGCCATGCAGCAAGCAAAATTTAAGAGTGGTCATGAGAGTGACACAGAGGAGTCCATGATACATATTTTTGTTGAGTGTTCTCATTCAGCTACTTGAATACAGTTCATGAATCGATCCGAGTTCTGGAGTTGTATATTGTTCATAATTTTAAGAACTCCTGAACTGACTCTGCAGCTTCTCTATAAATACAGCAGTTGCAGCTGAGCAGGTCTCTCAAGCAAGCTTTGTCAGTTAATTAGAGAGGTGAATATAGCAAGGACTTCCACTCCAGGTGAATCAGTTAGAATATGGATATGTGAAGAATATAGCTATGAAGTATTCATTAATTGTTCGTTCCCGATTAAAATATCATGCAAATCCACTGTTGAAACCACATGAAGCCCTGTAAGTCTTCTTAAAGGATGGTTTGGGTCGTATTTATTTTAGCCAGTATGAGGGGAAGTGATAGTTATTTTTTCTTCTGTTAAGTAGGGGGGGGGAGGGGCGGGGCGGGTGGTGAAGCATTATTTTTAACCATCTCTTTCCCATACCCCCTCCTGCTAATTATTGCACAGTCCCTTACTAAAAAACATCCATTTACTGTTCAATTTATTTTAAAGACACTTCCGATAACTCATAAACCTTTGGTTAGGAATATTTTTTTTATTAAAATATCGAAAATCCGATATAAAAACCCGACAAACACAATTCAAAACATACCTGAGACATTGTCTGCCATCTTGAATTACCCATAATGCATTGCAAATTTTGGTGAAGGTCATTTTGTAGTAAAACAATGAAAAAATGGTATTTTTGAAAAAAAAATGACTTAGGTAAACAGAAAAGGTGTTTTCTCTTTGTGTTTCTTTTAGATGGCGTAGAAAAATTATCATTAATGGTTTTTTCAGGCATTCTTCCTGGTAGCCTCGTTTTCATGCTGGGATGCCATTTTTCATTTTTTTTAAATATAACATAAAGCTGCCCATTCAAAACTGCTATCATCAAAATTACAACACACCTTGGACTACTCTTCAAAATGACACAAGTCACAATTTGTCCCTCGAGGTGGTAAGAAAATCTGGTCTGGCCCATGGACTAATATATTGTGCATATTTTTGGGTCACATGACCAGCGTGTACCAGTGGTACTTTCGACGCCATCTTTGATTAGGCGCGTAAAGACCCCTGGGAACGAGGTTGGACCTGCGCATGCTCGCAATCTATTGACCTGCGCACGCGCAGCAATCTATTGACCTGCGCACGCGCAGCAATCTATTGACCTGCGCACGCCCAGCAATCTATTGAACTGCGCACGCGCAGCAATCTATTGACCTGCGCACGCGCAGCAATCTATTGACCTGCTCACGCGCAGCAATCTATTGACCTGCGCACGCGCAGCAATCTATTGACCTGCGCACGCGCAGCAATCTATTGGCCTGCGCACGCGCAGCAATCTATTGACCTGCGCACGCGCAGCAATCTATTGACATGCGCACGCGCAGCAATCTATTGACCTGCGCACGCGCAGCAATCTATTGACCTGCGCCAACCTCGTTCCCAGGGGTCTTTGCGCGCCTAATCCAAGATGGCGTCGAAAGTACCCCTGGTACAGGCTGGTGGGATTCTGCCACTGATTGGCTAGACGTTTCGCGCGCGCTCATTGGAGAATTTCGAATAGCGCGTGCATTTTTGATTTGAAAAATAAACTGGCGATGTCGTCTTTCGCATTGCGCGTTCAAAATTCGTTGAAAATAACTACAAATTCATCAGAACTTAGCGTTTTTGCCTTTTTTAATACTCACTTCGCAACTGGGTACAAGTAGAACAATGTACGGTTGGCATTCATTGGGTTCACACTTCAACCGCTAACCATTCTTCAGCGATGATGAATCCAAGATGGCGGATGTTCTTCAAAATATGCCCATATAGTCCATGGGCCAAGACCCCAAAAAATGGATTTTCTTACCACCCAGAGGGACAAAGGCTATCATACATTTTTGAAAACCTCCACTCCTCTACTTCATTATGGTATATGATAGCAATGTCAAATGAGCAGCATTAATGCTAAAATCACGTGATTAAGTGACGTCATCACTGTCATAAGAAATGAACCAGATCGACTGATGAAGACACTACTATCTTGCATATTTTGAGCTTATTGTCTTTTTAAACATGCTAAATAGCTACAATAAGATAGTATAAGAAAAATCAAATAACAAAATACTAATATTGCTTGGTTTCCATGGCAACCGCTCGTTAAAATTAAACACAACACATAAAATCAATGTCTTTCCCAGCAAATTTGATAAGTTGTATTTAATATTCATTCCGTACTACTCTAAGGGGCAAGTGCTATCATACATTTTTTAACTCCATACGGCTCTGCTTCATTTGACATATAATAGCAACGTTGAAAGAGCAACTTTAAAGCTTTGATCAATTCATGAACTGACGTCATCAGCATCAAAAATATCCCAATATTATTAAAATTTACAACAAAATGTTGTTTTGTGTACCTCTTAGTACGAATATGCATTTGAAAGGTGCCAGTTACATCAAGAATGATAACGAAAGAGACTTAGAATGGCAAACTAATGTTTTCGTTTGGTTTCCATGGCAACGCGTTGTATAATTGCACATTCTATGCCTATAGCTCCTAAATAACTGGTACTTTTTTCACCATTCTATTTAGTATTTTACAGGTAACTCTACCACTGAAATGATAACAGTTATATAACGGAATGCGTTATATTATACATGTATCTACTCTCTTAATCGTCTTAATCTTCGTCGTCAGAGTCATCTGTAAGTGAATCCTCGGTAGATTCAGGCTCACGCCGGTTTGTACAGTCTTGTAGCTTACACAAGTCAGTGCACTGCAGACCGTGGGCAAGACAGGTACAGCTCGGCAACTTGCAGATTCTCTTGCATTGGCAGGATAGGAGCTCAAGTACAGCCTTGGGTGCCGGTTCCCCACTCATCCAGTCAATGCTTAACTTGCCATCCTCTAGACTCCATCCAGATCCAACGAGCGAAGGGACCTGAGTACAGCCCTGAAGACTTCTGCGCCATATTGCTGTCTGATAGTTTGAACTAGCGGAATGCTTTCGCAGAGTGTCCTCGCATGGTGGAAGCTGGTTCGATAGCGCAGCTCGTTAACATCCTTGGTCCCCGGGTGTGAGGAGTACATCATAAAGGTGAACTCTTGAAGCCTCGTGAATAGCTCATCAAAATTTCGCTTCACCAGCTTTAATGCAGTTAGCGTCACGTCAGTGCCTTTTCTGGAAAAGGAAAACTATCACACCCAGTGAAAGCATGCAATCCTGGAAGACATTTACATAGCTCCGAACCATGAGGTTGGACAACAGTTGTAATGTTGATGTACCTTGTACGAGTCTGTGTACCACATTTTAAATACATAGTAGATGGAACAAAGCACTTGAAAGCAAGACAGAGTACAAAAACTTGGGGGAGGGGGGGTTCTTCAAGGTAAAAAGGGTAGGGGTGACCGTCGGAAAAACTCGAAAAATACCCTAAAAATAACAAACCGTGAAACATTTCCCACCCTAAAATATGCCTCATGGTCTAAAAATCACCCTAAAAATGGATTTCGCTTGACCAACCCCTAAAAATACCGGATCGCCGATTTCAAACCCTAAAAAATACGACGATCACACCCCTACAAGCCGAATATAGGAAGAACCCCCCCGGGACAAAAACATTGGTTATCTTCTGATGATATCACAACGGCGCTGTAGCCATTACCAGTGCTATACATGAGAGGCGTGAAGCAGAAGTCTGGTGTCCGCTTCCTCTTGCGTATGCTGAAGATCTTCTTATACTTAAGTTCTTCACTGAGGGTAACGACACCGTCTGCTGAAATCTCAACATAATTTCCCTCGGTCGTGGTGTAAAGCGTTTTTCCTACTAGCCTTCATCTGAACCTCTCATTCTGCCATTCTTCGGTGACAAATCTAACGAATTGCTTCTTATTTTGAGGGTTTGAAAAAAAACTTCCTGTACTCTATTATCTGGTTGTATATTTCTGTATTCGTTTCTGTCTCACCTCCTCTCTTCTCTCTTTCCATATTCTTGATCAATGTCTCTCGATAAACATCAAAGACAACATCTATCCGGTTACTTGTTGCTCCTTGCAAGACCATATCCATCAATGCATCTGCCATTTCAGAAAACGTCTTCTGGTCTCCTTTGAGCCTTTGGGCCATTTCACCAATGCTGCATGTCGATGGTTGTGGCATAACTTCAACTGCTGGGACATCCTTCTGGAGTTCGTTCGCTAGTGTAGACTTGTTAGTCTTCTTATCTTGTCGTGAAATTTTACCTTCGCTGGATTCGACTCTATCCTTTGCTTGCTAAAGGAACGGTACGCTCTTTCGCCAATATCTTTGGCCTGAAGTAGATCACGTTCAATCTGTTCGGTGGCCACCCTGCCTGTGGATTAGCCTGGTTTTCAGACGGTACGAGGTCGTACTCTCACTTCCGGGGAGGAAGTAAGCGGACAACCTCGTACCGTCTGAAAATCAGGCTACCTGTGGATAAGCAAACAAGATCTTGTTCGATTTCAAATGGATTTATCCAGCTATCCAACGTTGACAGTAATACTGCACATCTGCTTCATCTCTGGAGATCCGGCTCTTCTGGAGATCACCGTGCTGACAGCTTGATTTGTTCAGATGAAGCATGTCCTTTAAATTCCTCAAGAAAATGCTTCTATATTCCGCTACTATAGTGCCTCGGGGTTTGCGTGTATTTATTTACCGTTTCCTCGCATGCTTGGTCTACAGGTATTTTTCCAAAAGGTTACCTTTCCCTATCTGCACAGCAAATCAATTAACCTGCAGACTTCAAATAGTCGAGAACATCGGGGTGTTCGTCTCCGATATGGGCCATTTATGATATATACGACGAAGTTATGTGACCATTTCAGCCCAATTCTAATATTCTAATGTCCTGAAAGACATGGTTAACAAAACTACACAGCAGGTATTGCCATGCAGCAAGCAAAATTTAAGAGTGGTCATGAGAGTGACACAGAGGAGTCCATGATACATATTTTTGTTGAGTGTTCTCATTCAGCTACTTCAATATAGTTCATGAATCGATCGGAGTTGTATATTGTTCATAATTTTAAGAACTCCTGAACTGACTCTGCAGCTTCTCTATAAATACAGCAGTTGCAGCTGAGCAGGTCTCTCAAGCAAGCTTTGTCAGTTAATTAGAGAGGTGAATATAGCAAGGACTTCCACTCCAGGTGAATCAGTTAGAATATGGATATGTGAAGAATATAGCTATGAAGTATTCATTAATTGTTCGTTCCCGATTAAAATATCATGCAAATCCACTGTTGAAACCACATGAAGCCCTGTAAGTCTTCTTAAAGGATGGTTTGGGTCGTATTTATTTTAGCCAGTATGAGGGGAAGTGATAGTTATTTTTTCTTCTGTTAAGTAGGGGGGGGAGGGGCGGGGCGGGTGGTGAAGCATTATTTTTAACCATCTCTTTCCCATACCCCCTCCTGCTAATTATTGCACAGTCCCTTACTAAAAAACATCCATTTACTGTTCAATTTATTTTAAAGACACTTCCGATAACTCATAAACCTTTGGTTAGGAATATATTTTTTATTAAAATATCGAAAATCCGATATAAAAACCCGACAAACACAATTCAAAACATACCTGAGACATTGTCTGCCATCTTGAATTACCCATAATGCATTGCAAATTTTGGTGAAGGTCATTTTGTAGTAAAACAATGAAAAAATGGTATTTTTGAAAAAAAAATGACTTAGGTAAACAGAAAAGGTGTTTTCTCTTTGTGTTTCTTTTAGATGGCGTAGAAAAATTATCATTAATGGTTTTTTCAGGCATTCTTCCTGGTAGCCTCGTTTTCATGCTGGGATGCCATTTTTCATTTTTTTTAAATATAACATAAAGCTGCCCATTCAAAACTGCTATCATCAAAATTACAACACACCTTGGACTACTCTTCAAAATGACACAAGTCACAATTTGTCCCTCGAGGTGGTAAGAAAATCTGGTCTGGCCCATGGACTAATATATTGTGCATATTTTTGGGTCACATGACCAGCGTGTACCAGTGGTACTTTCGACGCCATCTTTGATTAGGCGCGTAAAGACCCCTGGGAACGAGGTTGGACCTGCGCATGCTCGCAATCTATTGACCTGCGCACGCGCAGCAATCTATTGACCTGCGCACGCGCAGCAATCTATTGACCTGCGCACGCCCAGCAATCTATTGACCTGCGCACGCGCAGCAATCTATTGACCTGCGCACGCGCAGCAATCTATTGACCTGCTCACGCGCAGCAATCTATTGACCTGCGCACGCGCAGCAATCTATTGACCTGCGCACGCGCAGCAATCTATTGGCCTGCGCACGCGCAGCAATCTATTGACCTGCGCACGCGCAGCAATCTATTGACATGCGCACGCGCAGCAATCTATTGACCTGCGCACGCGCAGCAATCTATTGACCTGCGCCAACCTCGTTCCCAGGGGTCTTTGCGCGCCTAATCCAAGATGGCGTCGAAAGTACCCCTGGTACAGGCTGGTGGGATTCTGCCACTGATTGGCTAGACGTTTCGCGCGCGCTCATTGGAGAATTTCGAATAGCGCGTGCATTTTTGATTTGAAAAATAAACTGGCGATGTCGTCTTTCGCATTGCGCGTTCAAAATTCGTTGAAAATAACTACAAATTCATCAGAACTTAGCGTTTTTGCCTTTTTTAATACTCACTTCGCAACTGGGTACAAGTAGAACAATGTACGGTTGGCATTCATTGGGTTCACACTTCAACCGCTAACCATTCTTCAGCGATGATGAATCCAAGATGGCGGATGTTCTTCAAAATATGCCCATATAGTCCATGGGCCAAGACCCAAAAAAATGGATTTTCTTACCACCCAGAGGGACAAAGGCTATCATACATTTTTGAAAACCTCCACTCCTCTACTTCATTATGGTATATGATAGCAATGTCAAATGAGCAGCATTAATGCTAAAATCACGTGATTAAGTGACGTCATCACTGTCATAAGAAATGAACCAGATCGACTGATGAAGACACTACTATCTTGCATATTTTGAGCTTATTGTCTTTTTAAACATGCTAAATAGCTACAATAAGATAGTATAAGAAAAATCAAATAACAAAATACTAATATTGCTTGGTTTCCATGGCAACCGCTCGTTAAAATTAAACACAACACATAAAATCAATGTCTTTCCCAGCAAATTTGATAAGTTGTATTTAATATTCATTCCGTACTACTCTAAGGGGCAAGTGCTATCATACATTTTTTAACTCCATACGGCTCTGCTTCATTTGACATATAATAGCAACGTTGAAAGAGCAACTTTAAAGCTTTGATCAATTCATGAACTGACGTCATCAGCATCAAAAATATCCCAATATTATTAAAATTTACAACAAAATGTTGTTTTGTGTACCTCTTAGTACGAATATGCATTTGAAAGGTGCCAGTTACATCAAGAATGATAACGAAAGAGACTTAGAATGGCAAACTAATGTTTTCGTTTGGTTTCCATGGCAACGCGTTGTATAATTGCACATTCTATGCCTATAGCTCCTAAATAACTGGTACTTTTTTCACCATTCTATTTAGTATTTTACAGGTAACTCTACCACTGAAATGATAACAGTTATATAACGGAATGCGTTATATTATACATGTATCTACTCTCTTAATCGTCTTAATCTTCGTCGTCAGAGTCATCTGTAAGTGAATCCTCGGTAGATTCAGGCTCACGCCGGTTTGTACAGTCTTGTAGCTTACACAAGTCAGTGCACTGCAGACCGTGGGCAAGACAGGTACAGCTCGGCAACTTGCAGATTCTCTTGCATTGGCAGGATAGGAGCTCAAGTACAGCCTTGGGTGCCGGTTCCCCACTCATCCAGTCAATGCTTAACTTGCCATCCTCTAGACTCCATCCAGATCCAACGAGCGAAGGGACCTGAGTACAGCCCTGAAGACTTCTGCGCCATATTGCTGTCTGATAGTTTGAACTAGCGGAATGCTTTCGCAGAGTGTCCTCGCATGGTGGAAGCTGGTTCGATAGCGCAGCTCGTTAACATCCTTGGTCCCCGGGTGTGAGGAGTACATCATAAAGGTGAACTCTTGAAGCCTCGTGAATAGCTCATCAAAATTTCGCTTCACCAGCTTTAATGCAGTTAGCGTCACGTCAGTGCCTTTTCTGGAAAAGGAAAACTATCACACCCAGTGAAAGCATGCAATCCTGGAAGACATTTACATAGCTCCGAACCATGAGGTTGGACAACAGTTGTAATGTTGATGTACCTTGTACGAGTCTGTGTACCACATTTTAAATACATAGTAGATGGAACAAAGCACTTGAAAGCAAGACAGAGTACAAAAACTTGGGGGAGGGGGGGTTCTTCAAGGTAAAAAGGGTAGGGGTGACCGTCGGAAAAACTCGAAAAATACCCTAAAAATAACAAACCGTGAAACATTTCCCACCCTAAAATATGCCTCATGGTCTAAAAATCACCCTAAAAATGGATTTCGCTTGACCAACCCCTAAAAATACCGGATCGCCGATTTCAAACCCTAAAAAATACGACGATCACACCCCTACAAGCCGAATATAGGAAGAACCCCCCCGGGACAAAAACATTGGTTATCTTCTGATGATATCACAACGGCGCTGTAGCCATTACCAGTGCTATACATGAGAGGCGTGAAGCAGAAGTCTGGTGTCCGCTTCCTCTTGCGTATGCTGAAGATCTTCTTATACTTAAGTTCTTCACTGAGGGTAACGACACCGTCTGCTGAAATCTCAACATAATTTCCCTCGGTCGTGGTGTAAAGCGTTTTTCCTACTAGCCTTCATCTGAACCTCTCATTCTGCCATTCTTCGGTGACAAATCTAACGAATTGCTTCTTATTTTGAGGGTTTGAAAAAAAACTTCCTGTACTCTATTATCTGGTTGTATATTTCTGTATTCGTTTCTGTCTCACCTCCTCTCTTCTCTCTTTCCATATTCTTGATCAATGTCTCTCGATAAACATCAAAGACAACATCTATCCGGTTACTTGTTGCTCCTTGCAAGACCATATCCATCAATGCATCTGCCATTTCAGAAAACGTCTTCTGGTCTCCTTTGAGCCTTTGGGCCATTTCACCAATGCTGCATGTCGATGGTTGTGGCATAACTTCAACTGCTGGGACATCCTTCTGGAGTTCGTTCGCTAGTGTAGACTTGTTAGTCTTCTTATCTTGTCGTGAAATTTTACCTTCGCTGGATTCGACTCTATCCTTTGCTTGCTAAAGGAACGGTACGCTCTTTCGCCAATATCTTTGGCCTGAAGTAGATCACGTTCAATCTGTTCGGTGGCCACCCTGCCTGTGGATTAGCCTGGTTTTCAGACGGTACGAGGTCGTACTCTCACTTCCGGGGAGGAAGTAAGCGGACAACCTCGTACCGTCTGAAAATCAGGCTACCTGTGGATAAGCAAACAAGATCTTGTTCGATTTCAAATGGATTTATCCAGCTATCCAACGTTGACAGTAATACTGCACATCTGCTTCATCTCTGGAGATCCGGCTCTTCTGGAGATCATCGTGCTGACAGCTTGATTTGTTCAGATGAAGCATGTCCTTTAAATTCCTCAGGAAAATGCTTCTATATTCCGCTACTATAGTGCCTCGGGGTTTGCGTGTATTTATTTACCGTTTCCTCGCATGCTTGGTCTACAGGTATTTTTCCAAAAGGTTACCTTTCCCTATCTGCACAGCAAATCAATTAACCTGCAGACTTCAAATAGTCGAGAACATCGGGGTGTTCGTCTCCGATATGGGCCATTTATGATATATACGACGAAGTTATGTGACCATTTCAGCCCAATTCTAATATTCTAATGTCCTGAAAGACATGGTTAACAAAACTACACAGCAGGTATTGCCATGCAGCAAGCAAAATTTAAGAGTGGTCATGAGAGTGACACAGAGGAGTCCATGATACATATTTTTGTTGAGTGTTCTCATTCAGCTACTTGAATACAGTTCATGAATCGATCCGAGTTCTGGAGTTGTATATTGTTCATAATTTTAAGAACTCCTGAACTGACTCTGCAGCTTCTCTATAAATACAGCAGTTGCAGCTGAGCAGGTCTCTCAAGCAAGCTTTGTCAGTTAATTAGAGAGGTGAATATAGCAAGGACTTCCACTCCAGGTGAATCAGTTAGAATATGGATATGTGAAGAATATAGCTATGAAGTATTCATTAATTGTTCGTTCCCGATTAAAATATCATGCAAATCCACTGTTGAAACCACATGAAGCCCTGTAAGTCTTCTTAAAGGATGGTTTGGGTCGTATTTATTTTAGCCAGTATGAGGGGAAGTGATAGTTATTTTTTCTTCTGTTAAGTAGGGGGGGGGAGGGGCGGGGCGGGTGGTGAAGCATTATTTTTAACCATCTCTTTCCCATACCCCCTCCTGCTAATTATTGCACAGTCCCTTACTAAAAAACATCCATTTACTGTTCAATTTATTTTAAAGACACTTCCGATAACTCATAAACCTTTGGTTAGGAATATTTTTTTTATTAAAATATCGAAAATCCGATATAAAAACCCGACAAACACAATTCAAAACATACCTGAGACATTGTCTGCCATCTTGAATTACCCATAATGCATTGCAAATTTTGGTGAAGGTCATTTTGTAGTAAAACAATGAAAAAATGGTATTTTTGAAAAAAAAATGACTTAGGTAAACAGAAAAGGTGTTTTCTCTTTGTGTTTCTTTTAGATGGCGTAGAAAAATTATCATTAATGGTTTTTTCAGGCATTCTTCCTGGTAGCCTCGTTTTCATGCTGGGATGCCATTTTTCATTTTTTTTAAATATAACATAAAGCTGCCCATTCAAAACTGCTATCATCAAAATTACAACACACCTTGGACTACTCTTCAAAATGACACAAGTCACAATTTGTCCCTCGAGGTGGTAAGAAAATCTGGTCTGGCCCATGGACTAATATATTGTGCATATTTTTGGGTCACATGACCAGCGTGTACCAGTGGTACTTTCGACGCCATCTTTGATTAGGCGCGTAAAGACCCCTGGGAACGAGGTTGGACCTGCGCATGCTCGCAATCTATTGACCTGCGCACGCGCAGCAATCTATTGACCTGCGCACGCGCAGCAATCTATTGACCTGCGCACGCCCAGCAATCTATTGAACTGCGCACGCGCAGCAATCTATTGACCTGCGCACGCGCAGCAATCTATTGACCTGCTCACGCGCAGCAATCTATTGACCTGCGCACGCGCAGCAATCTATTGACCTGCGCACGCGCAGCAATCTATTGGCCTGCGCACGCGCAGCAATCTATTGACCTGCGCACGCGCAGCAATCTATTGACATGCGCACGCGCAGCAATCTATTGACCTGCGCACGCGCAGCAATCTATTGACCTGCGCCAACCTCGTTCCCAGGGGTCTTTGCGCGCCTAATCCAAGATGGCGTCGAAAGTACCCCTGGTACAGGCTGGTGGGATTCTGCCACTGATTGGCTAGACGTTTCGCGCGCGCTCATTGGAGAATTTCGAATAGCGCGTGCATTTTTGATTTGAAAAATAAACTGGCGATGTCGTCTTTCGCATTGCGCGTTCAAAATTCGTTGAAAATAACTACAAATTCATCAGAACTTAGCGTTTTTGCCTTTTTTAATACTCACTTCGCAACTGGGTACAAGTAGAACAATGTACGGTTGGCATTCATTGGGTTCACACTTCAACCGCTAACCATTCTTCAGCGATGATGAATCCAAGATGGCGGATGTTCTTCAAAATATGCCCATATAGTCCATGGGCCAAGACCCAAAAAAATGGATTTTCTTACCACCCAGAGGGACAAAGGCTATCATACATTTTTGAAAACCTCCACTCCTCTACTTCATTATGGTATATGATAGCAATGTCAAATGAGCAGCATTAATGCTAAAATCACGTGATTAAGTGACGTCATCACTGTCATAAGAAATGAACCAGATCGACTGATGAAGACACTACTATCTTGCATATTTTGAGCTTATTGTCTTTTTAAACATGCTAAATAGCTACAATAAGATAGTATAAGAAAAATCAAATAACAAAATACTAATATTGCTTGGTTTCCATGGCAACCGCTCGTTAAAATTAAACACAACACATAAAATCAATGTCTTTCCCAGCAAATTTGATAAGTTGTATTTAATATTCATTCCGTACTACTCTAAGGGGCAAGTGCTATCATACATTTTTTAACTCCATACGGCTCTGCTTCATTTGACATATAATAGCAACGTTGAAAGAGCAACTTTAAAGCTTTGATCAATTCATGAACTGACGTCATCAGCATCAAAAATATCCCAATATTATTAAAATTTACAACAAAATGTTGTTTTGTGTACCTCTTAGTACGAATATGCATTTGAAAGGTGCCAGTTACATCAAGAATGATAACGAAAGAGACTTAGAATGGCAAACTAATGTTTTCGTTTGGTTTCCATGGCAACGCGTTGTATAATTGCACATTCTATGCCTATAGCTCCTAAATAACTGGTACTTTTTTCACCATTCTATTTAGTATTTTACAGGTAACTCTACCACTGAAATGATAACAGTTATATAACGGAATGCGTTATATTATACATGTATCTACTCTCTTAATCGTCTTAATCTTCGTCGTCAGAGTCATCTGTAAGTGAATCCTCGGTAGATTCAGGCTCACGCCGGTTTGTACAGTCTTGTAGCTTACACAAGTCAGTGCACTGCAGACCGTGGGCAAGACAGGTACAGCTCGGCAACTTGCAGATTCTCTTGCATTGGCAGGATAGGAGCTCAAGTACAGCCTTGGGTGCCGGTTCCCCACTCATCCAGTCAATGCTTAACTTGCCATCCTCTAGACTCCATCCAGATCCAACGAGCGAAGGGACCTGAGTACAGCCCTGAAGACTTCTGCGCCATATTGCTGTCTGATAGTTTGAACTAGCGGAATGCTTTCGCAGAGTGTCCTCGCATGGTGGAAGCTGGTTCGATAGCGCAGCTCGTTAACATCCTTGGTCCCCGGGTGTGAGGAGTACATCATAAAGGTGAACTCTTGAAGCCTCGTGAATAGCTCATCAAAATTTCGCTTCACCAGCTTTAATGCAGTTAGCGTCACGTCAGTGCCTTTTCTGGAAAAGGAAAACTATCACACCCAGTGAAAGCATGCAATCCTGGAAGACATTTACATAGCTCCGAACCATGAGGTTGGACAACAGTTGTAATGTTGATGTACCTTGTACGAGTCTGTGTACCACATTTTAAATACATAGTAGATGGAACAAAGCACTTGAAAGCAAGACAGAGTACAAAAACTTGGGGGAGGGGGGGTTCTTCAAGGTAAAAAGGGTAGGGGTGACCGTCGGAAAAACTCGAAAAATACCCTAAAAATAACAAACCGTGAAACATTTCCCACCCTAAAATATGCCTCATGGTCTAAAAATCACCCTAAAAATGGATTTCGCTTGACCAACCCCTAAAAATACCGGATCGCCGATTTCAAACCCTAAAAAATACGACGATCACACCCCTACAAGCCGAATATAGGAAGAACCCCCCCGGGACAAAAACATTGGTTATCTTCTGATGATATCACAACGGCGCTGTAGCCATTACCAGTGCTATACATGAGAGGCGTGAAGCAGAAGTCTGGTGTCCGCTTCCTCTTGCGTATGCTGAAGATCTTCTTATACTTAAGTTCTTCACTGAGGGTAACGACACCGTCTGCTGAAATCTCAACATAATTTCCCTCGGTCGTGGTGTAAAGCGTTTTTCCTACTAGCCTTCATCTGAACCTCTCATTCTGCCATTCTTCGGTGACAAATCTAACGAATTGCTTCTTATTTTGAGGGTTTGAAAAAAAACTTCCTGTACTCTATTATCTGGTTGTATATTTCTGTATTCGTTTCTGTCTCACCTCCTCTCTTCTCTCTTTCCATATTCTTGATCAATGTCTCTCGATAAACATCAAAGACAACATCTATCCGGTTACTTGTTGCTCCTTGCAAGACCATATCCATCAATGCATCTGCCATTTCAGAAAACGTCTTCTGGTCCTCTTTGAGCCTTTGGGCCATTTCACCAATGCTGCATGTCGATGGTTGTGGCATAACTTCAACTGCTGGGACATCCTTCTGGAGTTCGTTCGCTAGTGTAGACTTGTTAGTCTTCTTATCTTGTCGTGAAATTTTACCTTCGCTGGATTCGACTCTATCCTTTGCTTGCTAAAGGAACGGTACGCTCTTTCGCCAATATCTTTGGCCTGAAGTAGATCACATTCAATCTGTTCGGTGGCCACCCTGCCTGTGGATTAGCCTGGTTTTCAGACGGTACGAGGTCGTCCTCTCACTTCCGGGGAGGAAGTGAGCGGACAACCTCGTACCGTCTGAAAATCAGGCTACCTGTGGATAAGCAAACAAGATCTTGTTCGATTTCAAATGGATTTATCCAGCTATCCAACGTTGACAGTAATACTGCACATCTGCTTCATCTCTGGAGATCCGGCTCTTCTGGAGATCATCGTGCTGACAGCTTGATTTGTTCAGATGAAGCATGTCCTTTAAATTCCTCAGGAAAATGCTTCTATATTCCGCTACTATAGTGCCTCGGGGTTTGCGTGTATTTATTTACCGTTTCCTCGCATGCTTGGTCTACAGGTATTTTTCCAAAAGGTTACCTTTCCCTATCTGCACAGCAAATCAATTAACCTGCAGACTTCAAATAGTCGAGAACATCGGGGTGTTCGTCTCCGATATGGGCCATTTATGATATATACGACGAAGTTATGTGACCATTTCAGCCCAATTCTAATATTCTAATGTCCTGAAAGACATGGTTAACAAAACTACACAGCAGGTATTGCCATGCAGCAAGCAAAATTTAAGAGTGGTCATGAGAGTGACACAGAGGAGTCCATGATACATATTTTTGTTGAGTGTTCTCATTCAGCTACTTGAATACAGTTCATGAATCGATCCGAGTTCTGGAGTTGTATATTGTTCATAATTTTAAGAACTCCTGAACTGACTCTGCAGCTTCTCTATAAATACAGCAGTTGCAGCTGAGCAGGTCTCTCAAGCAAGCTTTGTCAGTTAATTAGAGAGGTGAATATAGCAAGGACTTCCACTCCAGGTGAATCAGTTAGAATATGGATATGTGAAGAATATAGCTATGAAGTATTCATTAATTGTTCGTTCCCGATTAAAATATCATGCAAATCCACTGTTGAAACCACATGAAGCCCTGTAAGTCTTCTTAAAGGATGGTTTGGGTCGTATTTATTTTAGCCAGTATGAGGGGAAGTGATAGTTATTTTTTCTTCTGTTAAGTAGGGGGGGGGAGGGGCGGGGCGGGTGGTGAAGCATTATTTTTAACCATCTCTTTCCCATACCCCCTCCTGCTAATTATTGCACAGTCCCTTACTAAAAAACATCCATTTACTGTTCAATTTATTTTAAAGACACTTCCGATAACTCATAAACCTTTGGTTAGGAATATTTTTTTTATTAAAATATCGAAAATCCGATATAAAAACCCGACAAACACAATTCAAAACATACCTGAGACATTGTCTGCCATCTTGAATTACCCATAATGCATTGCAAATTTTGGTGAAGGTCATTTTGTAGTAAAACAATGAAAAAATGGTATTTTTGAAAAAAAAATGACTTAGGTAAACAGAAAAGGTGTTTTCTCTTTGTGTTTCTTTTAGATGGCGTAGAAAAATTATCATTAATGGTTTTTTCAGGCATTCTTCCTGGTAGCCTCGTTTTCATGCTGGGATGCCATTTTTCATTTTTTTTAAATATAACATAAAGCTGCCCATTCAAAACTGCTATCATCAAAATTACAACACACCTTGGACTACTCTTCAAAATGACACAAGTCACAATTTGTCCCTCGAGGTGGTAAGAAAATCTGGTCTGGCCCATGGACTAATATATTGTGCATATTTTTGGGTCACATGACCAGCGTGTACCAGTGGTACTTTCGACGCCATCTTTGATTAGGCGCGTAAAGACCCCTGGGAACGAGGTTGGACCTGCGCATGCTCGCAATCTATTGACCTGCGCACGCGCAGCAATCTATTGACCTGCGCACGCGCAGCAATCTATTGACCTGCGCACGCCCAGCAATCTATTGACCTGCGCACGCGCAGCAATCTATTGACCTGCGCCAACCTCGTTCCCAGGGGTCTTTGCGCGCCTAATCCAAGATGGCGTCGAAAGTACCCCTGGTACAGGCTGGTGGGATTCTGCCACTGATTGGCTAGACGTTTCGCGCGCGCTCATTGGAGAATTTCGAATAGCGCGTGCATTTTTGATTTGAAAAATAAACTGGCGATGTCGTCTTTCGCATTGCGCGTTCAAAATTCGTTGAAAATAACTACAAATTCATCAGAACTTAGCGTTTTTGCCTTTTTTAATACTCACTTCGCAACTGGGTACAAGTAGAACAATGTACGGTTGGCATTCATTGGGTTCACACTTCAACCGCTAACCATTCTTCAGCGATGATGAATCCAAGATGGCGGATGTTCTTCAAAATATGCCCATATAGTCCATGGGCCAAGACCCAAAAAAATGGATTTTCTTACCACCCAGAGGGACAAAGGCTATCATACATTTTTGAAAACCTCCACTCCTCTACTTCATTATGGTATATGATAGCAATGTCAAATGAGCAGCATTAATGCTAAAATCACGTGATTAAGTGACGTCATCACTGTCATAAGAAATGAACCAGATCGACTGATGAAGACACTACTATCTTGCATATTTTGAGCTTATTGTCTTTTTAAACATGCTAAATAGCTACAATAAGATAGTATAAGAAAAATCAAATAACAAAATACTAATATTGCTTGGTTTCCATGGCAACCGCTCGTTAAAATTAAACACAACACATAAAATCAATGTCTTTCCCAGCAAATTTGATAAGTTGTATTTAATATTCATTCCGTACTACTCTAAGGGGCAAGTGCTATCATACATTTTTTAACTCCATACGGCTCTGCTTCATTTGACATATAATAGCAACGTTGAAAGAGCAACTTTAAAGCTTTGATCAATTCATGAACTGACGTCATCAGCATCAAAAATATCCCAATATTATTAAAATTTACAACAAAATGTTGTTTTGTGTACCTCTTAGTACGAATATGCATTTGAAAGGTGCCAGTTACATCAAGAATGATAACGAAAGAGACTTAGAATGGCAAACTAATGTTTTCGTTTGGTTTCCATGGCAACGCGTTGTATAATTGCACATTCTATGCCTATAGCTCCTAAATAACTGGTACTTTTTTCACCATTCTATTTAGTATTTTACAGGTAACTCTACCACTGAAATGATAACAGTTATATAACGGAATGCGTTATATTATACATGTATCTACTCTCTTAATCGTCTTAATCTTCGTCGTCAGAGTCATCTGTAAGTGAATCCTCGGTAGATTCAGGCTCACGCCGGTTTGTACAGTCTTGTAGCTTACACAAGTCAGTGCACTGCAGACCGTGGGCAAGACAGGTACAGCTCGGCAACTTGCAGATTCTCTTGCATTGGCAGGATAGGAGCTCAAGTACAGCCTTGGGTGCCGGTTCCCCACTCATCCAGTCAATGCTTAACTTGCCATCCTCTAGACTCCATCCAGATCCAACGAGCGAAGGGACCTGAGTACAGCCCTGAAGACTTCTGCGCCATATTGCTGTCTGATAGTTTGAACTAGCGGAATGCTTTCGCAGAGTGTCCTCGCATGGTGGAAGCTGGTTCGATAGCGCAGCTCGTTAACATCCTTGGTCCCCGGGTGTGAGGAGTACATCATAAAGGTGAACTCTTGAAGCCTCGTGAATAGCTCATCAAAATTTCGCTTCACCAGCTTTAATGCAGTTAGCGTCACGTCAGTGCCTTTTCTGGAAAAGGAAAACTATCACACCCAGTGAAAGCATGCAATCCTGGAAGACATTTACATAGCTCCGAACCATGAGGTTGGACAACAGTTGTAATGTTGATGTACCTTGTACGAGTCTGTGTACCACATTTTAAATACATAGTAGATGGAACAAAGCACTTGAAAGCAAGACAGAGTACAAAAACTTGGGGGAGGGGGGGTTCTTCAAGGTAAAAAGGGTAGGGGTGACCGTCGGAAAAACTCGAAAAATACCCTAAAAATAACAAACCGTGAAACATTTCCCACCCTAAAATATGCCTCATGGTCTAAAAATCACCCTAAAAATGGATTTCGCTTGACCAACCCCTAAAAATACCGGATCGCCGATTTCAAACCCTAAAAAATACGACGATCACACCCCTACAAGCCGAATATAGGAAGAACCCCCCCGGGACAAAAACATTGGTTATCTTCTGATGATATCACAACGGCGCTGTAGCCATTACCAGTGCTATACATGAGAGGCGTGAAGCAGAAGTCTGGTGTCCGCTTCCTCTTGCGTATGCTGAAGATCTTCTTATACTTAAGTTCTTCACTGAGGGTAACGACACCGTCTGCTGAAATCTCAACATAATTTCCCTCGGTCGTGGTGTAAAGCGTTTTTCCTACTAGCCTTCATCTGAACCTCTCATTCTGCCATTCTTCGGTGACAAATCTAACGAATTGCTTCTTATTTTGAGGGTTTGAAAAAAAACTTCCTGTACTCTATTATCTGGTTGTATATTTCTGTATTCGTTTCTGTCTCACCTCCTCTCTTCTCTCTTTCCATATTCTTGATCAATGTCTCTCGATAAACATCAAAGACAACATCTATCCGGTTACTTGTTGCTCCTTGCAAGACCATATCCATCAATGCATCTGCCATTTCAGAAAACGTCTTCTGGTCTCCTTTGAGCCTTTGGGCCATTTCACCAATGCTGCATGTCGATGGTTGTGGCATAACTTCAACTGCTGGGACATCCTTCTGGAGTTCGTTCGCTAGTGTAGACTTGTTAGTCTTCTTATCTTGTCGTGAAATTTTACCTTCGCTGGATTCGACTCTATCCTTTGCTTGCTAAAGGAACGGTACGCTCTTTCGCCAATATCTTTGGCCTGAAGTAGATCACGTTCAATCTGTTCGGTGGCCACCCTGCCTGTGGATTAGCCTGGTTTTCAGACGGTACGAGGTCGTACTCTCACTTCCGGGGAGGAAGTAAGCGGACAACCTCGTACCGTCTGAAAATCAGGCTACCTGTGGATAAGCAAACAAGATCTTGTTCGATTTCAAATGGATTTATCCAGCTATCCAACGTTGACAGTAATACTGCACATCTGCTTCATCTCTGGAGATCCGGCTCTTCTGGAGATCATCGTGCTGACAGCTTGATTTGTTCAGATGAAGCATGTCCTTTAAATTCCTCAGGAAAATGCTTCTATATTCCGCTACTATAGTGCCTCGGGGTTTGCGTGTATTTATTTACCGTTTCCTCGCATGCTTGGTCTACAGGTATTTTTCCAAAAGGTTACCTTTCCCTATCTGCACAGCAAATCAATTAACCTGCAGACTTCAAATAGTCGAGAACATCGGGGTGTTCGTCTCCGATATGGGCCATTTATGATATATACGACGAAGTTATGTGACCATTTCAGCCCAATTCTAATATTCTAATGTCCTGAAAGACATGGTTAACAAAACTACACAGCAGGTATTGCCATGCAGCAAGCAAAATTTAAGAGTGGTCATGAGAGTGACACAGAGGAGTCCATGATACATATTTTTGTTGAGTGTTCTCATTCAGCTACTTGAATACAGTTCATGAATCGATCCGAGTTCTGGAGTTGTATATTGTTCATAATTTTAAGAACTCCTGAACTGACTCTGCAGCTTCTCTATAAATACAGCAGTTGCAGCTGAGCAGGTCTCTCAAGCAAGCTTTGTCAGTTAATTAGAGAGGTGAATATAGCAAGGACTTCCACTCCAGGTGAATCAGTTAGAATATGGATATGTGAAGAATATAGCTATGAAGTATTCATTAATTGTTCGTTCCCGATTAAAATATCATGCAAATCCACTGTTGAAACCACATGAAGCCCTGTAAGTCTTCTTAAAGGATGGTTTGGGTCGTATTTATTTTAGCCAGTATGAGGGGAAGTGATAGTTATTTTTTCTTCTGTTAAGTAGGGGGGGGAGGGGCGGGGCGGGTGGTGAAGCATTATTTTTAACCATCTCTTTCCCATACCCCCTCCTGCTAATTATTGCACAGTCCCTTACTAAAAAACATCCATTTACTGTTCAATTTATTTTAAAGACACTTCCGATAACTCATAAACCTTTGGTTAGGAATATTTTTTTTATTAAAATATCGAAAATCCGATATAAAAACCCGACAAACACAATTCAAAACATACCTGAGACATTGTCTGCCATCTTGAATTACCCATAATGCATTGCAAATTTTGGTGAAGGTCATTTTGTAGTAAAACAATGAAAAAATGGTATTTTTGAAAAAAAAATGACTTAGGTAAACAGAAAAGGTGTTTTCTCTTTGTGTTTCTTTTAGATGGCGTAGAAAAATTATCATTAATGGTTTTTTCAGGCATTCTTCCTGGTAGCCTCGTTTTCATGCTGGGATGCCATTTTTCATTTTTTTTAAATATAACATAAAGCTGCCCATTCAAAACTGCTATCATCAAAATTACAACACACCTTGGACTACTCTTCAAAATGACACAAGTCACAATTTGTCCCTCGAGGTGGTAAGAAAATCTGGTCTGGCCCATGGACTAATATATTGTGCATATTTTTGGGTCACATGACCAGCGTGTACCAGTGGTACTTTCGACGCCATCTTTGATTAGGCGCGTAAAGACCCCTGGGAACGAGGTTGGACCTGCGCATGCTCGCAATCTATTGACCTGCGCACGCGCAGCAATCTATTGACCTGCGCACGCGCAGCAATCTATTGACCTGCGCACGCCCAGCAATCTATTGAACTGCGCACGCGCAGCAATCTATTGACCTGCGCACGCGCAGCAATCTATTGACCTGCTCACGCGCAGCAATCTATTGACCTGCGCACGCGCAGCAATCTATTGACCTGCGCACGCGCAGCAATCTATTGGCCTGCGCACGCGCAACAATCTATTGACCTGCGCACGCGCAGCAATCTATTGACATGCGCACGCGCAGCAATCTATTGACCTGCGCACGCGCAGCAATCTATTGACCTGCGCCAACCTCGTTCCCAGGGGTCTTTGCGCGCCTAATCCAAGATGGCGTCGAAAGTACCCCTGGTACAGGCTGGTGGGATTCTGCCACTGATTGGCTAGACGTTTCGCGCGCGCTCATTGGAGAATTTCGAATAGCGCGTGCATTTTTGATTTGAAAAATAAACTGGCGATGTCGTCTTTCGCATTGCGCGTTCAAAATTCGTTGAAAATAACTACAAATTCATCAGAACTTAGCGTTTTTGCCTTTTTTAATACTCACTTCGCAACTGGGTACAAGTAGAACAATGTACGGTTGGCATTCATTGGGTTCACACTTCAACCGCTAACCATTCTTCAGCGATGATGAATCCAAGATGGCGGATGTTCTTCAAAATATGCCCATATAGTCCATGGGCCAAGACCCAAAAAAATGGATTTTCTTACCACCCAGAGGGACAAAGGCTATCATACATTTTTGAAAACCTCCACTCCTCTACTTCATTATGGTATATGATAGCAATGTCAAATGAGCAGCATTAATGCTAAAATCACGTGATTAAGTGACGTCATCACTGTCATAAGAAATGAACCAGATCGACTGATGAAGACACTACTATCTTGCATATTTTGAGCTTATTGTCTTTTTAAACATGCTAAATAGCTACAATAAGATAGTATAAGAAAAATCAAATAACAAAATACTAATATTGCTTGGTTTCCATGGCAACCGCTCGTTAAAATTAAACACAACACATAAAATCAATGTCTTTCCCAGCAAATTTGATAAGTTGTATTTAATATTCATTCCGTACTACTCTAAGGGGCAAGTGCTATCATACATTTTTTAACTCCATACGGCTCTGCTTCATTTGACATATAATAGCAACGTTGAAAGAGCAACTTTAAAGCTTTGATCAATTCATGAACTGACGTCATCAGCATCAAAAATATCCCAATATTATTAAAATTTACAACAAAATGTTGTTTTGTGTACCTCTTAGTACGAATATGCATTTGAAAGGTGCCAGTTACATCAAGAATGATAACGAAAGAGACTTAGAATGGCAAACTAATGTTTTCGTTTGGTTTCCATGGCAACGCGTTGTATAATTGCACATTCTATGCCTATAGCTCCTAAATAACTGGTACTTTTTTCACCATTCTATTTAGTATTTTACAGGTAACTCTACCACTGAAATGATAACAGTTATATAACGGAATGCGTTATATTATACATGTATCTACTCTCTTAATCGTCTTAATCTTCGTCGTCAGAGTCATCTGTAAGTGAATCCTCGGTAGATTCAGGCTCACGCCGGTTTGTACAGTCTTGTAGCTTACACAAGTCAGTGCACTGCAGACCGTGGGCAAGACAGGTACAGCTCGGCAACTTGCAGATTCTCTTGCATTGGCAGGATAGGAGCTCAAGTACAGCCTTGGGTGCCGGTTCCCCACTCATCCAGTCAATGCTTAACTTGCCATCCTCTAGACTCCATCCAGATCCAACGAGCGAAGGGACCTGAGTACAGCCCTGAAGACTTCTGCGCCATATTGCTGTCTGATAGTTTGAACTAGCGGAATGCTTTCGCAGAGTGTCCTCGCATGGTGGAAGCTGGTTCGATAGCGCAGCTCGTTAACATCCTTGGTCCCCGGGTGTGAGGAGTACATCATAAAGGTGAACTCTTGAAGCCTCGTGAATAGCTCATCAAAATTTCGCTTCACCAGCTTTAATGCAGTTAGCGTCACGTCAGTGCCTTTTCTGGAAAAGGAAAACTATCACACCCAGTGAAAGCATGCAATCCTGGAAGACATTTACATAGCTCCGAACCATGAGGTTGGACAACAGTTGTAATGTTGATGTACCTTGTACGAGTCTGTGTACCACATTTTAAATACATAGTAGATGGAACAAAGCACTTGAAAGCAAGACAGAGTACAAAAACTCGGGGGAGGGGGGGTTCTTCAAGGTAAAAAGGGTAGGGGTGACCGTCGGAAAAACTCGAAAAATACCCTAAAAATAACAAACCGTGAAACATTTCCCACCCTAAAATATGCCTCATGGTCTAAAAATCACCCTAAAAATGGATTTCGCTTGACCAACCCCTAAAAATACCGGATCGCCGATTTCAAACCCTAAAAAATACGACGATCACACCCCTACAAGCCGAATATAGGAAGAACCCCCCCGGGACAAAAACATTGGTTATCTTCTGATGATATCACAACGGCGCTGTAGCCATTACCAGTGCTATACATGAGAGGCGTGAAGCAGAAGTCTGGTGTCCGCTTCCTCTTGCGTATGCTGAAGATCTTCTTATACTTAAGTTCTTCACTGAGGGTAACGACACCGTCTGCTGAAATCTCAACATAATTTCCCTCGGTCGTGGTGTAAAGCGTTTTTCCTACTAGCCTTCATCTGAACCTCTCATTCTGCCATTCTTCGGTGACAAATCTAACGAATTGCTTCTTATTTTGAGGGTTTGAAAAAAAACTTCCTGTACTCTATTATCTGGTTGTATATTTCTGTATTCGTTTCTGTCTCACCTCCTCTCTTCTCTCTTTCCATATTCTTGATCAATGTCTCTCGATAAACATCAAAGACAACATCTATCCGGTTACTTGTTGCTCCTTGCAAGACCATATCCATCAATGCATCTGCCATTTCAGAAAACGTCTTCTGGTCTCCTTTGAGCCTTTGGGCCATTTCACCAATGCTGCATGTCGATGGTTGTGGCATAACTTCAACTGCTGGGACATCCTTCTGGAGTTCGTTCGCTAGTGTAGACTTGTTAGTCTTCTTATCTTGTCGTGAAATTTTACCTTCGCTGGATTCGACTCTATCCTTTGCTTGCTAAAGGAACGGTACGCTCTTTCGCCAATATCTTTGGCCTGAAGTAGATCACGTTCAATCTGTTCGGTGGCCACCCTGCCTGTGGATTAGCCTGGTTTTCAGACGGTACGAGGTCGTACTCTCACTTCCGGGGAGGAAGTAAGCGGACAACCTCGTACCGTCTGAAAATCAGGCTACCTGTGGATAAGCAAACAAGATCTTGTTCGATTTCAAATGGATTTATCCAGCTATCCAACGTTGACAGTAATACTGCACATCTGCTTCATCTCTGGAGATCCGGCTCTTCTGGAGATCATCGTGCTGACAGCTTGATTTGTTCAGATGAAGCATGTCCTTTAAATTCCTCAAGAAAATGCTTCTATATTCCGCTACTATAGTGCCTCGGGGTTTGCGTGTATTTATTTACCGTTTCCTCGCATGCTTGGTCTACAGGTATTTTTCCAAAAGGTTACCTTTCCCTATCTGCACAGCAAATCAATTAACCTGCAGACTTCAAATAGTCGAGAACATCGGGGTGTTCGTCTCCGATATGGGCCATTTATGATATATACGACGAAGTTATGTGACCATTTCAGCCCAATTCTAATATTCTAATGTCCTGAAAGACATGGTTAACAAAACTACACAGCAGGTATTGCCATGCAGCAAGCAAAATTTAAGAGTGGTCATGAGAGTGACACAGAGGAGTCCATGATACATATTTTTGTTGAGTGTTCTCATTCAGCTACTTCAATATAGTTCATGAATCGATCGGAGTTGTATATTGTTCATAATTTTAAGAACTCCTGAACTGACTCTGCAGCTTCTCTATAAATACAGCAGTTGCAGCTGAGCAGGTCTCTCAAGCAAGCTTTGTCAGTTAATTAGAGAGGTGAATATAGCAAGGACTTCCACTCCAGGTGAATCAGTTAGAATATGGATATGTGAAGAATATAGCTATGAAGTATTCATTAATTGTTCGTTCCCGATTAAAATATCATGCAAATCCACTGTTGAAACCACATGAAGCCCTGTAAGTCTTCTTAAAGGATGGTTTGGGTCGTATTTATTTTAGCCAGTATGAGGGGAAGTGATAGTTATTTTTTCTTCTGTTAAGTAGGGGGGGGAGGGGCGGGGCGGGTGGTGAAGCATTATTTTTAACCATCTCTTTCCCATACCCCCTCCTGCTAATTATTGCACAGTCCCTTACTAAAAAACATCCATTTACTGTTCAATTTATTTTAAAGACACTTCCGATAACTCATAAACCTTTGGTTAGGAATATATTTTTTATTAAAATATCGAAAATCCGATATAAAAACCCGACAAACACAATTCAAAACATACCTGAGACATTGTCTGCCATCTTGAATTACCCATAATGCATTGCAAATTTTGGTGAAGGTCATTTTGTAGTAAAACAATGAAAAAATGGTATTTTTGAAAAAAAAATGACTTAGGTAAACAGAAAAGGTGTTTTCTCTTTGTGTTTCTTTTAGATGGCGTAGAAAAATTATCATTAATGGTTTTTTCAGGCATTCTTCCTGGTAGCCTCGTTTTCATGCTGGGATGCCATTTTTCATTTTTTTTAAATATAACATAAAGCTGCCC
Source organism: Actinernus sp. WN-2022 (assembly GCA_030867875.1). Lineage (NCBI taxonomy): Eukaryota > Metazoa > Cnidaria > Anthozoa > Actiniaria > Actinernidae > Actinernus > Actinernus sp. WN-2022. Next base: position 5,081,284 of record JAOWCC010000936.1, on the reverse strand, counting down.
ATTCAAAACTGCTATCATCAAAATTACAACACACCTTGGACTACTCTTCAAAATGACACAAGTCACAATTTGTCCCTCGAGGTGGTAAGAAAATCTGGTCTGGCCCATGGACTAATATATTGTGCATATTTTTGGGTCACATGACCAGCGTGTACCAGTGGTACTTTCGACGCCATCTTTGATTAGGCGCGTAAAGACCCCTGGGAACGAGGTTGGACCTGCGCATGCTCGCAATCTATTGACCTGCGCACGCGCAGCAATCTATTGACCTGCGCACGCGCAGCAATCTATTGACCTGCGCACGCCCAGCAATCTATTGACCTGCGCACGCGCAGCAATCTATTGACCTGCGCACGCGCAGCAATCTATTGACCTGCTCACGCGCAGCAATCTATTGACCTGCGCACGCGCAGCAATCTATTGACCTGCGCACGCGCAGCAATCTATTGGCCTGCGCACGCGCAGCAATCTATTGACCTGCGCACGCGCAGCAATCTATTGACATGCGCACGCGCAGCAATCTATTGACCTGCGCACGCGCAGCAATCTATTGACCTGCGCCAACCTCGTTCCCAGGGGTCTTTGCGCGCCTAATCCAAGATGGCGTCGAAAGTACCCCTGGTACAGGCTGGTGGGATTCTGCCACTGATTGGCTAGACGTTTCGCGCGCGCTCATTGGAGAATTTCGAATAGCGCGTGCATTTTTGATTTGAAAAATAAACTGGCGATGTCGTCTTTCGCATTGCGCGTTCAAAATTCGTTGAAAATAACTACAAATTCATCAGAACTTAGCGTTTTTGCCTTTTTTAATACTCACTTCGCAACTGGGTACAAGTAGAACAATGTACGGTTGGCATTCATTGGGTTCACACTTCAACCGCTAACCATTCTTCAGCGATGATGAATCCAAGATGGCGGATGTTCTTCAAAATATGCCCATATAGTCCATGGGCCAAGACCCAAAAAAATGGATTTTCTTACCACCCAGAGGGACAAAGGCTATCATACATTTTTGAAAACCTCCACTCCTCTACTTCATTATGGTATATGATAGCAATGTCAAATGAGCAGCATTAATGCTAAAATCACGTGATTAAGTGACGTCATCACTGTCATAAGAAATGAACCAGATCGACTGATGAAGACACTACTATCTTGCATATTTTGAGCTTATTGTCTTTTTAAACATGCTAAATAGCTACAATAAGATAGTATAAGAAAAATCAAATAACAAAATACTAATATTGCTTGGTTTCCATGGCAACCGCTCGTTAAAATTAAACACAACACATAAAATCAATGTCTTTCCCAGCAAATTTGATAAGTTGTATTTAATATTCATTCCGTACTACTCTAAGGGGCAAGTGCTATCATACATTTTTTAACTCCATACGGCTCTGCTTCATTTGACATATAATAGCAACGTTGAAAGAGCAACTTTAAAGCTTTGATCAATTCATGAACTGACGTCATCAGCATCAAAAATATCCCAATATTATTAAAATTTACAACAAAATGTTGTTTTGTGTACCTCTTAGTACGAATATGCATTTGAAAGGTGCCAGTTACATCAAGAATGATAACGAAAGAGACTTAGAATGGCAAACTAATGTTTTCGTTTGGTTTCCATGGCAACGCGTTGTATAATTGCACATTCTATGCCTATAGCTCCTAAATAACTGGTACTTTTTTCACCATTCTATTTAGTATTTTACAGGTAACTCTACCACTGAAATGATAACAGTTATATAACGGAATGCGTTATATTATACATGTATCTACTCTCTTAATCGTCTTAATCTTCGTCGTCAGAGTCATCTGTAAGTGAATCCTCGGTAGATTCAGGCTCACGCCGGTTTGTACAGTCTTGTAGCTTACACAAGTCAGTGCACTGCAGACCGTGGGCAAGACAGGTACAGCTCGGCAACTTGCAGATTCTCTTGCATTGGCAGGATAGGAGCTCAAGTACAGCCTTGGGTGCCGGTTCCCCACTCATCCAGTCAATGCTTAACTTGCCATCCTCTAGACTCCATCCAGATCCAACGAGCGAAGGGACCTGAGTACAGCCCTGAAGACTTCTGCGCCATATTGCTGTCTGATAGTTTGAACTAGCGGAATGCTTTCGCAGAGTGTCCTCGCATGGTGGAAGCTGGTTCGATAGCGCAGCTCGTTAACATCCTTGGTCCCCGGGTGTGAGGAGTACATCATAAAGGTGAACTCTTGAAGCCTCGTGAATAGCTCATCAAAATTTCGCTTCACCAGCTTTAATGCAGTTAGCGTCACGTCAGTGCCTTTTCTGGAAAAGGAAAACTATCACACCCAGTGAAAGCATGCAATCCTGGAAGACATTTACATAGCTCCGAACCATGAGGTTGGACAACAGTTGTAATGTTGATGTACCTTGTACGAGTCTGTGTACCACATTTTAAATACATAGTAGATGGAACAAAGCACTTGAAAGCAAGACAGAGTACAAAAACTCGGGGGAGGGGGGGTTCTTCAAGGTAAAAAGGGTAGGGGTGACCGTCGGAAAAACTCGAAAAATACCCTAAAAATAACAAACCGTGAAACATTTCCCACCCTAAAATATGCCTCATGGTCTAAAAATCACCCTAAAAATGGATTTCGCTTGACCAACCCCTAAAAATACCGGATCGCCGATTTCAAACCCTAAAAAATACGACGATCACACCCCTACAAGCCGAATATAGGAAGAACCCCCCCGGGACAAAAACATTGGTTATCTTCTGATGATATCACAACGGCGCTGTAGCCATTACCAGTGCTATACATGAGAGGCGTGAAGCAGAAGTCTGGTGTCCGCTTCCTCTTGCGTATGCTGAAGATCTTCTTATACTTAAGTTCTTCACTGAGGGTAACGACACCGTCTGCTGAAATCTCAACATAATTTCCCTCGGTCGTGGTGTAAAGCGTTTTTCCTACTAGCCTTCATCTGAACCTCTCATTCTGCCATTCTTCGGTGACAAATCTAACGAATTGCTTCTTATTTTGAGGGTTTGAAAAAAAACTTCCTGTACTCTATTATCTGGTTGTATATTTCTGTATTCGTTTCTGTCTCACCTCCTCTCTTCTCTCTTTCCATATTCTTGATCAATGTCTCTCGATAAACATCAAAGACAACATCTATCCGGTTACTTGTTGCTCCTTGCAAGACCATATCCATCAATGCATCTGCCATTTCAGAAAACGTCTTCTGGTCTCCTTTGAGCCTTTGGGCCATTTCACCAATGCTGCATGTCGATGGTTGTGGCATAACTTCAACTGCTGGGACATCCTTCTGGAGTTCGTTCGCTAGTGTAGACTTGTTAGTCTTCTTATCTTGTCGTGAAATTTTACCTTCGCTGGATTCGACTCTATCCTTTGCTTGCTAAAGGAACGGTACGCTCTTTCGCCAATATCTTTGGCCTGAAGTAGATCACGTTCAATCTGTTCGGTGGCCACCCTGCCTGTGGATTAGCCTGGTTTTCAGACGGTACGAGGTCGTCCTCTCACTTCCGGGGAGGAAGTAAGCGGACAACCTCGTACCGTCTGAAAATCAGGCTACCTGTGGATAAGCAAACAAGATCTTGTTCGATTTCAAATGGATTTATCCAGCTATCCAACGTTGACAGTAATACTGCACATCTGCTTCATCTCTGGAGATCCGGCTCTTCTGGAGATCATCGTGCTGACAGCTTGATTTGTTCAGATGAAGCATGTCCTTTAAATTCCTCAAGAAAATGCTTCTATATTCCGCTACTATAGTGCCTCGGGGTTTGCGTGTATTTATTTACCGTTTCCTCGCATGCTTGGTCTACAGGTATTTTTCCAAAAGGTTACCTTTCCCTATCTGCACAGCAAATCAATTAACCTGCAGACTTCAAATAGTCGAGAACATCGGGGTGTTCGTCTCCGATATGGGCCATTTATGATATATACGACGAAGTTATGTGACCATTTCAGCCCAATTCTAATATTCTAATGTCCTGAAAGACATGGTTAACAAAACTACACAGCAGGTATTGCCATGCAGCAAGCAAAATTTAAGAGTGGTCATGAGAGTGACACAGAGGAGTCCATGATACATATTTTTGTTGAGTGTTCTCATTCAGCTACTTCAATATAGTTCATGAATCGATCGGAGTTGTATATTGTTCATAATTTTAAGAACTCCTGAACTGACTCTGCAGCTTCTCTATAAATACAGCAGTTGCAGCTGAGCAGGTCTCTCAAGCAAGCTTTGTCAGTTAATTAGAGAGGTGAATATAGCAAGGACTTCCACTCCAGGTGAATCAGTTAGAATATGGATATGTGAAGAATATAGCTATGAAGTATTCATTAATTGTTCGTTCCCGATTAAAATATCATGCAAATCCACTGTTGAAACCACATGAAGCCCTGTAAGTCTTCTTAAAGGATGGTTTGGGTCGTATTTATTTTAGCCAGTATGAGGGGAAGTGATAGTTATTTTTTCTTCTGTTAAGTAGGGGGGGGAGGGGCGGGGCGGGTGGTGAAGCATTATTTTTAACCATCTCTTTCCCATACCCCCTCCTGCTAATTATTGCACAGTCCCTTACTAAAAAACATCCATTTACTGTTCAATTTATTTTAAAGACACTTCCGATAACTCATAAACCTTTGGTTAGGAATATATTTTTTATTAAAATATCGAAAATCCGATATAAAAACCCGACAAACACAATTCAAAACATACCTGAGACATTGTCTGCCATCTTGAATTACCCATAATGCATTGCAAATTTTGGTGAAGGTCATTTTGTAGTAAAACAATGAAAAAATGGTATTTTTGAAAAAAAAATGACTTAGGTAAACAGAAAAGGTGTTTTCTCTTTGTGTTTCTTTTAGATGGCGTAGAAAAATTATCATTAATGGTTTTTTCAGGCATTCTTCCTGGTAGCCTCGTTTTCATGCTGGGATGCCATTTTTCATTTTTTTTAAATATAACATAAAGCTGCCCATTCAAAACTGCTATCATCAAAATTACAACACACCTTGGACTACTCTTCAAAATGACACAAGTCACAATTTGTCCCTCGAGGTGGTAAGAAAATCTGGTCTGGCCCATGGACTAATATATTGTGCATATTTTTGGGTCACATGACCAGCGTGTACCAGTGGTACTTTCGACGCCATCTTTGATTAGGCGCGTAAAGACCCCTGGGAACGAGGTTGGACCTGCGCATGCTCGCAATCTATTGACCTGCGCACGCGCAGCAATCTATTGACCTGCGCACGCGCAGCAATCTATTGACCTGCGCACGCCCAGCAATCTATTGACCTGCGCACGCGCAGCAATCTATTGACCTGCGCACGCGCAGCAATCTATTGACCTGCTCACGCGCAGCAATCTATTGACCTGCGCACGCGCAGCAATCTATTGACCTGCGCACGCGCAGCAATCTATTGGCCTGCGCACGCGCAGCAATCTATTGACCTGCGCACGCGCAGCAATCTATTGACATGCGCACGCGCAGCAATCTATTGACCTGCGCACGCGCAGCAATCTATTGACCTGCGCCAACCTCGTTCCCAGGGGTCTTTGCGCGCCTAATCCAAGATGGCGTCGAAAGTACCCCTGGTACAGGCTGGTGGGATTCTGCCACTGATTGGCTAGACGTTTCGCGCGCGCTCATTGGAGAATTTCGAATAGCGCGTGCATTTTTGATTTGAAAAATAAACTGGCGATGTCGTCTTTCGCATTGCGCGTTCAAAATTCGTTGAAAATAACTACAAATTCATCAGAACTTAGCGTTTTTGCCTTTTTTAATACTCACTTCGCAACTGGGTACAAGTAGAACAATGTACGGTTGGCATTCATTGGGTTCACACTTCAACCGCTAACCATTCTTCAGCGATGATGAATCCAAGATGGCGGATGTTCTTCAAAATATGCCCATATAGTCCATGGGCCAAGACCCAAAAAAATGGATTTTCTTACCACCCAGAGGGACAAAGGCTATCATACATTTTTGAAAACCTCCACTCCTCTACTTCATTATGGTATATGATAGCAATGTCAAATGAGCAGCATTAATGCTAAAATCACGTGATTAAGTGACGTCATCACTGTCATAAGAAATGAACCAGATCGACTGATGAAGACACTACTATCTTGCATATTTTGAGCTTATTGTCTTTTTAAACATGCTAAATAGCTACAATAAGATAGTATAAGAAAAATCAAATAACAAAATACTAATATTGCTTGGTTTCCATGGCAACCGCTCGTTAAAATTAAACACAACACATAAAATCAATGTCTTTCCCAGCAAATTTGATAAGTTGTATTTAATATTCATTCCGTACTACTCTAAGGGGCAAGTGCTATCATACATTTTTTAACTCCATACGGCTCTGCTTCATTTGACATATAATAGCAACGTTGAAAGAGCAACTTTAAAGCTTTGATCAATTCATGAACTGACGTCATCAGCATCAAAAATATCCCAATATTATTAAAATTTACAACAAAATGTTGTTTTGTGTACCTCTTAGTACGAATATGCATTTGAAAGGTGCCAGTTACATCAAGAATGATAACGAAAGAGACTTAGAATGGCAAACTAATGTTTTCGTTTGGTTTCCATGGCAACGCGTTGTATAATTGCACATTCTATGCCTATAGCTCCTAAATAACTGGTACTTTTTTCACCATTCTATTTAGTATTTTACAGGTAACTCTACCAGTGAAATGATAACAGTTATATAACGGAATGCGTTATATTATACATGTATCTACTCTCTTAATCGTCTTAATCTTCGTCGTCAGAGTCATCTGTAAGTGAATCCTCGGTAGATTCAGGCTCACGCCGGTTTGTACAGTCTTGTAGCTTACACAAGTCAGTGCACTGCAGACCGTGGGCAAGACAGGTACAGCTCGGCAACTTGCAGATTCTCTTGCATTGGCAGGATAGGAGCTCAAGTACAGCCTTGGGTGCCGGTTCCCCACTCATCCAGTCAATGCTTAACTTGCCATCCTCTAGACTCCATCCAGATCCAACGAGCGAAGGGACCTGAGTACAGCTCTGAAGACTTCTGCGCCATATTGCTGTCTGATAGTTTGAACTAGCGGAATGCTTTCGCAGAGTGTCCTCGCATGGTGGAAGCTGGTTCGATAGCGCAGCTCGTTAACATCCTTGGTCCCCGGGTGTGAGGAGTACATCATAAAGGTGAACTCTTGAAGCCTCGTGAATAGCTCATCAAAATTTCGCTTCACCAGCTTTAATGCAGTTAGCGTCACGTCAGTGCCTTTTCTGGAAAAGGAAAACTATCACACCCAGTGAAAGCATGCAATCCTGGAAGACATTTACATAGCTCCGAACCATGAGGTTGGACAACAGTTGTAATGTTGATGTACCTTGTACGAGTCTGTGTACCACATTTTAAATACATAGTAGATGGAACAAAGCACTTGAAAGCAAGACAGAGTACAAAAACTTGGGGGAGGGGGGGTTCTTCAAGGTAAAAAGGGTAGGGGTGACCGTCGGAAAAACTCGAAAAATACCCTAAAAATAACAAACCGTGAAACATTTCCCACCCTAAAATATGCCTCATGGTCTAAAAATCACCCTAAAAATGGATTTCGCTTGACCAACCCCTAAAAATACCGGATCGCCGATTTCAAACCCTAAAAAATACGACGATCACACCCCTACAAGCCGAATATAGGAAGAACCCCCCCGGGACAAAAACATTGGTTATCTTCTGATGATATCACAACGGCGCTGTAGCCATTACCAGTGCTATACATGAGAGGCGTGAAGCAGAAGTCTGGTGTCCGCTTCCTCTTGCGTATGCTGAAGATCTTCTTATACTTAAGTTCTTCACTGAGGGTAACGACACCGTCTGCTGAAATCTCAACATAATTTCCCTCGGTCGTGGTGTAAAGCGTTTTTCCTACTAGCCTTCATCTGAACCTCTCATTCTGCCATTCTTCGGTGACAAATCTAACGAATTGCTTCTTATTTTGAGGGTTTGAAAAAAAACTTCCTGTACTCTATTATCTGGTTGTATATTTCTGTATTCGTTTCTGTCTCACCTCCTCTCTTCTCTCTTTCCATATTCTTGATCAATGTCTCTCGATAAACATCAAAGACAACATCTATCCGGTTACTTGTTGCTCCTTGCAAGACCATATCCATCAATGCATCTGCCATTTCAGAAAACGTCTTCTGGTCCTCTTTGAGCCTTTGGGCCATTTCACCAATGCTGCATGTCGATGGTTGTGGCATAACTTCAACTGCTGGGACATCCTTCTGGAGTTCGTTCGCTAGTGTAGACTTGTTAGTCTTCTTATCTTGTCGTGAAATTTTACCTTCGCTGGATTCGACTCTATCCTTTGCTTGCTAAAGGAACGGTACGCTCTTTCGCCAATATCTTTGGCCTGAAGTAGATCACGTTCAATCTGTTCGGTGGCCACCCTGCCTGTGGATTAGCCTGGTTTTCAGACGGTACGAGGTCGTCCTCTCACTTCCGGGGAGGAAGTGAGCGGACAACCTCGTACCGTCTGAAAATCAGGCTACCTGTGGATAAGCAAACAAGATCTTGTTCGATTTCAAATGGATTTATCCAGCTATCCAACGTTGACAGTAATACTGCACATCTGCTTCATCTCTGGAGATCCGGCTCTTCTGGAGATCATCGTGCTGACAGCTTGATTTGTTCAGATGAAGCATGTCCTTTAAATTCCTCAGGAAAATGCTTCTATATTCCGCTACTATAGTGCCTCGGGGTTTGCGTGTATTTATTTACCGTTTCCTCGCATGCTTGGTCTACAGGTATTTTTCCAAAAGGTTACCTTTCCCTATCTGCACAGCAAATCAATTAACCTGCAGACTTCAAATAGTCGAGAACATCGGGGTGTTCGTCTCCGATATGGGCCATTTATGATATATACGACGAAGTTATGTGACCATTTCAGCCCAATTCTAATATTCTAATGTCCTGAAAGACATGGTTAACAAAACTACACAGCAGGTATTGCCATGCAGCAAGCAAAATTTAAGAGTGGTCATGAGAGTGACACAGAGGAGTCCATGATACATATTTTTGTTGAGTGTTCTCATTCAGCTACTTGAATACAGTTCATGAATCGATCCGAGTTCTGGAGTTGTATATTGTTCATAATTTTAAGAACTCCTGAACTGACTCTGCAGCTTCTCTATAAATACAGCAGTTGCAGCTGAGCAGGTCTCTCAAGCAAGCTTTGTCAGTTAATTAGAGAGGTGAATATAGCAAGGACTTCCACTCCAGGTGAATCAGTTAGAATATGGATATGTGAAGAATATAGCTATGAAGTATTCATTAATTGTTCGTTCCCGATTAAAATATCATGCAAATCCACTGTTGAAACCACATGAAGCCCTGTAAGTCTTCTTAAAGGATGGTTTGGGTCGTATTTATTTTAGCCAGTATGAGGGGAAGTGATAGTTATTTTTTCTTCTGTTAAGTAGGGGGGGAGGGGCGGGGCGGGTGGTGAAGCATAATTTTTAACCATCTCTTTCCCATACCCCCTCCTGCTAATTATTGCACAGTCCCTTACTAAAAAACATCCATTTACTGTTCAATTTATTTTAAAGACACTTCCGATAACTCATAAACCTTTGGTTAGGAATATTTTTTTTATTAAAATATCGAAAATCCGATATAAAAACCCGACAAACACAATTCAAAGCATACCTGAGACATTGTCTGCCATCTTGAATTACCCATAATGCATTGCAAATTTTGGTGAAGGTCATTTTGTAGTAAAACAATGAAAAAATGGTATTTTTGAAAAAAAAATGACTTAGGTAAACAGAAAAGGTGTTTTCTCTTTGTGTTTCTTTTAGATGGCGTAGAAAAATTATCATTAATGGTTTTTTCAGGCATTCTTCCTGGTAGCCTCGTTTTCATGCTGGGATGCCATTTTTCATTTTTTTTAAATATAACATAAAGCTGCCCATTCAAAACTGCTATCATCAAAATTACAACACACCTTGGACTACTCTTCAAAATGACACAAGTCACAATTTGTCCCTCGAGGTGGTAAGAAAATCTGGTCTGGCCCATGGACTAATATATTGTGCATATTTTTGGGTCACATGACCAGCGTGTACCAGTGGTACTTTCGACGCCATCTTTGATTAGGCGCGTAAAGACCCCTGGGAACGAGGTTGGACCTGCGCATGCTCGCAATCTATTGACCTGCGCACGCGCAGCAATCTATTGACCTGCGCACGCGCAGCAATCTATTGACCTGCGCACGCCCAGCAATCTATTGAACTGCGCACGCGCAGCAATCTATTGACCTGCGCACGCGCAGCAATCTATTGACCTGCTCACGCGCAGCAATCTATTGACCTGCGCACGCGCAGCAATCTATTGACCTGCGCACGCGCAGCAATCTATTGGCCTGCGCACGCGCAGCAATCTATTGACCTGCGCACGCGCAGCAATCTATTGACATGCGCACGCGCAGCAATCTATTGACCTGCGCACGCGCAGCAATCTATTGACCTGCGCCAACCTCGTTCCCAGGGGTCTTTGCGCGCCTAATCCAAGATGGCGTCGAAAGTACCCCTGGTACAGGCTGGTGGGATTCTGCCACTGATTGGCTAGACGTTTCGCGCGCGCTCATTGGAGAATTTCGAATAGCGCGTGCATTTTTGATTTGAAAAATAAACTGGCGATGTCGTCTTTCGCATTGCGCGTTCAAAATTCGTTGAAAATAACTACAAATTCATCAGAACTTAGCGTTTTTGCCTTTTTTAATACTCACTTCGCAACTGGGTACAAGTAGAACAATGTACGGTTGGCATTCATTGGGTTCACACTTCAACCGCTAACCATTCTTCAGCGATGATGAATCCAAGATGGCGGATGTTCTTCAAAATATGCCCATATAGTCCATGGGCCAAGACCCAAAAAAATGGATTTTCTTACCACCCAGAGGGACAAAGGCTATCATACATTTTTGAAAACCTCCACTCCTCTACTTCATTTTGGTATATGATAGCAATGTCAAATGAGCAGCATTAATGCTAAAATCACGTGATTAAGTGACGTCATCACTGTCATAAGAAATGAACCAGATCGACTGATGAAGACACTACTATCTTGCATATTTTGAGCTTATTGTCTTTTTAAACATGCTAAATAGCTACAATAAGATAGTATAAGAAAAATCAAATAACAAAATACTAATATTGCTTGGTTTCCATGGCAACCGCTCGTTAAAATTAAACACAACACATAAAATCAATGTCTTTCCCAGCAAATTTGATAAGTTGTATTTAATATTCATTCCGTACTACTCTAAGGGGCAAGTGCTATCATACATTTTTTAACTCCATACGGCTCTGCTTCATTTGACATATAATAGCAACGTTGAAAGAGCAACTTTAAAGCTTTGATCAATTCATGAACTGACGTCATCAGCATCAAAAATATCCCAATATTATTAAAATTTACAACAAAATGTTGTTTTGTGTACCTCTTAGTACGAATATGCATTTGAAAGGTGCCAGTTACATCAAGAATGATAACGAAAGAGACTTAGAATGGCAAACTAATGTTTTCGTTTGGTTTCCATGGCAACGCGTTGTATAATTGCACATTCTATGCCTATAGCTCCTAAATAACTGGTACTTTTTTCACCATTCTATTTAGTATTTTACAGGTAACTCTACCACTGAAATGATAACAGTTATATAACGGAATGCGTTATATTATACATGTATCTACTCTCTTAATCGTCTTAATCTTCGTCGTCAGAGTCATCTGTAAGTGAATCCTCGGTAGATTCAGGCTCACGCCGGTTTGTACAGTCTTGTAGCTTACACAAGTCAGTGCACTGCAGACCGTGGGCAAGACAGGTACAGCTCGGCAACTTGCAGATTCTCTTGCATTGGCAGGATAGGAGCTCAAGTACAGCCTTGGGTGCCGGTTCCCCACTCATCCAGTCAATGCTTAACTTGCCATCCTCTAGACTCCATCCAGATCCAACGAGCGAAGGGACCTGAGTACAGCCCTGAAGACTTCTGCGCCATATTGCTGTCTGATAGTTTGAACTAGCGGAATGCTTTCGCAGAGTGTCCTCGCATGGTGGAAGCTGGTTCGATAGCGCAGCTCGTTAACATCCTTGGTCCCCGGGTGTGAGGAGTACATCATAAAGGTGAACTCTTGAAGCCTCGTGAATAGCTCATCAAAATTTCGCTTCACCAGCTTTAATGCAGTTAGCGTCACGTCAGTGCCTTTTCTGGAAAAGGAAAACTATCACACCCAGTGAAAGCATGCAATCCTGGAAGACATTTACATTGCTCCGAACCATGAGGTTGGACAACAGTTGTAATGTTGATGTACCTTGTACGAGTCTGTGTACCACATTTTAAATACATAGTAGATGGAACAAAGCACTTGAAAGCAAGACAGAGTACAAAAACTCGGGGGAGGGGGGGTTCTTCAAGGTAAAAAGGGTAGGGGTGACTGTCGGAAAAACTCGAAAAATACCCTAAAAATAACAAACCGTGAAACATTTCCCACCCTAAAATATGCCTCATGGTCTAAAAATCACCCTAAAAATGGATTTCGCTTGACCAACCCCTAAAAATACCGGATCGCCGATTTCAAACCCTATAAAATACGACGATCACACCCCTACAAGCCGAATATAGGAAGAACCCCCCCGGGACAAAAACATTGGTTGTCCATCCCGCTTCCAGGACATTTATTTCCGGTTAGAAGAACTGACTTCCGTTACTAAGAAGCAATGTAATTTTGATTGACAAGTTACGTGCGTTGCTAAGAGGTAGGAGAGAACTCGTGTCTGGCGAATGAGTCTAGTCTGATCGAGCGTGTAGGGCATTTATAGAGTTGTAAAAGTCCACTAGTTGTGCTGACTTAAGAGGCTTTTCGCGAGTGTTGAGTTATAAATAAAGGGAACCAGCTTCCAAGAGTGTTTTTACCGTCGTCGCCGCGACATTTGGTCCTTCGAGCCGGATGAGAAGTCGAAAAGCCGCTGAGTCAGCGAGAAGTGAAGTTTGTGGTAAGTAAAATTTGAACAACTTCAAAGAATCGTACTACAATTCCAGTCGAAATGAGCGTGAATGGAGAGCATTCTCAAACACCAGAACTGTTTTCACCTGTAAGAGCCGGTTCTGTGTACTCTGCAGCAAAGTCTAGTAGTAGTAGGAGCTCCAAAAGCTCAATTTTAAGAAAGAAACTCCAAGCCAAAAAGATGGCACTTGAGGTAAAAATGGCAGAACAGCAATGTAGAGATGAGATCGAACTGTTCCGTGCAGAAACACAACGCCGTACAGAATTACGAAACCTGAAGAAAAAAGCTGAAGAATGCAGATTAGAGTATGAATATGAAGACGCCCTCGCCCAGGAGGAGCAAATAGTTAATGGAGATGGGAAAAGAGATAATGAGTTGGGCAGTCTGGTTATGGATAGTTTACAAGATCGCGTAGCGCGTTTGGACTTGAATACTTCGCCAAATACCGCTAACAAAATAACTGCTTGTGACACCCAAAGTGAGGGGGCCCCGGCCGTACAACCCTTCTCGTCAGAGAACGCAAATGTTGCAAACCAGGTACGGGATCCCTATGGCACAGGGAGCCCGATTGTGTCGCGGGTTTATTTAGAAGCTGCTGAAAGGCCAAAACCGGGACCTTGTGGCGTTGCAAGCGTTGTTATGTCAGAAAGTAAAAATCAAATGTGGGATACCTGTGCCGCGGGAAAGCCGAACACAGCGAAACCAGAGCCTGAAAGAATACAAGCGGCTCCTTTAGAAAAACTGTTTGAGCAAATGCTCCCAGCGTTTATCAAAATAGTGAAACCAAACATACCGAAGTTTAACGGCGACCCACTGGAGTACGCTAAATTTAAAGCAGCATTCAACATCGAAGTAGACAAAAAGGGTGTATACGACAATACTGAGAAACTCAAGTTTTTACTGGATTCTGTCGAAGGCAGCGCGAAATCATGCTTAAGACAATTCATCCCGGGGTCTGAAAAGTACGAAGAAGCATGGAAAGCACTAGGTGAACGTTTTGGTCGAGTTGACATTATCGTAGCCGCAGCAAAAAAGCGAGTGGAACAATTTCCGGTGATTCCCAAAGAAAATAGCGAGCAAATTAGAGAATATCAGGAAACTGTTTCAGAGCTTGTTGGTATCTATAAAGAGTGCAACTTTGTGTATGAATTAAAGGCACAAATACCGGAAGCATACGTTAAAAAGCTTCCCATGCGTCTTTGCGGCAGGTGGGGGGAGTTAGTTGAAGGAAAGCAAAACATGTCAACTTGGGAATCGTTTGCGAAGTGGTTAGAACGAGAAGCGAAGATTTGCGAGAGCAAGCAGCGATGGATGCCAGAGAAGAGGGACTGGAGACGTGCTGATTCAGACAAGAAAGATAATCGGAGAGAAACAAAGGCGAGTGATAAGCAAACATCAGGACTGTTTGCTGGAGCGACGAAAGAATCTCCATCGTATACAAGCAGGATGGCAGAGAAAAAATGTCTTATCCACAATTCCACGAATCATACGCTACAAGAGTGCAAGAGGTTCGAAAGCATGTCAGTGGATGAGAAAGAGAAGGTCGTACAAGATTACAGACTCTGTTTGTCTTGTTTGTTACCAGGCCACCGCCTGAGCAAGTGTCGAAGCAAGGAAAAGTGTAAAGTTGAAGAATGTGGCATGCGCCATCACACAACTGTACACGACGTCGACCTAAGGTTTATCGGAAGATCTAAGGCTAGAAATCCTCAAGGTAATAGTGCTCCAGAAACCGCCTCTCAGAATATCGAAACCACTGCGACGAATCCAGCGGAGGAACCACACGAACAGCATCACGGAGCATCTTACACGGGATGTGAGATAGGCGGACGCGCACTGGTTGAAGTTTTACCCGTAGTCATCTTTGGAGGAAAAGAGAAGTTAACAGTAATGGCGATGCGTGATTCCGGCTGCAATACGACGCTAATAGATGAAGAGTTAGCGCACAAATTGGGTCTTGAAGGCAGGGAAGTAGACCTAGAGCTACAAGGAGTGAACGCGCAGAAAACAGTTGCGTCAAAACACGTCAAGAAATGCCGAATTGCAAGAGTTGGAAAAGAAGAGACGAAATACTGTTTGCGAGACATCAAGACAATGCCAAATCTGAGCGGACCTGATCAGAAACTTAAATGGACGGAGATAAAACAACGGTATCCCCATTTACGGCACCTTGATTTGCAAGACACGGACACGGGTCCAGTACAGCTAATAATCGGAACGAACAACTCTGACTTAATTCTACCGAAGCAAGTAGTTAAACCGAAACGTGATCCAGGCTCCGAACGTGTCCCATACGCTGTTGAAACTCCTCTGGGATGGGCGGTCACCAACTGGTTGCCAGGTGATAGAGTAGTATCACAGTACGGCGCGTTCAAGGTGTACGAAAGAAATGTGAGCGAAGATGAAGATCTGAAGCGATTGGTTCAAGCGCAATCCGAAGTAGAAAACATGGGTGTGGTAAAGCTAACAAATCCAACCCGTTCAATTGAGGACAAACGTGCTTTGTCACTGATGGAGACAACAACTGTTAAGATGGAGGGCGAAGACGCTTACGAGTCAGGACTTCTCTGGAGAGAATGTGATCCGTCATTACCAGATAATTATGGCATGGCCAAACAGCGCTTAAAGTCCTTAGAGAAAAGGTTCGAGAGAAACCCCGGAATTAGAGAAAGATATGCTAAATCGATCAAGGATTACGTTGAGAAAGGTTACGTCAAGAAGTTGATAGAGGAAGAAATACAGATAGATAGCAAAGTCACATGGTATCTACCGCACAGATTCATAATAAACCCCAAGAAGCCTGATCGCCTTCGTCGAGTGTACGACGCATCAGCAAAATACATGGGTCAGAGTTTGAATGACAAGATTTACACGGGTCCAGACCTGTTGTCGTCATTGTTTGGCGTTATGCTTAGATTTTGCGAGGGCCGCATCGCGATGGCGGCGGATGTAAAGGAGATGTATCACATGTTACGATTACCCGACCAAGATAAACCAGCAATGAGGTTTCTGTGGAGCGATGCACCTGGCGAAGAACCTGATGTGTATCAGTTTGAGAGAACGGTGTTTGGAGAAGTGTCTGCTCCTTCTAGGGCGAACTATACGATGAGGCGAAATGCAGATGACAACGGGGAAGACCTACCACTAGGAGTTAAAGCAGTTTACAAGCACTTCTATATGGACGATGGTCTACCATCAACAAATTCTCGACAAGAAGCTATCGAGATGCGAAGGCAGATGACTGAATTACTGCGCCGTGGAGGATTTCGCCTGCATAAGTGGCTGACGAATGACCCAGAAGTTCTAGCTACTATCCCTGAGGACGAAAGATCGCCACGGTTCCTAGAATTGAGCGAGAACAAACTGCCAACAGACAGAGCGTTAGGTGTCACGTGGGATGCCCAAGAAGACGTGCTCAAGTTCTCTGGGCTTTCAGGAAGTCCAGGTACCACGAAACGGCAAATCTTGAGTCAAGCTTTCTCTATCTGGGATCCAAGAGGGCTACTTTTGCCGTTCTCAATAAGGAGCAAGATTATACTGCAGAACTTGCATCGCACAAGGAGTGGCTGGGACGAAGAGCTGAAAGAAACTGAACTTCGAGAATGGCGTGACTGGTGCAAGGAAGCAGAGGAGCTGACTGAAGTAAAGATCCCAAGAGCGCTACTCGGTCAAGACAAACCAGTCCGAGAGACTACGCTTCACGTGTTTAGTGATACCAGCCAAGAGGCGTATGGCGCATGTGCGTATTTGAGGCGAGAGTTTGAAGACGACACGGTCGAGTGCAGGCTCGTTGCCGGGAAAGGACGTGTCGCACCCCTGAAGGCACAATCTATCTGTAGGCTTGAGCTTATGGGAGCTCTTATAGCGGCACGGCTCGCCGAGACGTTAACTACAGAATTGATGACGAAGATAGAGAGGATAACGTTTTGGAGCGACTCTACGACTGTCCTGCACTGGATTAACCAGACAAGTTCTAACTACAAAACGTTCGTTGGTAACCGAGTATCGGAGATTCATACGATAATGAGTGATCTGGAGACCACACTGGGGGCGGGTACGGTGAGTTGGAGGTACGTGCCTACGAAGGACAATCCGGCCGATGATATTACGCGAGGCTTACACCCCACAGAACTTACCACGGGTTACCGCTATGAAGATGGACCGAAGTTCCTAAGTAAGTCGGAAGAAATTTGGCCAAAGAACAGAGTAGGCGCTCCAAAGGAGGAAGACGACGAGAACGAGAGGAAGAGAGAGAGATGGGCTGGGGCATCTCAAGAAGCTGAGCCTGTGTTGGGATGGAAGAGGTATTCGTCGTTGTCCAAGTTGAGAAGGGTGACAGCGTACGTGTTTCGTTTTGTAAATAATGTACGAGCGAGAAAGAATGCGCGTCTAACAGGACCGCTTACCTCAGCAGAATATAAAGCTGCACAGAATTATCTCGTGAAGAAAGCGCAAGCTGAATCATTTGGGGAAGAGTTGCGGAGTCTGCATAAAGGTCAAGAAATATCTAAGCAAAGTAGGTTGAGGTCCCTTGATCCAAGAGTTGAAGATGGATTCCTTGTCGTTGGAGGAAGATTGCAAAGGGCACATTCTCTACCGTACAAAGCACGACACCCTAAAGTTATCGATTCAAGACATGAGCTTGCGAAGCTTATAATCGATGAGATGCACCATGTCTACCACCACCCACCAATTGAACATTTGCTGAATCAGATTCGCCAGGAGTACTGGATAATCCACGGGCGGTAAGCAATACGGAACATGAAGTTCAAGTGTAATTACTGTCGTCGACAGACAGTCAGACCGCAAGAACAGCAAATGGGAAATCTTCCTGAATGCAGAGTCGAACCAGGGGTGGTGTTCAGAAATACTGGAGTTGATTTCTTCGGACCGATGTTAGTCAAAGAGAGACGGTCTGAGGTCAAAATTTACGGTTGCTTATTCGTGTGTATGAGCACAAGAGCGTGTCATCTGGAACTGGTGGATGACTTGTCGACGGATCATTTCATCATGGCACTCAAGAGATTCATTGCGCGGCGCGGAAGGCCGCAGAGGATGTATAGTGATAACGGTACAAATTTTGTAGGAGCCAACAACGAGTTACGGAAGTGCCTCAAACAGCTTGATCAAGAGAGACTGCAGAACTTTTGCGCGCCACGTAAGATAGAATGGAACTTCCAGCCTCCAAGTGCACCACACTTTGGAGGTGCGTGGGAGCGTTTGGTGCAGTGTACGAAGAAGACGCTGAAGGCGGTGTTGAAAGACAGAGTCGTCCCTAAAGAAGCACTACGAACTGCTCTAACAGAAGCAGAGGGGATCCTCAACAGTAGACCGATTACTCATGTGTCGGGCGATGCGGATGACATCGAAGCTCTGACGCCAAACCATTTACTACTCCTGCGTGCTAACCCAATCTCCGAAGACGCTGTTGTTAGCGACAGAGAAATAAATTCGAAGAAACTTTGGCGACAAGCGCAAGCACTAGTGAATTTCTTTTGGAGGCACTTCATTAGAGAGTACATCCCAAGTTTGACAGAGAAAAATTAAATGGAGGGATAAAAGACGGAACTTGAGAGAGGGGGACATAGTGCTGGTTGCTGAATCAGCCCAACCACGAGGTGTGTGGCCGGTTGGAAGGATCGTGCGGACCTACCCAGGCCAGGACAGGCTGGTTAGAGCGGTTACCGTGCGTACTCAGTACGGAGAGTACAAGAGGCCCGTGACAAAGCTTTGTCTGCTGGAGGAAGCGGAGGACATTGTCTCGACTGGGGGCGGGGATGTCCATCCCGCTTCCAGGACATTTATTTCCGGTTAGAAGAACTGACTTCCGTTACTAAGAAGCAATGTAATTTTGATTGACAAGTTAAGTGCGTTGCTAAGAGGTAGGAGAGAACTCGTGTCTGGCGAATGAGTCTAGTCTGATCGAGCGTGTAGGGCATTTATAGAGTTGTAAAAGTCCACTAGTTGTGCTGACTTAAGAGGCTTTTCGCGAGTGTTGAGTTATAAATAAAGGGAACCAGCTTCCAAGAGTGTTTTTACCGTCGTCGCCGCGACATTGGTTATCTTCTGATGATATCACAACGGCGCTGTAGCCATTACCAGTGCTATACATGAGAGGCGTGAAGCAGAAGTCTGGTGTCCGCTTCCTCTTGCGTATGCTGAAGATCTTCTTATACTTAAGTTCTTCACTGAGGGTAACGACACCGTCTGCTGAAATCTCAACATAATTTCCCTCGGTCGTGGTGTAAAGCGTTTTTCCTACTAGCCTTCATCTGAACCTCTCATTCTGCCATTCTTCGGTGACAAATCTAACGAATTGCTTCTTATTTTGAGGGTTTGAAAAAAAACTTCCTGTACTCTATTATCTGGTTGTATATTTCTGTATTCGTTTCTGTCTCACCTCCTCTCTTCTCTCTTTCCATATTCTTGATCAATGTCTCTCGATAAACATCAAAGACAACATCTATCCGGTTACTTGTTGCTCCTTGCAAGACCATATCCATCAATGCATCTGCCATTTCAGAAAACGTCTTCTGGTCCTCTTTGAGCCTTTGGGCCATTTCACCAATGCTGCATGTCGATGGTTGTGGCATAACTTCAACTGCTGGGACATCCTTCTGGAGTTCGTTCGCTAGTGTAGACTTGTTAGTCTTCTTATCTTGTCGTGAAATTTTACCTTCGCTGGATTCGACTCTATCCTTTGCTTGCTAAAGGAACGGTACGCTCTTTCGCCAATATCTTTGGCCTGAAGTAGATCACGTTCAATCTGTTCGGTGGCCACCCTGCCTGTGGATTAGCCTGGTTTTCAGACGGTACGAGGTCGTCCTCTCACTTCCGGGGAGGAAGTGAGCGGACAACCTCGTACCGTCTGAAAATCAGGCTACCTGTGGATAAGCAAACAAGATCTTGTTCGATTTCAAATGGATTTATCCAGCTATCCAACGTTGACAGTAATACTGCACATCTGCTTCATCTCTGGAGATCCGGCTCTTCTGGAGATCATCGTGCTGACAGCTTGATTTGTTCAGATGAAGCATGTCCTTTAAATTCCTCAGGAAAATGCTTCTATATTCCGCTACTATAGTGCCTCGGGGTTTGCGTGTATTTATTTACCGTTTCCTCGCATGCTTGGTCTACAGGTATTTTTCCAAAAGGTTACCTTTCCCTATCTGCACAGCAAATCAATTAACCTGCAGACTTCAAATAGTCGAGAACATCGGGGTGTTCGTCTCCGATATGGGCCATTTATGATATATACGACGAAGTTATGTGACCATTTCAGCCCAATTCTAATATTCTAATGTCCTGAAAGACATGGTTAACAAAACTACACAGCAGGTATTGCCATGCAGCAAGCAAAATTTAAGAGTGGTCATGAGAGTGACACAGAGGAGTCCATGATACATATTTTTGTTGAGTGTTCTCATTCAGCTACTTGAATACAGTTCATGAATCGATCCGAGTTCTGGAGTTGTATATTGTTCATAATTTTAAGAACTCCTGAACTGACTCTGCAGCTTCTCTATAAATACAGCAGTTGCAGCTGAGCAGGTCTCTCAAGCAAGCTTTGTCAGTTAATTAGAGAGGTGAATATAGCAAGGACTTCCACTCCAGGTGAATCAGTTAGAATATGGATATGTGAAGAATATAGCTATGAAGTATTCATTAATTGTTCGTTCCCGATTAAAATATCATGCAAATCCACTGTTGAAACCACATGAAGCCCTGTAAGTCTTCTTAAAGGATGGTTTGGGTCGTATTTATTTTAGCCAGTATGAGGGGAAGTGATAGTTATTTTTTCTTCTGTTAAGTAGGGGGGGGGAGGGGCGGGGCGGGTGGTGAAGCATTATTTTTAACCATCTCTTTCCCATACCCCCTCCTGCTAATTATTGCACAGTCCCTTACTAAAAAACATCCATTTACTGTTCAATTTATTTTAAAGACACTTCCGATAACTCATAAACCTTTGGTTAGGAATATTTTTTTTATTAAAATATCGAAAATCCGATATAAAAACCCGACAAACACAATTCAAAACATACCTGAGACATTGTCTGCCATCTTGAATTACCCATAATGCATTGCAAATTTTGGTGAAGGTCATTTTGTAGTAAAACAATGAAAAAATGGTATTTTTGAAAAAAAAATGACTTAGGTAAACAGAAAAGGTGTTTTCTCTTTGTGTTTCTTTTAGATGGCGTAGAAAAATTATCATTAATGGTTTTTTCAGGCATTCTTCCTGGTAGCCTCGTTTTCATGCTGGGATGCCATTTTTCATTTTTTTTAAATATAACATAAAGCTGCCCATTCAAAACTGCTATCATCAAAATTACAACACACCTTGGACTACTCTTCAAAATGACACAAGTCACAATTTGTCCCTCGAGGTGGTAAGAAAATCTGGTCTGGCCCATGGACTAATATATTGTGCATATTTTTGGGTCACATGACCAGCGTGTACCAGTGGTACTTTCGACGCCATCTTTGATTAGGCGCGTAAAGACCCCTGGGAACGAGGTTGGACCTGCGCATGCTCGCAATCTATTGACCTGCGCACGCGCAGCAATCTATTGACCTGCGCACGCGCAGCAATCTATTGACCTGCGCACGCCCAGCAATCTATTGAACTGCGCACGCGCAGCAATCTATTGACCTGCGCACGCGCAGCAATCTATTGACCTGCTCACGCGCAGCAATCTATTGACCTGCGCACGCGCAGCAATCTATTGACCTGCGCACGCGCAGCAATCTATTGGCCTGCGCACGCGCAGCAATCTATTGACCTGCGCACGCGCAGCAATCTATTGACATGCGCACGCGCAGCAATCTATTGACCTGCGCACGCGCAGCAATCTATTGACCTGCGCCAACCTCGTTCCCAGGGGTCTTTGCGCGCCTAATCCAAGATGGCGTCGAAAGTACCCCTGGTACAGGCTGGTGGGATTCTGCCACTGATTGGCTAGACGTTTCGCGCGCGCTCATTGGAGAATTTCGAATAGCGCGTGCATTTTTGATTTGAAAAATAAACTGGCGATGTCGTCTTTCGCATTGCGCGTTCAAAATTCGTTGAAAATAACTACAAATTCATCAGAACTTAGCGTTTTTGCCTTTTTTAATACTCACTTCGCAACTGGGTACAAGTAGAACAATGTACGGTTGGCATTCATTGGGTTCACACTTCAACCGCTAACCATTCTTCAGCGATGATGAATCCAAGATGGCGGATGTTCTTCAAAATATGCCCATATAGTCCATGGGCCAAGACCCCAAAAAATGGATTTTCTTACCACCCAGAGGGACAAAGGCTATCATACATTTTTGAAAACCTCCACTCCTCTACTTCATTATGGTATATGATAGCAATGTCAAATGAGCAGCATTAATGCTAAAATCACGTGATTAAGTGACGTCATCACTGTCATAAGAAATGAACCAGATCGACTGATGAAGACACTACTATCTTGCATATTTTGAGCTTATTGTCTTTTTAAACATGCTAAATAGCTACAATAAGATAGTATAAGAAAAATCAAATAACAAAATACTAATATTGCTTGGTTTCCATGGCAACCGCTCGTTAAAATTAAACACAACACATAAAATCAATGTCTTTCCCAGCAAATTTGATAAGTTGTATTTAATATTCATTCCGTACTACTCTAAGGGGCAAGTGCTATCATACATTTTTTAACTCCATACGGCTCTGCTTCATTTGACATATAATAGCAACGTTGAAAGAGCAACTTTAAAGCTTTGATCAATTCATGAACTGACGTCATCAGCATCAAAAATATCCCAATATTATTAAAATTTACAACAAAATGTTGTTTTGTGTACCTCTTAGTACGAATATGCATTTGAAAGGTGCCAGTTACATCAAGAATGATAACGAAAGAGACTTAGAATGGCAAACTAATGTTTTCGTTTGGTTTCCATGGCAACGCGTTGTATAATTGCACATTCTATGCCTATAGCTCCTAAATAACTGGTACTTTTTTCACCATTCTATTTAGTATTTTACAGGTAACTCTACCACTGAAATGATAACAGTTATATAACGGAATGCGTTATATTATACATGTATCTACTCTCTTAATCGTCTTAATCTTCGTCGTCAGAGTCATCTGTAAGTGAATCCTCGGTAGATTCAGGCTCACGCCGGTTTGTACAGTCTTGTAGCTTACACAAGTCAGTGCACTGCAGACCGTGGGCAAGACAGGTACAGCTCGGCAACTTGCAGATTCTCTTGCATTGGCAGGATAGGAGCTCAAGTACAGCCTTGGGTGCCGGTTCCCCACTCATCCAGTCAATGCTTAACTTGCCATCCTCTAGACTCCATCCAGATCCAACGAGCGAAGGGACCTGAGTACAGCCCTGAAGACTTCTGCGCCATATTGCTGTCTGATAGTTTGAACTAGCGGAATGCTTTCGCAGAGTGTCCTCGCATGGTGGAAGCTGGTTCGATAGCGCAGCTCGTTAACATCCTTGGTCCCCGGGTGTGAGGAGTACATCATAAAGGTGAACTCTTGAAGCCTCGTGAATAGCTCATCAAAATTTCGCTTCACCAGCTTTAATGCAGTTAGCGTCACGTCAGTGCCTTTTCTGGAAAAGGAAAACTATCACACCCAGTGAAAGCATGCAATCCTGGAAGACATTTACATAGCTCCGAACCATGAGGTTGGACAACAGTTGTAATGTTGATGTACCTTGTACGAGTCTGTGTACCACATTTTAAATACATAGTAGATGGAACAAAGCACTTGAAAGCAAGACAGAGTACAAAAACTTGGGGGAGGGGGGGTTCTTCAAGGTAAAAAGGGTAGGGGTGACCGTCGGAAAAACTCGAAAAATACCCTAAAAATAACAAACCGTGAAACATTTCCCACCCTAAAATATGCCTCATGGTCTAAAAATCACCCTAAAAATGGATTTCGCTTGACCAACCCCTAAAAATACCGGATCGCCGATTTCAAACCCTAAAAAATACGACGATCACACCCCTACAAGCCGAATATAGGAAGAACCCCCCCGGGACAAAAACATTGGTTATCTTCTGATGATATCACAACGGCGCTGTAGCCATTACCAGTGCTATACATGAGAGGCGTGAAGCAGAAGTCTGGTGTCCGCTTCCTCTTGCGTATGCTGAAGATCTTCTTATACTTAAGTTCTTCACTGAGGGTAACGACACCGTCTGCTGAAATCTCAACATAATTTCCCTCGGTCGTGGTGTAAAGCGTTTTTCCTACTAGCCTTCATCTGAACCTCTCATTCTGCCATTCTTCGGTGACAAATCTAACGAATTGCTTCTTATTTTGAGGGTTTGAAAAAAAACTTCCTGTACTCTATTATCTGGTTGTATATTTCTGTATTCGTTTCTGTCTCACCTCCTCTCTTCTCTCTTTCCATATTCTTGATCAATGTCTCTCGATAAACATCAAAGACAACATCTATCCGGTTACTTGTTGCTCCTTGCAAGACCATATCCATCAATGCATCTGCCATTTCAGAAAACGTCTTCTGGTCTCCTTTGAGCCTTTGGGCCATTTCACCAATGCTGCATGTCGATGGTTGTGGCATAACTTCAACTGCTGGGACATCCTTCTGGAGTTCGTTCGCTAGTGTAGACTTGTTAGTCTTCTTATCTTGTCGTGAAATTTTACCTTCGCTGGATTCGACTCTATCCTTTGCTTGCTAAAGGAACGGTACGCTCTTTCGCCAATATCTTTGGCCTGAAGTAGATCACGTTCAATCTGTTCGGTGGCCACCCTGCCTGTGGATTAGCCTGGTTTTCAGAC